>CM053562.1:20710546-20730246 GCA_028646485.1 Cryptoprocta ferox
AAAAAAAAAAAAAAAAGAAAAGAAAAGAAAAAAAAACCATGGAGTCCTTCTAGAATTTTTCTCTCTCCCTCATTTCCCATATCCATTGATCTTTAAGCCCTGCCAATTTTATTTATTAAGTGTTTCCTAAATATTACTTTAGGGCTTTTCCCCTTCTTATTTAGAATCTTATCATAGTCTCCTTAGATCTGCCTTTAGTTTCATCTTTTCCAACATACCCTCCCCAATGCCATCATAACAATCTTATAAAAAATTTTTTTAATGTTTATTTATTTTTGATAGAGAGACAGAGTGTGAGCAGGGGAGAAGGGGTGGAGACACAGAATCTGAAGCAAACTCCAGGCTCCGAGCTGTCAGCACAGAGCCTGACATGGGGCTTGGGCCCACAAACTGTGAGATCATGACCTGGAGCTGAAGTCAAATGCTTAAACGACTGAGCCACCCAGGTGCACCATGACAAACTTTCTAATATACAAATCAGTAACTCCGCATCAACTCCTAGATAAAACCCAAACCTAAGGCTGTACAAAATCTGGCCCCTGCCTACTTTTCCAGTCTTATCTTCTCTGTCTCCAGTCTTTTCTAGCCACAGGCATCTTAAGATCTGGACACACTCAACAACTTATAGTTTTGTGAACATACTATATTCTCTCTTTCCACACCTTCCCATTATTTTCTCTCTCTCCTTTCTTCTCAGCTTAATTATTTCTTCTTTGAAAACATCTCGATATCTCTTCTATCAAGATATATTTTATTGGAACCTCCCTATCCACATTACCCAGAATTAAAATAGGCAAGTTTCCTTTGGGAATCCATAGATCTTTGCCTCCCTTATTACATTTGTTACATCAGGCCTCTTGTTTGCAAGTTCTGGAACTAAACCCAAAACAGATTTAAAAATAAGGAAGGGGGAACTAAAGAGAATGCGTTAAGTTAAAGTCAGTGGAAAGTCCAAAAAATACATTTTATTTACTTTTTAATTTTTTAATGTTTATTTATTTTTGAGAGCAAGAGTGACATAGAGTGTGAGCAGGGGAGGGGCAGAGAGAGAGGGAGACACAGAATCTGAAACAGGCTCCAGGCTCTGATCTGTCATCACAGAGCCTGACGTGGGGCTCGAACCCATGAACACCAAGATCATGAACTGAGCTGAAGTCAGACACTTAACTGACTGAGCCACCCATGTGCCCCAAAATAAAATTTAAAGCGTAGGTGAATATAGCAGCTTCACAAATGTCCTCAGGAGTCTATGTATTTTTCTCCATCTTTATCTTTAGTTTTCTCTGTGTTGGCCTTATTCTCAAGGAGGCTATCACTATATGGTGGCAAAGAAGGTCACCAGCTGCTTTCTTAAAATTTCCATCGAAAGTCCTAGGATAGCTTCTCATTGAACTAGCTATAGCTACTTGCCTATTTTATTCAATACTCACGTTGGTTAGGACAAAGATAACCTAACTGACCAGGCCTAGGTCACGTACCCACTCTTGGTGGTGAGGTAGGGACAGAGTCAGCATCCTCTGAAATATGAACTGAGACTAAGAGAAATTAGCCCATCAAAAATGTGATAGGCATAGAAGGGTACATAAGTCTACTATAACCCTTGCCATACTATATTATTATAGTGTGTTTGTCTTCTCACTGATCTGTGAGAATTTTCAAGATATATATTATGTTTTCAACTATGTAACCCAATTACAAAGTATACTCATATCAGTGTTCTTGTGAGAACTTCATGAAATAATGTATTTTATAGCATGTATAATACTATTCAACCATAAAAAAGAATGAAATCTTGCCATTTACAATAAAATGGATGGATTTTGAGGAGATTATGCTAAGTGAAATAAATCAGACAGAAAAAGACAAATACCATATGATTTCACTTATATGTGGAATCTAAAAACACAATATACAAAACAAAAACCAAGCCCATAGATACAAAGAATGGATCGGTGGATGCTTTAGGCAGGAGGACGTGGGTGAAATGAGTAAAGGGTGTCAAAAGGTGTTTAAATCTGGTGTTTAAACTTCCAGATATAAAATAAATAAGTTATGGGGATGTAACATGTAGCATGGTGACTGTAATTAACAATACTGTATTATATATATGAAAGTTGTTAAGAGAATAAATCTTAAAAGTCCTCATCACAAGAAACAATATTTTTATAATGGTATGGTTATAGATGTTAAGACACTGTGGTAATCATTTTGTACAAGAATATTGAGTCATTATGTTGGACACCTGAAACTAATATAATGTTGTGTGTCAATTATATATGAATAAAAAACATTTATCACATAGTCAGATATACAAAACAATAAATATTAGTTATCACTACTAGTATTATTGTTCACATACAGAGTGAAAAGTTTAGTATGAAATAAGCTTTATCTGTGTACTCAATGTACAGAAAAGGCCCATATGCATGATTGTCCTAAGACTTTTCACTTTCAAGTAACAGAAAGGCGGTGGATTGAACTTAAGAGCATTCTTTATCTTACATAACAAGGAGTCTAGAAGCCACACGGCTATAAGGAGATGGTAAATCTGTGGCTAAAACAAGTAATTAGGGATCCAGAGTACTGACATCTTTCTGTTTTGTCATGTTCAGTGGGCTAGTTCATCGTCATAAGAGATTGATGAAGGTCCCAGCAGCACATCCTCACACACCAGTGGCCTATAGGCAGAAAAAGGAATATCTCTTTCCAGGGATCTCTTTTTTAAAAACAAAGAATTTTCTCAAGATTCTTCCTTTCCCAAGTCAATTACTACTACATATTATTGGTCAGAACTGGTCCGTGATACCACTTCAATTCTCATGGACCAAGCAAGATACTTTCAAAGGAGGAGGGTATGCGTTCTAACTTTTGCGACCTTGTCAATATGAAGGCAGGGGTGCTGGCAAAAAAATGAAGTCTGTGCATTTTGTGGGTATTTCCAAAGTAATGTGTGTTCATTGTTGCAATTCAATACATCTGTGTGTTTACAGTAAAATTATTATTTACTCCTTTTGGCTCCTAATTTTATCCTGTGGTATACACACAGTGAACAATTGGTATGTTTCTTATTTGTTCTTACAAAAATAGGATCATGTTGGTGAGTTGGCTCCCCAAAATTGAGACATGATATATATATATTCTAGAACATTTTCTTACTAATAGGTGCATATTCCTCCCATAGTATACTGTGCCAGTTATCAATTCATTGCCTTTCAGGTCCAAGACCAGTCTTCTTTGCCCTGTTTTATGATCCTGGATGTTTATAAACATTTCTCCTTCGGGGCACCTGGGTGGCTCAGTCAGTTGAGCGTCTGACTTTGGCTTAGGTCATTGTCTAGTTGTTCATGAGTTCGAGCCCCACATCAGACTTGCTGCTATCAGCCTGTCAGTGCAGAGCCCGCTTCAGGTCCTCTGTACCCCACCCCCATCTCTGCCCCCTCTCCTGCTTGCACTCTCCCCAAAATAAGTAAATATTTAAAAAACAAATAAATATTTCTCCTTTGACAGTTGGCTCAATTTTAGGCTCTGTCAACAGAGGGTGCTGGAGAGACACATCAAGGCCAGAGTTGGAAGAAGGAATTTTTCTTCCTGCTTCCTGAGAGCTGTTTTTGGCATGGCAGCCAGTTAATGGACCTGGAAAAGGCCTAGTAGTGCTCATATCAACAGCTTACCTCGTGGACACTCCGTTAAGGTTTTCTGCCACCCTTAAGTTTTGGTCTAGGGACTAGTTGTGCCCTTAGTAAGTTTCCTGCCATCAGCATGCTCCATGTTCCTGTGGCAGCCTCACCCTCTCTAAAGGTCTCAATCTCGGTCGTGGGCAGAGGGAGGAGAGCTCTTTTAGATTCTTCCTTCCTTCCTTCTTTCCTCTTCTTCAGCCCAAAGAATAATAAATGCTTTATGCATCTGGTACTTCTCTACTTCTTACAGTTTTCTCTCCTTCTTCTAGGAGTTAACCACCTTTTACTGGTTAACAATTCTTCTCTGTTCAAATTACTGTTGTACTTTTTCTTTCTTCTCACTGGATTTTGACTGATACAGATGAATATACTATAATTTAATTTAATCATATGCCAGTTTATTCAAGAGTTAGGGTTTTGTTTGCATGTCCTGCTTCTCTACTTATTACTTAATAAATATTTATTAAATATTGTATGCCACATATTAACTTAAACACTAGGGATATTGTGGTAAGCAAGACTAATAAAGTCCCTACTTCATGGAGCTTACAGTCCAGAGCAAAGATCGGATAATAAAAATAAATATAACACTCAAGATAGTGATAAATGCTGTGAGGAAAATATGAATTAAGTAAAAGTAAATCGAAGGATGGGGAACAGTTTGGGTAAGCAAGATAAAGAAGGCCTTCTCTGAGGAGGTGGCATTTGAACAGAGATCCGAATGATGGGAAAGAGTTGACAGCAAACACCCATCATGACTGGATCACAGTGTAAAAGGAGTGATATGTGGTGAGAAGTCAGCAGATAATGCAAGGATAAGTAGGTACTTGAAAGTTGGGATATCATTATGATGGTGATGGGAAGCCATTGGAATATCTTTTTTAAAACTTATTTAAACACTTTTTTTTTTTAATGAGAGAGAGTGCCGGTCGATAGGGAGAAGGAGAGAGAGAGTAAGGGAAAGAGAGAGGGGGGAGAGAGAGAATCTTAAGCAGGCTCCATGCCCAGTTTGGACCCCCACACAGTACTCGATCTTGTGACTGAGATTATGACCTGAGCTGAAATCAAGAGTCAGTTGTTTAATTGACTGAGCTACCCAGCACCCCCCGCTCCCTACTTTGGAATGTCTTAAACAGAGAAATAAAGCAACCTACTTTATGTCTTTTAAAGGTCACTTTGGCCATTTTATAAACAATAAATTCTTCAAATCACTATGTTCTATGCTTGAAATGAATATAACATTGTGTGTCAACTATACCTCTAAAAAATAAAAAATTTAAAAAAAAGAATAAACTCCATGGAGTCAAGAGTACAGATAGGTTATGTAAGGTCGAAGGCTATTAGAGTCATTCACAGAGAGATATTGTTGACCTGGACCAGGATGTTAGCAATGGATACTGTGAACAGTGAAGAATGAATGAATGTAAGATAGAGCCTATAGGTGTTGCAGATTGATTATATGTGGAGAATGAGAAGTGAGGAATCAGAGATAACTCCCATGTTGGGCCCTAAGCAAATAGTTAATTTATTTGGGCCTTCTATTAGCAGTTCTCAAACTTTTTGGTCTCAGGACACTTTTCTATTTTTAAAAGTTATTGGTAATTTAAAAAATGCTTGTGTTTATATGGAATACTTATATACATATGTGTATATACAAATACTTTACTTTTTACTACATTAAAATAAAAGCGAAAATATTTAAAATATTTTTTACTAATTCATTAAAAATAAAAATAAGTCCATGACGTGTTGACATAAATAACATACTTTAAGAAAAATACCACATTTTGGGGCACCTGGGTGGCTGACTCAGTTAAGCATCCAACTTTGAAGCTCAGGTCATGATCTTGTGATTTGTGAGTTCGAGCCCCACATCAGGCTCTGCACTAACAGTGTGGAGCTTGCCTGGGGTTCTCTCTCTCTCTCCCTTTTTCTCTGCACCCCCTATCTAAAAATAAATAAATAAACTTAAAAAATAATACCACATTTTCATGAAAAATATTCTCCAAAACAAAAAATGTTTAGTGAGAAAAAAGGTATTATTTTCTATTTTTCAAATCTCATTAATGTGTGGCTTAATAAATGGCAGTTGTATTCTTAAATTGCCTTCTTCATTCAATTTATTGTGATACATTGTTTGGTTGTGGTACATGAAGAAAACTGTATCTCACATAGATATGTAGTTAGGAAGGGGAGGGTTATTTTAATAACCTTTTCAGATAATTGCAGATATTATTCTTTAATGTTCTACTAAAACTTGACAAATGTTAGTTTCTGAAATGTGAGCTGCAATGCTCCATACCAATGAACTTTTCTTAGTGTTGTTTTAAAACACATCGGTTTGCCTTTCACTTTTTAAAAATATTTATTTATTTTTGAGAAACAGAGAGACAGAGCACAAGTGGGGGAGGAGGAGAGAGAGAGGAAGACACAGAATCTGAAGCAGGCTCTAGGCTGTGAGCTGTCAGCGCAGAGCCCAATGTGGGGCTTGAACTCACAAACCATGAGATCATGACCTGAGCTAAAGTGGGACACCTAACAAACTGAGCCATCCAGGCGCCCTTTGCCTTACACTTTTAATGAATCTTTTATCTATACATGATTTTGACCACATATACGTCCAGCATTCCCCAGACCACACTTTGAGAACAACTGAACCACATAACATTATTCATTAAATTAACAAATATATATTGAGTTGTTACCATAGGTCAACACTGTTCTGTGAGCCAGAAATACAAAGAAATGATTGAACATGACCCTTGCTTTCTTAGAACTCACAGTTTTGAGTGTATTACCCTGGAGGGCTCTTGGTCCTTTAAAGATACCACCTTAGGAGACAGTTCCTCTCTCAAACAAAAATATTTTGTAAGCCAAAAAGTTAAAATCCCAAACCATACTAGGGAGTTCTTACTCTCCAAAGAAAAAGACAAATGGCACATCCTCAGGTATGCAAGTAAATGTAAGGCAATAAAACATGTTCATACACATACTTCCTGTATTGCTTTATCACTTCAAGCATCATGATAAACCGCCCATATAGATTACTAACTCTGACCTCTTCACACATTACAGTCAGATGCCAACATCTTTCTTTCAAAAAATTCCAGTATCCCCTGTATCATCTCCAACCTTCTTTATTCTTCCAGGAATAAATTCAGAATAAACTATTGCTTCATGAAGTGACCTCACACATCAACTCCTTGAACTCTGTATACATTAACAAAGACAGAATGATGTGAGATTAGGGAAAATCCCATATACTATCTGTGGCTGAGCATTTCCTTAATCTTGCCAGCTTTTTGTTTTTTGTTGTTGTTGTTTTTAACCTTCATCAACACTGTGATATAATTATAATGTTCAACTATAGTTTAGCTTCCTGATCTGGATATGAAGATAGATAGCTTAATCAGAAAAATGGAAAAAATTTATTTCAGGATGAATTCCTTAAACTTCGGTTATGAGGGGCTCCTGGGTGGCTCAGTCGGTTAAGCCTCTGACTTCGGTTCAGGTCATGATTTCATTATTCATGAGTTTGAGCTTCAGGTCAGGCTCTGTGCTGACAGCTTCGGATTCTGTGTCTCCCTCTCTCTCTGCCTCTCCCCCACTCACAGTCTGTCTCTGTCTCTCTCTCTCTCTGTCTCAAAAATAAACATTAAAATTCTTTTTTTAAAAATTTGGTCATGAACATATGGGTCAAATATTACTATTCAGAAACATAACTGCTTGATTCTAGAGAACAGGAATTTTCTTTCTGTTCACATTTGCAAGTACTACATTTTCCGCTTTACTTTTTTATTTTTATTTTTTTAAATTTATTTATTTTTTTCAGTAATCTCTGCACCCAATGTGGGGCTTGAACCCATGACACTGAGATCAAGAGTTCCACACTCTTCTGACTGAGCCCTACATTTTCTACTTTAATTAAAGCAAATGCTATATAAACATTTGTCAGGCTGGAAACAATAGGGAAGTCCAAATATGAGGAAATTGAGTTTCATAATTTTAACTGAAAAGTTCAGAGCTAAAAACTTACCTGGCAAGAAATCACACTGAAGATGGAAATGACAATTAAAATTGCTCATCTCGTTAAAGGATAATCATTAATAAACCACTGAAAAAATAATTTCATTATTCATTCTGAACTTCTTCCAGTCCTTCATTTTAAAATGAGAGAAGTAATATCTTCTAGCTCCAGCTGTTAAAGGACTAAATGTGATAGTAAATATGAAGCATCCAGGGCAGTCCCAGAACCTACCAGGACTTGACTAATGTTGGTTCCTTTCCTTGCCTCCTTTCTGAACCTCTTCCAAGGATGATCCTTGAAATACATTCTTCTTGACTGGGTAGAACAAAATTATAAATATTAACCATGCTGTTAATGATTCCGAGTGTTTTCAAAATGTTTTTCTCTATGTGTTTCACTTTATCCAGTGAGTATTTACTGAGTACATACTACATGTCAGGTCCTGCCAGGTACTGGAGATATGGCTTTGAATATAACTGACACAGCCTTTGAGTCTCAAGAGGAAGATAAGCATCCATCAAATAATTATGGTAATAATTAATTATAATCATCCCTATTTCATACCTTTTCTCCTTAACTCTTCTCATTGAGAAACATACGGTACACTGGCTTATTTACCGACCTTATTGTCTGTCTTTCCCCCTATGTCTGTTTTATACCTTGCTGAATCCACCAAGATTAGTGCTTGACATATAACAGACATTTAGTGAAAATGTTGAAAGAAATGCATGAATTGTAATTTTAATAATCTCTTTGAAAAAGTTAAGGATACCATGTGAGCCTACAACATGAGGGTTGACCTAGTGTTTTACACCAAGAATAAAAGAAAGAGGTCTCATTGTATATAAAAGAGAAATGAAGGGACTGGCCATATCAAAAATGTAAGTAGGTAATTAACATCTTCTGAGAAGCCATAAAAAACTTAAGTGCTAAAGTTGAGGTTAAAATATAGAAGCAGGAGAGTCAGACCAATAAATACAGAGAAAAAACTGATGGTTACCAGAAGGAAGTGGGTGGAAGAATGGGCAAAATTGGTAAAGGGTAGTGGGAGATACAGATTTCTGGTTATGGAATGAATAAATTATATATTTATTATATATAGTATATGTTATATACATAGAATAATATTCACAGGAATAAAAGGCACAACATAGGGAATATAGTCAATGATAATAGCATTATATCATGACAGATGGTAGCTACACTTGTGGTGAATGTAGCATAATGTATAGAGACCCTGAAGCCACTATGTTCTATACCTGAAACTAATGTAACATTGTGTGCCAACAATACTAAAACAAAAAACAGAGACAAAGTTAGACTGAGTGAATATGTTTCTAACTTAACATTGGTATAAAGAACTAAGATTAATGTAAGAAAAGATATAAATAATTTATTAAACCTTCAGGGGAAGATACAAATCCTATATGTTAGTTTAATAAGATTATACCCTCAAATGAAGTGAGTAATGAAAGAAGGGCTAGTCAGATAAGCTCTTTGACCATTATTTTAATTAAAGTCTTCTTTTTAATAGGCTAAGCACATAGTTGATTAAGTTGAATTCTATTCTTGCAATTTCTCAAATATCTATCCTAGGAAAAAGGTACACCTTTTAGCCCATGGAAGTCAAATCTAAGCAAATAGCTCCCTAAGCTATGTGTATAGTGTCTAAGAGTCAAAAATCAGTTTTTAAAGGGCTGGTCTTAAAACAAAAATGAACATTAAACAACACATAACACTATCATCTCATCTTTGTGATCTCAAGAAGAGTACATAAAGGAAGCCTTGGACAAATGAGAATGTGCTACTGTCTCTAAAAGTTCTGAGAAAAAAATGTTCAGAAACACATTTTCTTCTTGATGTCCCCCCAAGAAGATTTTCACATATATCAAGTCACCTCCTTACTGGGAATTTTTTTTAAGTCTGACACTCCTGGGTCTATCAGTCACAAACAATATGCTTTCTTGAAATGTGAGAATACTATGTAAGGTTCCTTTTTAATAAAAGCATTTTGCCGAGAATGCTATTTATTGTGCAATACATCAAGGCTAATTCATCATTTAACACTTTGTGGTAAATATGTTGATCAGAGTTGTGTAATTTCACCATAAACACAGCATATTTTTTGTAAAGGAGAGAATATAAATTCTTTATTTGTTTACTTCTCTAAATCAACTATTGGATCACATCAGCTGATCTTGGAAATAACAAGATATGTGCCTGGCACCATGGAGGGACAAGCAGAAAACCAGCTAACACCAAGGCTTACTCCTGGTGCAAATGGTCAAAATTAAAAAGTTTTGCTCTAAAATTACATCTATTTGCTGCAAATGCAACATTTTCCCTTCTTCATTTAGTCTAGGTCACAAAAATAAAATATTTCTCCTGGAAGGAGAAACTATTCAACTTAGTTGAATAGTTGAAACTATTCAACTCAAACTATTTGGGCCATCCTCTGCAAGGTTAAGAAAAGAACAACAATAAAAATAATATTAGCTAACATCTATTGAACACTTGTTATGTATCAGCATTTATGCTAAGCCTTATATTATTGACTTCTCAAGAAACCCTTTTGAAATGGGTAGAATTATCATCAGCCCATAATTTTCTTTGTGATCTTAATTAAGTTAATTAGAGAACACAAAATTTAACAATATGAACTTTACCATATTGAGAAACTGGACAACAAAACCTAAAAATTGAAATTATAGTACATTGAACTGGTTTGATATCTTGTCATATAAATAAGGGTATAAGCTAGAACATATTTATATGGCTGATACTTTGAAAACCTAAGAATATAAACATTAGCCAGTTTAGAAGTAAAAGTTCTTTCTTACAAGATTACATGTATCCTTATCATCATAAAATTGAGTAGTCTGTTCATATTAAATTACTTTGACAATGTTACTTATTATATAACTTTAATTATAAGACCACAAATACATATGTTTAATTTCTAAAAGAAAATCGTATTTTCTTATGGTACGAAGCTTTACAATATTTACCCTCCCAACTATGATTTCTCTGATCTTATTATAACTAACTTTAGAAAGTATAAAATCTGGGACTCCTGGGTGGCTCAGTCAGTTAACTGACTCTTGATTTCCACTTAGGTCATGATCTCATGGTGGTGAGATGGAGCCCATGCTGGGCTCTGTACTGGGTGTGGAGCCTGCTTAAGATAGTCTCTCTCTCTCTCTCTCTCTCTCTCTCTCTCTCTCTAAAAAAAAAAAGGTATAAAATCTGGTCAAATTCTTTAGAGTTTGGCAAAATCAACTATTTTCTTTGCATGTCAATTAAGTTATAAGTAAAAATAAATGGTGCTTATGGCAGAAATACTATCAAAAACACAATGAAGAATCTTAAACTTCATCTCAACATAACTTTTGTTAAATCCCAAACTTACAGAGGTTAAACTATGTTTGTTAGAAACAGGCTGGAGAGGGAAAGCTGTGGGATGTCACAGAACAACTTTCCGTCCAAGCCTTCACAGGTATTACAGAGCAACTGAAATTCACAGTTTAGAAAGAGATAACTCAGGAAAAGACAGAACAGCTACCTTTTAAAATGGGCCTATTCGAAGAAAAGTAAAAACACAGCTGAACATTTCTGATTTATATTCTTTGCAAGATTTGATAGGATAGTATCTGTATGCAGTCCAGAGATGGAAATGAGCTGAAAATGAAGATTAGCATAAAGTATTTTTCTAAAACATGTTTTTTAATATAAAGAAGTTGAATCACTAGGTTGAAAACTAAAATGAATGTAATATTGTCAACTATACTAAAAATATTTTTAAATGTGTTATTTAATACCAGGGACAGTGAATAATAGACTGCTGTGTCAAAAATTAATGTGATAGAGAAATTATTCTCAAGAAATTATCCTACAATCCAGAAACAAAAGGAATTTCTGAAAAGTATGAGAAGAGATAATGAAATGGAAGATCTATCTATAGGATCTTAGGAATTACCTCACTCAAGGAGCTGGGTTAGATTAGGAGGCCAGGCAAACGTATCACAGATCAAGAATATGGAACTTATTTTTTATTCACAAAATGACCTATGGTCATTCCAATACTGTCTGAGTTTTATTCAGATGTATTGAGTTAGCAACTGTTTCATCTTCGATTCAAATAAAGTTTCAAAACAAGCTTTAATATTTGCATAGCTAATGAGATTTTTTGCCTTCTGATATTCGGTCTTGAGACTGAAAGTAGTTCTTTAAATTCATTTTTATCCATTTATCCTGTGATAACTATTGATTTTTCCCATTTCTTTGGGTTTAGATGGTTATTTTATTTGTTGTTTTTTAAGCAGTGTCTTGTTAATGAAAATATCCAGAAATTCTAAACAATATTTATTAAGTTCATTTAAGTAACAGTAAACACATACCATTTATTGAATGCTTACTATGTGCTAGTCACCTTTCCAAGTATCCTCTGTGTATTCATTCATTTAAGCTTCACAATAACTATGCCATGTAGGCACTCTATCATTTTAAAAATAAGGAAACCAAGTTACAAAGTTCTAAGTCATTTCTTAGTAGGATTAGGATGTAATCAAGTCCAAGTAGCCTAACTATAAAACTCACATAACCACTACTCCATATACCGTGAAGAAATTCTAGAAAATTTATTTTGACCAATTAATTATAAAACTGTGAAGAATTTTAATTGCCCATAGTGTAGTATCTGTTGAAAATTTTACTAATTGGCTTTTCAGTTGTCTGATTAGTTTGGTAGCACATAGGAAAGTAATTGAATAAATTTGACCAAACTTTCTTCTACTGAAGAAGAGCATACTTACTAAGTTTGATTTGAGGCTTGGTAATCTGAAAATAAAGTGACATCCAATATAATTTTATTTAATAAAATTTTCTATGATATTTAATAGATGGTGATGAAAATTGTTACAGAATTTGAAGTCATGATATAGATAACTACATTAAATGAGGCCTGTTTCAAACAAAACCTAATTTATAGGTTTATAACTCTATCTAATAAATATAGCAATGGTTAATTCTAGAATTGAATGTTGAAACTGGATGAGGGCAAATTCAACATATACATATATTAATTTGGAGTTCTATCTCCTACATGTAGTATTATTTTTTAAAATTTTATTTTACAAAGAGAGCATGCAAGCGGGGAAGGGGGGGGAAGAGGGAGAGAGACAGGGAGAGAGAGAGAATCTTGAGCAGGCTCCATGCTCAGTATGGAGCCCAACATAGGGTTCGATCCCACGAACCTGGGATCATGACCTGATTTGAAATCAAAACTAGTATGCTCAACCGACTGAGCCATCCAGGCGCCCCAGATATAGTAGAATTTGGGTCCTCTGTTCTCTCTCTCTTTCTCTCTTTCTCTCTTTCTTCTTTTTTCATTATCCCACCGGTCTATAGTATGGATATGGTAATGATAAGATTAACTGAATCTCACTTTCAACCCAAATATAGAGAGTTGAGAGGAGCTAGGAAGCCAGAGAAAATGAGATGAAATCAAGTGACTTCAATTAATTTTGAAGGGATAGAATGCAAGCATGTTAGGGCAAGTATCAAGGTATGAAACTGGAATAAGTGAGCAGATATCATATTAAGGTTTTTTTGGTAAGCCAGACATCTATTACAAAGGCAATGTAGAGTTACTTAAAATTTTTGATCACAGAACTAATACAAACAATACAATAGAAAGAAGCAGTGTGGTGTGAGCCTTGAGCTAGGAGTGGTAGTTATAGATTAATGATGTCTTTGGACTAGAGGAAGCTACAAATAAAGCATTTAGTAATAAGAATTCTAATTAAGGCAATGATATCAGAAGCAAAAAGCTGGAGCATATCCGGGGGGGGAAAAAGATACATACATAATTATTTTTATCAGAATCTATATACATTGTTTCTTTTATTTATTTTTTTGTTTATTTATTTTGAGAGAGAGAGAAAGCAGGAACAAGAGAGGGGCAGAGAGAGAGACAGAGACAGAGGAAGAGAAAGAATCCCAAGCAGGCTGTGTGCTCTGCTCTGAGCACACAGACCTTGATCTTACAGTGAGATCATGACTTGAGCTGAAATCAAGATTAGGATGCTCAACCAACTCAGCCATTCAGGCATCCCTGTTCTTATTTTTTCTAAAAAAAAATTTACTAATGTGCCGTACAACCTTTATCCTCTTTATTATATTCCCAGAGTCTTGACTCCTTTCTGTCATTCTCCATGCATTTTTTTCACTCCTGGTTTAATTCTCCCAAAATGTATACACACCACTTTAACCACCATGATGTCAGGTAAATTATACTCTATGTATCAGCTGGAGTTCTTTGTTGCTAAGTATGGGAATCATCTCTGAGGAGACAGTGAGGAATGAAGACTCTGGGGTTAAAATAAAGAAGGGGGGTCAAAGTTCTATGGATAATTAGCAGGTTTTTAAACTAAGCAATGAAAATGTATTGTAAGGCCAGTGGGAGATCACAAAATCTATAAGGAAATTTAGAAACCAAAGCAAATCTTGGAGGGTTAAAGCTGGAAAATATAGAAAATTCTGGTTTAGAAAACATTAAGTCATCAGCAATAGAATGAAAAAAGTCCAACTCTTTCACTTTGTTCAAGATCAAATTACAAGATAAGCATCTAATGGGCACAATTTTTGTGAAATGTCTAATTGTTATTAAGGGTTAAAATCTAAAAATCTGAGCACCTAAAACACAGCCCAAACAGTGAAGTCTCACTAAGTAACTTGCTCAATGTTCAAATGACACTCAGAGTTTGGTTAGGGACAGTAAAAGCTGATTACTATCCAGTCATATTGTATCCAAGGGAAAAAGGTTAATTGACTAAAAGCAAATCTATTGTTACAAATAGAACAAGATAGGCAGCCAAAAAACAATGATTATTTGCTATATCTAAAAAAATGCTAATACAATAGTTCTCATCATTTTCAGAGCTCTCAGGAAATTTTGTAACTAATGCTAGGAAACCCAGTAGCATTATAAAATAAATACATAAAATGCTTTTTAAAATAGATAAAATAAACTGTGGAGATGAAATTATCTGTGAACAATAAAATTGGTATGTTCAGCTATGATTTCCCCCTGCTTCCCACCAATTTCCCTATTTCCTTATTTCTTGATTTTTTCCTACTCTTTTGCAAAGTTAATGTGGCTTCTGAGACACTATTTACACACCCTGATTTTTGTTCCTGGTTGCAGCTGTTCATATACTCCTTTCATTCCCTTTTCCTCTTTAGAAAGCAAGGAAAGAGATTATTTTCTAATCTGATGATAATCTTTCTCATGTCATTGTTTCTCTATTTCCTTGCTTCACTCTGGAATTCATCTCCTCCCCCTGCCTCCCTGGTCTAACCCAGCCCGGGTTTATTAACCTTCAGGGTATGGTGTAATACTAAACATTTCCCCAATTGAGTCATGTAAATAAGGGTAGCCTCAACTATTAAAGTTTAACAATTTGCTATTTTGAAACCTTTGCCCTTTGCTAGGTCCACATGAAATGGGAAGAAACAGAATAGTGTGAAGAGTAAAATTCTCTTCATACAAAAATAAAAATGCATTATATTATGTGAAGTTGGTATAATAGCCATGAGATTTATCCAAAGCCCTGCAATTACTGATTACTATAGTATTATCTCTAATTTGTTGAAAAGCAACATGAGAGAAAATGAGAAAACACATGATAATATTCATAGTTCACAATTTTTTCAGAAAAAGCTCCCAGTGAATAATGCTTAGATGCAGATATTACAGGATAAATTTCAGGCTATCACAAAATAGAACAAAGTGAAAGGGACACAGATGTACTTCAATGGTGGAAATGTCTCTTAATAGTGTCCTTGAATGAAGAGGAGAATATGATACTTCCAATAAATAGAAGTGATCGAGCATCTTATCTCAGAGCGGTGGAAAAGTAAAACGTGTAGCAACATTGAAATTCTGACCTACATGAGGCAAGTTTAGTGACTTGTCTTTGCAGTGTGGCAAAGCAATGAAGGGCTACATGAATTCAGCCTAAATTCCGGCTCCGCTATTTATTAACTGCATGGCCCTGGGTAAAACTTTCACTGTTTAATCCTCAAACTCTAACATGGATGTAACAATGCATTCTTTTCAGAGTTGCTGAAGGAATTAATCAGACAATATGTGCAAAGCTCTTTAAAAGTTACTGACACATAACAAATTCTTTAATATGTGAACTGAATATTTGTTTCCAGAATACTATCCATAGGGACACCCAAGGGACAATGTATTTAACACTAAAGGCTCTGAAGGACCTGCTCAATGTGAAGATAAAACTTCCAGCAAGCAACACTGAAATAAAGTACATCAATGTGAGTAATTTTTTTTATCAGAGTGTAATTTCCTTAGAATTATCAGAGAATACATCAACTGAGTCTCTCTTGATTTGGGTAAAGGGGAAGTGGTAAAGTTCTCTTCTTCTTTGTTGTTTAAGTTCATTCTATGACAATAATTATACACATAGAGTTTAAAAATAGAGCAAGTGGAGCATTTCCTTAGATTAAATAAAGAGACCATAAAAATAGTAATGAAATAGTATTTCTCTGTGTCTGTCTCTCAGCCACAAATTCAGGAACTCCAGATTTTCCTAACTCATGCTTCAAAGCATCTGGGTTTGTCACATTTGTGCTTCACAGTTAGCACAGACACCTCAAAGCTGTTCCTTCCTCTTCTCCTTGGTTTCTGTTGCTTACATTCTCTCCTGCATCTTCTCTTTTCCAGGTATTGTGCCTGGTCCATAACTCAACCTGCTCCAAAAGCAACCACAAGGGAGCATTTCCCTTATTCCACAGCTTTGCTACACTCTTACATAGGATACAAAGAACTGTTTCCTTGTCCCCTCAAGTTCTTAAATATAGCTCTTATTTTTATCATCTCTTCTTTTAGGGCTCTGGCACAGGTCTCTGGAGACAAGGGTAAAATAAAAGGACAAGCTCAGCAACACATCCCCAGCTTTACTCAGAATTATCTTGCCATTGGGACACTGACCCTCTGACTAGGGACTGACTCATCCTTCTCTTAGAATGAGTTCTGTTCCTGGTGGTCCGTCAGTCACTTATGTAAATAGACTCCTTTGGGTATTTTCAACCTGGTCTTACTGACAAGCTAATATGGGGTTTTTGGAATTGCTATGGGGAAGTCAGGAGATAGGCTCCACAAACTAAGATTTTTTTGCTTCACAGAAATGGGGAAATTATCTATAGAATGCTTTGATGCTAGCATAGCATGTCTATTGTGCCTTACCCAACCACTGTACATTTCAGTTTTCATCTTGCTTGACCTCACTGTTGTATATTTGACCTCACCTCATTGAAAGTTTGTTTTCCTTTATCTCTGTCAAAGTCATTCTCTCTTGATTTTCTTTCTGCTTTCTTTCTCAGTTGAGGGTGATGATTTCCATGTCTCTACTTCTTGTCCTGATCATTTTTATAACAAGGATAATGTTTATTACTATACATCTGGCTTCCTATTGTATATGTAAACCTAGGTGCTCCAAAGCATTTCAGTCTGATGTTCAAAGACAACTTCTATTTCCTTATTCATTCAGTTCTGTATTATGTTTCTGCTAATACCACCATTCATCTACTTCTCTGTTTAAGAACCACAGACAACTTCACCTTCTCTCTCTCTCTCTCTCACTTCCAACATCAAATTCTCAACATGTTATTAGACTATGCTGATCATATCTCAAAGTGCAATACATTCCTTTTTGTGAATTCCACTGCTGTAGTGCTAGTTGGTCACTCATTGTGTCTTAAATAATCAACAATAAAGACTTTTTGTTCAGTATCTTCCCATTTGCAGACATCCTTTACACTAACCTCAAAGTTATCTTTCTAAAAATGAATCATTTGTGTTCCTCTATTGGTTAAAAGCCATTACTAATTTCCATTGTCAATTACCATCTGTTTTCAACCAATCTTTCCACAATCATATGATTCAGATCTCACATTCTAATCCAAGAGTGCATCCATCATTTCCTGAACATATTATTCACTTTTATACTTTTCTACCTTTCTTCATGCTGGCAACTCTCCTGAGATGTCTCCTTTCCTTTCTCTATTACCCATCCTTCACATTTCTATTCAAATTCTACCTTCTTTACAAATTCTTCTGCCATTGCGCTTCACAAATCCCATGCTTTCAGAGATCTACGCTATTTGTTGCTGTTGTTATTTCATTATCTTTATGCAGAATGTAACAGCATCTTATTATTAGTGCCTGGCACATCTGGAAGAGGGAACAAGCAAGACAGCAAAAAGCGGAGTAAACTGAAGATTGCGGGTTCTGTAATAAAAGTATGTATTCAATATTGTTGTTCATTGATTAAAAATATTAGTTTCCTCAAAATAATAGCTTAGCTAGGATTTTCTGTAAATTGTGTCTGTTAAAAAGACCTGGATTTAAATATTAAATTCCACCTTAAAAATAAAATATGAATTTTTAATTTATATAAGGATTGCCATAAAGTAGACGGAAACCCTCTGATTTTACTTAATAATTGAATTGTTCATGCCTCGATGAAGTAATTAAAATCATTTTGGTAATAAGTAACTGAAACTAACTCTGATTAGTTAATAAGTAAAAGGGAACTGTATTGTAAGTAATTGGTTTCCTTCAAGAACATAAAGACTACCACAAGCACAAGTGGGATGGGAATTTAGTCAGGAGTCTCCCCCCAACTTTCAATTTTGCTTTGCTCTGTGAAACTGCCTCATTGTTCTCCCTCTTCTCATCTTGCCTCTGTCTCTCCCTCTTCTCTTCCTCCTTCCATGTCTTCCTTCCCTTACTTTTCCTGTTGACAGAAAACATGATTACTAACAGAGCCCAAGTTTGAAGTTTAGGAATTCAATCATCAGTAAGTAACTGTTCTCTGCTTTTTCCTACAGTCTAATATCATATCCTTTTTTTAAAAAAATTTAAATATATATATATATATATTAATGTTTTATTTATTTTTGAGAGAGAGAGAGAGAGACAGCATGAGCAGCAGAGGGTCAGAGAGAGAGGAAGACACAGAATCTGAAGACAGGCTCCAGACTCTGAGCTAGCTGTCAGCACAGAGCCTGACACGGGGCTCAAAGCCACGAACCACGAGATCATGACCTGAGCCAAAGCCCGACGCTCAACCAACTGATCCACCCAGGTGCTCCTATCATATTCTTTTTGACCCAGCGTGGGTCAAGTGACCACCTACAATCTAACAACTATCACCAGGAAGCAGGATCTTATTGTAGGAAGAGCATAACTCTCATGCTGTAATGAAGAGAGGAGCAATTCTAAAGGAGAGACAGACAGACAGACAGAGGTAAAGAGATAGATAGAATGAAAAATTGCTAGAAAAAGGAGGGCTAGTTTCTGATCAGCCATTCAAATAAGTGTCACATCCCCCAAGTTAAAACCAAAACCAAACAAACCAAAACCTAGAGCTATAAATAATTAGTGATACATGTTGCTTTATATTTTACCTCTTCCTTTCCCTAACTGTAACTTAGTTGAAATGACTTGTTGACATGATTAGCAATATGAAATAGATGCTGATCAAAGAGAGACAGGATATCTTAAAAGTTAGCCAATCAGTACATGAATAAGCAAAAGTTGATAGTACAGCAGAATTTACTAAATGGTATGCTTTGAAGCTCTAGTCCCATGAAATGTCCCAGGACAAAATTGTTCCATGGTCATTTATGTTTTAAAAAATCAGTTTGCTACAGCCCTCTCCTGGAGAGTCACAATACATATTTATGTTCCAAGGGTTTTAGAGAAATATTTCTCTATAAACACTAGGAAATTGTTCACATTCTAAACTGATTCATTTCTAAAGATTTTTGAACTATTTTTCTAGCTACCACTTTATGTTATCTTTATGATTATTTCTATTGAGCCACAAGTCCTTTTATGCTCTTCAGTCTCTGGATATTCCTCAGATTTAGGATGGGTAAGAGGCTTGGGTTCCCTAGGCAATTTCCAA
>CM053562.1:20730746-20841433 GCA_028646485.1 Cryptoprocta ferox
CTCTATAAACACTAGGAAATTGTTCACATTCTAAACTGATTCATTTCTAAAGATTTTTGAACTATTTTTCTAGCTACCACTTTATGTTATCTTTATGATTATTTCTATTGAGCCACAAGTCCTTTTATGCTCTTCAGTCTCTGGATATTCCTCAGATTTAGGATGGGTAAGAGGCTTGGGTTCCCTAGGCAATTTCCAACAGGCCTGGGAAGTTTAATGTGTTTACTCTGGGCCAAGGTCAATATTATCATGTTTAATCAACTCATTATCAGACTCTTTAATAAATCCTACCTTATTTAAAGTTCTGGGTACTTTCCTATCTTTGTCTTATTTCTGAGCCAACTAGGATTTGGGAGAAATGTGATGTAATTTAACAAAAATTTAACAAAAGAATATTAAACTTGTTTTCAGGCTTAAGGGTTAAAAATGTATCTTGGTAGATTTATTTGTAAGAATGCTAAGTTTACTTCTGTTTTGGACAAAGGTTTTATTGTCCAAACTTTGAAACTTTATTAAATCCTTATTATGTTGATTTCTGCTAAAGAACAAAAGGAAATTTATGGCATAAATTATTTTTTATAGGGCAAGTCAGGAGCAACAGAATCATCTGCTACATCTTGATTTCTCATTAAACTCCCAATTCTGATGGGAATTTCCAAGTCTACACCCTCCCTAAAGCCTTTTTCTTTTCTTTCCTTTTTTTTTTTTCTTTTTTTTTTTTTTTTACCTTTTTGAATAGTTAACGTGGAAGATGATCTCTGTTAAAGAGTTAGGCATACAGGTATTTCAACATATATTAAGTCATCATGTAATAAAGCATGTTGACACAAAAGCTGTAGTGTCATAGGAAATTAAGAATTAATGTATTTTGCATAAAAAAGAAAATGGAATTTAGCCAAGATAACCCCAGCTGCAATACAATTTTATAGTTAGGTTGGGTAGCTTCTCCTTTACTGGTGTTTGGGTCTGAAATGTTACTTGTGAGTCACTGAGCATAGAAAAGGATCTTAGTGACCCCGAGAATACTCTTTGTCAGGTGTTTTCTAATGTGTCATTAATAAAATGGAGTCATGGTGCCATCTGCAATATAATTATGAGAAATTTAAAGGGAAATGTTTGAAGATTAAAGATTGGAAAATACCTTGTGCTTCCCTTGTGATGGAAAAAACCCATGAAGCTGAAAAATAAAGGATATATCCAAACAGGAGTCATAAGTAAGTCATCAGCATAGGTGTAAGTCATGTCCATGTGGATACTGCAAGACAAGAAACACATGTAGAATTCAGGGAAGAAGTATTTCTAAATATGAATATATTTGGAATCAATAAAGAAAAAATATTGCTGTATCTATACATGTGGCTCTGTAATAAAAAAAGTATAAAATTGCAAAAAATTTTTATAATAAATATTGGGTTATTATGGAATCCTGTGACTTTCTACTACCTTTGCAAATAGGCTTTAATGGTCAGATTTTATCTATCTCCTGTATTTATTTTATGAGAACTTTGATCCAGTTTTATTCTTTTTGAAACTGAATATTCTTTGGCTAAACTTCAGGAATTATTTAAACTTCATCTGCATCTGAATCTAGCAACTTTTTATATTCAAATTCTTTATAATCTGGGTGTTAGAGGGTAGGGGAATGAATGGGAAAACAATTTATCTTTATTTATATATTCAAAATATATATGAACAAATATTCTTGCCACCGTGGAAAAAGAGATGAACAAGAGGGATAAGTTCCCTTTTTTCACAAAGCTCACTTTCATCGAGGAGACCAAGCAGTTAAATGTGTAAAGCAGTCCAAATTTAAGCAAGATGCTACTAGCTAAGAAAGAAACAAGTAAGATATGTATTACTGGCAATCTCTGTAAGAGGTGATGTTTGAATTGAGGAACAGCTCCAGCCATGTGAAAAAAACCTGCATAACCTTTTTATAGGGAACAGCAAATCCTAAGACCTGAAGAAGCAAAAGAATTGGAGTCCATTTTAGGATCAGATGAGAGTCTAGGGTAACTAGTACCAGGAGGAAAAAGAAGAGAGGTGTGAAATGAGTCTTGAAGGAAGGCAGAGACAGGTTATTGTAAGGAACTTGCATTTTACTGCAAATGCAGTGGCAAACTATTGAACTTCCTGGTTAGATTCAGTGGTTAAGGAAACTAAATCATAAGTACTTTAAGATGTCAGATAACACTTATAAAGATTATGAATTATTTTGTGGAAAATTTTTCTATGATAAAATCTAACATTGATCTTCCATACTCTATGCTATTGCTATAGATATAAGGAGAGATCTTAGTTATGAAGTATAGCTATTATTTTAAAGGATATCATTTGGAAAGTTAATAGTACCTTTTGAAATGATTAATTTTATAGATCATGAATAAACAGCAGTCTACGTGGAGGAAGTGACTGTGGGGTAAGGATGTGAAAAGGTTTAAGTTAATTCATTTTTATTGTGTTGAGACGAACTCAGGAAGACTTTCTGAAATAGGGGTTAATAATATTCATTATCTTCTATATGCTTTAAAATGTGTTAGATGTTAATTTTAATAAATTTGGCAACTATAGAAAGGTACAAAGAAGAAAATAATAATAACACATAATAACATTACTTGTCGGTCTTTCTTCATCATTGTAATATATATTTGACAATATTGAAATTTTATAGGATATGAAATTTTACACCTAATTATTATTATTATTATTTGAAGTTTATTTATTTATTTTGAGAGAGAGTGAGCATGAGCAGGATAGGGGCATAAAGAGAGGAGAGAGAGAGACTACCAAGTAGGCTCCACACTGATCACAGAGCCCAACACAAAGCTCAGACTCACAAACCATGAGATCATGACATAAACCAAAATCAAGGGTCAAACATTTAACGAATGAGCCACCCAGGCACCTTCAAAACCTAACTATTTTTGTTTAACATTATATTTTTGGTAATTTTTCATGTCATTGAATATTGTTTGACAACACCATGTTAATATTTGCATAACAATTATTCTTTGGTTATACGATGATTCACTTATTCATTTATCGGTCTTGATTTATGTTTTGTTCTTTAACCTAGAAGGGGTTTATGAGAAAGTGTTACTCATAGCATTTTTTTAATTTTAAAATGTGTCCCACTATATTAATTTTTAAAATGTTTATTTATTTATTTTTGACAGAGAGAAAAAGAAAGAGAGATCAGGAGAGGGGCAGAGGGACAGAGAGAGAATCCCAAGAAGGCCCCACACTGTCAGTATGGAGCCCGACAAGGGGCTCAGACTTGCAAGCCATGAGATCATGACTGAGCCAAAATCAAGAGTTGGATGCTTAACAGACTGAGCCACCCAGGCTCCCCTAAAATTTATCCCACTGTATTAGAAGACACAGGACCAAGGGCTCTGGATAGCTCAGTTGTTTTAGTGGCCAACTCTTGGTTTCAGCTCAGGTCATGATCTCACATTTGTGGGACTGAGTCCCACATTGGGCTCCTCTCTGAGAATGCAGCTTGCTTGGGATTCTCTCTCTCCCTCTCTCTCTGCCCCTCCCTCACTTGTGCATGCAAAAGAAATACATAAAACTAAAAAATAAATAAATAAATAAATAAATAAATAAATAAATGAAAGAAGACCAAGGGCCAAATCCTTGGCAAGCAGAAATACAGAACTTCTTAGTGGTGGAATACATTTCTTTTAGTTCTGTTAGTAAGCATCACGGTGACTAATAACACAACTTCAACAATGATAACAAAAATTACTAATGGCCCAAATAGTGGAATGTACTTTATATGTGTATGTCAGAAAAATATTTTTTCTGAGGTGTTCTCCCCCTTACTTCATATCTAGTGTGGCTTTAGAGGTTATATATTTAGTGTGGAATGAGGTGGGCGATGTACATTCATTTATTCTGAATTCAAAGTATAATTTCCCAACCACCAACAGGATTCCCATATTTCTGCTTGCCAAGGCTTGGTCCTGTGTGTCCTAATCTAATGGGACACATTTTAAAAGAACTGTAATTAATAAGAAGATCTTTCTGGAGGCCAAGATTAATGCTACAGTTTTTATTAGGGATACCTGGCTTCAGTGTAAATGTCAAATGCCATTTATATATTTAAAAATATTATTTATCATCTACTATTTGAAAGAAAGGTGACCTCTGCCCCGGTTGAACCTTTGTTCTAGCAAAGAGGCAAATATCAACCAAGTAATCAAACAGTTACCAAGTGTCTAGAAAAGACATGCAATACTATGAGAAAGCCTAACAAGGAAACTGTCTTAGCCTGGAGAGGGTCAACAAAGTCTTCCTTAAGGAAGAAGCATCTGAGCTGAGATCTTGAAGAGAAACAGAGGTTAAGTGGGTACAAAAGAAAACCTTCCAGACAGGAGGAAAATAAATTAAAGACTCATTGCCTAAATAATAATTGTTATGAATCCTGGGAGGAAAGTGTTTTAACTAGCTCAAACTACTACTTAAGCTTTCACTAGAGTCTAGTCAGTTTATTAGTCATATTTTATGCATTTATGTTAAGTGGCGATCTAATCTACCAGGCAACCATCACTGACTCCAAACAGTAAGAATCAGCACTGGGTTTTCAGTGTTTCATACTTGAAACATTTGAACCAGAGACTTATTTAAAAGAATAAAGACCCATGCTTTGTACAATATTACATATGTAGAGTATATAACAATAATTGTGGGGAATTAGGAAGTACAAACACAGAATCACTGCTTTGAAGATAGTTTTTCACTACAAAGATAGGTTTTTTTAAGCTTTTTGCTCACTATTTATCACATCAGTTAGAAGACAAAATGACAAGTCTTTGTCATGGATAAGTAACATCTAGAAATATGCTCATGGTCATCATTGACATGAAAAGCCCCCTTTTCTTATTTGAGAGAGAGAGAGAGAGAGAGCACGAGCATAAGCAGGGGGAAAGGGCACAGGGAGAGAGAGAGTATTGAGCCATCTCCACGTTCATCACGGAGCCTGATGCAGGACTCAACCCGGAACCCTGGGATCATGACCTGAGACGAAATCAAGAGTCAGATACTCAACCAACTGAGCCACCCAGGTGCCCCATTAAAGTCCTTTAATATCCATTTTAACTAAAATATCCAAAACTGCCAAATTAATAGAAGTGGTAGTTGGATTAATAGTAATAGTAATAGTAATAGTGTTAGTTGTAATCATTACTATTTATTCTGAGTTTACCATGAATTTACCAGGCTAGTGTTTTACTGCTAATACTTACAATTACTGACCAAGACAGATACTATGATCTCTGCTTTACAGAAAATACCATTCAAATTCAGAGAAGTTAAGTGAGCCACTCAAGATCACACAGAAAGCAATGGAGTGAAGACTCAGCCCTGGTCTCTCTGGCTCTCTATTCCAGACTAGTGTTGCTTGGACCCACAGAACTTACCTGGTTCTGGTTCTGACAATATCATTCTCTCTAGGTAGCTCTCCAACTGTTTTCATAGCTATAAAATAGTAATGCCCCATTTGTATCTCTTGTATTTCAGATTACATTAAAGAAGAAAATTCACTTCAAAAATTATGTAAATTTTCTTCCAAAGTTCTATACTGATGTTGAAGAACATGTTTATTAGTTAATAGAATGTCTAAAGAAAGGTATAAAAATGTTTCTTGAAAGGGTTGCCTGAGATTCTCTCTCCCTCGCTCTTTGCCCCTCCCCCACTTGTGAGTGCGCTCTCTCTCTCAAAATAATGAGCATTCTTAAAAAATTGTTTCTCGAAAGACAAACTGTTGTACAGAAAGTGGTGTTATTGTTATAACTAACAATATTTATAAGAAACCCAATATGGTACTGCTTTTGATCATCATTTCCTTAGTTTTTGAAATATTAACCTGGCTCTAATAATCCGCAGATAATGAGGAAATTTTTCTAAATAGAAACAACAGTTAAAATAGATATTAGATTCTGTTTTCAATGGGGTAAGTCATTGAGCCAGAAAGAAAGAAGGGAATTAGAAACGGTATACAACAGAAGTTTATTATAATATAATACAAGGATTTATTAGCAACAAGTGTCATAACCAATTCAAAATAACAGACAAGTTCTATAGAAAAATATAATGTAATATCCTTTCAGCTGGATAGGGGTAGAACCAATAATTAAATCCATGTATCTAATCCAGGCTTGCTGTTCTTATCCACGGCTTTAGTGAATTCTAGACTAAGTGACATATCAATGTTATTGGAAATAGATAAACCAAACCTCTCACACATACAAACTTAACAATATCTGAGAGTTTAGTCTGGGTAAGGGAAAGAAGTAAAAATACAATAATATTTAAGGAAAGATGGAAAAAAAAACAAGCATCAACAAAATCTGTTCTCCTCTAGGTAAAATGGACTATAAACAAAAAAGATTATAAGAAGCCACAGTTGCAATCATAATAATTAGAAAGTCTTACCTTCCTGTCCTCAAAAACACTAGTGAAGGAAGCACTGAAGGAAGACTTGTTATCTTTTTTTCATTTCTACAACAAAGAGTATGAAAACGAGGCAAATAAAGCTACAATAATCTTGACAGTGTGGTATTGGCAAAATAATACCCAAATATATCAACAGAACAGAATAGAAAGCCCAGAATAGATCCACATAGATAAAGTCAACTGATCTTTGACAAAGGAGCAAAGGCAATACAATGGTACAAGGATAGATTTTTCAACAAATGGTAGTCATCCACATTTTAAAAAAAGCAAATCTAGATACAGACCTCATACCCTTCACAAAAATTAACTCAAAATGGATCATATCTAACTGTAAAAACACAACTATAAAATTCCTGGAAGATAACAGGAAAAAACCTATGAACTTGGGTGTGGCAATGCCTTGTCAGATGCAACACCAAAGACATAATTCAGAAAAGAAATATTTGATAAGCTGGACTTCATTAAAATTAAAAGCTTCTGCTCTGCAGCAACAATATGAAGAGAATAGAAGATAAGGCACAGATTAGGAGAAAGTATTTGCAGAGAAAGTATTTGCAGAGGAGAAAGACACATCTGAAAAGAACTCTTATCCAAAATATGCAAAGAACTTTTAAAACTCAACAATAAGAAAACAAAAAACCCAATTAAAAAATCGGCCAAACAATGAGAAAGAATGAAATCTGGCCATTTGTAGCGAAGTGGATGGACCTCGAGGGTGTCATGCTAAGCGAAATAAGTCAGGTGGAGAAGGACAGATACCATATGTTTGCACTCATAGGTCTAACAGGAGAAACCCAACAGAGGACCATGGGGAGGGGAAGGAGGAAAAGAGTTAGGGAGAGGGAGGGAGACAAAACATGAGAGGCTCTTGAATACTGAAAACAAACTGAGGGGGGAAGGGGAAGGGGGAAAGGTAATGGGGGGTGATGGTCTTGGTGGAGGTCACTTGTGGGGAAGAACACTGGGTGTTATATGGAAACCAACCTGACAATAAACTATAAAGTTAAAAAAAAAAATCTGCCAAAGACTTGAATAGAAAGCTCACCAAAGCAGACATATATATATATATATATATATATATATATATATACACACACAATGTGTACAGTATACAATTTGTGTGTGTGTGAGAGAGAGAGAATAAGGAATTAGAAATGGGATATAACAAAAGTTTATTATAATATAATACAAGGATTTATTAGCACATTACAATATATATATAAGCATATATAAAGATGGTCCACATTATGTGTCATGAGAAAACACAAATTAAAACAATGAGATACAGTACATACCTATTAGAATGGCCAAAATCTAGAACACTATATCAATAGCAAATGCTAGTGAGTATGTTAACCAACAGGAATTCTCATATGTTGCTGATGGGAATGCAAAATGGTACAGACACTAAAAGAGTGTTTTAATTTTTTTTAGAGTTTATTTATTTTTGAGAGAAAGAGAGGGAGAGGGACAGAGCACAAGTGGGTAGGGGCGGAAAGAGAGAGAGACAGACATAGAATTTGAAGCAGGCTACAGGCTCCAAGCTATCAGCACAGAGTCCATTGTGGTGCTTGACCTCATGAACTGTCAGATCATGACCTGAGCTGAAGTCAGATGCAAGAGAGCCACCCAGGTGCTCCAGTACAGCCATTTTTGAAGACAGTTTGAGAGTTTCTTTTAAAACCAAACCATACCTTTGCTGTGTGATCCAGCAAGGATGCTCCTTGGAATTCACATACAGGAGCTGGACTTATGTCCATACAAAAGCCTGCATATGTACATTTATAGCAACTTTATTCATAATTGCCAACACTTAGAAGCAATTAAGATGTCCCTCAGTAGGTGAATGCTTAAATCGACTGTGGTACATTCAGACAATAGAAAATCATTCAGCAGTAAAAGGAAATGAGTTATCAAGCCATAGAAAGTCATGAAGGAGACTTAAATGCATATTAGTAAGTGAAAGAAGCCAATCAGACAAGGTAACATATTGTATAATTCCAACTATGAGATATTGTGAAAAAGACAAAACTATGAACACCGTAATAAAAATTAGGGTAGTGAAAATATCCTGTATGATATAATGACAGATATGTGTTATTATATACTTGGTCTAAAAACCCATAGAATATACAACCCAAACAGTGAATCCTACGGTAAACTATAGACATTGAGTGATTATGATGAGTCAATGTAAGTCAATCCTTGATTAAAAAAAAAAAAAAGGTACCATTCCGGTGAATGATGTTGATAATGGAAGGCTAGACCTGTGTGTGGGCAGGGGATATATGGGAAATCTCTACTTTCCTCTCAATTTTGTTGTAAACCTAAAACAGCTCTAAAAAAAAACTGTTTTAAAAAGAAAACCAGTTTTCTATTTGAAAAGACCCAAATGCCAGGCAAGGTGAATGAAGAAAAACACATACCTAAACCTCATCAGACAAGCACTCCTTGATTTTCCCCTCTAAACCTGTAAACCCTTCTGCCTCTGCACCATCTTTTCCTTCTTCCCATCCTATTATGAAGGAGAATGCAGGATCCCTGTCTCAAAAACCTATCTCTCACTATACTCTGGTCTGAGAACTCACAACTGCTTAAGGTCTCTGCTCCTTCAGTTATAGCCCCTTTCCCTCCAGTTATGTCATTTCCATCAACAGGCAATTATGTTTTAGAATTCTTACTCTAAAGCAACAATGAAATTTTCCTGTTATTTACATTCTGCCTTAAATTCTATCTCAGTTCTCAGCTCTACTTGAGAATTTTCCTTTGTGGTAATTTTTAAAAAATAAGACATATCTTTCTCAATATTTCTCAATCTTTCCATAATATTTTTTAAAAAGGTATTGTTTACTTATTTTGTATCCATTTCCTTTCTTCTCATTCATTTCTCATCCCACTTCTGTCTAGATTCCACCACCAGAAGTCCATTGGCATTGCTTTTGTTAAGAGTTAAGAGGCCAGATACCGCTAAAATCAATGATTTGGTGTTTACCTTACTTAGCCTCTCATCTGAGCTCGACACAGCTGATCACTTCTTCCTTCTTGGAAACTTACATGTTCTTGATATTTTTTTTCTTACTCACTGGCTTTTACTTCTCAGTCTCTTTTGCTGATTCCACCATTCTTACAATCTCCTAAATGTAGACTCCTTCAGATTTTTCACTCTTGCTGATGTCTTCCCTTTCTGTACTCTCACTCTCCACAGTCGATCTCATAGTTCCCTTAGTATTACTACTACAGATGTGTTGTCAACTTCCATATCTATATTCATGGTATAGACATCACTGAGCTCTAGAGTTGTGTATCAAACTTCTTCCCTGACATCTCAACTTACATATCTTACCAACATTTCAAATTTAAAATGCTCAAAACATGAAATAAAACTTGGTTCTCACAATCTACCCAGTTGCTTACACCAAAATCTCTAGGAGCCATAATTGGTTTCTTGCTATGTCATATCTATCAGCAAACCCTGTTGATTCTTTCTCTAAGGTATATCTTCACTTTCCCTACCTCTCTTCATCCCTTTATGTTTGAGTAATCTCTACCCAACATGGGGCTTGAATTTTCAATGCCAAGATCAAGAGTCGCATGCTCTACCAACCAAGCCAGCCAAGTGCCCTCTTCATCTCCTTTATTACAGTTATAGTGACTTGTGCTATTATGGTCTCCTTCAGCTACACTGTCCTTTTTAAAAACATAATCTCACCTAGTCCTGCTAATAATCATGTAATGTGGACTAGAGAGGAAATGGACTCATTTAAGGTATTTAATTTGATCAAGTTTACATAGTAAGTAGTACAGATGAAATGCCAAACCAGTGCTCACAAGTATGTGAACAAATGATCACTAACATTTTGATTACCTGCTATGTGTTACACATTTTCCACATCTAATTTAATCATCATAACAAGAATATATAATTGTTATTATATTACAAATAAAACAAGAGATTTAAGCCAGTTGTCTCAAATTACAGTTCCCTTTGCTTCCACTTTCAACTTCCTTTTCATTTCTTTCCATTCTTCTCAATACCACCGAAGAAATCTTTTAAAAACATAATTCTCATCATGGCTTTCCTCTGCTTAAAATCCTTTAACAGTTCAGAATTGGTTATAGAATAATGTCCTTATCATGGCATTGAGATGCTTTTATAAACTGGCCACTGCCTTCCTTTCCAACATCATTTCTTTCTACTTCCCACCATATCTGCTGGATTCCAGCCATATCAACTTGTTTAGAGATTCAGTTTGAACAGGCTTCCCCCTCTTTCTTTCCTCTGTGCCTTTATCCAAGCTGTTTCTTCTGCCTTGAAAACTCATCCCACATATAGTAGACATTTTAGTTGCTTTGCTACCATCTGTTTTGTTTCTTTCAATAGCCACCCCAAATATCCAACTTCCCTGGTGCTGTGGTTTGAGTTTGGCTCAGCTCTAGCTAATCAGCATGATTTTACACCCTAGTTAGAGTTCCTGGTTCAGGTGACCCAATTAGAGACAGTAAGCCATAAAGCGAGATTTGTGTGAAAAATATTTCCGAACTCTTCTCAGGGGATTGTAGAATTAACATTCTGTCTTCTCTTGCAACCGACGTGTAGTTAGTAAGCCATTTTATGAACATGAAGCAGAATGGGTTTTAAACTGAAGTTTGAAATTCAGGAAGGCAGAGAGTTATACCAGGTCTCCATAATGACTAAGCTGCTGAAACAAACCAACACCGAAGCTAACTTTACCTCTAGACTTTCCAGTATGTGAATCTCCTTTATTGACAGATTTTTCTGCTACTTTGCAACTGAGAGCAGCTCAATATTACATCACATTTTATCATAAAATGTCACTAACATAGGCCTTCCTAATTTCTCAATTGAAGTTAAATTGTTTTCCCCCTCAGTAACAGTTTCTTTTGTATACCTCTATCAAAGTCTGCAGTACACTGCTTTAGTTAATAGTTTGCTTCCCCAGGAGACTAAACACCTTAAATGGAAGGGAGTTCATGTTACTTGCTGTTATATGAGTTTGTTATCAGACTGAGTGTGTTCATAAATAGCCTATCATCCATCCCCAAAACACGTTTATGTATGTAATTTTTCAGCCGCCACACTATTGATATTTTGGGCCAGATACATCTTTGTTATAGAGGGCTTCTTATGCAACCTATAATATTTAGTAGCATCCATGGTCTCTGCTCATTAGATGCCAGTAACATAACCCCTCCCCATCATGTGTGACAATAAAATGTGCTAGGAACTGACACATTTTCCCCTTGGAGGTAAAATTGTCCAATTTGAAAACTACTGACCTAATGACCAAGAGGACAAATTTTATTACAAACATCCTTACAGGATCATATTGTATCTATCCTTAAATATAGACAGAAAGGGCTAATAATCCCACAAAGGGCAAAGTAAATTGTTTTTGTGCAAAACTACTGGTTTGCTTAGTAATAAAGGAGTGTGAGGGTAAACTCCACCTTTACTGGGTACAGGATATGATCTCACACACCAAACCTGCTTTTCTCACAAGCCAATCCCCCTCCAGAAACTTCCCATTCCAAAGGGATGGGTCACTTTTATCACTGAAAAAGGAAGGACCAAAAAGAGGAGACAATTTCTCATATGTAAGGAATATTAGATTAGGTTCCTGTAACAGAACTTGGTACCAAACATCTTTCATCACCTCCTTGTTTCTTACACATACCCAAACTAATCCCTAAATGGTTTCTCTCCATTTAGAGTGAGAGCTTTCAAACTGTTACTAATTATAAACTTCTTCAGAAGCAAGGTGTTTTCATTGAGAGTGAACGTGCAGGTACTTGAGCCCACACAACCTCCTTGGCCTCTGGGCAAGCACTTCTGTCTGAAACGCCTTCTCTAATAGACAGGATGATGAAAACGGAAGCTGTAGAACTGAGTGAGCCAAGCCAAAAACCCTGTTTGGATGATTAAGCGTTCTCTAATACATGAAGAATTCGGAGAAATGGGGCAAAGTGAATGCACTTCACTATGATCTGACATAATAATCTACAGTCCTTATCTTTATGTCCAAACATACTTTTATTTATACCAGTCACTCCTTGAATACATCATTTAGGTAAATGTGAAAATTAATTACTGAAGGTGAAATCTATAACTTATAATCATACATTTTGACTTTCTTTTTCCCCATCTCTTAGGTTGAAGCAAAACAATGTTTGCCTTTGAATCTAAATGTAGTTTTAATATTAATTTTCACATGTATATTTAAAAGTTTACAAGAGTTGGGGTGCCAGGGTGGCTCAGTTGGTTGGACGTCCGACTTTGGCTCAGGTCATGATCTCACAGTTTGTGAGTTCGAGCCCTGCATCAGGCTCTGTGCTAACAGCTGGGAGCCTGGAGCCTGCTTTGGATTCTGTGTCTCAATCTCTGTCTGCCCCTCTCCCACTTGTGCTCTGTCTCTCTCTGTCTCTCAAAAATAAATGCAAAAAATAAAATAAAATAAAATAAAATATAAAAGTTTACAAGACTTCAATTAGAAGTCTTGATTCCAAAAACAAAGAAATTAATGAAAACCATAATAATTGATACAATGTTAATAATTAAGGCCATTGATATGACTAAGAATTATAATTATGTATGGCATGGTTATTTTCCTCAGATACTCCAGGAAACAATATAATTTTAACAATTGATCTAGCCATGGATGGAATGTCTATATTCCCTCTATAAGGGGCACCTTGGTGGCTCAGTCATTTAAGTGTCTAACTTCAGCTCAAGTCATGATCTCATGGTTTGTGGGTTCAAGCCCTGCATCTGGCTTTGTGCTGACAGCTCAGATCCTGAAGCCTGCTTCGGATTCTGCGTCTCCCTGTCTCTCTGCCCCTCCCTCGTACTTGCTCGCTCTCTCTCAAAAAAATAAACATTAAAAAAATTATATTCCCTCTATATAAAAGAGATTTTTACATTAAAAATTTAAATCATGACCATAAAAGAATTCCCCTGGAACCTGAAATAGAAGACTGTAATGGGTATTTTTATTACTTGCTTTGTAGATGGTAATATTCTTTAGAATTAGCTTGGGGATAGATGCTAAGTCTGTTTTTTATTTTCCTAGATTTCTGTGAATATTTTGAATAGTTAACAGAGCCAAAATATTAAGTGATATAATAATTTCTCACTATTCTGATCCCATATCCTAATGCATGTGGAGCCACTTGTCTCTACATTTACATCCTATCTAATAATAACCATCCTATCTTATGATGAAATTGATATTGATGAAATTGAAATTCCTATAATATACTATCACGGATACATTATGCCAATAATGTACCCTCCCCCCAAAAGAACTCTTAAGATAATACTATTATTCCTATTCTACAGATGAGATAACTGAGTTTGGAGAAGTTAGCAGCTTACACAGTCATATAACTTGCAAGAAACAAATCCTGTGCTTTCTATGAAGAAAGGCAATCAGTACCTCGTCCATCAAATAGATTCATAAGCCAGAAGGGAACATCTGGGTCTTTGTGTTCCACTAAAAGAGGAGACTTATTATTGAATATGTAGGTGGCAGGTACAAAGCTGGAAGTGAACACTAATATAACTTCAAATGAACTTAGCAAGCTGAAAGAACAGACCCCAAATCAGCAAGATGAAATTATTATAAGGATAGATGTAGTGGCCCAGACTTACCTTTAAAAAAAGTCCATTACAAACAAAATCCATAAAGAAGTAAAGAATGGGTGATCAGGTTGGGGTGAAGCCTCCTCTCACAATAATCATTGGTCATGAGCAGCTTACAACTGTCACTTTATCAAATACCCTAGGCCATTGGGACCACATGGTATTTATAGCATCCCCTTATCTATCAACCTAGTAACACTAGAAGAAAGAAAACTGATTTGTTTAACATGACTGGTTCTTTTGGAACTCATGCTAGATTCTCACTGGAAACTACTCAAGTTTTCCTAAGCTATCCATTTAATAATATATTCTAGAAATTTTTCCTAAGGATTGATGTGAGGCTTACTAGTTAGAAATCCCCAAGCTCTATCATTTTCTTCTTTTTAAAAGTATCAGAACAACTCTTTTTTAGACTTATGTCATCTTTCCACAATTTTTCAAAGACTACCATGGAGATCTTTATGTTCACCATCAAAGTACTTTCAGAAACCAGGTTTTAATTCAACTGGACCTATAGCTTGAATACAGTTTAAAGTTACTAGTTATAGATCAGGAAAGAAAAAATAAGTTTTTTTGTCTGTGACTATTAATTTTAGTTCCCCATTCCTAAACAGAAGGCCTCTCTGCCTAATTCTTACTATTCTGAAAATCTAGGAAGGAAGGAAGGAACGAACAAATGGACAAACAAAAGAAGAATGGAAAGAGAAAAGAGAAGAAAGGAGGAAATGGAGAGGAGAGAGGCAAGGAATAAAAAAAGAAAAAAAAATGTTAAACATCATTTGTAATTCTCCACTCATTATGCACTTCAAGATACCATAGACATAGCCTCCCAAATTTCATGCTATTCAAAATTTCTCAACCAGTTCCTCCTTGTCATAATTAAACCCAGAGAAAGAGTTTCTCTTTCCATTTCTATTTAAAACATTAAATTTTCAAAAGAACAAGTCAAGAATTTTCATAAACTACTTTTACTCTAATCATAAGGACATAAGATATTCGATTAGAGGAAATCACCTATAAACACTATATCTTGTTTACATACAATAGTGTGTAACAGTGAAAGTGCCTTAATGCAGAGAAACTGTTTCAAAATCATCTCAAAAATAGCCAACTTACTCAAAACATGTTTTCACTTCTAAGAACACAGGCGTAGAGCCAAGAAGCTAAGAAGTGCTGGTGTTAATAGTCAGGAAAGTTAGAAAAGCCATTCACAAAGAAAACATTTGTGATTAGTTAGTACAAATTTTCCCTTAAAATGCATCTGTTTTTGTCTGCACTTGTAATGAAGTATTTTCCCATCTTGTCACAAAATTATTTTAGAACATCAGTTTAAAGGCAGCACTGATGTTAACACATCATCTGAGAATGGCTCATGTTTGGCATATAAATGTATCAGAATAGTTAGCCATTTAAAAATACAGTCATGGGGCGCCTGGCTGGCTCAGTCAGTGGAGCATACAACTCTTGATCTTGGGGTTGTGGGTTCAAGCCCCATGCTCGGGTAGAGATTGCTTAAAAATAAAAAAAAAATCTAAAACTATAGTCATGTTTATTTAAAATCTGAATACTGTTTAGAAAATATAGTGGTGTTTCTTCTTTCCCATGTGCCCTAATTTATTAGGCTCTTCCTTGTCCCCAGTCACATCTCACATTCTCAATCAACATCCCACCACAACTTTCATTTTTATAGATGATTCTAAATTCCATTTCCAGACTTTCTTTCTGGCCCAAGATTTGGGCCTTGAAAACAATTTCTTTTTCACTCCATTCTTCCAATAAGCAAAAAATAAGGAAGAGAATCCTGTTGTTTCTAACCTGGAAAGATTTTCTGTGCTATACCTTCTAGCCCACTATCTTACATTAGCCCTATTATAATCTGTCACCAAGATCATAAGAATAGCCTTTCATTGGTCTCCTACTAAACAGAATTTTCCCATTCTTGTCTAATACCCATACTGCCGTATCTGACAACTTTCTGATTTTAATCCTCCATTGGATCCCTGTTGCCTGCAAAACAAAATTGGAACTCGTGGACATTGGAATTCATAACTGATCCCCACTGATATCCTGAGCCTCACATGACCCACCTCTATGCTCCTAACCCCCATGAATACATCCTCACCTGAATATGCTATGCTCTTTCACAACCAAGTACTTTTGAGTATTCAATTCACTTGGCCTGGAAATTTGTTTTTCTTCTCTACATATATCTTCTGATTCTTCAAGTCCACTGCAAATATCACTTCCTGTATGATTTGATTTTCTTACTCAGAACTAACCATCTACTCCCCTTTACTTGTAGCACTCTATAGAACTTAAAGAATATTAATTCAATATGGTTAGAAAATCACTATGATATAGACAAATCACATCGAGTGAAAAGGAGAAAGGAAAAACCAACTCTTGATCTTCTGAGTTCTGTAGACTGTGAGTTCAGTGAAGGCAGCAACTTGGTTTCATTTGTTATCCATTCAGTTGGTCTTATCTTTGAGACTTGGTGAGTATTCAGTACATATGTATATTTTTATTAAATAGTCTCTTAAAAATCTGATTATTAACCTTTATCAATGTTTTAACATTGGATCTCATGTATTTCTATTTTCCTCCAATTATGTAATGTGTTCAAGCCTAGTCTGCCCAATAGAAGGAGAGTAAATTCCTAGAGGTGAGGCATCCAAAAGATTCATCTTGAATTAAATAATAATCTTAAGCTAAATAAACTACCTTTACCTCAAAGTTAGTTTCCTGAACTAAAGCTTTTATTATTTCTGTGTAAAAATACCAAAACTTGATGTAATCGTTACGTGGTCATTGCTCAGTCTACTTGGAATGTGATTTGAATATGTTAATGATTTGGAAAATTTTTTCCAAGATGATGCATCACAGAGTTGACACAACAAATTGAAATACCTCTCATTTAAAGTTATAGTGAAAATCATTAGTTATATGGCTTTCATTACTTATATGATAATCAAGAATAAAGCAGAAAAAGTAGCTAGATATCCTCACGATTTTACAGTTTCCAACATTGCCATAGTTTATGCCAATGTAAACAATCTGAATAAAATCCTATCATACATTTTTTTAATAATGTAAAGCTAGGTAAATTCTATTCTTTTATGAACTTTATCTAAAATTGACAGATTTTAGTCTTTTTTAAAATCACTGAAAATACTTTAAAAGGATTCCCAAGTGGGCTTGGGGATTTTAAGTTTCATCGGTATAAATATAAGAGAAATATTATTTTCAATAACTTAGAATTTTTGATTGTTTACCTTTGGCTGAAAATTAACTTAATAGTTTCCTTGCCACCTAACACTTCTAATTAGAGTCATTTGTAATTTGAAGTATCTGATTATATAATTACATTGTCCAATATCTTTAAAATAAGTCTATGATCGATTGTAAGAAAACCATTCCAAACTATAAAAAAATGTGCAAGGTTGTTCATCACAATGATACATACCACAAAGTAATATGACTTCAAATTCTAAAGTCAATATTATAAATATTAGACTGAATCTATTATGACAGAATTTAAAGACTCTGTAGCAATATAAAAATGCTTGTGTAAATTAAATATTTTAAAAGCACAATATAAAGTTGTATGTTTACTATGATTACAAATATGTAAAAAAAAATTATCTAAAGGTGGATTGTTGGAAACCTTAAGGAAGAGATTCCAAAATGTCAGTGATGGTTGTGTTTAATTTATGAATTTGTGGAGATAATTTCTCTCCCTTTCTTTTTTCTTTGGGAAAAACACATTAATTTTTTATTATATAATTTTAAGTGTATACAAGGAAGATATAAGGATACAATAAATGCTCTCAAATTTCATTCATCCAAATTGAATAATTTCAAAGGATTGGCTTACTGTTTATTCTATTCTACAACTTTTTTTCTGGAGTATTTTAAAGTAAATCTCACATGTCATATAATTTTAATTTTATGTCTAAAAGAAAATTTACCCAGAAGCAAACAACAGTCTCCTGTGCTTCTTTATTATTTACCTTTCCCTAACCCCACACACAGTTTCTAAACACATTCAGGTTCTATTACCATATTTCAGCCCTGAATCTTAATAAAAACAACTCCTTCTCTTCCTCCTCCTTTTAAAACTCTGAGCAGTTCTAAGTTCCCGTAGCGTTTTTGCTTACAACCAGGTGACAGTTGGTTACAAAGTAGGGAGGCATTTTGGCCACTTTTATTACTTCTCTTGGGCAAAAACAATGGGTCATGATAAAAAGGCAATCATAATTCCATCACCTCATTTGAGATAGGGTTAGTGAACAGGTGATCCCTTTCTATTCTCCGAAAACATTAACATAGCAAGGAATCAATACATGTTGCTTGCATTATGGTTAATTTACCTTCTGCAAAAGTTTATGCAGATGTTAAGATCAACTGTCAACAATCAAAATTCAAATCCCAGAGATTCTTTCTGAATCTTTCATTGTTTGTTTCAGATTCAGATTTTTTGGGTCTACTAAGTTACCACATATTTCATATTTCAGTTTTTAAAATATTGAGCTCTAGGGGCACCTGGGTGGCTCAGTTGTTTAGGCTTCTGATTTTGGCTCAGGTCATGATCTCACAGTTTGTGGGTTTGAGCCCTGCGTCAGGCTCTGTGCTGACAGCTCAGATTCTGTGTCCCTCTCGTCCCTCTCCAACTTCCTCTCTGTCTCTCTCTGTCTCTGAAAAATGAATTAATGCTAAAAAAATTTTTTTAATATTGAGCTCCTGCTGCTGTTTCTGACTCTCCTCCTTTGTCTCTTCTCCTTTTTTCTCTCTCTCTTTCTCAGTATTTTATTTTAATATATAAATAGACACCTAAAAGTGAATGAAATATATTTTTGCATCTGTGGTAGGCAGTACAATGGCCCTCCAAAACATCCATGTCTTAATCACCAAGACTGGGGCAACCTGGATGGCTCAGTCAGTTGAGCGCCTGACACTTGTATATGTCTCCTAATAAAATAATAGATTGTATCAATGGATAAAAATGCTCACAGCAAACTTTACAGTTCAACTGGACATCATCCAACCTTAGCCTCACTAAATGAAAGTCAACCAGACATATTTTCATGGTGTGATGAAATGTGAAGCACAGGGTCTCTCTCACCTGTGCAATACTCTTACCAATAAACAAAGCCACTGAATTGTATTGCTATAGTTTGAACTGTGTCTCACCCCACTCCCCAAAGTCACATGATGAAGCCCTAATCCCCAATGTGATATTTGGAGGTGAAGGCTTTGGGAGGTAACTTCAGTTAAATGAAGGGAAGATGTTTATAATGGGATTACTGCTGTTTTAATGAGACACCAGACAACCTGTTCTACCTCTCTCCCTGTGTGTCCACAAAGAAGAGGTCATGTGAACACACAGAGAGATGGGGACTGACTACAAACCAAGGGAAGTCCAAGAATGAAACCTATCTTTCCAGCAACTTCTTGGGCTTCCAGGCCCCCAGAGCTGTGAGAAAAAACGTCTATTATTTAAGCTACCCAGTCTATGGTATTTTGTTATGGCAGCTCAAGCAGACTAAGAATAGATCTAGTCAAACTAGTCAAGCCTCTAGATCTAACTACTAGTTTGCAGGAAATTTGGAGAAAAAAAGAAAAATGTAAGTAGTAACCACCCAATTTTGATAGGACAAATACCCAGTTCCTTCACAACTCAATGGAAGGAAAAAGCAGGACTTTGGTGGGGAAGTTGGGGGGGGGTGAAAGACGCAGTTACAAAATAAAAGCAACTAAGAGACAAAACCAAATGTAATGTGTGGGCTTTGTTTGGATTCTGACTCTAATTAACCAACTGTAAAAGTTCATTTGGAAGATAATCTGGAAAATATGAATATTAATGAACTGGATATCCGATGTTATTAAGGAATTATTATTAATTTTTTTAGATATGAAATTCACAAGGGGTTAAGTTTTAAAAGAAGATCTTTATCATTAAAGATACATATTGAAGTATTTATAAATAAAATGACATTATTGTCTATGATTAGCTATAAAATACTGTTTACTCCAGCAAAAAAAATTAAAGGTGTGGGACAGATGAAGGAAAATTGTTAAAATGCTAATTGCTGGATCTACATGATCAGTACTAATGAATTTACCAAACTATTATTTCTCTGTGAGTGAAAACTTTGTGCATGATTTTAAAAATCAATAATAAAACATTTTAAAAATCTAGCATTAATCAATAACTCTATTCTCTTATCAGAAAATAACTCCTGGGATTCTATTAGCTTCATATTAGTGCTGTAACAAATTACCACAAATTGAGCAGTTTAAAACAACACAAACCTATTATCTTACAGTTTTGAGAACAGAAGTCTTAAAATCACGAAGTCTGCCTGTCAGCAGGGATATATTCCCTTAGGAGGCTCTAGAAAAGAACCTTTGATATTTTCTGAAAGCCACCTGCATTCTTTGCTTTCGTTCCTCTTTCCATCTTCAAGGCCAGTAGTAAGGCATCTTTAAATAGCTTCCCATCTCTATCCTTGTCCCTTTCTCTCTCTCTTTGTCCCTCCGTCTGTCTCTTTCTCTACCTCTTTTTCTCTCTCCTCTCTCATTTCCTTTTATGACTAAGACCTTCCTGTCTCTCTCTTCTAATCCTTGTGATTATATTAGGTCCATCCAAAGAATCCAAGATAAGCTTCCTGTCTTAGGGTCCTTAACTTAATTACATTTGTGAAGTCCATTTTGCTTTGGGTTTTGTGGAGGGTGGGGAGAGGTTGTTTGTTTTGTGACGTCTATTTTGTCCTATAAGGTATTATATTCACAAGTTTAGGAAATTAGGATGTGGACATCTTTGAGGTGCCATATATATTTGAAGATTACAGAAAAAATAAAGAAACTTCCAGATTTCTTGAAAAAATGAGACTCTCTAACACATGGCAGCAACGAGCTGAAACAAGGAGCATCTAGTTTCATTCAATTTGCCATCAATACCATCACTGCCTACTGCCTTAGAGCCGACCTGTTTTACTTTTCATTAACCTGCCTCTGCCTATATTCATGTTTCCAATATCTGATCTAGAACGAAGGCTATACACTGAAGAACAGAAGTAGGTCCTGCATACTTGGAGCACAGACACAAAGAGAAATCAGACTGGGAGCATGAATCTGGAGGCGTTAAGTTTTTGCCAGATTGGAGCAGGCCCAGTGTGGTCAAAGGCTAAAACTGAAAAGTCTTGAGCAGATAAATTACATGCCCATATTGGAGTTTAAAAACAAACAAACAAACAAACAAACAAACAAAAAACTCTTCATGCAGAGTGAAAAAGGGGTTGCAAAAAGTCCTTTGAAATCTGAAGACTAGAAAGTATCAATCTGGATTATATTGTCAAGTTTCAGATGAAAACCAAGGATAAATTTCAAATTTTGTGCAGACTGGTTCTAGTCAGATTTTTTTTTAAATGTCCTTGTGACTCCTTAGCTTTTTCTAAAAGCAATAAAATAAAAGTTAGTCATATCTTGAAAAAACATTGACCAAAATTATTCTAACATAAAGGGGAAAAAAAACTTGCATAAAAAGTGAAAATCCAAATGATAAAACCTGAGTGATAAAAGACAACTTTCCCGTATGTTACAGAAAAGTCTTCCCCTTACTCAATACAGTACATCCTAGTATTATCCAAATAAACTTAAACTCATACAGACACACTGAAAAAGTTATAACTCAGAATGACCCATGGGGCCTATTTCCTGTTAGACTCTATCCCTGGTTCTGCTCTCTAATTTTATTTGAATACATTTCAGCAATGATTCATTTTGTGAGTCTGCCAATAGTCTTTCCTACTGAGCAAGTGGCATGTACTTCACGTACTTTAGCAGGAACACAATTGAGAATTTACTTAGACTGCTTCCAAATGCCTTATTTGCTATTTGAAAAATGAGTCATACTATTTTTTTATTAGTAATATGATTCTCCAAGACTAAATATCATATGACAAACAGTGAAAGTTAAAACAGCAAAGAAACATTATCTAGGGATGACTTTACCCTATATTTTGTGGACCTGGTCTCCTTCATTGAGGCCCACTGCCTGGGATCTACGTGGAACTTGTATCTGGTATCCAGGGTAAGCCATCACCTTCCAGATCCAGCCTGCTCCAGTGGGTACCATGGCATGTCTGACAGTGTGACACATACTCCTTTTCTGGTAATTCTTGTGCCCTAATATATTAACAAGATTTTAGTCAAGACCATTATTTCATTATTATATTCTCACCTACTCCCTGTCACCCTCATCTCCACCTCAAGGCTCAGGTTTGAAGTCTATGAATTGCTGAGGTAAAGCAATAATAATAATAGCTAGTATTTATTGAGTCATTATGGGCCAGAGAATGTTCTAAGTGCTTTATACATATCAATTCATTTAATCATGGTAATCACCCTATCAGAAAAGTAGGGAAGTTATCCTTTTTACAAACAAGGAAACTGGGTTATATAGTGGTAAAGTCATAACTTGAACCTTAGCTATTATTAACCACCACACTCTAATGCTAGAGCCCATTCTTTTAACCTCTATTTTACAAACATTCTGCTGTATTCTGATTCACCTTTTTTCTGCAATATTTAACACAGTATTGGATGTGCTCTTTTCTGGAAGGCTTCTAGGCTCTTCATGGACACATCCTATCAGTACAAGTCAAACCAGATGTAGCTGGATAGCAGTGGCCCCAATTTAGGTTCAAGCTGGGATCTCTACTTTCCCCAACTCTTGGGTAACAGCCACCCACAGATCTTCCTTTGTCCTTCTTTCATCTCCATCAAGTCCAATTGACAACTTGATTTTTTTGCTTCTACTTACTGCCCATATTGGAGATAATATTCCTTCTTCAACTGGGGATGAGCAAATAAAGAATCTTATCTCTTCACTGAATCAGAAACAAGAAACAGAAGGAAACCTCCTTCTCCATGCAAGGAAGTTTGTTTGGTTGGCAGCAAGGACCATGTGTTCCTAAGATCCAAATTTCCCAGCTGCAACTATTGTCTCCCTGGAGAGAGCTAATTAAGCCAAATATAGAGTCATCTCTTGAACTGTCTTTCTCCTTAACCCTCTCACTTCCATACAAGCAGCACATTTAAATTGTTGTTGAGTCTATCCATTTCCCTCCATATCCATCCTCATTAATCTTATAAAGGCAAAATTATCTCTCAACTGAATCACTGAAAATGTGATTACCTGGTTTCCCAGACTTCACTGCTTCTGCCATTCCATTTCACTTTTCACACTCTAGCTAAAGAATATTTGTAAAAAGCAAACTTACTCAATTTATTCCCATGCTCAAAATCCTTCAATGTCTCTCCACTGCTTTTAGAATAAATAAAAGATTTCCAACATTGCTCTTAATGACCTGGCCTTAGTTTATCTTTCCAGACTCATCTTTCATCATCTGTCCCAAATGTGGCCCTACATTCTCTTCCATTCTATCAACTGTAACATCTTCTTGCTTTGCTAGAGTAATATACTTTTTCTTGTCTACTGGTGTTTGTACATCTTTTCTACCACACCTCTTACTGTCCCTTTTTCTTTGTCATACTAGTGTATCCATGTTTTTGTGTGTTTCTATATCTCCTAGTACTTCCTCATTGTTTTCATGGCTGGTTGCATTTTCATTGCTATTGTTTGTAGAGTTTATATCTCTGGCTAAACTGTAAGCTATGCAGGAAGAGGAACTATTTTACTTTTATTACTATTGTGTTCCTAGCACCTATTACAGGGCCTTGCAAATAATAGGCACTTGGTAATCATTTATTGAACAAATGAGCACATGAGTAATCCGTTACAAGTTAAATAGGTTTCCATGGATCTATATGAAAGCTTTCAAATTTACTTCTGGAATAGTTTGTTAATAATCTGGCATTTTGATCCATTTTGTCCATTTGTTTATTTAGAAGTAGAATGTATTGGGACACCTGGGTGGCTCAGTCAGTTAAGTGGCCCACTTCAGCTAAGGTCATGATCTCACAGCTTGTGGGTTCAAGCCCCACGTTGGGCTCTATGCTGACAGCTCAGAGTCTGAAGCCTGCTTCAGATTCTGTGTGTGTGTGTGTGTGTGTCTCTCTCTGCCTCTCCCCCACTCACACTCTGTCTTTCTCTCTTTCTCAAAAATAAACATTAAAAAAAATTTAGAAGTAGAATGTATTTTTCATAATCAAATCTTCCTTTCATCACTAATGGCTACTTCTAAATTTCCTACATTTGCTATTTGATTAGGAGTATAGAAAAAAACATGGTTGAAGGTAGAAAAATTAGAAATGGCAATAAGAACTAGAAAGATTGGAAAATAGAAATATTAAATGTTATTTATAAAGTGTTGTCAAATTACCTGATATTTATTGAGTGCCTAACAAGCACAGATCTTGGCACTTAGGAGGCATCCCAAAAATACAGGTTGACTTACTTAGTGAAGGAAGTAACTTTTCAGAGTAGTTTTATCCCAGTGTCCCTGATAGAAAAGGATATTGATAGTCATCAGTGTTGATGCCTCTCTGCCTACAGAATCAAGTCTAAGCACTGACTTTACAATTTTTGTTTCTAGTTCTCATGTGGAATAAGTGTTTTGTGGGATCTTCCTCCTACAGAATTACAACCTATGGATAGGACAGGTGCGTGAGGCACTGTGAGTCTTACAGAAGATTTGGAAGTTCTCTTAGTGTCTTTCTGGCAGGAGGAGTGATTGGATAGAGTTACTGTGGCCAGAACTGGGAGCTAGGAGTAGTGAGCAGCCAAGAAGGGCTGGGTTGCCCTGAGATTCTGAGAGTAAATCCTGGCAACAATACTGCTATTGGGATACTGAGGCTTAAGCCAGCACTGAAGTACTGAGTTGAGCCTTAACATTCAGGTGATCCAGGATCCTTAGAAGAAAGTAAAATGATCCTTAGCTTTTGTAACCCCATGGGTATTGGCAGAAGCACAAAGAAAATCCTCTCTGCTGGAACTGTTACCTAATTTAGTCCCACCGAAAAGCCACATAGTAAGATAAGGCAAATTGATCACAAATAAAGGTTACATAGAAAACAGCAATTAATGTTATTAAAGTCAGTAAAAACAATAAAGAACAGATTTAGATCCCTAAGATTTGCTGTATAGACGTATAAGAGGGTAGACTTATAAATTTTCAGCAAACATGTATGAAATGTTTAAAGAAATAAAGGATTCCATCACAAGATAACCAATTAAAAGCTATAAGCCCATGTATTTAAGGGGAACATCTAAAAATGAAAATATAACTGTTGAAATTAAAAGTTCAATCAATAGGCGGTAAACACATCAGCAGAGAGAACTAATGATAATATATCTTGAGAAATTACACAGAATGCATCACCAAGAGACAACGATATGGGAAATATGAAAGAGATGTGGAGAACAGAAAGAGAAAGTTAACATAGACCCAGAGTTCCAGAATAAAAGAATAGAGAAAGGAGAGGCAAAATGTAAACACACAGTGGTTGTAATTCTTGAGATATAATGAAAACATGAATCTCTATAGAATAACAATATATTTCAATAAAATCCTGGAACCATGAGATTACACACAAAGGAATAACAGTTGGAATGATAGCAGCAGCAATAAAGGAAATCAGAGAGATGGGATAATTTCTTCAAATTGTTGAGAGACAAAACTATCTTTCAAGAATGTGTAAAATAAAGACATGCTTAGACTAACCAAAACTGAGTCTTTATTATTAAGAAATCTACACTAAAGCAAATAAAGCAGTAAATGTGTATGTGTCTAAATCAAAGCAAATATTGACAATATAATTTAGAAAGAGCAATGTTGAATTTATGGGGCTAAAGAAAAGATAAGAATAAAATCCTAGGGGCACTTGGGTGGTGCAGTAGGTTAAGCAATGGACTTCGGTTCAGGTCCTGATCTCATGGTTTGTAGGTTCAAGCCCCACATTGGGCTCTGCATTTACAGCATGGAGCCTGCTTTGGATCCTCTGTCTCCCTCTCTCTCTGCCCCCCGCCCACTCTCTCTCTCTCTAAAAGTAAATAAGCATTGTTTTAAAAAAAAAAAGAAGAAAATCCTGGACAAAATTATCAGAGTGGGGAGGAATAAAGTGTTATGAGGCTTTTTATATTTGGGGAGGGGTTAATATATTAATTAATTCCAATTTCTTTTTTTTTAAGTTTCCTTCTTTTGAGAGACACAGAGAGAGCACAAGTACGGGAGGGGCAGAGAGAGCCTGATGTAGGGCTGTAACCCACGAACCACAAGATCATGACCTTAGTCAAAATCAAGAGTCGGATCCTTAACCAACTGAGCCACCCAGGAGCCCCTAATTCATTACGATTTCTGATAATGATTTGCTAGTTCATACAGCATTTCTACTAAAAAATAATGAAAATTACTCAACACATTATAAATCAACACTTTTTTAAGCATTGAATATCTTAAAATACAGAGGGGAGTTCACTGGCTACGTTTTGGAAGAAAGTCTCCAGTTGGAGAAGTAAAGAAAGCTTAGAGCCCCAGAGCTGCAAAACCTATAACTGGTATGTAGTAAAAGCAACAAAAAACAAAACAAGAGTGGTAGACAAGAAAACAAGATACAAAGGCAAGAAATGGGCATTACTTTTCTCATTCAATAAATATTTATCATGCAGCTACTATGAGGACCCACTCTAGGTACTACGCACTATTCTAGGAGTTGCAGAAACAGAAGAGAACAGCTATCCAAAGCCTTCAGATATTGGAAAAATCAATCAGAGATTTTAAAACAAGTACACTTGACATGTTTAAGGAAATAATTCACAAACGTACACATATGTATGGGAAACAGGAAATCATGAAAAGTGACATAGCTGATGAGAGAAAGAACCAAACAGAATATCTAAGAGTGAAAAATAAAATAAGAGAAATTTCAAAAAGCAATCAAGATGGCAAACAGGCATATGAAAAGATTCTCCACATCATATATCATCAGGGAAATGTAAATTAAAGCAATGAGATACTTCACATCTATGAGAATGGCCAAAATATGAACAATAACACCAAACGCTGACAAAGAAGATATGGAGCAATAGGGACCCTCATCTGCTGCTGGTTGGAATGCAAAATAGTACTGCTACTTTCAAAGACAGATTGTCAGTTTCTTACAAAACTAAACTTTTACTGTATGATCCAGCAATAATGTTCCTTGTTATTTACCCAAAGGAGTTGCAAGTAGCTTGTATAGCAGCTTTGTTTATAATACACCAAATTTGAAAGCAACCAAGATGTACTTCAGTAGGTGAATGAATAAATAAACTATGGTACATCCAGACAATAGAACATTATTCAGTGCAAAACAAAACAAACAAGCGAGCTATCAAGCTATGAAAAGACATGGGCAAATCTTAAATGCATATTAGTAAGTGAAAGAAGCCAATCTGAAAAAGCTACATACGGTATGATTCCAACTATATGACATCATGGAAAAGGCAAAACTATGGATCCAATAAAAAGATCAATGGTTGCTAGGTGTAGTGGCTGGCGGAGAGGGATAGGAGGGAAAGATGAATAGGCAGAGCAAAGGATTTTTAGGGCAGTGGACATATTCTGTATGGTAATGACGGATATATGTCATTATGATTTGTCCAAATCCATAGAATGTACACCAAGAGTGAACCTTAAGGTAAACTATAGACTTTGGGTGATTATGATGTGTCAATGTAGATTGATCCTTGGTAAAAAAAAAAAAATGTACCATTTCAATGAGTGATGTTCATCGTCATCATGAATGTGAGCAGGGAATATATGGAAAATCTCTGTACCTGCCTGTCTTTCAATTTTATTGTAAACCTAAAACTGCTCTAAAAAGGTCTTTATTAACAAAACAAAACAAAACACTGTGTATCTATATATATTTGCCTGGCACAGAAAAAGGTATGGAAGGATACACATCAAACTCTTAACATTGATTACCTCAATGTGGATTTGGAGGAAGGAAAGAAAGGAAGAATGAATGTTTTCTCTATATGTAAAAAAACCAATAGACATAGATGGCAATGATTGGATACAATGTAACAAGTAACCAACTTGTGAACTACAAGAGAAATTAGGAGAAATTATCCAGAACACAAGATAGGGAAATGAAAAACAAAATGGAATAAAGCAGAAGTGAAGATAACAGGTGTGAAGGAGACCATGAAAATGTCCTTATGTTTGATTAGAGGACCATCAGAAGAGGAAAGCAAAAGTGGAACCAGTTTAAGATTTGAAAAGATAAAGGCTAAGAATGTTACTGATCTGAGGAGAGATAACAAACCACAAATTCAAGAAGTCCAACAAATTCCAAAAGATAATTTCTTAAATACATACGTAATAATAAATATTTAAATGCAAATACATACTTAAATGCATCATACTGAAATATCAAAACTCAAAAACAATAAAAAGTTTTCAAAAATCAAAGGAGCCACGCCTAGTCTGATGTTGACTTTCCATTAGCAGCAATGAAAGTAAGAATAGATATCATTTATTTCCAAAGTAATGGGGAAAATATCATCAATCAAGACTTCAATAGGAAAAATGAAGGTTTTGTCACCAGCAGGATTTCACTAGATGAAATTCTAAAGAATGAAATTCAGACACAAAGTAAGTGATCCCAGATGGATATGTAAGATACAGAAAGTAGTATAGAACAAAGAAATTTATAAATATATGAACAAATTTAGATAAACATCAACTGAGGGCATCAGGGTGGCTCAATCGGTTGAGCTTCCAACTCTGGCTCAGGTCATAATCTCACTGCTCGTGAGTTCAAGCCCCATATCAGGCTGTCTGCAGTCAGCACAGAGCCCACTTCTGATTCTTTGTCTCTCTCTCTGCCCCTCCCCTGCTTGCACATGCTCTGTTTCTCAAAAATAAATAAACATTAAATAAACATCAACTATATTTTAAAAAATAATATTAATATCTTGTCACTTTTTAAAAATTAAAACATCATACTGTAATATATTAAGTGAAGATTAGGGGTGCTAAATGGCATTAAAGTATTAATTAAGGAGCCTGATGTCTATGTTAACCATTTCCAAACTAGTGGAGAGAAAACAAAAGTACAAAAACCAACTGACAAATTAAAAAATAAGGAAAAGAAATACAAACACCTGGGATAAATAAAATGTGGAATATATAAAACAAAAGTAAATTCTATCAGTAATTATATTCAATGTACATAAACTAAATGCCTTAAGGATGAAGCTGGACAAATGGATAACAAAAAAACCCCAAGTATGCGCTATCAAAAAAAACCTAAATGATAAATTTATAGAAAAATTGAAAGTCACAGTATCAAAATAGATACACCATGTAATTCTAACAAAAAGAAAGCTAGTATAGCCACACAAATATTTTAAAAAATTAACTTTAAGTCAAAACATTAGAAAAAGAAAGTCAAAATGAAAAAAGTTTAATTTATAAGGAAGATATAACAACTCTAATTTTGTATGCACAAATAACATGGTCTCAAAATATATCATCTATAAATAATATCACTTTTATTTGTCCTTTCTAATCCTTATGCCTTTTGCTTGTTTTCATGTCTATTTGCACTAACTAAAATGTTAGTGAAGAGTTTTATAGAAATGGTGATACCAAACATCTTTGTCTGATTAAAAGTCAAAAACAGGAAATCTTATAAAATGTCACTACCAACTATGAGATGTTTTGTCAGTACTCTTTTTGTTTATTTATTTACTTTTTTGAGGGTGGGGGAGGGGCAGAGAGGGAGAGAGAGAGAATCACAAGCAGGCTCCAGGCTGTCAGCACAGAGCCTGCCATAGGGCTGGATCTCAGGAACTGTGAGATCATGCATGACCTGAGCTGAAATCAAGAGTCAGATACTTAACTGACTGAGCTACCTAAGCACACCTGTAAGTACTCTTTTTTAAGTTTCCTTGTACTCATAGTTTTAATTGAGTCTTTATTCATGACTGAATGTTGAATTTTAACAAATGTTTTTATTTGCATATATTATAAAGATTATATGATATTTCTCCTATAATCTGTTAATGTGGTAAGTTATAGTAATTCATTGTCCAATACTGCATTCCTGGGATATAATCAACTTGGCCATGATGTTTGATTTTTTATATATGTTACTTTTTGGTTTGCTAAAATTTTGTTTAGGTATCCTATTTCTATTTATATGAGTAAAATTATCTTTTTCTTTCTCATACTGTTTCTAACAGGTTTTAGAATCAAGATTATGTTTACCCCTGACTAAGATGGCCTTAACATTCCTCTCAACTAGACAAAATTTTAGAGAGACTTCTTCCTGACTACAAGCTCCTGACTTCCCTTTTCTTAGGGCATTTACTTTAGAAAACTTGTAATTATAAAGCTTTCGTGACCCTTAGAGATATAAAATTTCTACAACCTGGGAACAGCTTTCTCTAGAACCTGAGAGTCAGCCCTTTGAAATGTAATCATCAAGAAAGATGAGGCCCCTGCCTTCCAGGCCCTGTGAGAAGTGAGCAAAAACAGGTAGCCTAATCACATTGATCTACCTTCCAGGCAATATCCTTTCTATTAGTTCACCCCAGCCCTCCCACCTTTTCTTATCAGTAGAGTTGAGTTCAATTGCTCCCCTCTATCACAATAATCTTCAATAAAGTCTTCTTCCTTTTCTGTTTAACTGGTCTGGTGCAATTTTTCTTTTACATATCCTAACATGAGTTGGAGAATAGACCCATTTTTCGTATTTTCTTAAAAAGTTTGTGTAACTGGCACTGTTTCTTCCTTGTATGGTTAGCAGAGGTAAAACTCACCAAAAAAGCCATCTGGGCCTAGAATTTTCTTTGTGGCCAAGTGTTCTGACCAATAATCCAAGTTCTTCATAGTTTTATTTTCTGTTGATACCTGCAACATTTATAGTGATAACCTCTTTCTCATTCTTAACAATTCTTTTGGGGGATTTTACTTTTTTATAAAATCAATTCTGAGAGATGTTTGCCAAGTCATTCGTCTTTTCAAGGGACTAATTACTGCTTTGGTTAATCACAATTGTATATTCGTTTTCTATTTCATTAATTTTCTACTAACATTTATTTTTCCTTCCTTTTACCATCTTAGAGTTTAATTTGCTAATATTTTTTCTAATTGTTAGCATTACTGGCCCAATGACTGATGAAGACAATCTATAACCAATGATAAAAGTTTAAAGATTTATCCTTGTAATCTTGAACAAGACAAGGATGACCATTACCACCATTTCTATTCAACACTGTACTGGAAGTCATGATCAGTCATAAACATGAAAAAGAAATGAAAGGTATAAAGTGTTTAAAAAAAAAGAAAGAAAACTGATATTATTCACAGATATTGTTGCTCGTGTGGGACATCTAAAAGAATTTGCAGAAAAATCATGAGAATAAGAGAATCTAGAAAGGCAACTAGGTACACATCTATACATAAAAATTAACTGAGCTTTTATGCAGCAGGAACCAGCTATTACAAAATTAAATTTTAAATAGATATAACTTTCAACATTAAAACATTTTACCATCAAAATGCTTACTTCCAAAATATATAAAAACTACTCCTACAAATCAATGAGAACAAGCTAGACAACCCAACAGTAAAATAGGTCAAAGAACAGAATAAACACTTAGCTAAAGAGGAAATTTAAATGGCCAACAAACATAGGAAAACATGCTTCATCTTTTTATAACCATCAGCATTTTAAAACCACAACGATACACCACTATACAATCTCCAGATTGGTAAAAATTTTAAGCTACCAAAGACTACTTTTATCACATCATTCACAGTTTTCAAAAACCAGAACTAGCCCAATAGCCATGAATAGTTGAGTGAATAAAACAGTTGTGATATAATCATACAATGGAATACTATGCAAGAAAGAAAATGAACCAACCAACTACAGTTGGAACTTCATACAAAAATATGAATAGATTTTAGAAACAAAGTTGAGGGTGTGGGGGATAGACTTAGGAATCCCCCGGGGCTTATACCAATGGGTTAAAAAGGCATAGAGAAATAAAAAGCCATAGGATGCTCACACGAAGTTTGGGTAAACATGACTGGCATCCTGAGAATAAGAGAGTGCAAAGGTACCCCCAGAATAGGGCGGTGCATTGGCACCCTAAGAATAGGATGATGCAAAGTCACCCCAAGAATAGGGGGGGTGCTGAACCCCATAAATAGAGAGGGACGGGCAAAGGCCCAAGACAGGAACAGGCACAAACGCTCCCAATACAAAAGTATATGAGACAACCAAGATTAGGCATGCAGGGAAAAAATACCCCCCAATTTAGTACTATAGCAGAGAAGCTGCTTTCACAGGAGAAAAGGGCCAAGTTACGAACAACAAGTAAATTGGACTATAGGTGAAGCACCCCAGAATGGAGATGGTTAACAAAAGAAAAGGTGTCTTGTTAACCCTGAGGTTATTTCCCCTATCTGTCTTCTCCCCTAGGCTAGCTAAGACAGACACAGCGACTCCCATCTGCCATTAACAACCATCTGCCCATATGCCCAGAGCCTGGATTTTATTTTATATTGACCCAAACCCCAAATACTGTATATCTTCAAAAAATCCCCTTTCCCTCATGCCCATAAGTTAAGGTTCACAGTTTCTTTATCTCTTTGTGCATGCCCATCTTGTTTGTAAGCCTCTGATCTTAATAAATACAGGGCAAGGACCCTTATTCAGGGCTCTTGTCTTTTCCTGGACATTAGCCATCTCTCTCTCCTATTTTTCAATCCAGTGTCCCACTCTCTTGCTAGACAAGAGAGAACTTTAGAACCAGAGTCTATGACAGAGGGAAAGAAGTAAGCCAGAAAACATGCAGCATGGTTGCATTTATATAAAATACAAAAAGAGTAAATCTAGGGGCACCTGGGTGGCTTAGTTGGCTAAGCATCTGACTCTTGGTTTCAGCTCCGGTCATGATCTCACAGTTTATGAGTTCAAGCAGCACATCGTTCTCTGCACTGATAGTGCTTGGGATTCTCTCTTTCTTCCTCTTTCTCTCTCTCTGCCCCTCCTCTGCTTGCTCTTTCTCAAAAAATAAACAAATAAACAAAAAGAAAAGTTTTTAAAGAGAGTAAAACTAAAATCTATTCATTTTCGATGTGTATACAACTGATAAAGCAAGGAAACTGTTATTATAAATTAAGGACAAGGGTTACTTTCAGATAAAAGGGAGAAATTTATAATTGGGATGAAACAGACAAGAAGTTTCTGGGGGTGGTTTTTATGGTTTTGAATCTGAATTGTGCACAGGTATTTGTTTTGTTTTTTTAATTTTTTTAATGTTTTTATTTAGTTTTGAGAGAGAGAGAGAGAGAGAGACAGCGTGAGCAGGGGAGGGTCAGAGAGAGAGGAAGACACAGAATCTGAAGACAGCCTCCAGGCTCTGAGCTAGCTGTCAGCACAGAGCCCGATACGGGGTTCGATCCCACAAACCGTGAGATCATGACCTGAGCTGAAGTTGGACGCTTAACCAACTGAGCCACCCAAGCACCCTTGTTTTTTAATTACTAAATAGTACCTATACTTTTTACACATTTCTATGTGTTATACTTCACACCTCCAAACTGACTTCAAGAAAATACTGTCCAGGATAGGCTTTAAGAATGGGCAGTAAAGTTTTGAGTATAACCACAAAAACAAAAATTAATGCAAAAAAACCAAGTCAGTTCAGAGGGTAAAAAATGGTCCTAGAAAAAGAAAAACAAACAAGCAAAATAAATCAGTAAAAAATAAAAAGATAAGAATGCTGAAGAAATAAGCAGAGAGGAAACAAGACAAATAGAAGTTTTAAAAATAAGTAAGGTAGTAGAATTAGGCCCAAATATATGACAATCACAATAAACATAAAGGAACTTACATGGATATCATAAGTGAAAATAAAGACATGGAAAGAGTGGATTAACAACAAAAACAAAAACAAAATGGAGCTCTGTGCTATATATAAGAAAGAAAGTGAAAGTAAAAGGATAAAAAATGATGTATGGGGCAAATGTTAATCACAAGAAAACTGAGGTAGTCATATTAATAAAAATGACATAGCCTGTAAAATAAGAAATATTAGTCAGGATAGATCATCAGAACAGCAGTGAAACTTCATGCAGGGCCAAAAAGTTTCTTTTTTCTACAAGTCAACGTAACGGGTCCAATATCTTCAGATTCTCTTTCTCTCTTCAGTTTAGATGACTACCCTAATAAAAAAGCCAGAGATTATATATGGCATGCATGTCATACTACCTTTGATTCATTCCCCACTCGTACACTGCCCTTCTCAAAATAGCTCTTGGAAATTCATTCTTTACATAAATGAATATAAGAATTCCAAGAAGTGAAGTGAAACATAGAGAATTCAAGTGAAGTATGTTCACAACACCCAACAACAGGCTATTACTCCTTCATTGTCACTTAAAAGCAAAATGAAGAATCCGGATCAGCTTTTCTTGAAATTATATGTCTTAGAGATCCTATCATTTTTTTCCCAGAAGTATTTCTGTTACACAGCATAATAAAACTCCATGTTATTGTTCATACTATGGAGAAGAGAGCACCACTATACTTTGAGGCCAAAAAATCTTTACTTTTGTCTTAATATAAGCATAATGAATACTGAGTAAGAAAAAAAATTACATAATTTTCCTAGGTAATTGGATATCATAAATAAGTTTTCAAAATGTAAGAAGAATAATTCAATTTTTAAAAATTAATACAAAAAAGAGGTATGAAAGTAGGTGCCTACTAAGCCAAAGCTATATTCTATGACTCAATAAATAATACTTTTTTTAAAGTTTATTTATTTATTGGGGCTCCTGGGTGGCTCAGTCAGTTGAGCGTCCAACCTCAGCCCAGGTCATGATCTCCTGGTTCATGAGTTTGAGCCCTGCATCAGGCTCTCTGCTGACAGCTCAGAGCCTGAAGCCTGTTTTACATTCTGTGTCTCCCTATCTGCCCCTCTCCCACTTGTGCTCTGTCTCTCTTTCTCTCTCAAAAAATGAATAAACATTAAAGAGATATTTTTGAAAGTTTATTTATTTGTTTATTTAGAGAGTCCCAAGTGGGGTAGGGACAGAGAGAGGGAGGGAGAGAGAGGATCCCAAGCAGGCTCCAGGCGCAGAGCCTGATGTGGGGTTTGAACTCACAAACTGTGAGATCATGTCACTAGCTGAAATCAAGAATTGGACGCTTAACCAACGGAGCCACCCAGGCACCCCTACTTTCAAGACCCCTAAATCAAAAATGATACTTCAGAAAAATACAAATAGGCTTAATAAAATCTCAAATATGACTAAAGCTATAAATAAAATGGGCAGCTAAGAAGAGTAAAACATTAAGCCAGAGACATTTATACAGAAACACTGGTGACCTAATCTGATGTTGAGATTATAATGCCCCAAGATGAATTAATTTGCATTCCTGAAAATTCAAATTTAGTAAGAAAATGTGTCTGGAAAAAGACTAGCTGTCAAGCCAGAACAATTCTGGGTCCTCAATTTCTATGTGAAAGTTTCATACAACTGTGAGACTATCAAAGGGTTCAAACCAGGATATTCAGACTCTGCTTTTAATGGCTATTTCTATATTGTAAACAAATGGCTCTAATTCATTCATCAGAAAAATTTCAGGAATTAATATTGCTATTTTTATGAATTCTTTTTCTTCAATTTTTTTAACGTTTATTTATTTATTTATTTATTTATTTTTATGTTTTTTATTTATTTTTGAGAGACAGAGAGAGACAGTGCGAGCAGGGGAGGGTCAGAGAGAGAGGGAGACACAGAATCTGAAGACAGGCTCCAGGCTCTGAGCTGTCAGCACACAGCCCGACGCGGGGCTCGAACCCACGAACCGTGAGATCATGACCTGAGCCGAAGCCGGACGCTTAACCGACTGAGCCACCCAGGCGCCCCAACGTTTATTTATTTTTGAGAGAGAGAGAGAGAGTGTGAGCAGGGGAAGGGCAGAGAAAGGGAGGCCCAGAATCCAATGCAAACTCCAGGCTCTGAGCTGTCGGCATAGAACCTGACGCAGGGCTTGAACTCACGAACTGTGAGATCAGGACCTGAGCCAAAATGGCATGCTTAACTAAGCCACCCAGGTGACCCTATTTTTATGAATTCTTAAGTTAGATAACATGTACTCCAAAATAGGAGCCGTCTGCCAAAGTTTCCAGAAAAACTATATGCATATGTAATTGCTCAGAGTATCTTAAGATTTATAATCCATTCATTCTCTCCTTTCTCTCTCAGCTCTGTTTCAGCCATGAACATAGGTTAGTAATAGCTCAGTAGCATTTTACATGTTTTGCTTAGGGCATGTTCTCTTGCTGTGGGCCCCAATCAAAGCTGGTAGCTTTTCAGGTCCTCCGGTAAATGGCCAAAGCAGGATACACAGGATAGGTATACACAAGGTAGCTTCTTCCAAGGAGTGCCAATTATTAGGCTTCTTTCTTTAGTGGTACGGGGCCAAAAGCACAGCAAGCTGTTTTTCCCTTTGATGGAGATATCTTGGCATCTCCCAAATGCACTTTAATGTTACAGCAGGATCTGACATCAAGGTTGTCTGGTCTTTCCTTTTTCAAGGGGATCTGATAGTGTAAACAATCAGGTTAGGGAATTGGCTAAGGATATGATCATGACTTTTTCTTTTCATGGCTTAAATAAGACCTCTGTTTATTGAACCAGGAGTTTTTGCTTTGTTTTATATTATGTGATTGTTCCACTCCCAATTTTTTCCTAGGGAACTCATTCATAATCAAGTAGTCATAGCCAGATAGCTCTTCCAGACAGGCCAGTCTGATGATTGTGCCAGGCCCACTGCCTATTATGGTCTTGCCTTGTCTCTGCCACCCCCATGGTGCTGCTCAATCCCAATGCAATATTTCATAGCAGCATTTCTGGCCTACAGCTATTTAAAACAGATGTTTAAAAACATATCTTTTAAAGATACTCATACTTCCTTCAACATATATTTCAGATGTTTGTGAAAGAGACTGACCCTCTAGATCTGGCCATTCCTATAATTTCTAAAATGAGATCTTCTAACACTCAACACCCAACTTTCTCTATTGAATGCATTTTTAAGTGTGTTTGTGTATGTGTTAACCAAAACTCTTAGAATCAACCCACCTAGTCCATTTCATATAGAATCTCTGGTATATGGACCATACCGACAAATTCAGTAAAACTAAAATCATGCTTTCTCCTTAGTCAAGCATCTACAAAATCTAGTCTCACATATATTCCCACATTAGGGTTAATATACATTGGCATGTTCCTGACTGCCTTTCTTTTGTTATATAAAATTTTACTTTCCAATATTGATTTTGGCTTCTGGGGCATGACACAGTATAATTCTAATTAATAGTCTATGAATGAAAAGATATGGGGCATGAGGAAGACTATTGACTTCTTTCTCAATGTGAACTATCTCAGAAGGTATACAGGTACCTACAAGCATGAAAGAAAACAGCTTTTCAGACAGTAGAGAGAGAAGAGTCATTTCTCTGTCAAGAAAAACTTTGGAGGTTCAAATTACTCTGATGCCTCTAGATCATTTTTTTCCTAATGGGTGCCCTAACTTTCACATAAGAAATCTAGCAAAATTCTTTTTTTTTTTAAATATTTATTTATTTATTTTGAGAAAGAGAGGGAGAGTATGCATGGGCACATGCATAGGAGGGGCAAAGAGAGAGGGAGAGAGATAATCCCAAGCAGGCTCCATGCTGTCAGCACAGAGCCGGATCCAGGGCTCGATCCCATGAACAGTGAGATCATGACCTGAGCTGAAACCAAGAGTTGGAGGCTTAACAGACTGAGCCACTCCAGGCACTCCAAGAAATCTAGCAAAGTTCTGATAGTAGTAATTAGTGCTCTCCACCAATTATTTCCAGTTCTTATTCTGGGAAAAGGTGTACTTCTTTGCCCCCTCGAAGTTATGAAAGGCCATATGACTTCCTTTGGCCAAATATATATGAGTAGAAGTGATGGCTCCCACTTTCCTTCCAAAAGCTTTAAGAGCCACTTCACAATTTGCCACACTTTCTTTCCTTCCCTCTGCCACAATCACCAGCAATGGTCCAGATAGTGGCTCCTGCATTAGCCTGTGTCCTGGAGTGAGGGGGTGCAGAACACAACTGCCAACCAACCTGCAATGGATTTGCAGTATGAGTGATGCTAACTGCTTTAAGCCAGTTAGTATGTGGAGTTGTGTTGTTATCATAACTTAGCCTATCCTGACTGATACAACTCTGATACCAATCCAATAGGTACAAGATAGAGGGGATTCTTTCAACATATTCATACAAATTCCTTGAGTTTATATACTTTTCCAAACTAGTACTTTAATATTTTGAGTCTACCAATTCCTTTGTCATTATTCACCGAATGCTATAAGAGCCTCCCTACTCTGCCATCCTTGAATTCCTCACACTCTTTATATTGTTCCATGCCAGAAATTGTTCCAAGCCTTCAAACTTTATCTTTAATTGAGATTTGCTTTTCCAAATGACCATAAGTCATAACTAAGCTGTTTCATCAAAGGACACCATACTTAATAGCTCATTCTTCCCTTAGGATCATGACCTGAGATTCCTCATCACTTATATTTCTTGGTTGAAAGCACAAGATGCTGACTCTGGCTAACTTTTAAAAAGGAAGTTTATCGGAAGGCTATTGGGGTCACACAGATAAGACAGGAAGTTAGGGGACCAAACTTGGCATGGGAAAGAAACCAAGAGAGGTCTAGAAAACAAGGAATGAAGAATCAGGAGGAAGCAATTACCCTAAAGCTGGCATAGCTGTTGCTGCCATGAAAGATATCTGGCTATTCTCTCTGTCCTTACACCACTTGTTCAGATTTCAAAGTCTTGGAAGAAAATTTTCAATTAGCAGAATTTATATCACAAGCTCATCCACCAGCAGTTCCAGGGAGTGGGAGAGGAATGGTCTGGCCTTTCAAGTTTCATTGTTAGAGGCATAGGCCTGAAATTCCTTTCCACCATGATTACACATGGTGGGAGGAGGTAAATCCCCCAAGAAATCAGGTTCTACTAGGGAGGAGAATGGATGCTAGGCAACAACAATACCAAAAAAGATAGCTGCCCATGAGAGAAGTGAGAAAAGGAGAGAATAATATGGTCCTTAATAAAAGAAAGTTTAATGACTTCACTGTGTTACTAGGTTACTGTAGGAACTCAGGAAGTCTTCACTTATCAAATGCATTTTTTTTTCCTTGCAGGATCATGTAGCTGAAGGCACTTTGGAATGATACAAACCTTAATTCAAACCAGGGTCTGTCGTTTACTAGATATTTGGGGGCAAGTTCCTTAATTTCTTTGAATCTCTGTTACATCCAAAGTTGCCTGAGGATTCTGAGTGAACATGTATAGAAGGCTTGACACACATCCTGAACTAAATAAACATTAGTTTCCATTCCCTGTGTCTTCAGAGAAAAAGACCAATAGCATATGTATATATAAAGAGAAAGAGAGTTATTTTAAGAAATTGGTAATTATTTTAAGGAACATGCACTTATGGAGGCTGGTATGTCCAAAATCTTCATGGCGGTCCAGCATGCTAGAAACCCCATGAAGAGCCAATACTGTAGTTCAAGTCTGAGGGTCATCAAGCTGAAGACTCAGGAAGAAGCAGATGTGTTGAAGTTTAAGAATGAAGGCTATCTAATGTAGAATTCCCTTTTGCTCTGAGGTCAGTCTTTTGTTCTATTCAGGCCTTCAACTAATTGAGGGAGGCCTACCCACATTGTGGAAAGCAATCTGCTTTACTCAAAGTCACTAATCTAAATGTTAATCTCATCCAAAAAAATCCTCACATAAACATCCAGAATAATGTATGACCACATACTTATGAGCACAATGGTCCAGCAAGGTTGGCATATAAAACTGACCATCATACCCTGAGAGATGCTATTATTCAGGAAAATAGTCTTTCTTCTTTCTCTGCGTTCAGTACAGCATTTTTAAGGCTGTTAAAACAGTTGAGCAAGGGATGTCTGAGACTGGGCATATAGGAATGATGGGGATGGGAGATGTGGGCCATTAAACAATAGATCCCAGAGGTTAAGTACTCAAGCTTTAGAAGAGGCTCATCCTTAGGGAGTCCTCTGCTATGGCAAGACAAAGTTATAATCAGACCTCACTGTCCCCTCAATGATAACCTTCACCAACACTAACTCCTATAGCAAATCTTGAATTTGATCAAGAATGAGCTGATCATCTGCAAACTGGTGACTGTCCACTCCTATAGTGGGTACTATAGGGCAAAGCATGTGGACACAGATAAGCAAAATGTTTACTTCCAAAATTCAAAAGCATGAGGATGACATAGATGAGAAAGATAAGATTTCTGCAAAGACTTCTCAGAAGATAGATTGAATGCAAGAAGACTAATGGCTGTATGTGACATGGCACATACCTAGAGATGGATAAATGTTGAAAATCAAGATTCTCATGAAACACAGCCCCAGGCTGAAGGCAGACAGGGTACACAAGAGTCTTTTGAATAACCATGCTGAGGCTATCTGTGCCAGGCCTATCAGCTCCAGGCCAAGAAGGGAAAGATCATCCAGACTCTGACCAAGAAAGAAGAAACTAAGAAATAAATTTTCTGCTTCATCGTACATAGTGGCTTCATCAACAATAGATGATCTCCCAAAACCCAAGACTTTATCTGGGATAAAATAGCTAAAGAAAAGAAACTCTGTTTCTGAGGAATTTGATAAGTGACCAAATAATATCACTAAATGAAAATTAATATAATATTTACATTTAATTATATGAAATTGTTATTATTTGACCACTTTTAACCTACAAAAATGACAAAGGTGTTAAAAATCAAGGTGAAGCCAAGGTATCATCAGTAGACAGGCAAACCTTGTCCTATAAGTTATTATATCACCATTCTAAATCCAAAGAAATAGACTCATTAATTTTGAAAGGAAAGTAGACTTGAAAATGTTACTACAGACAATTCAAAATTATAAAATCAGGGCCTTAAGATCAACAGAACAGCTAGTAAAAATGGTGCTGATGCAAAGTACAATACATAGCGCACACACTCATGCAATAGAAAGAACTCTTTCTCTTGTAAGTGGAAAATTGTTTTAGCTAAGCAAGGATTAGACTCTGTGGGCAAGGGTTGTGGGTTAGGAAGAAACATACATGCACGTGTGTATGTACATGTATGTGTGTACAGATGTGTTTTTGTGAGGGTAGGTGCAGGGGTATGCATGTTTATATGCATAGGTGTATTATGTGTGTGCACATGTGTACATGGGTAGCTATGTATGCATGTGTATATGTGTATTAAGTGTAGCTTTACCACGCTGACAGCACAGAGCCTGCTTGGATTCTCTTTCTCGTCTCACTCTGCCCCTCCCACTCACTTTCTCTGTCTCTTTCCCAAATAAATAAATGTTTTTAAAGTGTAGGTTTAGATATAGGTGTGTTTATGGTCAAATTTTCTAATCATGATATTTACAATATTACAAAGAAACCTTAGACCTTATTATCTTATTACTGTAGGTCTAAGTGCTGTCTTAACTTGGTATATGTGAGGTTATTTTTTCCAGTCATGATACAAATGAGATTCCAAAGAAGAGAAGGCTTATGCACCATTACCCCATTACTGTAGATCTAGATGCTGTGCTAAGGTCTCTCATGGAAATACAAGGCAGTTGCAGAATTGAGTTTCTCCCTTACAGATGGGAAACAGACTGCATCACCAAGTCCATCTTCCTTCTTTCACCTTCTCCTTGCCATTTCTTTACTTCCTCTTTTCTTCCCCTCCTTTCCAGATGTATGGGAGTAGAGAAAACCTTTCACATAGGAGATGTTGGCTCTCCTAAGGGGAAAAGTTGTTCCTGCCCAAGGTAATGAGTTTTGCATCCTCTCCCTCAGTCTGTGGCTTCTGGAAGCTTACACATTGGTTCCTCACAGTACATGAAACCTGATGAGATTTACCAGTTTAACTGCTTTACCAGTTGTTGTTTTGATTTGTTTTGTTTTTGTTTTTTTATGCTTTGCCACACAGCTTTCAATTTTTCTCAGTTGTATATATTCCTTTTAAATAAGGAAGCTTAATACATAAATTATTAAATTAATCAAGTACAAAACTGAAAGGCTTGACTCTAAGGAATTCTTAAAACAGCATCATATGTTTCTGCAAAGCACTTATTATCTAAGCTTATTACTTCACAAAGACCTTTTAAGCTTTGCAAATATCACTCATAGACCAAAAGATTAGATTCAGGAAAAGAGAGAATGGACAAAGTCCAAGAAAATATCCTTGATCTGGATAACCTTACAATGTTTTGGAAGCAGTACAAAGAAAAATGCATAATACTGGTATTGGACTACAATGCCCAGATTATGAGTCTGATTACTGCCTTCATCATCTCATTTTCAATTCAGACTATTAAGAGGATATTTTACAAAAATGAATTTAGATTAATTTGAAGTATAACAAATTCAAAAGAGGCAAACTTTTATTTAACTCGACAAGTATTTAGCATGTACTATATGCCAACTTCTGTGAGAAAAAGAAAATTAGTATAAGGGAGTAAGGCTTTAAGGAGTTCAAACATTTTCTGGAAGTAGAAATTCCAATTTTGGTAGCAGCCCTATGAAGCCTTGGTTCACAAAGTTTCACTAAAGCTAGACATTCCAACATACTTAACTCATGGCTTTGGAGACTGCTTTAAAAAATATCTATGCCAGGAACATGCACACACCTACGAAATTAGCAAGGGAAGTAGCCATCAAAGAAACCTTGTGGACCCCTGCTCTGGTTCTGCAAATACTGAGAAAATAACCACCTTGAGTTCAAGGAGGACAGAAATGAGTATTCTCTGAACCAGTCTGTCTCAACATGCAGGCGTTCCAACCCCCAACCTGCTTTCACATCTCCCCTTTCTGTGGTCATCATGAGCCTTGATCCCAGATCACATGGCCAACACTGCCTCCTTGAAAATCAGTTGCCTCTTTGGCAAGTAGGCTAGCAGTACTTGGTTTTACTTCTACAAGTTTCAGAACATGAGGACCCATTCAGTAGCTCCTTTCTTCTGCTTCCACAGGTTCCTATCACAGCACACAGTTCTATATCAATGGACATGCATTGTTGGAAATTTGATGCTGGAGGTATAGAAACAGAGATGCCCTGCTGCCTAATCAATAAAACGATATTGTTCTCCCTGAATAAATAGAACAAAAGAAACTAAAGATTTGACTTTCATCTTGAGGATCCTACATATAGAGGAGAAAACCATACATATAATATGAAAGAATTCAAGGATAATTAGAGAAACAAGAAACGATAACATTGTGTTGAATAAAAAGTGCTGTGGGAAAGGGGGTAAAAGAATAATCAAAATGGCATGAAATGAATATGAGAAAACTTCCTGAAGGAAAGAACATGCATTCAAGGTAAAGGAAATGGAATGGACAAGGAGACATGGAGACAGAATTCCTTAAGTTTTAGGCAATCTTAATTTTTATACTTTTGACAAGCATATAGCAGTGCTAGAATAAAACAAGTTCTGGAAAAGTACATTTATTTATGTATACACCTGTTTGATTCAATGGAGAAGGAAAATACAGAATAGTATTTTGATTATGAGTAGTAGTTTTGGTTATGAATTTCAGATTTTAAGTGAAATCAGTATTGGCAACCTGTAAGTCTAAACTCATAAATGTCATTAAACTTATAGCATTGACACAACCTTAATTTGGGGAAAATGCCTGGACTTTGCCTTTTGATTTAAAAGTAATATTTTATTTTTCTTTCTTCTTTTTTAATAGTAACTTTAAAATCTAACAAATATTTATATTTTATGTTTTGGAAAAAACAAATGGTTATACCAGAAGCACAAATTTCATCTTACTATATGAATAAATACTGTGATGATTAGAACAAAGTGAGGTTGCACAGCCATGGGGATTAAATAAATCTTCATTACTGGAAATGTCCAAAAATGGACTAGGCAAAAATTTAGAAGAGTCAAATGAATTTTTGAGCTCCCTTCTAACTTTGATTTCAAGATTCCATAGCTCTAGCTGAGAGCTTTCCATATGAATAATCTCCTTTATTATTACATCTGCAGTAGAAGTAAAAATTCTACTTTATACCAGCAATGAGTTAGATAACTGTTCCCATCCCACCACCATGGCCAGGGATTCATGGCACTGCCTACTGTTTCACAAAGTTTGACTGTGGGGGCATATATATATTACAGCATGTGGAATATTTACTAAACTTTTAGGTTTCTAGGTCCCACTTTAGACCTACTGAAGAATCTTTACAAGTGAATCCCAGAAATCTACATATTTAACAAGTTTCCAAGTGACAGATACAATACTATAATTTGTAAACCACTGTCCTAATCCTTAACATTCCTACTGAAAAGACAGACCAGTAAGGCCTATTTACAGTTATGACTGCAGTTATATAGTCATCTCTTCCTTAAGGAGTGAGTTAAGCCTGCAAACATCTCAAACACTATTAAAGCATCCAACCACCTTCGGAAAGTAAACTTATGCATGTAAAATGTTCCTTGACCTTTTCTTTACAAGAGACAATTTTTATTTTCATGAGCATTACAGTTACTAACAGTAATCGTTCTCAACAAAGAACATTGAGTGAATAAGGCCTTAGTTATCAGCAGTGTCTGGTTAAGACTCAAATGTATAAATAACTTTAGGCTTTTTCATTTCTATTTGATATTAGAAAAGAATACAGTATTCAGATCACATTTACAACCTACATCACTGAATACAATTTAAAAAATGCAAGGGAATTATGTAACCTACCTCCATTTTACTATAAAAATATTAACTATTTGGCTGTATTAACAAACCACTACTGCTTTTCCATTTGTCTTATGATTTATAATGACAACTTCAAAATTGAGGATTCTTAAATCTCACCTACCACTTTCCCACTATAATTCTTTTATGTACATGCCAAAGATTTAATTATAGCATAGGGAAAATATAGAATAGTAAAAATCTGGCTAAATTAGGCTAGTTGAGGGAAAGCTAATCCAAGTTGATAAAAAGATTAATCACTAAGGGTCTTAGAAAATATTTTCAATAATATATATGATATCTAATTTTAGGTGTGAAATGCTAATCGTGAGCATATATAACCTTTTTAGGTAAAGGAGAGTAAAATACTTAATATTATGCTTTTTATAAATTAATATTAAGTTTTTTGTAAATACTTTCTACAAATAGACCAGGTCCACATCCTGTCTGAATTAACACAAATTCCAAATCAAAGGATTTGATTTATCTATTTATCTGTCTTTTAGATTTTGATAGTCAAATGATCAAATACATTAGTTAACTTTCATGCCTGCCTTAATTTATCTTCTAAGGACTTTTTTAAAAATTAGGATAAGATTTTAAAATTCCCTTTAAACAGAAAATGCAATTTCATTTTTAAAACACTTTCTGTAATAAAACCCTTAGGTACAAATTAAACATAATGAGCATTTAAGGTTACAAAATAGTCCCATGAAAACATTTGGAAAGGTCACTTCAATTTATGAGAGTACATTTTGCCAAAGTTAGGAAGATCTTAAAATTTACAGATTCTAAGTTTTAATTGGCTACTGAAAGCCAAGCCTCATTTTTTCTAGAAAAAGAATGCTTTTTAATTTGAGGAGCCAAACAAAATCAGAAAAGAAAATAATTATTCATAGAAAATACTATATTAGAACTCCATTTCAGAGAGAACAGAGAAGTAAAAAGACTATATGTTTTGTGAGAGGTTTGTTAACTTGATTTAACTACATAGACATCACAGAGCTGATACGGGAGCAGAGAGTTAGTAAGATGGTGGAGCATGATGTGGTAGACAAAATAACACCCCAGAGGCATAAAGCCCTTGTTTATAACCTTATTCTGTAACTTGACAGTTGTATTACTTTGGACAAGTTACGTAATCTCTCTAAGCCTCAGTTTCTCCCTTTGTAAATGGGGATGAATCATATCTACTTTCTAGGGTTTTTATGGAGACTAAATGAAATAATAGTTGTAATGCAATTAGCACCATAACAACTATATATAAATCCTTCAATATCTATTAACCATTAGAGATATATATACATGTTCTTGTGTATGAAAATCTCAGAAAAAAGTATAAAGGTGTATGAAGACCTTCATACTAACTTCTGATAGATAAAAAATGGATTCTAAACAAATTCATGTAATATAACCTTAGGAACATTATGTAGTCACTAAAATTCATATTTTCAAAGAATAAATAACATGGGAAATAGCAATGATATGTTAAGTAAAAAAGCAGGACACAAAACAATAGATTCTATGAAAAATGTGTGCATAGAAAAGAATACTGGAACTAAGTTTCTGAAAGTGTACAGTGGTACTCTCTGGGTGCATTACACATGCCCTGATTGCTATCACCCATGGTCATTCTCCTTCTGATATACTCCTGTTCACTCATGTCCTTTTAAAAGTATTGAGTTTTAGGGCCCCCAACTGAACATAATATAACATGTGTATTTTAATACAATAGGATGACCACTTACTGTGATCTGATTACTCTTTAGACAACCAAAGATGCAAATATTTATTGAGCATTTATTGAGCACCTACTCTGTGCCATTCACTGGGGACAGATTTTTCCTTAAGGAATCTACAGTCCAGCAGAAGACAGAGAAAAAGTGTGATGAATATTCTTAAAGAATATACAAGATACTATAGAGGCACAGTTGAGAATAGTCAATTCTTTATCTTAGATTTGGGGTACATCAACTGAATTTTGACACATGAGTAAGAATGTCTTTGATTTTACACCTGTTAAGTGTGATGCATGTGAGATATTCTTTTGGAACTGTCCAGTAATCAGTGGGATACATGAGAGTGGAAAGCAAGAAAGCGTTCTGGGATGGAGATGAGAATTTGAGCACCATCAACACATAGGTGATAGTAAAAGCCATGAGAATGTATGAATTGATAAAAGTGGTCCTGAAGAAAGAAGCAGGAATACGATCCAGAAACAGAAAAAAAAGACAACGCCCTCAAAAACAACATTAGTTAAGGGATGCAGAAAGCAAGAGGGGCCCATGAATAAAGGCTGAGGAGAAATGGCTAGAGATGTAAAATGAACAACAAAACAGCTGAAGAGGAAGCTCTTTGTAGTTTTTAAAGAAGGAAAGGGGTCAATGGCACTAGATGTCCAGTAAGCTAAGACATAAAACTAATTCATTGGATACAGAAGCAAGGTTCTTTTGGGTGACATTTGCCTGAGCAGTTTCAGTGTATATCTATGTGAGTATGTATGCATGTATAGTTGTGGGGGTGGGAAGGTAGAGGCTGAGGACACTAAATTTAAAAATGAATGAGGATAGAGAGAATAACAGACAATTCATGGAAAGAAAATACAGATGAAAAACAGGCTATGCAGAGAAACTGATCTCTATAACATATTAATGCAAGTTAAAATCAGATAGCAGGTTTCCTTACCACATGAACAAAATATTCTGCAAAACAATCCCCTATGCTGGCCAGGGTGCAGTGAGACAGCACATACTACTGGCAGGAATATGACATAATTCCCCATTTTTCCTATTATGTTCCTGGTGTAACTGATGTCTCCTTCCTTTGCAGCCTCATTGAATACTACCTACAACGTTTCATTGTTCTTATATTCTTCATGTGAACTGTCCCTCTAGCTGACTTGTAAGGTTTTTGTGGATAGACACCCAGTTTGACTAGTCCCTGTTCTCATAATGTCTAGTTTCCATCATAGTGCATGACTTACAGTAAGTACTTAAGAGATGATTGGTAAACAAATTGATAAGAACCCGAGTTCCTGTTTTGATATATGTTATTTTAGCCAAAATTGGCAAAATTCACCCTAAGTTTGAGTGAAATAATTCAAAGAAATAAGCCAGAAGTGGTTTCCTTTGTGAAAGTCTGATAGTGTCTGTGTAGTCAGAAGTAAAGGTAGGGACATATACTATGAATATCATGCATATCTACAAACATTTATGCTGTCCTGACCCTCCTTCCATTTTGTTATTTTAATTCTCTCAAGGTAAGTATTTACCTTTATTTAAGTCTCCATTTATCCCCTCATCATCCTTGAGTATAAATTTTAAAAGCTATCCAGAGCTGCCTAGTCAATCTAAGACAGTCATAGCCTCTACTGTTCGGCTTATGACTAAAGCTGTGTCTAACAAGTTTATTGAAATCGATGAAAATGGAAAAAGTATAAATCCACTTGGTATTTGAAGTGGGAAAGTAAAACATGAGTAGGCTTTAAAGTGTATTTTTAATGTGCTTCATATTTCCTAAACTGTAATTTTAATGAATCATCAGAAATTATTGTGTCTGTATGCACTATTCAGGGAATCTCAGGGAAAGTACAGTCATCACTGGGCCCACAGGAAAACAGGTATAAGATTTTATGATGCCTCCTCTGTGAGAGCCAAAGTACCCCGATTGTCAGCATTTTCTGGTGTTACTCTTTTTGGACAGATCAACATCACCTGGAGAGTGAACCAAGCCAGCTTTTCCAAAGAACTTCTCGACTTTCTTTAAATATGCTAACACTGCTCTATCATTCCTTTGCTTGCTCATGAAAATGCCAAAATGAAGACAATTTCTCTAATGTATTACTATCCTTTATACGCTAAATCAGTGACACTCAACCAGAGGCAATATTGCCCCTTAGGGGACACTGGCAAGGTCTGAAGACATTTTTGGTTGTCACAATTTAGGGCGAAGAGGAGGATTGCCACTAGCATCTATTTGATAGGGGCCAGGGGTACTGCTTAACATTCCATATTATACAGGATAGGCTCCCACAACAAAGAATTATCTAATCAAAAATGCCAGTAGTGTTACGGTTAAAACACTCTGTGCTAAATGGTAGAATGTATACAACTTTCAGAGAAAGCTGAGGCTCAAGGAAGCTACCACCCCTTTCATAAGGTTTTCTTGGATTAAGCCACAATGACATCTTCACAGATTGGACTTTCCATAACTTAGGTTTCATTTCATGGTGACCTATCTCAAAGAATTTTTGAGAAATCATGTTCCTATTCACTCCTGATATGTCTTTCTTCTTTTTTTTTTTTCTTGTAAATTGCCTGTGTTCTATGACAAACTTATCAGAGAACTTTATAAACCAAAAGACCCACTAGGTTAAGTTACTTTCTCTTTCTAAATTGTTTCTTTTTTAAAACTTTTCCAGGATCTCTATTGTAATACTGCTTTCATAGATAATAATTTCTGAAGTAGGAAAGAATAACTAATTATTCCATTGTTTTTCCAGATAAAATATTTGGGTAATATTTCTAGTAACCCATATTGCCAACGTCCCTTGTTTGGCCATTTTACTAAGAATAAAAACAAAGAGGCTATGATTTTTGGCCTTGGATCAATCATGTAATTCTCCTTCTATTTAAAGTTTGAAGATTTGGCTTGTTATTTCTAATGCCAGGAATTCACACCCCCATGAGCCAGGAGTGGTAGGAATAGGAGATGGGGGGTGGGGAGGAAAAATTTTGAATTAAAGACAACTGTTGAATAGAATTCATTAGCAATAGTCTTATGAAACAAGTGATTTCCTCAGAAAAGAATGGGATTTTAATAAGTCACTGCCATTTTGTAATTTTTTTCCTGATTCTTGAGGGTCCTTTGTACGTTTGTCATGTACAAACATTGAAACTGTAAGCACCTATGAAAGAGTTTGTCAAGGATATAAATTGTTATACAAAGTGATATGAAGGCTTGCAATAATTATTTTCATTATTTTTCTATTGAAAAAAAAAAAAAAGCTAGATAGATAGCCAGGTTACTTAAGAAAGGAATGTTCATGATGGAAAGATCTGAGTTTTGAGTTTTTGCCTAAGAGTAAGGGGGTTGATTATGTGGTAAAGAAGTCACTAGCAGAAGCCAGCTAGAAGATCTTAGTTTTCATACTGCACTGAAAGCTATCTTTCTGTTATTTCCTTAGAGCTTTCCTTCTGAAGCAACACAAACCCAATCCAATCGGTCTTCCACAGAAAATTCCTTCAGACACTTAAAGATAGTTTCCCTGTTCTTCCCAAATAGTCTCTTTGAACATGTTTTTGACACATAAAATATCTATCCTAACAAAATACAGGGAAAATTCAGATAGCTAACACTGTATGATCTGACACCTGAGTATAACCCAAGTGTGAGCAGTCTGTCTTTCAAAATCTAAATATAATTTGACTTAACTTGAACTCCAATCCCCACATACTGGAGTGTGCCTCATCCAGCTGTCTTCAGGGATTTCTAAATACGGAGAAGAGTTGAAGACTCTTTCTGCCGGTTAACTCTGGCTCAGAGCGTATGTTTTCAGTAAATATTCAGTTTTACTTGATTATCACCTGTGGATGTTCTCTTTCTCTTCTGTCTTCAGCACTAACTCAAACATGAAACACAGATCTTTGTCCTACATTTTCCCAAAACCAATCATATAAGGCATTTGTGGTTGTATCAAACTTTATTGTAGTTTGGGGGGCAACAGAGGATGCTTACAGGATTGCTTATAGGAATGCAAATGACTTAAAATTACATAGTAGGCATCTCTGTAAAATTATAGAGCACTTGTTTTTAAAAGTCCCTTAGCCATTCTGTTTGGTCCTCTGCCCTTTTAAACACACTTCCATAGATTTCCTCCATTCTTTTAGCTCCAGCATTGATATGTTATACAGTCTTAGCTTGAACTCCAGCTTGTCTCATTACCTCCTGTGGGACAGGGTCTGGTTTCAGCACATTTGCATTATCAGTGGTACCAGTGTAACACTGGTCAACCTGGTTCAAAACCACTTTAGGGTGTCCAGGTGTTCCTTTCTTTGCCATCAAGTATTGTCCATTCATACATTAAATTGTAACTTCTTAATGTAACCCCATCTCTCACTTGCAAAGGCCAGATCCCTTTCACCACACATATGGCTTTGCTTTCAGTCTTTAATGGAAGCTCTCACATCACTACCAGATTTAGCTTCTGAAGACAGGACATTCATAATTCCACCTCTGCTCCAAACCTCTGACCAGACCTTGCTGGGTTAAATTCCACCTTTTTTAGGACAGTATCATTTCATGTTGCTTCTCTAAGAACCCAACTAAACTCAATACCAAACCACTATTTTCTTATTAGTCCTCCTCCAAGAAAGCACATATTTCTGCTTCCATACCTCTGTTTATAATCCTCCCCTCACCATCCCGTGTTTGTTTGCTAGGACTACCACAACAAAGTCACACAAAATGGGTGGCTTAGCCAACAAAATGTATTTTCTTGCATTTCTAGAGACTAGCATCTCCAATTCTTATAAGGACATCAGTCATATTGAATTGGGGCCCACCAAATGACTTATTTTAACTTTATCTCTTTAAAGTCCCTATCTTCAAGTATAGTTACATTGTGAGGTACTGGGGGTTAGGACTTTAATGAATTTAGAGGGATACAATTCAGTCCATAACACCCGTCTAAGTTTTCTTCCTCCTCCCCCTCTCCAAATTGCAGCCAATATTTAAGGTTACATTCAAATTATATTTCCAGTACTACCACCTAATCATTATAATTAACTCTCTCTCTTCCTCTAAGCTCTGACCTCATTCACTTTGGCACTTGTATGGTTTCACCTCCCTAGGTGTTCCTACAGAAAGTTCAAGTTGTTTCAGACTAAGTTGTTGGTAAGTGCCTACTGAATATGGATTTAAAACTCAACAAAATTGGGGCATCTGGCTGGCTCAATTGGTAGAACATGCAACTCTTAATCTCAGGGTTATAAATTCAAGGTCCACATTGGGCATGAAGCCTACTTTAAACAACAACAACAAAAACTCAACAAGATTCACTTTCTTCAATCTGAATTGTTTTTCAAAAGAATTTTCCAGAGTCCTATTTAATATAATATTGCTTTCATAGATGTGGATATGTTTCTAAGTAGGAAAGAGTCACTACTCTGTTACCAACTAAAAAGCAATGATTTAAATCTTTGAGAAGAAAAAGTTCCCCTTCATATAAGCACATATGACATCTCTCCCCTAATTCTCAAAAAATTCTTTAACTTTCTGTCTTTAATAGTTTCCCCCTGTCTTATATAACTCCTTTAAACATGTTTTTTCCCAGGATCCCTGAGACCAAATACCATAAAATACAGGGTAAGCATCTCATTCAAATTCTTTCTTGTGCAGTGTACTCTGATACTTGAAGGTCTTTTAACTTGAAAAAGTTAGCATTTACTTCATGAATACAATACAATCATTTACATAAATGCAAACGGCATTTATGTTTACAGTACATTCAAATTGGCTTACCTACATTCTCTTATTTAATCCCGAACAACTCTGTGAATGCATACTATGATTCCACCCCTTTTGTATTTGAGGAAACTAAGGCACAGAAATGTTAAGTAACTTGCCCAAAATATTATGGTGGGTTAAGACAAAGTAGTCTGACACTACAACCAAATGGCTTAACTACTACATATGGTTCCATCTACAAATAGGAAAAAGATTGTTCTCTGTCTCTGTCTCTATTATTCTTTTTTAAAATCTAAGTTTTAGGGATGCCTGTGTGGCTCAGTTGGTTAAGCACCCAGCTCTTGATTTCCCCTCAGGTCTTGATTTCAAGGTTGTGAATGCAAGCCCTGCATTGGGTAGGAAGCCTACTTAAACATAAATAAATAAATAAACTCTAAGTTTTAAATTCATAATTACAAATTATTTTTCTAATGTAAATCACATATTCTTTTGATAAGGATTTTCAATCATAGACAAGTATTTTTAAGTATATTTGTTCTCTTTAATATTTTTACCTTGTGTTTCAATAATTTGAGCAGTGTGTATGAAAAAAAATTGACTCTATTTACAAGTTCTTGTGCTACGGTTTCCCTGGTAATCAGCTTTCTGATTTAAGGTCAAAACAGCTACCCTGTGTGTGATTATGCTGCCCTCACCTGACAGACATTGTGAACTGCAAGTAGAATGGACTCCTAGCAGAGACCTTGAAGCCCAACTCAGAGGAGCGGAGTATCTACCCAAGAGTTCACTGACCACTTTCAAAGCCACTTTACCTGTAACCTTGAAAAGCCTGTGAAGTTTTCACATGTCCTTAATTTACTTCACAGAAGAAATATACCAAGTGGGAGACTATTCAGTTAGTGAAAGTAATTATAACTCTATGTATTATATAGGTATTACATACATTCACAATTTGATAGTAGGAAATATTAAAAAAAAAATGTTCTCCCTGTGAACTCAACATACTAAAAAAGAAAGTCGGTATGTTACATTTAAAATTTTATTTTAAAAAATTGGAAAATTCTTGAAATTACTGCAGGGGTGTATGTAATTTACCTATTTAATTGTACAATTGAGTAGGCCTGCCATTTTTAAGTCTTTTTAACATCAATTTTGGAACACATAATTTAGAAGATTAAACTTAAATCCTTTATTCATAAGTATGGAGACATTCCGTGTTGATTAACTAGAAAGGTACAAACTACACTCCACAACAAAACCCAACATGGATCTCCAAAAGGGTTCTCTTTCTCTCCTTGATAAACAATCTGTTGGCTTGCAAAGGCAGTGGCTAAAATTCCTCATTGGTATACTTTCACATGAATATGGAGTTAAAAACTAGAAACAGAGCATCAAAATTCCACCCTAGGTGATGTAGACAACTCCCTAGGAAATGTAAATCTGGGGTCAGCAAAAGGCCTCCAAATTACTTCTCAAACTGGTCTGCCCCAGAGCCTAGGATCCCTGCCATTGATACATTTTTTCCTACTTACAACATGATGTCTCTGGTAGTTTCTTTGGTAGTCTGTTTTTAAAATATCAAAATACAACATTATCTAGAGAGATAAGACACTATAAATCACAAGTTTCTTTAGCATGGGTTAGTCTATCAGAATACTTACTGTCATAAGGAAAGCAGTAAATAAGACCTTGAGGGACAAGGTGAAGCTGCAGGTGGTTAAATGGACAGAAGGATAGAGGGATGCTCCGAAGCATACAGTCCTGCTGAGGAAGGGCAGCAGTGTGAGCCGTACAAGTGGGACCAAAGGAGGATCATTCCAGCCAAAGCAGCCAAATATTGAAAGGGAAAGGGGGAAGAGGCTGAACACAAAACTTGGACTACTTGAAAATTTTACATGGGACTGGCCTTCTTGACCAAAACTAAAATAGAGAGATTAGCCAGTAAGAAGGGAACATTTTTTTTATCAGAGTTTACAGATTTAAAAAAAAGGAAACAAAGGGTAGAATGAGCACATTTGTTTTAAAGGAGTTTAAAATTGATGACTTTACCACAAATAAACTCTCACTTTCTTAAGATAAAACATTCTGCATTTAGAAATACCAACCGATATTGAAATGCTAAGCCTTGGCTGAATATTGAACAGATTGTTCCAACTCTTCTCAGCCAGGATAAGGAAAGGACATAATATTGCACTTCTAAAGATGCTATTTGCTTTGTGTCTTGAAATATTTAGAATAAACTAAATAAAGGGGAAACAAAGGAAAAGAAATGTATAATCAAAATAATGTACTGCCAAGTAAAGAAAAGTTGTCAAAACTCTTAAAATCTAATTTTAATCCTCTCAAACTCTAAAAATGAGCACTAGAAAATCAGCCAAATAAGTGATAATGTAAATGAGTTGTATTTATCTGAGTATCTGGGAAAGCAATGGTTAGTTGGTCCTTTTCTGGTGATCTCCTTGTCCAGGTCACACAAACTTACATGCATCATAATAGTTCTTTCCACAGGAAATATTGATACAATATCTGTACTTATGTGGTTAAGTGTGGTTCTAGCATCTGAACCACAGCAAAGAAAACATCCCCATGTAGCACTGCTGCTCTCTCCAATAAAGGGCAGTACATAACGTCCTAGACTGGGTTGTCTTTTAGTCTCTGCCCTTCTCTTTACTTAAAACACAACACACTTGGGGTGTCTGGATGGCTCAGTTGGGTAAGCATCCAACTCTTGATATTGGCTTAGGTCGTGATCTTGCAGTTGTGCGAGTTGCAATATTGGACTCTACACTGACAGTGTGGAGACCTCTTGAGTTTCTCTCCCTCTCTCTCTGCCCCTCCCCGCCCTTGTGTGTGCATGTGCTCATGCTCTCTCTTTCTCTCAAAATAAATAAACATTCTAAAAAAATAAAAAATAAAAGAAAACATACTTTAGGTAAAGGTCAAATTTTTATTTCTAATCCCTAAGGATAAGATTTTCTTTAAAAAGGGAAGGTGGCACACTGGCCAGTCAGGATTTGATTTTGGATGTAAACAAGGATTTGGCTACTCTATTGTTTTCTATACCTGTTGTTCAATCTCAATTCCATATTTCATTCTAAAGTTTTCAATTTTAATGTAATTTATATACCATCATTTAAAATAACATCGATGTTTTGAAAATAAAACCAAAATATGTGGTGCTTATAATTACATCCGAAAAATTGCTTGTAACTTAGGTAAATTTAAATAATCATACAGCTACATAAAACATAAAATGAAAGAAAGAAAGAAAGAAAGAAGGAAAGACAGAGAGAGAGGAAGGAAAGAAGGAAGGAAGGAAGGGAAGGAGAGAGAGAGAAAGACAACCAAGAATCTATAACCTTGACACAAATAACTTGATGAGTAAATGTACACATTTCTTCCCAAGGTGCTGATCACATTTAATAGCGCATTTACCATTCTGAAAGATATGTTAAGACTTTTTAAGGTAAAAAGCAAGACATTTATAGTCTATTCATCTGAGAGGACTATAACAGGAGGAACACTAAATATTAGATTATAAATATTACTACATGAAGTAAAGATATATGGGTAATAGGAATTTAAAACCCATCTGGAGTCGAGTTACTGTCCATGTCCTTGTTCCAGCTCTTATTGGCTTTGGGATCTTGAACAAGATACTCAACCTCTCTTAGTTCTGTTTCTTCATCTATTAAATAGTAACAACTCTCCCTTCATGTGGATTCTTGAGAAGTTCAAAATGAAACCATGTCAGTGAAAGTGTTTTGTAAATTATGAAACGTGTAATTTTGTAAATTATTCAACGTTACCTAATTAAGTATTAGAATAATGATATGAATAATAACAATAATAAGCTAAATCCTAAGATTCATATTTCCTCTAAAGAAAAGTTGCTTTCTTCATGAACAGAGCACTTAAAATATTACAAATGTGACAAGAATGTAAAAGTCTGACAAATGCATTAGGGACTAACCCTGGGTTTATAAAAAGCAACAGGCTAGACAATCTCTCCTCACCATGACTACACCTTTGTATCTCACACTCGAAAATGAATGTTATTTATAGTTAAAGCCACCCAGTTAATTCTCACAAGAGGATTACAAGCCTGGCAATCAAGCAAAAGCCCCAGCAGGTGGGGTTTATGTGAGCTGATAAAACAGGTTCTGTCAAAGCACTTGTAGAAGTGAGTTCCAGAATCACTGACCCTTCCATACCCTATTCTTCTTAATCCAAAAAATTTATATCCTCCAGCTAAGAACAAAAAAAATAAGAGTCTGGTATTAAATAGATGTATTCCACCTAAAATCACTGTAGATTATGCAGAGAATATATATGTTTTATACACCCAGATTTTGGAAATTATACTAAGAATTGAAAAGGCTGCCTGGTATTTTCAAGGGCATCTCAAAGCAAATTATATTTCTTTGCCAATAATAACAATATTTTTCTACATCTAAATTTGGGCTCTTAACTTCCGGGTCCAAATTTCCATGTGTATTCAGGACAAATCTACCTGGACTACCTACCCAAAGGTACTTTCTACACAGTCTTTACCCAAACCTCTTTCATGAGGGTTTGGGCTCGGTGAATATTTTCACTATCATTCTAAGCACCTGGTTAAAACTTTATATCATCTTTGACCCCTTCCTCGTCCCCACTCCCACCACAGCCATTAATTAATGAATATCTTTGGCTTCTATCTCTAAACTGTCTTTTATATTCACTCATTCCTCTGCTCTGTTCCTATTGTCACTGCCCTTATCCAGAGATTCATCAAATTTCAACTAAATCATCTGCACAATGTCCTAACTATTCTCACTGACTACCTCACCTTTCCAAATGTACTTTCCACATTCCTAATGGAAGAGTCTTCTAAACAATAAGGCAGTAAGATTAAAAGTCCTTACAATCTAGTTCATATCTGTCTCTCAGACTTATTTCTAAATTGATGTCTCCACAAACTATCCTCTAGTCGCATCACACAGCTAATAGGTACTGTTCCTTGAGTACTGTATTCCATTGTCCGGGGCTTTTAGTCATGCTGTTCCCTGCATCTAGAAAGTTCTTTCCTCCCTTCTGCAAATAGTAACGTGTTTATTTTTCAAAACTGTTTTTTCCACCTCCTCTCATTTGAGCTATACCCCAACACTAAGAATCTATCACTATTTCCTACCCTCTTAAAAAGCCCTGTTTTATTTCTTAAAAAAAAAAAATTCTTTCACACATACATATTGTTTTCTCACCAAATCACAGATCCAAATACTGTAAGCACGTCATTTTTAGCTTGGTATTTCCTATGGTCTTTAGCAGTGTGTGCGTGTGTGTATAAAGTTTATCCATTAGTAGCTCATTGAATGTTTATCAAAAAAATGGCTATCATTATAATAGTGTGCATGAAGTAGTGGTAGCTATAGTTGTGAGCATAGCCTAATGTATAGAGTTGTCAAATCACCATGTTGTACTCCGAAGTTAATATGACATTGCGTGTCAACTATACTTCAATAAAAAAATAATAATAGTTACTGTCATTAAATAGGGGCTTATTACATTCAGGCTCTATCTCCATTTTTCACTATATTAAATATGTCATTTAATCTTCAAAATAAATCTATGAAATAGGTAACATTAGCTCTGTTTTGTAAGTGAAGTTACAAATACCCAAAAAGGTAAACAGCTACCCAAAGTCTACACTAATCTGGAGTAAGGACTGGAACCAAGATCTTTCATAATTCACAGCTTGTGCCCTCAACCAACTTGCTACCCAGACTTTGATGGAGAGTTAACCACAAAAACTATAGTAGAAGATTATTAAATGAATACTGACTGAAAACATCAAGCAATTTGGTGCCTATAAAGTAATGATTAGAATCTATAAATTTAAACTCTGTGTTTAAAGAATAACATTTCCTATCTCATAAGACTATTTTGAAAGTTAAATGAAATGAAGTATGTAAAATGCCTAGCATAGTACCTAGAATACAGTAAGAGATCAAACAAGTTTTTTTTTTCAGTTGTGAATAGTATAGAAAGTATACTCAAATGTATTCCCCAAATCATAAAATACTAGAGCAAGGAGACATGCTTTACATTCATAATAGCTGAATGTCAGATAAAAAAAATGTTTTTTTTAAATGTATCTGCTATAGATAGAAAATATAAATATATTAACAATAGTTTGGCAAAAGCTATGAATGATGGTCTCTTGCATGACATCAGAAAGAGATTTACTTAGCTTTTAAAGCTGATGGCATCCCACAATACATTTCTATCATCCTTTTGCTGGGAATAGAGCACTGGACTATGAATTTCACCCAGCAAATAATCATACCAACTATTACAACTCACTGAGCAATTATGCAGTTCATATGTATCAACACTTTACACAAAACACCTTTGAAATCTGTGCTATTATTATTACTGTTATTATATAAATGAGGAAACTGGAGTGTGAAGAGTTTAATTACCTTACCCCCGAATTTACAGTGCTGTAAGTGACATAGCCAGAATTTAAATATGTGTCTGTCTGACTCTGGAGCCCAACCTCTTAATCACTCAGTCTGTTTTAACTCAATCTGTAATCTATTGTTGCTTTGGATTTTTTCTTTTATAAAGGGAAATTTTTCGTGTGATTCATTACATTATAAATACTAGCTTCTTTTAAAAACTCATTCAAGTCACTCATTGTCTAAGCAATCCAACTTCTTTTAATTTAACACAACGAGCAGACATAAACAAATAACAATTTATGTAGTCTGAATTCCAATACCATAAAACCAGAAGGCACAATGTACATTTATCTATCCACATAGTCTTTTCCTAGAATGGTCTGAAACCAGCAATGACATCATCACTGGGGGGGAGACTAACTTCATACCATATGACTATATGGTGATGTGTTCTGAGTATGCTTTTATCTTGCTTTTTTCAAAGGTCATATGGGTAATGCATCAAAAGAGATATTTTTAAAAATTCTGCATCTTCCAAGTAAGCAATACTGCCAGGCTTTACGTCTATATATTTTCATTGCTATTTTCATGGTGATTCTCTTTTTTCTAATTTGATACCTACCACTGCCTTCCAGTTATGGTCTGGGCAGTCTCTCACTTTAAAAAATGCCCCTGTGAAAAAAATGGCTCACTTGAAAATTCCATCTCATAGGAGAATGTGTTTTAAATATTCATGTTGGACCCGCTCATTGAAATAAAAATGTGAACAATGGAGGCAATTGCCCAGGCTTTGCCATAACTATCTGAGCTCTCCTTTCTCCACCACATAAAGAAGCAGAAAGATGAATACAGAATTCAGAGGGTTTAATTTAACATGATGATGGCTTGGGGGGCCCAGTATCTGATGGTAGTAATTACAGACTCCTCTTGCCAAATTCAATATTTTGAACTTGAGATAAAGCTTTCATTTAAATCTAACTTCCAACGATTCATAAAGTTTGAAGTTATTTTCATTGTTTTGTCAGACATCTCAAATGCTATGTTTCAGTGATTATCCTGAAATTCCAGAGATACCCACTAAAAGATACTTTTCTCTTTAAATACTTTGAAGTATTATGTTTTTGTGTCACTACCCTTTCATCACTTCCAGCTTTGTATTTCTGACTCTCTGGCCAGACCCAGAGTCATTAAGGTCTAAAGCTATTCCAAAGGGATTTAAGAACCTGAGCAAATCACTCTACGTCCTCCTTTCACATCTTCTGCCCTAAAATACTTTATTTGGATGAGATATCTAAATTTAAATTTAAATTAGAAAACTCCAAAATGGCAACACAGTCCAGATGAGTGTGTACAGAAGAGAAAAAGAGCAATCCTCTTGTCGAAAAATAGACATGTTGCATTCTGGTTATATGCATAGGAGCTCCTCACCAATGTTTTTCTATCAGGTGGAGAAATACAAATTTCTCCTAACCAAATGTCCATCAAAATTTGTGCTATCAATTAATTTTGTTGTTGCTGTTAGAATTGAGCCTTTAGTTTAATTTAAACCATCATTTTGGTCAAAAAATAAGATATATGTAGCACCTGTAAAGTTATTCTTGCATAATTCTTCAATAATATTTATTCTGTTCTACAGTGAAATCCAGTGTCATCAATTCATAAAAATTGTTCAAGGTACATTTAATAATCAGAAGAGGAGATAATACATTTCTAAACATATTGGTAGTAGATGGAATAAGGGTCACCAAAGATATCCAGGTCCTAATCCCTGGAACCTAGGAATATTATCAGATATGGCAAAAGGAGTTTTGAAGATATAGTTAAGAATTTTGAGATTGGAAGACTTTCCTGGATAATCCAGGCAGACCCTAAATGAATTTACAAGTATCCTTTTAAAAGGAAGGCAGAGGAAGACTTGACTACAGATGAGAAGAAGGCCATGTAATTACTAAAGAAAAGATTGGAGTGATGTGGCCAGAAACCAAGGCATGTCAGCAGCCTCTAGAAACCAGAAGAGGCAAGAAATGCAATCTTCCCAGGATCCAGCCCCATTGACACCTTTCTGACCCATAAGACTCATTTCAGACTTCTCATCTTCACATCTGTAAGGGAATAAATTTCTGTTGTTTTAAGCCAGAAAGTTTGTGGTAATTTGTTATAGCAGCAATAGGAAACTGCGATAACATAGTGCATACACAAATGCATTTTATAAACAAGGGAAGTGAGATCATAGGGCAAACCACTATCCCCAAAATTGGAGAGACAGACAGATGAACACAGAAAATCACAGTTTACCGGAGCAGAAACCTACCAATAGAAACCTCCAGGAACCAGTACCAGAAGAGGAAAATCTGAACTTCATTTGGCAAATTGCTGAAGGCTTAATGTAGACAAATTTGAGAATTAGAAATTCCAGGGTGGCCCCCCACTTTTGGAGCTCTCTACCAGGTTCTCCCCGTGAATATCAGAGAAAATTTCCTTTGGGCTTCTGGTGGTGGGGGGGGGGGGGGAAGTAACCATTTTGAAATATACCAAAGCATTCCATTCTTCTTAACAAGGCCTTTGCTCAAGTAAAATTATTTTGCCAGAGCCTAACCCATTAGGGTTTTATCATGGCCTAACCTGCTCTGATCTTCCATGCAGGGGAATGGAAATATTCAACTCCACTCTCCCTGATCCAACTCACCTAAAACATGGTAATGGATGACTAAGAAGCACTTGTGAAATTCACAGTTCAGAGACATAGATTCACTGAAAAATGGAGCCCTAATTGTAGACTATAGTACATTTCCCTTCCCCTACACCTTATCAGCACATCACATAAAAATCCTGTTTATGAGAATTACTCCCCCAGTGCATCATATGTAGCTTTCATAAATAAATAAATAAATAAATACATACATACATACATACATACACATTCTAAAAGGCAAAAACACAGAGTGAAGAGACAAAGCAAGCATCAGAACTAGCTTTAGATAGGGCAGGGATATAGGAATTGATATGATTTTGGAGTGCTGGTGGGGGTCTGGAGCTGATGGCCAAGAGAGAATTCTTGAGATGTCTTTGGTGCAAAAAGGTGGTTTTATTAAAACACTGGGACAGGACCAGGGGGCAGAAAGAGCTGCATTGGGGTTGTAAGGAGTGACTGGTTATATACTATGGAGTTGGGGGAGGTAAAGGCAAAAGGGAGGCCTCCAGAAGGACTTTCATATGCTAAAGAGGGCTCACCTGAGGCCTTGTTATTGTTGAGCTAAAGTTATGTTCTCTCTAGTAAGGTATTAACATTAAGACAGTAGGGAGTTCTAGAGGAATGTTATACTCTGCCTGTCTCAAGTATTTGTCAATGGGCTGCAGGTTATAAAGAAATTTAATCTTATTTACCATTTCCTTCTTGCCTTTGTTCCCCCATCACTATGGAGGAAAGGGTGATGTTGGGGCTCCAGGAAATTGAGTCTATAGATTTCTGGAGATTAGGCTACCGATAAGATTGCCTATTTCTTGTAATTTACTAAGACATTTAAACTGATGGAGACTCATGTCCTACATGACTGTGATCTCTATCAGTTAACTATTGGTTTTTCCCTTTCCTTTGTTCTTGGGCAGCCAGGAGTGCCTGAGGAATGTCACACATGTCCCACCTGGAGGGAAGCTGGTTTGCAGGATGTCCACTTGCCTTACGCTCCCACATCAGAATTACTGAACTATGCATTTAAAACAACTATGATTAATACGCTAATGGGTCTAATGGAAAAAATAGACAGCATGCAAGAATAGATGGATAATATAAGTAGAGACATGGAAATTCTAAGAACGAATCAAAAAGAAACGCTAGACATCAAAATCACTGTAACAGAAATGAAGAAAGCCTCTGATGAGCTCATTAGCTGAGGAAAGAATCTGTGGATATGTCAATAGAAACTTCCAAAACTGAAAGGGAAAGAGAAAAAACACTGAGGTGTGGGGGGTAAACCAGAACAGAAATATCCGAGAACAGTGGGACAAATGCAGGATAAATGCCAAAACAAAACAAAACAAAACAACCTATACTTAGTCAAACTGTAGAAAATCAAAGATAAAGAAAAAATCCTGAAAGAAGCCAAAGGGAAAAATACCCTACCTACAGAGAAACAAAGATAAGATTTGCATCGAATTTGCCATATGTAAATTTGTTTACATGGATTAACCCATTTAAGTGGATTGACACAACTATTCCCATTATAGAAACAGAAACATTAAGCAATTTACCCAGGGCCACATAAGCAGTGAGCCCAGACAGCCTGGCTCCAGAGTCTGCACTCCTGAGCACTAGGCTATCCTTAATGAACTCTAAATAGGAACTGCATTATTTTTCTCCCAAGGACATATAAATTGGTTACTTTCTGAGCTAACCAGTTTGAAGTACCAATTCAAAGGACTATCATTATATAAGGCTTACTAAAGATAAAATTATACCCTTTAATCACCTCTAATCCAAATTTGTTACGATTTTTCCAAGTAAAAATGATTTTATTTGAAAGTCTTTAAACCAGATAATTTCTACTTTTATCATCTCTTGAGGTTGAAACCCATAAAATTTCTAATTTCAGTGTAAAGAAAATTCCTTGCATTAATTTGCTTAAATTTATTTCTTTCAAACTTTCAAGGGTGTTTCCTAAGTTGAATAAATACATATTCACAAGTCCTGTAGACTTCAAGATTTTATAAATGACAAATATATCTATTCTAAGGTAAGACCTTCCCAAATCTTAAGATTCTATTCAAAATATTTTTATATGAGTACTTCCAATCACCTTGATATTAATTATCATTTTTCTGGAAGTTTTCCAGCTTTATTATTTTTTAACTTAATCCAGTCTTCCAATATGGGTATAATATGATATTATACAACAGCAAAATAAAGTGGTTTGTTTTATTTCTGAAACCATTCCTGACATTATTCAATAATTTATTGGTTGTGAGGATTATAAGCAACCCATTGGCTAATGATTACAGAAATAATCATCAGTTCCAAGTTCTTCATTATAATAAAACATAATTAAGATTATTTTCTCTAGCATGTATTAATTTACCGAATATATATGAAGATCCTGCCATGTACAAGGCATTATTGAAGTAGAGTTGGCCATGGAAAAGCCAATAATCTAGTGAAGAAACAGCATGAATAAGTGTAACAGGAGAATGTCAGATAAATCATTTCCAAGTAAATGCAATCTTTACTCACTGAGTTTTGGTATCATAAAACAACATCAAATGTATTTGTTTTCCTAATTTTTATCATTGTTGATGTGTGTCAAAAATAAACCTCTATTTTCTTACCTAACATTTTCTTTATCAATTGCCTACTACCAATGGTTGTTTCACTTAAACAACTATTACATAATTTAGCTTCAAAGAAGAGGAGAAGGAGAAAGGTATGAAGGAGAAACACCACTGAGCAATGTGATCTAAGGGCTAATAATGGTTTTACTATTATTAGTTCAATGAATAAATTACTGTGGTAAAGTAGCTGAATTATAGACTAATGACTATATTTAATGTCTGCTCAGTTCCAGAGAGCCACAAAGTACTCCTTACTTCATGAGTAATATTTTTACTAACACAGAAGATTCCCCTTTTCCAGGTGAAGTGTTTCATGTAATACAATATGTGTAATAGCCCTTTTCCCACAGATTTTCCCAGCAGCAATTTGAGGTTTAATAAATTCTAAGTCCTGGTAAGCTTATAATGTATTATAATGTATTATAATGGTGATAACAAGGAAATATGCACCTTATTCAATAAAATAACTCTTCAATGTTATATTTATATTGGTCACATATGTAAACCAGAATAGGAAGAAACAAATAGCTAAAAGAAATATAATCTACTGCAATAAAATTAATATTTCCTACTTATTTTTCAACATTTGACTTTTAACAACATGCAAGTACTATAAATAATGTAAATTTTACTAATAGATTCCAAACTATAGACTCAAAATGCAAAGTGAAAAATCAGATAAACCCCTCCCCAAGAGAAATAAATACTTCACTAAAAAGGTAGGCATTTCTAGTCCTCAAAGGCCAGATATATAGGTAACTGGCTAATTTAGATACATAGATACTAATTTAGAATGCTAAATTAGTTTTCCACAAAAAAAAAATGAGTCTTGAGTATCCTGGAGTAAAAGGAAAGGATAAAAAATTTTAATGTAAGCTCTGAAATTATTTTAATTACATCAAAAGGAAGGTAACACAGAAAGGAGAAAAATAGAAGAGGCAAAAATAATAGTATTGTCTGCTCATTGTGTGCTAGTTAATGGTGCCAAGTAATTAACATATATTAGATTCTCACACTAATGCCCTAAGGTCAGTATTCTTAATCATTTTACAGAAAACTAAAGCTCAAAGAATGTCACAATAGTAAAAAAGAGCTAGGACTTGAATTTGGGCATCGCTTACTAAAAACAATGTTCTTAACCACTACCTTATGCTACCTATTTAGCAAGCAGAAGGAAATAGAAAATATTCACTCTTTTAATTTTTTGCCTTTTTATTTTGAAATAATTTTTAACATACCTAGGATTTGTAAGAATAGGACAAGAGAGAATAATTATACAAACATGGTAAAACCTTAACAACTGGCTCAACAATACTCATCATCAGGGAAATATAAATCAAAATTATGATGAGATACCACCTCACACCTGTCAGAATGGATAAAATTAACAACACAGGAAACAAGAGGTGTTGGTGAGGATGCAGAGAAAGGGGAACCCTCGTACACTGTTGGTGGGAATGCAAACTGGTGCAGCCACTCTAGAAAACACTATGGAGGTTCCTAAGAAAGTTAAAAATAGAACACCCTATGTTCAAGCAATGGCACTACCAGGTTCTTACCTCCAAAAAATACAAAAACACTAATTCAAAAAGATACACATACCCTGATATTTATAGCAGCATTATCAACAATAACCAAATTATGGAAAGAGCCCAAATGTTCATCAATAGATGAATGCATAAAGAAGATGTGGTATATAATATACAATGAAATATTATTCAGTCATAAAACAATGAAATCTTGTCATTTGTAATGATGTGGGTGGAGCTAGAGACTATTATGCTAAGCAAAATAAGTCAGTCAGAGAATGACTAATACCATCTGATTTCACTAATATATGGAATTTGAAAAACAAAACAAATGAACATAGCAGGGGAAAAAGAGAGGCAAACCAAGAAACAGACTCTTAACTATAGAGAACAAACTAATGGTTAACAGAAGGGAGGTGGGTATGTAATAGGGATTAAGGAGGGTACTTGTGATGAGAACCAGGTATTGTATATAAGTGTTGAATCACTAAATTGTATACCTGAAACTAATATTACACTGTATGCTAGCTAACTGGAATTTAAATAAAAACTCAGAGAAAAAAAATAGTTGAAAACCTGAGAGCCAGCAAAATTTGTGAGACCTCAAACAAATGATGTAAACTCACTTGGCCTGAGTTTCCTTTTCTATAAAGTAAAGGGTTAGGTTCAGGCTAGTGGCTCTTGATTCTGGGTGCATAATACATAACTTTTTACAAATGCTGATATCTGACCTAACCTTCAGAAATTCTGACTTAATTGGTGTGGGTGAATCTGGCCAGGTGATGCTGATCCCATGTAGGTTTAAGAGCCAATAGGTTAGGTGATCTCTGAGATACTTTGAGCTCTGGCTCTATGATTATGTGGTTCTATTTCTCCTTCCCATAGCAGACCAGAGGGGTGGTATATTATTCCAACTTTCATTCTCTTCCACTCTTAATAAAAATTTCTGGCCTATGCTAAGGTAGCAATTTTCATATTTTAGTGGTAAGTCTAAATAGCTAGTTAAAATGTAGATTCCTGGACCTACCCATAAAATTCTGATGCAGTAGACCTGGGAAGCTGCTCAGGAACCAGTATTTTTTTATAAGCACCCAGGTGATTCTGAGGCCATTGATTGAGAACCACACGTTTTGAAACACTGTATACGGTATAATTGGCACCTTCAAGGACATGGTTTTACCTGAGGAATTTCGGGACTCCGGTTCATGCTGAAGTACGATGAGGTAGGTGCAGTGACTCCAGACCCTGAGATTCATAGCTCTGAATCTCTCTCTTCATTTGAGCTCTATTCATGTAGCCAGTATCCTGGCTTTTATCAAAATCTGCTCTGAATAGTTAAAAGAAAGAGGATTAGAATCCAGAACAGGCCAACAATTTCTACAAATAGCAACATAATTACAATGGAAAAATGGGCAATGGCTAGGAACAGGCAATTCACAGAAGAACAAATCCAAGGGTCAGTAAGCATTCATATTATGAGTGGAATAAAAATTGATAAAAGAGTAAGGTACCATTTTTCGCCAAATTGGCACACGTTTAAAAAGTTTGGTAGTATCAAGTAATTTTCAGGAAAACTGGCCCTCTAATGCATTCATGGAGAAAATATAAATATAAATATAAATATATGAGTCAGCTTATAGCGCAAGTTAATAGTGTCTATTAAATATGTTTATATCCTATGATGCTAAAAATTTCACTTCTTAGTATTAACCTTAGAAATACTAGCATATAAACAAAAATAAGCATATTTAAGAATAACTTTAAAATAGAAAAAAAAGGAAACTCCCTATACATGTCCCTAAAGAAACAAAAGTCTAAATAACTTGTGGTATAATCTTAGTAGATGTTAGGCAACCATAAGAAAAAATGAGGTAGATCTGTATGGACTAATCTAGAGAGCTCTCCAAGACTTACTGCTGAGTGAGAAAAATCTAAAGAATGCTATTCACTGTGGTCACTTGTCTTCAAGATGGCACCATCAATTCCTTCCCTCTGTATGTACATGCCATTCCCCATCAAGAAGCTGAGTCTATTCCTGCCCTGTCCTTGAACCTGAGCTAGTCTTAATGGCTTTCTTGACCAATAACATATGGAAGAAGTAATTCTGGGACTTCTGAGGCTAGGTTGTAAGAAGCCTACAGCTTCCTCCTGGGTTTCTCAGAACTTGTTATTGCAACACTGACTCTATAAGAAAATCATCTGCTATGGATGAAATCTGACTGTCCTTAGAATGGCATGTGCAGAAAGAGGAAGATTCCACCCAGTCCTGGCTATTCTAGCCCAGGCAACATGTGACATGTGAGTGAAGCTGCCATTTTGGGAATTATAGTCCCAGCAGATGCCATTTACGTAAGAACCAAGGTCCCAGACATATATCCCCAATCCAACCACCCTGGCTATCCTCAGCCTTTTGAGCAACCTCAGCTGAGGCCCCAGACATGATAGAGTAGAAATGAACCATCCCTTTTGTATGTTGCCTGAATTTCTGACTACAGACTTGTGAGAATAATAAAAGTTGGGCATTTTAGAGCAATTAAAAAAAATTATCATGATGATTACCAAATAGTGATTTTTAACTCCTTCCTTGAAGGAATATTGAATGGCACTTTATACTAAAAGGAGGGGTTTTTCCTTCTCCATTATTATTCACTTATTTATCTATATCAGAATATACTCATAGAAACTTATCTTATTCTATAGATTATAATTTGTTATTATCATTATTTATTTTGATATTTAAATTGTCCCAGATTTGATCAGTGGGCCCCTTTCATACTTGTTCTTGTATCCTTTTGACATGTCCCCATGATTTTTGAGCATTCATAATTTTTGGCATAAGATGATATCTCAGGCTCATTTTATAGTTTCTCTGGTCCAGCTCTTGTTTCTTTTCCATGGAGCACTGGTTCCTTTTAGTGAAGATGTTATTTAGAAAGTAAGATTTGGGTGCTAAGTGTACTCACTGCTACTAGAGTGTCATTTCTATGTCTTTAATACACAGAGCTAGGAAATGTATGTACCGGTATATGTACATATGTATATATATATATGTACACATATGTACATATAGAAAAAGCCATGAATTCATACAAATACCTCCAGTGCCAATCCAATATCACTGGCTTCATGCTAATCTTCCCCCACTGCAGAGTTATATCAACAATGGTGAGAAACTAGACTTCTAATACCCTCAACATATATACAGACACTCCCCAACTTATGATTATTCAACTTAACAATTCTTTTTTTACTTTTTTTACTTAATGATGGCCCAAAGGCAATATGCATTCAGTAGAAACCATACTTTAATTTTGATCTTTTCCTAGGCTATTGATACGCCGTGTGATACTCTCTCATGATGTTTGGCAATGGCAGTGAACTACAGTTCCCAGTCAGCCACACAATCACGAGGGTAAACAACCAATCTGTACCTCTACAACCATTCTGCTTGTTCACTTTCAGTACACTATTCAATAAGTTACATGAGGTATTCAACACTTTGTTATAAAATAGGCTTTGTGTTAGATGATCTTGCCCAATGGTAGGCTAAGATAAGTGTTCTGAGAATGTTTGAGTTAGGCTAAGGTAACCTATGATGTTGTGTAGGTTAAGTGTATTAAATACATTTTTGACTTACAGTATTTTCAACTTACAGTGGGTTTATCAGGACATAACCCTATAGTAAATCAAGGAAGATCTGTACTTATTTGCCCAGTCCTTAAAAATACATAAAGTATTTATGTATTTGTGTAAGAAAGGAGATATAAAAAAATACAAGAATCTGTTTATTTTTGCAAAAAAGATGTACAGGGAGGAAAAGCTCAGTAACAGATTGCTAACCTGCAACAGTGCAGTAAACAACCTTACTGACTAGAGTTCAACATTTGTGTTCTTTCAGTCTTTATTCTAAGGTAAATTTTCAAAATATTGTATCTTAAAGTTAGTTGGCCTCATTGCTCCCCACCTTCGACATGGCTGTATTTTCTTCATTTGAAATACTTAGTTTCATTTATTTATATTTGTATTCCATTTTAAATTCCCCTCGTTCTTATACCTAACTTTACTTTGTGGGTTTAATTTGAGTATGTAAAATAATAGCATGATTAGGAAAGTCAAAACTGTATGAAAAATTATACTTCGAGATTATTCACTCCCTCATACCTAAACCTTCATTTCTACTAATTCCCAGTAGATAGCCAATTTTTCTGAGCTTTTCCTCCCTGTACATCTTTTTTGCAAAAATAAACAGATTCTTGTATTTTTTTATATCTCCTTTCTTACACAAAAAATAGCGTACTATATGCTACATAAAATTTTAAATTTACTTTTCTCACTGAACAATATATTCTACAAATCATTCCATATCAGCCTCAGAGATCTTTCTCTTGTAAATTTCCAAAGAACTTCACTCTTTAAATGTACCATAGTTTATTTAACCAATCTCTGTAGATGGTCATATACCAATTTGCATTCTTATCAGTAATGTATAAAAGTGCTTGTTATCTCACATAGAATATGTTGCCAAGCTTTTAAAATTTCTGCTTATCTGATAAGTGAGAAATGGTATCTTAGTGTAATTTTAGTTTCTCATATTATGAGTAAAGTTGAACATTCTTTTTTATGTTTAAGAGCCATTTATGTATGTATATCCTTTATATACATAACATACATATGTATTATAAATATAAAATCTCTGGTGTTAGAAGTCAGGATACTGGTTACTCTTTGAGAAGAGCAATTGGTGACTGGTGGCAAAATGTAAAAATTCACTGAGCTTATGATATGTATGCCTTTTAAATATATTTCAGTAAAAGACGGTCTTAATTTTTTAAGTTATTTATTTATTTAGAGAGAGAGACTGAGAGAGTGAGCAGGGGAGGGGCAGAGAGAAAGGGAGAGAGGGAACCCAAACAGGCTCTGTGCTGTCAGCATGGAGCCCGATGTGGGGCTCGAACTCATGAACTGTGAGATTATGACCTAAGATAAAACCAAGAGTTGGATGCTTAACCAACTGAGCCACCCAGGTGTCCCAGTAAAAGATATTTTTGATAATGAATGTCATGTATATATGGAGAAGGAATTAGAAATGTTTAGAGAAAACCTAATTAGCTCAAAGGAAGTTTGGAAATGGGCAAAAATAAAACTATAAAAATGTCATTAAGAAGCCAAACATATGAAAAGCACTTAGTAATATGATAAGTATTAAATATATCAGTAATCACAATAAATGTGCATGAATTAAATTCTCTAATTAAAAAAGAGACCAACTAGTAAATTGGATAAAAGATAGTATATACTTCTATGCTGTTTATTAACAGTAAAAGTACTAGAAAAGACAGTGAGCAAAAACTACCAATAGACATTAAGAGAGAAAAGAATTTTTATATCTAAAGATTGTTACTACATATGACAAATGACAATTGAATAGGAAGATTTAACAATTTTAAATTTATGTATACCTAAAACATGAAGATTTGAAATAATGTTGACTGAAGAATAAAGATAAAATGTTAAGTTCATAATTATAGTTGTGATAATAACAGATTAAACTGACAAAAAGTATATAGGAAATATGAACAACTAGCAAAAACAAGCAAACGTGATCTCATATATGAAATGTAGCAATCAGCAATTACAGAGTATAGTTTTTTCAAGCATAGGCAAATCATTTACTATGTCATAAGCCAAGTCTCAACGAATTTTAAATTTTATGATAAAGACTACATTATCTGACTCAAAGCAAGACAGAGAAAACTTTTTGAAAATCCCCTATGTCTGAACATGAAAAAGATCGATTTGTAGATACCGTAAAGCTACATTATCTCAGTACAAATGGAGATATGGCCCAAGGGGTTAAGCAGAGGGCATCATTAGAACTGAGATGCAGATTTAGATGACGAGATTGATAGTGTCATATTCTCTCAAACCGATCAAATAAATTTAAAAAATCCAAAACAATTAGAGTCCCTTTTGGCAAAAGCTTTTTTTTTTTTTTTTTTTTTTATTATTTATTTTTGAGAGAAAGAGAGCACAAGTGGGGAAGGGGCAGAGAGAGAGCGAAACACAGAATCCGAACCAGGCTCCAGGCTCTGAGCTGTCAGCATAGAGCCCGATGCAGGGCTCGAACCCATGAACAGTGAGATCATGACCTGAGCTGAAGTCAGATATTTAACCGACTGAACCACCCAGGCGCCCCGGCAAAAGCTGTTTTTAAAAAAATGATAATAAAATTCATTTCAATACATTTTGGCTAAAATAATGCAGAAAATATATATTCCCTATACTCTGATCAGGATCAAGGCAAGAGACTGTCATTGGCTTTCTACTTTAATATCTGTTAGTCAGTTCAACAAACTTTCTACTTTACTAATATTAGGGATGAAGATATGCAAAAATAGCCTCTATTGTATATTATAATGGTGGTTCTTAAACTTGGAAGTATATTTGAATCACCTGGGAAATTCTTCTATAAATGCAGGTGTCTGGGGCCTACCCAGGACTCACTGAATCAAAATCTCCAGGGGCCAGCAATATGTATTTCCAAAATCTCCACAGATAATTCTGATGTACAACAAGGGTTGAGTACTACCAAAAATATATTTTAGAATAATTTTACAGAAAAGTAAATAGAATATTATATAACCTCAGATAAAATTTTAAAGTTACCATTAAGAATATTGTGACCTATTTTAGGAATGAGACCACAAAAAATAGCCCATTTCAAGTTACTCTTTAAAAAATATTCAGGAATCACTTTTATTGGTACCTCCCTAGAGAATTGATGTGGATTTTGACCAGAAACAAGCAAACAGAGTAAAGCAAGAACAACAGATGAGAAATGACAGTGAGAAAAAAGTTTGTCATTAATTTTTTCTCTCCTTTGCTCCTAATGTATATTTATTATACCCTGGAGGGAAAACAGGTGACTTTCCTTAACATGACTGAATACAAAGCTTTAGGAAAAAAGTAGTCCTTTGGTGATCATGTCTTATCCTTTGGTTCATAGACATTCTTTTAAAATTATTATTAATATGGTAAGAACACTTAACATGAGATCTATTGCTCTTAACAAATGTTTAGGTGTACAATACAGTATTGTTAACTATAGGCACAATGCTATACAGCGGATCTCTAGAGCTTAATCATCTTGCATAACAGAAACTTTATATCCTTTGAATAGCAGCTCCCTATGCTTTTGACTATTTTGATATCTCATATTAGTGGAATGATGAAATATTTGTCCTTCTGTTACTGGCAATTTCACCTAGCACAGGTTTTCGAGGTTCATCCATGTTGTCACATAGGAAATGATCTCCTTTTTATAAGGCTGATATTCCATTCTTTGTATATACCACATTTTCTTAATCCATTCAACCATTGATGAGCTTTTAGGTTGTTTTAACATCTTTGCTATTGCAAATAACGCTGCAATGATCATGGGAGTAAAAAAAGTTCTTTGAAATCCTGACTTCAATTCTTTTGTGTAAATACCCATAAGTGGGATTGCTGCATATTTCTATTTTTAATATTTTGAGGAGCCTCCATACTGTGTTCCATAGCAGCTGCACCATTGAACATCCCCAGCAACAGTGTACTAGGGTTCCAATTTTTATACATCCTCAATAACACATCTTTTTTCATTGTTTTTTTATAATAGCCATTCTAACAAATGTGAAGTAATATCTCATTATTGTTTTGATTTGTATTTCTCTCTTAATTATTGATATTAACATCTTTTCATACACCTGTTGACCATTTCTATGTCTTCTTTGGAGAAATATCTATTCAAGTAATTTGCCCATTTTAAAAATCAGGTTATTTGCTTTTTGCTATTAAGTTGAAGGAATTCCTTCTGTCTTAGATATTAACCCTTTATTAGATACATGGATTGCAAATATTTCCCCCATTTCATATGTTGTCTTTTATCTCTATTTATATTTTCTTCTTTCAATTAAAGGCCAAGACAAAAGATGAAAAGATAAAATAGATGGCTTTGGGTAGTATGGACATTTTAACAATATTAATTCTTCCAATCCATGAACAAGGGATATCTTTCCAGTTACTTGTGCCTCCAATTTCTTTCTATAATGTTTTAATCTGTCCAGTGTAAAGAACTTTCACCTCTTGGTCAAATTTATTTCTAAGTATTTTATTCTTTTTGATGGTATTATAAATTGAGTTGTTTCTTTATTTCTTTTTCAGATAATTTGTTGTTGGTGTATAGAAATGCTACTGACTTCTGTGTGTTGATTTTGTACCCTACAACTTTACTAAATTTTAGTGGTCTTTAAGATTTTCTATATATAAAATCACACATCTGCAAATAGAGATAATTTTACTTCTTCCTTTCCAATTCTGATGCCCTTTATCTTTTTGTGTTGCTTGACTGCTTTGGCTAGGACTTCCACTACTATGTTGAATAGGAGTGGTGAGATAACCCTTGCCATGATTTTGATCCTAGAGGAAAAGCTTTCAACCTTTCACCATTGATTATAATATTAGCTGGGGCTTATAATATATGGCCTTTATTATGTTGAAATACATTATGCTGAGAGTTTTTAATCGTCTCTCTTAAAACAATAAAAGGTAGAAATTGTAAACTAGTAAACGAAGTTAAACAATGGAAAATGAAACATTTCCTTAGAATGCCTTTGAGACATTGACACAGTTTTATGGTTTGAGTGATGCATTGCACATCACTCAAAATAATAATTCTGAGATTTAAAATAACACAGAAATATTCACTTAGTTGTCAATGTGATGCTTGAATTAATAAAAATTAAAAGGTAAGTTTAGTAAAAACAACCTCTATTTTAACTCTTCTTCTAAGACTCATATATCATAGACATTAAAACTGTGAAAGGACTCACCATCCTTGTTTATGTACTTAAATTGCTTCCTAAATTGCTGTGTTATTTATGACTTTAATTTTCCTCCAAATGTTTGGGCATTGTATATGTAGTATAAAGTAATCAGTTGCTTTGATAAAACAGAAGCCTTAAATAGTGTTAATTCCAATCTACAGTTGAAACATCAGTGATAGAAACAATATTTTAGCCACTATTAAAAAAATTAAGTTGTGGCTATTTTAAAACCCATATACTCTTAAAAAAATACCTGACTATATGCTTCAATTTTACCCAGATGAACATCTATCTTCATAGGGAATGTATACAGAATGCAACAAAGACTTCCCATTATGCAGATTTTTGTAGAAAGTGAATGCTACCTTCAGCTGAGAATAAAAAATGATCTCCCGGCACTCTTGGTGGATCACCAAAAAACTTCAGGGTCCAAATGATACTTATATTTTCTTCTTTCAATTAAAGGCCATGACATAAGATGAAAAGACAAAATACCAGAAGTAAAGGGCTGGCTACACTACAGAGGTTTAAGAATGAGATTTGTTTTTCTTTTTCTTTTTTTTTTAATTTTTTTAATGTTTTATTTATTTTTGAGAGAGAGACAGCATAAGCAGGGGAGGGTCAGAGAGAGGGAGACACAGAATCTGAAGACAGTCTCCAGACTCTGAGCTAGCTGTCAGCACAGAGCCCGACACGGGGCTCGAACCCACGAACCATGAGATCATGACCTGAGCCAGTCAGACACTTAACTCACTGAGTCACCCAGGTGTCCCGAGATTTGTTTTTCTTAATTATATATCTCACTGGGCTATCTGGGCCTGAGACAAGAGTATATCCATAAGATCTCAAAAAGTGTTTTTTTGGAGATTTTACAATCAAATCAATGAAGTGGGGTTTTGTTTTTTTTTTTTTTAATTCACTGTGGTGTGCATGTATCCCTTCAAATTAATGTTTTCTTATCTCTTGGGTAAATACCAGTGATGCAATTAGTGGATTGTAGAGTAGTTCTATTTTTAATTTTTTGAGTTACTTTCATAGTGTTTTCTACATTTGCTGCACCAGTCTGTATTCTCACTGACAGTGTAAAAGCATTTCGTTTTTTCCACATCCTCACCAACACTTGCCTCTTGAATTTTTTATTTTAGTCATTCTGACAGGTGTGAGGTGATATCTCATGGTTTTTTGATTCGCATTTCCCTAATGATGAGTGATGTTGAGCATCTTTCCCTGTGTTTGTTGGCCATCTGTATGTTCTCTCTGGAGAAATGTCTGTTGATGTCTTCACTCATTTTCTAATTGGATTATTTGTGTGTGTGTGTGTGTGTGTGTGTGTGTGTGTGTGTGATGAGTTGTGTAAGTTCTTTGTATATTTTGGATACTAACCCTTTATCAGAGATGTCATTTGCAAATATTTTCTCCCATTCCATAGGCTGCCCTTTAGTTTTGTTGATTATTTCCTTCTCTATTTTGATGTAGTTCTAATAGTTTATTTTTGCTTTGATTCCCTTGCCTCAGAAGACATATCTAGAAAGATGTTGCTACAACCAATGTCAGAGAAACTACTGCCAGTGCTCTCTTCTAGAATTTTTAGAGTTTAAAGTCTCACACTTAGGTCCGTAATCCATTTTGAGTTTATTTTTTGTGTGTATGGTGTAAGAATGTTGTCCAGTTGCATTCTTTTGCATGTAGCTGTCCAGTTTTCCCAGCACCATTTGTTGAAGAGACTTTTTCCCATTGCATATTCTTTACTTCATTGTCAAAAATTAATTGACCATGTAATTTTGGTTTATTTCTGGGCTTTCTATTATGTTCCATTGATCTATGTGTCTATTTTTGTGCCAGCACCATACTCTTTTGATTACTACAGCTGTTTAGTATAACTTGAAGCCTAGAATTGTGATACCTCCACCTTTGTTTTTCTTTGTCAAGATTGCTTTGGCTATTCGGGGTCTTTTGTGGTTCCATATAAATTTTTTAATTCTTTGTTTTACTTCTGTGAAAAATGCTATTGGCATTTTGATAGGGATTGTTTTAAATGTGTAGATTTTTTTGGGTAGTATAGACATTTTCACAATATTTCTTCTTCCAATCGATGAGCGTGGGATGTCTTTCCATTTCTTTGTGTCATTTTCAATTTCCTTCATCAATGTTTTTTAGTTTTCAGAGTACAGATATTTTACCTCTTTGGTTAGGTTTATTCCTAGGTATCTTATGGTCTTTGGTGCAATTGTAAATGGGATTGTTTTATTAATTTCTCTTTCTGCTACTTCATTATTAGTGTGTAGAAATGCAACAGACTTCTGTACATTGATATTGTATCTTGCAACCTTACTCAATTCATTTATCAGGTCTAGTAGTTTTTTGGCAGAGTCTTTGGGGTTTTCTATATATACTATCATGTCATCAGAAAATAGTGAAGGTTTTACTTTTTCCTTACCAATTTGACTGTCTTTACTTCTTTTTGTTGTCTGATTGCTGTGGCTAAAACTTCCATTATTATGTTGAATAAAAGGGGTGAGAGTGGACATCCTTGCCTTGTGCCTGACCTTAAGGGAAAAGCTCTCAGTTTTTCCCCATTAAGTATGATGCTAGCTTTTTAATTTTTTTAATAAGCCTTATCTTTAATAAAAATGGGGAAGGTAGATATATATAATGGCTCTCGGAACCAGAAAATCTTCGGTGGAGACTGTTGAGGATTTAGAGAGAATTTGATATTTTTCCCCTTTTTAATTTACCCTAGGCAAGAGAGTTTACTGGTTAATAGTGTGAGCCCAGGAATTAAATAAAACATGAATTCCAAACCTGGATTCTTTACACACTGTCAGTGTTTTAAATGCAAAACTTTGTTTTCTTTACTAATGTATACAGTGTTCACAGAAGAATGTTTATCATATCGTACGCATTCCACAGATATTTGAGAATAAATGCATGAAGTTGAAAAAGTTACAAAACATATTTAAGCCTGCTTTCTCATCCTTAAAATTATACTTGATATACCTCAGTATATCAAGGACTGTTGTGAAGATTAAATGAGATAAATGTTTAGTATCTCACCTGGCAAGGTGAATACTCAGAAACTGTGCTAATTATTATTTTTTCCTGTTTTGTAAGACATTTTCAGCTAGTTGATAATGTTTTTGCTTTGTAAAGTGACAGTATTTAAGTATCCTTAAAATTGGATATAAAATCTCAACATATAATTCTACTACTTTTAAATATTTTTACATACATCAGGAATCATATTCGTGAAATAATGAGCCTTATGAGCTTTAACTCTTTTTGACATGTTTTCATGATCTATAAAAATTTCTCAATCCATGATTGGTCCAATTGAACTAAATTCTGTCAAAATTGGAGGCAAGTGTATGATATCCATTATGCTTCCAAAATCCCTCCAGTAAACAAGTTCCAGAATTAACACAAACTATAAAGAAAATTATAGAAGTATATGTTTTGGCAGGTGAGGATAGGAATTACTATATGATTTTTTTTTTACCATAAGCCTCTATAATTGTACAAATGTTACATATTTGAATATAAGAGTTACCAGTTATATTTGACAGAAACTTAAACATCTATTATTTGAATGTTAGAATCATCAATTATGACATTTTTATCAATAAACTGAAACAAAATTCCTGTACATTTTCCATCAGAAGGTATCTTTTAAATATACATTGGTGTTACATGATTATATTCTAGGTTCTTTAGCTAAAGAGAAAACACTCAGTTCACATAACTGAATGTGAAATGCCCTGAAAAACTGTGTTGAAAATCACCTAGTTCATGAAATTGTTTATAAAAGGAAAATACTGGCCTCCATATATAGCATACATGAAATACACAAACCAACAAAGTTCTGAAATGTGCTATTTTCCTCCTGCTAATGAAGAGTAGATAAATGCTAAATTAATTTAGAATAATGAGATACAAATATTCAGGTGTGTTTAGACACCATCACTGTTAAAACTGCACAAATATCCATTTAAATTTTTTAGATAAAGCTACATATGATTAAACCTTATACTTTACGAACTTAGATGTTTTCATCTTAATTGCCTCTTATATATTTGTCTTCCTGCTAATTACAAATTTCTAGTTTTAGGCTTAGAATAAGTTAAATCCCCTACTCTGACAAAGTTGTTTAAGAAATTTGTCCAGGAGGATGAAAGGTGTTAGGAAAAGATGGCAAATTGAACACATCTGTCTACTTTCCTATCTTATATACCATTAAAAACAGAAGGAAAGAAATTTCTTATTTAAAATTTTTTTAATGTTTATTTTTGAGAGAAAGAGAGGCAGAGTGTGAGCAGGGGAGGGGCAGAGAGAGAGGGAGACACAGAATCCAAGGCAGGCTCCAGGCTTGGAGCTGTCAGTGCAGAGCCAGAGGCAAGGCTCGAGTTCATGAACCGCAAGATCATGACCTGAGCCAAAGTCGGACACTTAACTGACTGAGACACCCAGGCACCCCGCAGGAAACAAATTTCTAATGGTAAAAACCAGCAATGATGGGGAAAATGAAAAGGAAGAAACACCAATCAAACTTTCAAGTTCAGAAAGCAAATAGACCCAGAAATGACTCACCCAACCTGAAGAAGTTTTATTAAAAACTTGTAGGAGGGAGGAGTTAAAATGGCGGAGCAGCATGGAGACCCTTAACTTGTTTCGTTCCTGAAATGCAGCTAGGTCAGCACCAAACCATTTTGAATACCTAGGAAATTGATCTGAGGATTAATGCAACAATCTGCATAACTTGAACCACAGGTACATGGTGCAGAGAAGTGAAATGGGGAGAGAAAAGCTTCAGAGGGTAAGGAGCCATTTTCATGGAGAGAGAACAAAGAGAGAAAAAGAAAGGGGGAGAATGCAGTGTATCAGGATCATGTAAGAAAAGCACTTTTCCTGAAAGTAGCTGGAGAGAAAGAAAGAGTGAAGACACTCACAGGGGACTGAACAAGAAATATATTCCCCCAAACTACTGACAGGGAGAAAGGAAAGGGTTTTAATACCACCAGGATTCTATAAACAGGAGAGTACAGAGTGTGAAGTTTTGGAGCTCAGTGCCTGGCAGTGCTCTGGTGAGGAAGTAGGGGGAATCCCCAGGAGCAGGCAGTGGGGTCAAGGGGTGTCACACAGGGAGAAGTATTTCCTCTGCTTAGAGAGCATTTGGTAGAGGCCGTATGGCTTCCCGACAGGCAAAGGTCTCAGCAGACCCCAAAGAGCATCCACATTTGCTGGTATTGGGACAAGGATGCCAGAGTGCGGGAAAACCTTGCACAGGCTATGTGCTGTGATTTGCCATAATCTCTGAACCTCTGCCACTGCCCAATCGCATGAAAATTTTCTGGGGCAAGCCAGCACCCAGGTATTGCTCAATGAGAACCTCCCCAAGAGAGTCAGTGCAGGTCCAAAGTACAGGGGTCTCTGAAGTGTGGGGTTTTGAAACACAACCCCATCTGAGATAAAATTCTGAAGCTAGGAACTGTCTGTCAAGTGGACAGCTTGGATACAGACAGGGTAGAGGTGGGGAGTGGACAGGGTCCTGAGACAAAGGAGGGGTGCTTGATCGCAAGTTAATGAAATAAGGAAGTTTCTGCACCAGAGACTAGGGAGCTGGATGAAGCCATTTTCACCTCTCCCTTGTACACACAGATCCAACCCAGTAAGCTAAGCTGTGCCACCTAGCGGAGAGTAGAGATGTTACACCAAGTCCCACCAAACTGTGCCCTCCAAGCACATCCCCCAGAAGACCAACATTCTGCCTGCTTAGTGTACAAACTATAGAGTGATTCATAGTTTCAGTTCTAGGGAAAACTGAATATAACTTCATTTGGGTTTCATTCTATTTGCTGGTTCATTTGTGTATTTTCTTTGTGTCTGTTTTTGTTCAAATTGTTTTCTTTTTTGTCTCTTTCTCTTTCTTGGATACAGAAAGAGGAAAAATTTATTTTTATATTTTACATTATATTTTATTTAAATTTTTAAATTCTACTTCATTTTATTTTATTCTATTTTATTATATACTTTTTTAACTTTTAAATTTTTTCTTATCTTTTTTTTCTTTCCTTTCCCTTTTTTCTATATTCTATCAAGCTTCTTTCAGCATGCAGACTAAAACACACCTAGGACCTAGACTCTTTTATTTGATTTTTTTGTTTTGTTCTTAGTTTTTTAATTTTAATTTTTTATTTTATAATTATTTTCTTCCTCCAAAATGATAAAATAAAGGAATTCACCCCAAAAGAAAGAACAGAAAGAAATGACAGCCAGGGACTTAACCAACACAGATATATGTAAGATTTCTGAACTAGGATTTAGAACTACAACAATAAGAATACCAGCTGGGGTTGAAAAAAGCATAGAAGACACCAGAGAATCCGCTGTAGAGATAAAAGAAATAAAATCTAGTCAGGCCAAAATTAAAAATGCTATAACTGAGATAAAATCTTGAATGGATGCCATGATGGCAAGGATGGACAAGGCAGAGCAGTGAATCAGTGATATAGAGGATAAAATTATGGAGAATAATGAAGCAGAAAAAAAGAAGGAAACAAAGTCAAAAGATCACAAGACTTAGAGAACTCAATGACTTATTAAAAAAGGAATAACATCCGAATCATAGGAGTCCCAGAAGATGAAGAGAGAGAAAAAGGGACAGAGGTTTATGTGAGCAAATTATAGCAGAAAACTTTATTATCTTGGGAAGGACACACAGATATCAAAATCCAAGAAGCACAGAGTACTCCCATTAGATTCAGCAAAAATCGACCATCACTAAGACATATCCTAGTCAAATTCACAAAATACACAGACAAGAAAAGAATTATGAAAGCATCAAGGGAAAAAAAAAGTCCTTAACATATAAGGGAAGAGAGATCAAGTTCACAGAGGACCTATCCACAAAAATTTGGCAGGCCAGAAAGGAATGACAGGATATATTCAACATGCTGAATTGGAAAAATATGCAGCCAAGAATTCTTTATCCAGGAAGGCTGTCGTTCAGAAGAGAAGGAGAGATAAAGAGTTTCCCAGACAAACAAAAATTAAAGGAGTTCATGACTTCTAAATCAGCCCTGCAAGAAATTTTAAGAGGGATTCTTTAAGTGGAGAAAACAAAAGAGATAAAGGCAACAAAGATTAGAAAGGACCAGAGAACATTACCAGAAACACCAACTCTACAGGCAATACATTGGCACTAAATTCATATCTTTCAGTACTCACTCTAAATGTCAATGGACTAAATGCTCCAATCAAAAGACATAAGGTATCAGAATGGATAAGAAAAAGAGACCATCTATATGCTGCTTACAAGAGACTCATTTTAGACCTAAAGACACCTGCAGATTGAAAGGGGATGGAGAACTATTTATCATGCTAATCGTCATCAAAAGAAAGCTGGAATAGCCATACTTATATCAGACAAACTAGATTTTAAAATAAAGACTGTAGCAAGAGATGAAGGCACTATATCATAATTAAGGGGTCTATCCACCAAGATAAGCTAGCAATTGTAAATATTTATGTCCCAATGTGAAAGCACCCAAATATCCAAATCAATTCATCATAAACATAAAGGAACCCATTGATAATAATACCATAATAGTAGGGGACTTCAACACCCCACTTACTGCAATGGACAGATCATGAGAGCAGAAAATCAACAAGGAAACAATGGCTTTGAGTGACACACTGGACAGGATGGACTTAACAGAAATATTCAGAACATTTCATCCTAAAGCAGCAGAATACACATTCTTCTCAAGGGCATATGGAACATTCTCCAGAATAGATCACATACTGGGTCACAAATCAGCCATCAACAAGTACAAAAAGATCGAGTTCATACTTTGAATATTTTCAGACCACAACACTATGAAACTTGAAATCAACCACAAGAAAAAATTTGGAAAGACCATGAAGACTTGGAGATTAAATAACATCCTACTAAAGAATAAATGGGTTAACCAAGAAATCAAAAAGTACATTTTGGCCAATAAAAATGAAAACACGACAGTCCAAAACCTCTGGGATGCAGCAAAGGTGGTCATAAGAGGGAAGTATATAGCAATTCAGGACTTCCTAAAGAAGGAAGAAAGGTCTCAAATACAAAACCTAACCTTACACCTAAAAGACCTGGAAGAACAGAAAGTAAAGCTCAAAACCAGCAAAAGAAGGGAAATAATAAAGATTAGAGTAGAAATCAATGGTATCAAAATTAAAAAAACAGTAGAACAGATCAACAAAACCAGGAGTTGGTTCTTTGAAGGAATTAACAAAATTGATAAACCCCTAACCAGATTGATCAAAAAGAAAAAGGAAAGGACACAAATAAATAAAATCACGAATGAAAGAGGAGAGATCATAACCAACACAACAGAAATACAAACAATAATAAGAGAATATTATAAGCAATTATATGCCAACATATTGGGCAATCTGGAAGAAATGGACAAATTCTTAGAAACATATAAACTATTAAAACTGAAACAGGAAGAAACAGAATATTTGAACAGACCCATAACCAGTAAGAAATTGAATCAGTAATCAAAAATCTCCAAACAAACAAGAGTCCAGGGCCAGATGGCTTTCCAGGGGAATTCTCCCAAACATTTAAAGAAGAGTTAACACCTATTCTTTTGAAGTTGTCCCAAAAAATAGAAATGGAAGGAAAACTTCCAAGCTTATTCTGCAAGGCCAGCATTACCTTGATTCCAAAACCAGACAGACTTAATATCTGCAAATCAATCAATGTGATACATTAAAAGAAAGGATAAGAACCACATGATCCCCTCAATAGATGCAGAAAAAGAATTTGACAAAATAAAACATCCTTTCTTGATAGAAACTTTCAAGAAAGTAGGGATAGAAGGAACATACTTCAAGATCATAAAGGTTATATATGAAAGACCCACAGCTAATATCATCTTCAATGGGGAAAACCTGAGAGCTTTCCCCCTACGGTCAGGAACATGACAGAGATGTCCACTTTCACCACTGTTATTCAAAATATTGTTGGAAGTCTTAGCCTCAGCAATCAGACAACAAAAAGAAATAAAAGGTATCAAATCAGCAAGGAGGAAGTCAAACTTTCACTCTTCACAGATGACATGATACTCTGTGTGGAAAACCCAAAAGCCTCACCAAAAATCTGCAATAGCTGATAAATGAATTCAGCAAAGTTGCAGGATATAAAATCAATGTACAGAAATAGGTTCCATTTCTATACACCAATAATGAAACAGCAGAAAGAGAAATCAAGGAATTGATCCCATTTACAATTGCATTAGGAATAAATATAACCAGAGGTAGAAAATCTATACATTGAAAACTATAGAAATCTTATTAAAGAAATTGAAGAAGACACAAAAAATGGAAAAACATTCCATGCACATAGATCGGAAGAACAAATATTGTTAAAATGCTGATACTACTCAAAGCGATCTATACATTCAATGCAATCCCTATCAAAATAACACCAGCATTCTTCACAGAGCTAGAACAAACAATTCTAAAATTTGAATGGAAACAGAAAAGACCCTGTATAGCCAAAGTAATGCTGAAAAAGAAAACCAGTACTGGAGACATAACAATTCCAGACTTCAGGCTGTATTACAAAGCTGTAATCATCAACACAGTATGGCATTAGCACAAAAACGGACACTCAGATCAATGGAACAGAATAGAAAACCCAGAAATGGACCCACAAACGTATGGCTAACTAATATTTGACAAGGCATGAAAGAATATATAATGGAGAAAAAACAGTCTCTTCAGCAAATGATGTTGGGAAAACTGAACAGTGACATCCAGAAGAATGAACCTGGACCACTTTCTTACACCATACACAAAAATAAACTCAAAATGGATGAAAGACCTAAACATGAGATAGGAAGCCATCAAAATCCTAAAGGAGAAAACAGGCAACAACCTCTTTGACCTTGGCCTCAGCAACTTCTTAATTGACATGTCTCTGGAGGCAAGGGAAATAAAAGCAAAAATGAACTATTGGGACCTCATCAAGCTACAAACTTCTGCATAGCAAAGGAAATAATCAGCAAAACTAAAAGGCAACTGAAGGAATAGAAGAAGATATTTGCAAATGACATATCAGATAAAGGGTTAGTATCCAAAATCTATAATGAATGTATCAAACTCAACACCAAAAAAACAAATAACACAGTGAAGAAATGGGCAAAAGACATGAATAGACAATTTTCTAAAGAAGATATCCAGAGAGCTAACCGACACATAAAAAGATGCTCAACATCACTCATTATCAGGGAAATAAAAATCAAAACCACAATGAGATACCACCACACACCTGTCAGAATGGCTAAAATTAACAACTCAGGCAACAACAGATGTTGGCGAGGATGTGGAGAAACAGGCACCCTCTTACACTTCTGGTGGGAATGCAAACTGGCACAGCCACTCTGATAAGCAGTATGGAGGTTCCTTAAAAAATTAAAAATAGAACTACCCTACAACCCAGAAATTTCACTACTAGGTATTTAGCCAAAGGATACAAAAATGTGGATACAAAGGGGCACATGCACCCCAATGTTTATAACAGCATTATCGACAATAGCCAAAGTATGGAAGGAGCCAAAATGTCCATCAACTGATGGATGGATAGAGAAGAAATGGTGTGTATGTATGTATATGTATGTGTGTGTGTGTGTGTGTGTGTGTGTGTGTAATGGAATAGTACTTGATGATCAAAAAGAATGAAATCTTGCCATTTGTAACAACATGGATGAAACTAGAAAGTATTATGCGAAAAGAAGTAAATCAGTCAGAGAAAGACAGGTCTCATATGATTTCACTCACATGTAGAATTTAAGAAACACAACAGATGAACATAGGGAAAGGGAAGCAAAAATAAGATAAAAACAGAGAGGGAGACAAACCATAAGAAACTCTTAAATACAGAGAACAAACTGAGGGTTACTGGAGGGTGTTGGGTGGGGGGGATCAGCCAAATGGGCAATGGGTACTTGTTGGGATGAGCACTGGGTGTTATGTAAGTAATGAATCACTAAATTCTATTCCTGAAATCATTATTAAACTATATATTAACTAACTTGGATTTTAAAAACCAACTTGGACCCAAAAAACCTTTTAGGGTGCCAGGGTAGCTCAATCATTAAGCATCTGATTTTGGCTTTTATCATGATCTCCTGGTTAGTGAGTTTGAGTCCCACATTGGGTAAGCTAAAGCCCCAATTCAGGTAAAACATGAGCCCCACTTCTCTCTCTCTCTCTCTCTCTACCCCCTTATAGGATGCTCTCTCTGTCCTTGCTCACTTGTACCCTCTTCCCCCCCCCCACAAAAAACACTTAGAGAAAAAGTTGAAAACCAACTCTATTGTCATAAAATATTTCTTACATACTCCCAATTTTGTAGTAATTATAACATTTCATTGTGATTTTTATTTTCATATTTTTACTGAACTGTGATCCCCATGACATAGGGCATAAAGTTTAATTTTCTTTGTATCCTCAGTGCCTAGTCACTGCTGGTTTACACAAAGTAGGTGCTCATATTTATGAAACTAATGAATACATACTCATTTTATTGTAATAAATAAAAATTCATGTAACTGCTGTCTCTTGCCCATTAAATGCATTCTGTGAACTATAAGGTAACTACTCTTAGATCACAGAATATATACTCTATAGGGTGCTTTGAACCAATAGTTTCATTTCAAAAGTCTAATTTTCGAAGACTGCAATAACATTTCTGGTGAGTATTCCCTAGCAAAGGGGTTGGCAATCTATAAGTTGTTGTTGAATGAAAGTTCTTTGTTTTGAATGGCACATGGATGAAAAATGAAATGACCCATATAATAAAACAAACAAGAACTAGGAAAGATACAATAAAGTAGGGGAGAGATAGTAAGATGGAGCTCATTAACATTATAAAGACTGTATGCAAATTTTTCTAGGATTTTTTTTCCAAACAAACAAAATAAAGAATAACAGATACTTTAATACGCAAGGCATTTCAGGGCACTAAAAAGTTAGAAGAAAATAGTTGTTTGGTGAATTTAGGAAGAAAATGGACCATGCCAAATGCAATTGTCAAGAAGGATAGTTCTTACAGATGGACCAAGAAAATTTCTTGATCAGAGAAACTAATTTTTTCTTTCTGAAAATGACAAGTGAATTTCTAAGAATAGATATTAGTCCACGCTGGAAAGAGATAATATTTTTTTTCTCAAATAACATAAAATAGGTGGACAAAGATAGTATTTACCACAGGACTTGAAGTTCTTCATTGTTTTAGTTTGTCTTTGTCTTACTGTTAATGAACAGGCTTTGTAAATCTCTTATGTCAATCCTATTACTTGTTCAGAGCTATTTCTGAAAGGGTCATCAATATTCAGGGATCTTAAATCTGAGATTAAACCTGTCCAAGTTCAAGTGGAGTTCGGGAAACAGGCCTTCTCATCCACCGAACATAACAAGGATACCAGGCACATAAAATAAACTGTACGTCTGCAGGTAATCTTCTTCATATAATTTTCAAAATTTGACCTTGGGGGAAAGAATACTGATTTTAATGTTCATGTGTGTTCTTTTAAAATACTTCAAAGTAACATTTAGTAATGACTTATCTAACTGTGAAACAAATTCTGCAGATCTTTCCCTTTTAAAGAGATTGGGACTAGTCATCTTCACTAATGTAAATTCAGAGTAAAGACATAATTTTGAGTCTGATATTCTAGATAGTTAAATAAAACCATGAATAGGGAATTAATTTTGAAATTTAAAATTCTTTAGTCCTCCCTTTGAGTGAAGAGAGAATTGAAGGCAAAAAGGGATGATTCCTTGCACTTTGTATTTGAAGACGAGACTCCTGAGCTGTGAAAGGGAATATTACGCTCAGTGCTAAAGCACTCTCAGGCTTAGAACGAGGCACTTAACCAGCTGTGTGTTCTTGTTTTTTGTTTTATTTTTAATATTACAGTTGAGGTTTTTGCAGGGAGGGGATGTCTATTTAATCTTTAAAGTGAAGATAATAATGTCTGTTTCAGAAGGTTATTTCAAAAATTTAATGACACAGAAGTAATGTTTTAAAAGAAAATAATATAAGGAGTTTGTGGATATTTGTTAAAGTAGGTGCAATTTTTCTTTTGATTGATTTTGTTTTTCTTCTCCTTTGCCTCATTGTGGTGGTGATTATGATTACTAATAATCTTTGCAGCTTGCCTCATGAAAATGAACTAAGTAAAATTTTCCCATTGTTTTGCCATGAGTATTTTTATTAACTGTGAAAGTAGCTTTTAATTTTTAATAATGGCAATTAATTATAGCATCCATTTAAAAAAAAATATATATATATATATATATATAATTGGCCATTATATATGCTACTTAGAGTAACCTAACATTGAAGCTAGAAAACATTTTAGAGATCACCTAACTCATTGTGGCGATTTTTTGACTAAATGTTTATAAACTGCATTTGAATTATATAAGTTGTCAAAATATATATGAACCATTCATGCTAATGTCTATAATGGAATTATATCATTAAGTGCTATCGTAATAGATATACAGATATTCAAAACAAGATATCTGTTCTGAATTTCCAGCAAGATTCCAACATTTCTATTTGCTTCCGAACAACTAAGGAAATGTCTGTAGTAAGAGCAAACTTGAATAGGTTAATGTCTTTTTCTTTCATTAGGAACAAAAACTCAGTTATAATTTGGAAGCTTATATTTTCCCAGGATATTTGTAACTGATGATACTGGTTGACAAATAGGAGACTGCCATTTTTTCCTGACATACACATTGTTTAAAAGGCTCCTCACATCTTCCACCTGTCCAGTCTCATTTATTGAAAAAGCAAAACTATTTGAGATGAGTAGGAACCATTAAACATTATATATACTCTGCAGTGTCTTATATTAAAGTTTTTATCACAATTTTTCTATCAAAGTTGTTACAAACTTTAGATACTAGAGATAGTGAAAGTGATAAAGGGATGTTTTCAATGGCATCAAGATGTGTTTTATAGGTAAGGGAAAGAAAACTAACATTTGCTGGTGTCAACCATTTGCTCAGCATCTATTTGTTACATCCATTTGGAGGATAATGTGTCCTATAATCCATTCATTATTCTGGGGATTTATTTTAAAAAACATTCATTATGATAAAAAAAAATGTGAAAGTTGACCTACCCCAAAATTAACAACTAGAATGACTAAAGGGAGCAACAGAAATCCTGAGTATTCTATCTCTGCAAAGTCCTCCTCCATTAAATAACTGAAATTCAGAAAAAAATATATAAACCACTAGGACATAAAAATGGAAAATCAAATTTAAAGCACCACCTCTCATTTTCCACTCCATACACACATTTTCAGAAAATCTTACTGCTGTTTTCAAGGCATTTTCATGTACATTTCATGACTCCAAATGAATCTCCCCTTCAGGTTTCACATTTTTAAATGTCTTAGGGCAAACAGACCTTACTAGAAGTAAATCAAAGTATTAGGATAAAGAACCTTAGTAATAAAATAGAATATAAAACAATTTTGAGATAAATGTATATGTGTGACTGTGTACACACATGAAGCACACACACACACAGATATTCATGGGTGGGAGAAATAATGAGGAATAAGCAGTATATAAATGCATTGATTCCAAAACAAAATTTATATTAATTGGACTACATCTATTATTAATTTTAAATATTTTATTTTAGTATTTAAATTTTTTAATTATTTACTCATTATCACTTTTGCTCAACATCTATTAAGTTCCTACAACTAAATATTACATTGCATATCATTTAATACTCACACAGCCTTTTGAAGTAGACACTATTATTACTCCAATTTTACAAATAAGAAAGCTAAAGCACAGAGAGTTTTGTGATTTGTTCAAGGTCACACAGTCAATAATTGGCAGAGCTACATTTAAACCCAAGTGTTTATGTATTATTATGCTATACTGTCACTTGAAGCATTGTAATGCATGATTCTTACCCACAAGAAGCTTAGCTACTCCTCAGAGGAGAAAACATAATAAATAATCAATTGGAGAATTATTCAAGAAATTAACTGATATATTTTGAGGCATAAAATTCCCTCTACATTGATACTGAACCTAAGATCACATCACTCTTACTAGAAATCTCCAGTTCTCAATGTCAATAAATAAAATAGAGGGGTGGGATACAGAAAGAAGAAATTATGTCTTCTGTGAAATCATTAGAGCTATCTTTATGATTTGAGAAGTAATGGAGGTCTCCACAAACCCCGTAATAACTCCTATGATATAACATGGTGCTATTAGACCTATCTGATGTGAAATTCCAAGCACTTTTTTTTTTAATAATAAAAGCAGCACAGTTTTCTACAGGAGTCCAACATGACATTGGCAAAAATAGTCATGGCAAGGGTTAAAGTATCTGACATTAATGTATTAGCGTTGGTGAGAACATTAGCCTGGCTTAGTTGATCAGATTAGTTCACAGTCACCTTGGAAAACACAGGAGAGCACAGACCTAAGGAGATGTATGGTTAGAGGTAGAAAAGGGTTGGACGTGAAGCCCTGTAAGAGTGAGTAGCCTACAGTGTGACACAGATCAAGGCACAGAAACTAGGTTTCTATCAAAATAAGTCAGGCAGAGAAAGGCAAATAACATGATTCCACTCATGTGGAATTTAAGAAACAAAACAATCATCAGGGGTAGAAAAGAGAGGCAAACCAAGAAACAGACTTAATTATAGAGAACAAACTGATGGTTACCAGAGGGCGGTGGGGGTGGGTGACTGGGTTAAGTATATGATAAGGATTAAGAGGGCAGTTGTGATGAGCACCAGGGTTGTATGGAAGTTTTGAATCACTAAATTGTACACCTGAAATTAATATTACATTGTATGTTAACTAACTGAAATTTAAATAAAAACTTAACAAAAAAAGAAGTGAAGGGGAAACAGAATTTCTATAGATTTTCTCCACCTAGCAGGGCTTTAAAAATTTTTTTTAACACATATCTATTTTTGAGAGACAGACCGAGCACAAGCTAGGAAGGGGCAGAGAGAGGGAGACACAGAATCTAAAGCAGTCTGTAAACTCTGAGCTGTCAGCACAGAGCCCACTGCAGGGCTCGAACCCATGAACTGCGAGATCATGACCTGAGCCAAAGTCGGATGCTTAACCGACTGAGCCACCCAGGTGTCCCTATTTGTTTTATTTTTTAAATTCTACATATGAGTGAAATCATTTTGTATTTGTCTTTCTCTGACTTCTTTCACTTAGCACGATACTCTCTAGCTCCATCTATGTTGTTACAAATGGCAAGATTTCATTCTTTGTTATGCCAGAATATTCTACATTCTATTGCAGTTTGTACAGAATACCAGTATTTTCCTTAGGACATCAGAGCAACCCAGAAACTGGCCAAGGAAATAACTGCCATTTATATTATTTGGCATGCAGGGGCTTCCTGCCCTATATTTTTATAAAGCCTTCTACGTTATCTCAGGAATATGGGTCTAGAAGCAAGGAAAGAACTAGTGAAATATCTAAAAAATGGACAAGTTAATCCTAGGTATGCCTCACTGCACTAACTGCAATTCTTAGACTATAGATGGTGAATCCTGAGAAATCCAGAGGCTGTAAAGCTTTGGAAATTAAGGAAAAGGCTGGCTAGGCTGACTCAGCAATAGCAGCCAGCATCTACATAATTTAGATAATTTGTTAAAAAACAGATCCAAGGCCATGGACTGAATTGTGTCCCCCACAATTCGTGTTGATGACCTAACTCTAACTGTGATGGTATTTTGAGATACTAATTAATAAGGAAGGAAGTAATGGTTAAATGAGGGCACGAGGGTAGGGCCTTGATCCATACAGAGATTTAGTGTCTTTACAAGAAGGGACAACAGAGAACTCAATCTCTACACTATGTAAGAACAGAGAGAAGGTGGCTGTTTGCAAGCCAGGAAGAGAAGCTTCACCAGAAACCAGCCCTACCAGACCTTGATCTGTGAGAAGGTCACAGAACTGTGAGAAAATAAGTTTCTGTCTCAGAAGTCTGTAGTATTTTGTTATAATAGCCTGAGCAGACTCAGATACCAGGTAGGTATGTTTATGTGATTTTTGACAAATAGACAAGAGGCAGACAGTTTGAAAGACTGAAGTGTTAGTTTTCAAATATATGCCACACATTGAGAAGATCTTTGGGGCTACATAATAATAGCACTAAGAAGCAAACAGACTTAATTTTAGAAATTGATCTTAAAGACTGTTGTTTCATTCACACTTAAAAATTCAAATACCATTCTTTGGCGTATACAATTAATTTTTAAGTGGTTGATACAAGTCCTATGAGTGAAATATCTTACTTTGCTACACAAATCTCCATACAAAGCTAAGTATAATGTTTCCATAATTTTGCATTTTCTAGTTTCAGTTTGATATACACCTGATGTATTATTGCATATTACACTTGCTTTTATTTATTTATACTCTTACTTTCAGTATAAATCAATGAGGTTTAATCCAAAACAGAGACCTTTACCATTCAAGTAATTACTATCTCAAGGAATTTAGGGACATGGTGGCTTATCGATCTATTATTTTTCATATTCTCATCTTGGTTTTAATGCTTCTACAAAAAATTAGACTGATTTATTTGGTTAATTAATTCATCCCTTTAGCATTTTATTGAGGTGATAACAGAAGAGAAAAAAATAAAGATTTCTGAGGTTTGAGAATCAGATAAACCCGGATTTGAACCCTGGCTCTATCTACTCCTACTAGGTGTGTGAACTTTGGCAAGTCATGGAATCTCCTGAAACCTGAGAATCCATGTCTGAAAAATGAAGATAATAATTTTTTGAGAATTAAAAATAGTACATATAAAATAGCACATAATGGTTTCTTTAAAAAATGGCTGCTGTCATTTATGGAGTATTTACAAGATGTGAAACAATTATAAAAAGACAATGATAAGTAAAAACCTTGTTTCCGTCCTCAAAAAAACTTACAGTAGTAGAGAAAAAGAATGTAAAAATAAGTCCTCTAAAATTGTTGTGGATGCTAGGAGAGAAGTCAATCTAGAGCATAGTGAGGAGATGACCCTAGTTTTTGCAAATCTACCAGCAAACTACAACAGGCAGTAGTGAAAGCAAAGCTCTTCTGCAGAATACTGAGAATGTACAAGTTAATTTTAAACTAGATATTCTGATTCGATCAGACCAATGTATTTAAAATGATTAACAGATGTCATCATCACAGTATCATGTGAACAAGGATAAGGATGATAATGAAATATTTTAGGGGTGCATTTGGGGTTTTTAAAGAGTCTTTTAAAACTAATGTTTAAGAATTTTATTCACATCATTTCTATTCTAGATCATTTTAGAGTTAGAGTTTTTTAAGGGCAAAGTGTGAGAAATGTTATTCCCTATCAGCCATTATTTTAAATTACTCTTAAAACCCTATAGTAAGAGGAAAACAAAACCCAAACCTGGTAAAATTGTATTTTAAACTATATGTCTCATTAATATGTATATATGTCTAAAATCAAAAAGGAACATCACAGATTTTATAACATATAAGATGGAAATACAGTAACTGCTGAACCACAGTAAATTTGGGGATGGAAGCAATTTTCTGTCTTTTTGCCCTACCTTATCACCAATTACCAATCACACACAGATGAATTTACTATTACCCTAAATCTTGTAATCATCCTATTGTTATTTTAAATCCTTTAACCTAAAGCAGACATGGAATTTTTTAACCACTAAGAATACCTTTGAAAACCAAATGTTGATCATACATTTTATTTTTTTTGATCATACATTTTAAATGATAGTTGTACTATGTTACAAATATAAAATACATGATTTTATTTTATTTTACAGACTCACATAGCACTTACTATGTGTCTGGATCTATGTACCTTCCAAATACCAATTCAATTAATTTTAGGATACTAATGCTAATTTTGAAAAAGATAAATTATTTGAGGAAATCAGAACACCCTAGAGTGAGGTGATGACAGGGGATATTATTAACAGGAGTGTAGGCCAAAAACATCAATACCTAATTATACTGGACTTGTGTCTTCCTCTACAGAATCTTCAAGCAGTGTCAGCAAATAGGCCTTGAATTTCAATATGTTTCTTTCAATTTGTATCTCTGTTGACTGGTTTCCCTAGTAGTAAACAGTAGTAATTTCACAAATCTTTGTGCTTTAACTCAAATGAAGGCATTAGGTAAAGATGGACTCTGTTTTTTACTAAATAGACAACCTAGCTGACTTAAGTCTTAGTATTCATAAGTGACATATTGGAAGAGTTTTATTCTTCATGTAATTCAGAGCCCAGGAAAATGTCCAGCACATAGTCTATTCTTAAAATATACTAACTGAATCAATGAATCAAGTTTTCCCCAAATAATGGGATTATCTTTTCAGTAAAGAAATTGGCAAAAGTCTTTTTGGAAAATGAATTTTTTTTCTACTAGATTTCTAACTAGCTTGGCAAGAAGCAAGAAGCAAGTTACGCTTTTTTTTTTCAACATTTTAAATAAAAATTATTTTTAGATAGTCTCAATGTACTTATTGTGTATATTTATTGTACTAACTGCGAATAGTAGCTACCTCAAATTAACTCTCTATTCTTGGGAAAAGGCTGGTTGAGTGTCTACTTCTCTAGAGACTAAACAGCTATTGAAGTTATCAAAAAATTTCCATTACTTTGTTCTGTAGTGTTCTTTTGAAGCAAACTAATAAATATTCATTTTTCTTAGATGCAAAACTTAATTTTAAGTAATTGCAGTAAGTAATTAAGTAACAAAAATTTTTTAATGTTCATTTATATTTGAGAGAGAGACAGTGCACAAGCAGGGAAGGGGCAGAGAGAGACAGACACAGAATCTGAAGCAGGTTCCAGGCTCTGAGCTGTCAGCACAGAGCCCAACACAGGGCTTAAACTCATGAGCTGTGAGATCATGACCTGAGCCGGTTGGATACTTAACTGATGAGCCACCCAGACACCTCTTATGTGGCTTTTTAAATATAATGCTTATTTGTTTGTTTGTTTGTTTGTTTGTTTTAAAGTAAGCTTGTCCACCCAATGTGGGGCTTGAATTCCCTACCCTGAGATCAAGAGTTGTATGCTCTACTGACTGAGGCAGCCAGGTGCCCCTTAAGTAGCTTATTTTAACTAACATTTACTTATTTCCATTTTCCTTTATTCTTCCTAATTACCAAATCCATTGACTTTTAATATTTTTATTACATTTATAGTTATATAAATATTGTGTAAAAAGTTGGTATTCCCTTGATAGCTTTTTTGAAAATGGCTCAAACCATTTATTTTGCTTATATTCCCTCTTTTACATGAACATAAGGAAGACACATGATTTAAAATCCATATCTACAGTCTCCAAGAGCTCTTGACAGCCTTTTCTTAAAAGGCTTTTCCTGTTCAAATGGGTAAAATCAAATTGTCAAAGACCTTAGACATCCAGTGATTCTGAGTAAGGACTATAATGATGGAAACAATAAAAATAACGAGACCATAAAATTATGTTAGGAGCAGAAGTCAAACCAAACAAGGAATCAAGACAAAAAGTTCTGGTTTACCATTCCATGACTTAGGAAAGCACCAAACAAACCAAATCCTAGCATAACCAATAAAATCAATAAAAAACTAAGATGGAAATAAAAGCATAAGTTGGATGATATCATTGCTTAAAAATGACTTTGAAAGAAAGAGGCAAACAGGAGAAGGTAGAGGAATAAAGACTAAAAAAGATGGTATATCCACTGTTAGTACATTCTCCCTTACTAAGAAATTTCAAAAAAGTCACAACTATACGGACCCCTCAGGGAATATGTTAGTAGGTATAATAATAGAGATTTCCAGATGATGGAAAGATAACTAAGTAAATAAGTTGGATTTGATGTGAACAAAGAATAAATAGGTTCTATATCATGGCATCAAGGAGTTTCCTATGAATAAAACTTCATGTACTTTTGGTAGATGTTGTGATATATTTTATTTAGTCAAAATTCTATAGGCATAGTGACTAATTGTTTTTTGACTGTTGGATAATTTCACCAAAACTTGCTTTATGGTATGGAGAGGTGTGTTAGTTTATGAGTAGCAATGTTTCTTAGATCATTATTCTTTAATGCCAATTTAGAAGTTGGATTTGTCAAACCATATTGACAAAATGACTCTAGTATCATATGTTAACTTCCAGAAGACTGTAATGACTTTAAGATTTAGCCCTAAAATTAAATCAAGGTTCAAATCCTTGCTCCACCACTTACTATGCAATCATGGACAAGTAACTTAAACTCCCGGTCCTTCAACTTCCTCAGTTGTAAAATGGCATTAAAATTATCTCCCCCACATATGGCTAAATGATTCTTGACACATAATGTAATTGGAACAATGTCTGCATATAGTAAGTATTCACAGTAAGTTTGTAGTTATTACTAAGTTTTAAAGTGTTGTTATATAAAATATTGGGATAAAATTGTATAATATTTGATAACAAAATAAAAAAAATGTAACATAATGTTCACTAAGTACATAGATTTAAGCTGAAGGCTCTTTAAGTAAAAACAAACTATGAATTATATAAAATCTTTAGGTCAAAATATCTTTAATAACACAAACATTAAATCAAAGTCCTTTTACAAGGCAGACAGAAACATACTAAACACTTTATCGCTTAGTGATAACCCATAGCCTACTGTGGAACTTGGCAGGAAAATAACAGAATCTATTATCTATCTATCTATCTATCTATATTTCCATCTAGCATTCATCTGTCATCATTACTTGTTTGTTCATGCTATAGATTATATCACATCTAATCCCTAAAATGGAAGAAGCCAAAAGCCAAAGTTTGGAGGAAGACTTTGAAGGACAGGCTACCCATACAGGTAAGCAAATCTAGAAGAAAAAAATAATTATTGAATTAAAATTAAATCTGGAGATCTCTAATGTTCTTATGGTCACTATTCAGTATGAAGTTTAAGTAGTATATTTGAATGGTTTGATGGAATAATCTAAAAATATTTGAGTGGGAAAATGAATGTGAAATCAAATACTCTTAAAGAAGTTTTATTTAGATTTCAAAGAATGAGTAAAACACTAAACACTGAGAATTTCTTCCTGCCCAATTATCATAAGATCTTTCCATCTACAGTATAATTAAGCTCTTTCCTCTCTAGTTTCTCCCACTATGAACTTTCTTTGCAATTGTAAACAGCAGTAGACCAAAAGGTAGAGTTTTTAATTTTAATTTTTTGAATCTGAAAAAATAAAGAAATGATAAAACATTCTTAAATTAAATGGATTTCAGTATTCCTCAAGAAAACGTAAGACTTCATTTCACCCAGAGCCTGTTTTCCTAATCTGTTAAATTGTACATGACTGTATATATGCCTCTACTAAGAGTTTAAAAGTCAAATAGCATGGTTCAAGTTTAACAGTTCAGTTTGTAGGGACACCTGGGTGGCTCAGTCAGTTAAGCATCTGGCTCTTGACTTCTGCTCAGGTCATGATCTCATGGTTGTGGGATCAAGCCCTGTGTTGGGCTCTATGTTGAGTGTGGGGGCCTGTTTGGGATTCTCTTCCTCTCTCTCAGAAAAAAAAAAAATTGTTTGTACCTCTTAAGCCTCTTCACTCATATTTTATACCCTAAAGTATTCTATTGTATGTCAATTATACCTCAATTAAAAATAATAAATAACATTTAAAAAAATAAGTAAAAATAACAGTTTAGGGTTTTTTAAAAATTCTGTTGAATTTTATTAAACTAATACTTTCCTCTCTCTTTTAAGAATATGAAATGGAGCTTTTAAATTTAGCAAGAAGTTTGAATGAATTCACATGGGTACTTTTTTTAAATTTTTAAAATTTTTATTTATTTATTTTGAAAGAGAAGAGAGAGAGTACAAGCAGGGAGGGGCAGAGAAAAGGAGAGACAGAATCCCAAGCAGGCTCTGCACCATCAGCATAGAGCTAACAGTGAGATCATGATCTGAGCCGAGATCAAGAGTCAGATGTTTGACTGGGCCATCCAGGTGCCCCAAATTCACATAAGTACTTAACAAAATGCATAAGAATTCATCTTATAATGACACTGTGAAGAATACCTTTCTAAGTATGTCACAGAACCAAGAAACCATAAAGGAAGATTGATAAATTCAGCTATAAAAATGAGGAGGGAGAGAGGGAATGAGGAAAGATGGAAGGAAGGAAGGAAGGAAAGAAGGAAGGTAGGGAGGGAGGGAGAAAGGAAGGGAGAAAGGAAGGAATGGATGGAGGGAGGAAAAGAATGTCTGTTATCTGATAAGTTATTAGTAGCAAATTCCAAAAAGCATTTAACAAATTGGGGAAACCAGTTGTAATTCAATTGACAAAGAGTTAATATCCTAATATATACTTGAAAGCTCTTACAAATCAGTAAGAAAAAAGCAACAATCAAATGAACAAAAGATAGGTCAGACAATTAAAAAAAAACAGCACTGGGACACCTGTGTGGCTCAGTTGATTAAGCACCAGACTCTTGGTTTCGGCTTAGGTCATGATCTCAAGTTTGTCAGTTCAAACCCCCGTGGGGCTCTGTGCTAACAGTGTGGAGCCTGCTTAGGACTTGCCCCTCCCCTGCTTGCTCTCTACCTCTCTGTCTCAAAAATGAACAAACATTTAAAAAATAGCACTTATGGGGCACCTGGATAGTGTAGTTGGTTAAGCAGCCAGCTCTTGGTTTTGTTTCAGGTCATGATCTCAAGGTTCGTGGTTTCGAGCCCTACATCAGGCTCTGTGCTGACAGCTCAGAGCTTAGACCTGCTTCAGATTCTGTGTCCCCCTCTCTCTCTGTCCCTCTCATGTTTGCACTCTGTCTCTCTCTGACAAAAATAAATAAATGTTTAAAAAAAAATTTTAAATAGCAGTTATGAAATTAGTACTATTGTGAGATACATTTTTTTCATACAGTTTGTAAGAGTAAAAAGTTTAATAACACACTTTGGAAAGAGACATACTCATATATTACTGGTAGGAGTGTAAACTGGCACAACTTCCTTAAAATTTGTTTAGCAATATCAAAATTAGAAATGTATATGCTTTTTGACCAAGCAATTTTAATACAATAACCTATAGACAGAACTGCATGGATAGAAAAACAAATGTATGTGCAAGGTTCTTCACTCAGAATCATATATTATAGAAAAAATGTGGAAGCAACAATATGCATCAATAAGAAACTATTTAAGTAATACCTACACAATGGAATGCCATGCCTCTATTTGTTGAAAAAGGGAAGAACCTCTTTATGTATGTATATGAAAAAAATCTCTAAGATATATTATGAATTGATAAAAGTGAGAAAAAGTGCGTATAATATACTACCACTTGTAAAAATAACGAGAGAAAAAGATTCTCTTTTCTACACATATAAATACATGCTGTACACATGCATATTTTCTACAGACAGAAAACATATCTGGAAGATGAAGATTATACAAGTAAATAGAACACAATGATTGAACATAATTTTTAATATAAGTAACTTTATATTAAAAGTATATATTGTATATTATATAAATTTATTTTTTATTTTATTTTATTTATTATTTTTTGAGAGAGAGAGAGAGAGAGAGAGAAAGCAGGGAGGGGTAGAGAGAGAGGGAGAAAGACCTGAGCTGAAATCAAGAGACAGACATTCAACTGACTGAGCCAGCCAGGCATCCCAATATATTATATAAATTTAAAAATTATTAGGAAATATGTGGGAGAAAGAGAATATAACCACATATATAATGCAATATTAAAAGTATAGATATGGTTAATCTTCATTGATGATATTTTAAAACTCCATATTTTCAAGAATTTAGACCTTCCAAACACTGTTATTATTTATCAGGACAACTAAACATCTGAATTTCAGTTGGATTATCCTTCATTTTATTAATTTTTCCTAAATCTGCAAATCCCAGGTTTCTACATTTGTAAAAGTTTCTTTGAATCCTAAAAGGAATTGATTATGTAATAATTTTCTTAAATTCATTTTAGTTATGTTAATTGAGGTCAGGTCTACTCTCACTGGTTGTCTTGAATGTGCTACTATTATTGTTGTTTCTGGATCTTTATATCATTTTAATTTATTTCCCTAATAAGTCTAGTATCCTTTGTTAATAGTGTGGTGCCAATTTTAGTTTACTGCTGAAGCTTCCTTCTTATTAATAAAAGTGCTATTTTTCTAGCTCCTCTCTACATTCTAATTTTTAATAAATTTACCCTCAAATTTTGCCAACAGTTCAAAGTATATAATTTGTATTTGCATTGATGTAGATGTTCCAGAAAAATTCTTAGCCAAAGCCCATTTAACAAGATTAATTAGGGAAAACATTTTTATGAGCAGGGGAGTCAGAAATTTCTAACCCAAACAAGATGTTTGTTTCCAATGCAGAAGATGACAGGTCTATTCCCACGGCAATATTTAACACAAATTTCAATTGTATAAATAGTTGTTTTGAAATCAAAAAGGAAAACAATTTGTTTTTTATTTTATTCCAGGACCCAAAGGAGTAATAAATGATTGGAGAAAGTTTAAATTAGAGAGTGAAGACAGTGATTCAGTTCCACCAAGCAAGAAGGAGATTCTCAGACAAATGTCTTCTCCTCAGAGTAGAGATGACAAAAACTCAAAAGAAAGATTCAGCAGAAAGGTAAGGAGAAAACAAAAATAAATAACTTACAATGTGTTTTTAGTCAAAATGACTCAAAAGAATCACTCTAGAAGTATTATAAAATAGATATATTTCAAAAAAAGTTATTACAGTATTATTTATATTGGCAAAAAATAGGAAATGAAGTGAATGCCTGTATAGGTATTCCATATTAAAAAATGTATAGCAGCTACTAAGGGAATGAATTACAAATACATGAGCTGACTTACAGGTAGTTCTATAATATGAGAGATACACAGTATGGTAACTTATACAGTCCCATTCTCTAGAGCAATGGGAAAAAAACACGTCACTGTATATATTTTTATACTTACATGATTATATGAACATATATGTAAAAAAGTATGGAAAGACACTCACCAACTTGACAATATTGGTTATTTGAAAAGGTGGGATTGGTTGAGAGATCTCAACTTCCTTCTTCCAAGTAGGAAAAAGAAGGTAAGCAGAATAAACCACATTTTTTTAAGGCATCATGATTTTTTTAAACAGCATTAACAAAAAATCTCACTTATTTACTTGTCATATAATATGTAGTTCCATGTGATATATATTTTTTTAATTTTTTAACATTTATTCATTTTTGAGAGAGAGAGAGACAGAGTATGAGTGGGGGAGGGGCAGAGAGAGGGAGACACAGAATCTGAAGCAGGCTCCAGGCTCTGGGCTGTTAGCATAGAGCCCGACACGGAGCTTGAACCCACAAGCGGTAAGATCATGACCTGAGCCGAAGTCAGACGCTTAACCAACTGAGCCACCCAGGAGCGCCCCCCCATGTGATATGTTAAAAGATGATCTCTAAAATGTTAATGGAGATTATCTTAGAGTATCAGAGTGAGGAAATTTCACTATTTCTTCCTTCCTTCCTTTAGTTTTTAGGCCATTTTTGAATCCTTATAATTAGCATGCATTATCTATATAACAATAACAACAATAATCATATTAATTAAAAACACATAAAGTGATTTCCATTGTGGAATAAATAACTTTATGGATTATTATCTCCAAGCCAGTGTATATCATTCATTGTATATTAATTCTCAACACACTGCATCAGAAACATAGAGGTATTTTTGGGTGATACATTTCGATTATGTGTGTGTATACCTTTTTTATTTTTTATGAAAGCCATTCCACAGTAGAACTTGCTGGGATTTTTTCACCCAAAGTGATGGGTAGTTCAGTGGCACATTTCTTACCAAGATTGTGATCATCTCGCAGCTCAACTATATTCAGCAATATTTAGGTATGCTCTAATCATGAAATAGTTACTGAGCTCCTATTATATGCCAGACACTATGGCTGATAGTGAAGAGTGATGAATGAGACAAAATTCCTACCCCATGGGACCTATCAGTTATAAAAACTAGTATTAAATAAATAAATAAATAACAGAATCTCAGGTAGTGTTTATTGCTATGCAGAAAAATAAACCAATTAAGGAATAGAAAGCATAGGGTGAGCATCCTGTTAGGTGGTGTAGTCAAAGAAGGTGACATTTGAACAAAGACTTTAAAGTGGTGAAGGAGTAGGCCTTCACATCAAGAATGAGGTAGGATGAGGGGGAGAAAACAGCAAATGTAAACTTCGAGTTGAGAACGGGTTTGGTGTGTCTGAAGCATATAAATTCTGACTGAATGATCTCTGTCATTTCTTGTGTCTATTCCTAGATGAGCATTCAAGAATATGAACTAATCCACCGAGACAAAGAGGATGAAAACTGCCTTCGTAAATACCGGAGACAGTGTATGCAGGATATGCACCAGAAGCTGAGTTTCGGGCCTAGATATGGGTTTGTGTATGAGCTAGAAACTGGGGAGCAATTCCTGGAAACTATTGAAAAGGAGCAGAAAATCACCACAATTATTGTTCACATTTATGAAGATGGCATTAAGGGCTGTGATGCTCTAAACAATAGCTTTACATGTCTTGCAGCTGAATACCCTATGGTCAAGTTTTGTAAGATAAAAGCTTCTAATACAGGTGCTGGGGACCGCTTTTCCTCAAATGTACTCCCCACACTGCTTATCTACAAAGGCGGGGAACTCATAAGCAATTTTATTAGTGTTTCTGAACAGTTTGCAGAAGAATTTTTTGCTGGGGATGTGGAGTCTTTCCTAAATGAATATAGCTTACTACCTGAAAGAGAGATACATGTCCTAGATCAGACCAACATGGAGGAAGATACTGAATAGTCACTATGTCAACATCTCATATTTCTCATTTACAAGTTGAGCATTGATTTTCATAGTATCCATATTCCTTTAGACAACGCCAAATATGGCCATGGCTATTTTAATTTGTGGGGGAAAAAAGATATACACTAAAAGTATTTAATTAGCATTTCTTAGTTACTTAGAAGCATAGAAGGCTTTACTATAAAACATTGTAGTCTGCCACGTTTGTAGACAAAGTGAATGCAAGTAATGTGACAGTTTTCAAAATCCCTTTCAAATTGTGTGTTGGCTTTTTTACTCGTTTTTTCCTCAGTGTTATTATTTGGGTTTTCAAATTACACTATCAATTATAATTTTGCTAGTGTGATAAGAATAAAGTCTCACAAGGAAATAAGTTTTCTTTTTGAAGTTTGTTCTTTCTTGAGAATTACATCATCAAGGTCCTAAAAACATCATATAACCCAAAATATAAAAAAAAATCATTCAGTAAAATATATAGATAGATAAGCTTAGAAACATTGTGCCACATTAAAGTTGTAAAAAAAGTATTTTTTAAAAATACAATTTCAGAAGCTAACCTTGTTTAGGAAAAATGGCAGAGTAGAAGCAAGGTCTTTTTATTCTATGGACAAAAAAATACCTAGTAGTGATAATAATTACAACTATACAACTATCATTTTTTAATTTTTATTTTTATTGGCAAGCATTTTATACATATAATGTCTAATCCTTTTTTTATTTTTTAATGTTTATTTAGTTTTAAGAGAGAGAAAGAGAGAGAAAGAGACAGAGAGTGAGTGGGGGAGGGGCAGAGAGAGAGGGAGACACAATCCCAAGCAGGCTCCGGGCTCTGAGCTGTCAGCACAGAGCCCGTTGCGAGGCCCAAACCCATGAACTGTGAGATCATGACCTGAGCTGAAGTCAAATGCTTAACTGACTGAGCCACCCAGGCACCCCCTAATTCTTTTTTTAAATGTTTATTTATTTATTTTGAGAGAGAGAACATGTGTGTGCATGTGAGCAGGGGAGGGGGGAGGGGGGGAGAGAGAGAGAGAGAGAGAGAGAGAGAGATGGAGAGAAAGAATCCCAAGCAGGCTCCACACTGTCAACGAGGAGCCGAATGCAGGGCTCGATCCCATGAACCAGCAGATCATGACCTAAGCCAAAATCAAGAGTCAGATGCCTATCCAACTGAGCCCTTATAATGTCTAATTCTTAACCACAATTATAGAAGTAGATAGTATTATTCCACTTTATAAATGATGAAACTGAAATTCAGAGAAGATGTACTTCTATTTCCCTTGAAAACACTTGCAAAACTCTCCTCCTACACAAACAAATGGAAATGCAAAATGAAATATAATTTGAAAAATGTTTTTAAATGCATGAATGAGCTGAGCAGGAAGATAAAAGAAACTTCTAGGGGTCTGAATCACTGGAGGAAATAATGGTGTGTGAGAGCTGAAATGCTGAGGCCCATATTTGAAGACACAGTGCTTGATAAATCATCAAAAATTGGTTCCCTGTGGGAAATGTGCTTAAAACAGGTTTGCCTATTTTCCCCTGGTGGACCAATGTTCAAATCAGACATTTGTTATAAGTTCTAGTCTCCACTATCCTAAATGAAGACTTTATAGATTCTCATTCCTTAAACCTTTTATAATCTCCTCCCCCCCCCCCCGCCACTTCAAGCACTTCACCTTCCTCATATTTCACTGAGAAAATAAAATTTATCAGATGAACCCTACCTCACCTTTTTGTCACCAAACTAAAATGTACACCTGCATGTACACACTGTTTCCACTGACATCATAATGCAAGTGTCCATGCAGCTGTCTAAGACCCATGACAAAACTGAGCAGTAGAGCCAACCTTCTCACCCACAGTCATTTTTCTCCTGCAAGTATTTTCCCTCTCGTTTCATCATGTTTCACCCTTTCTCTATGTCATACTATTCATATTGGCTTGTAAATGAATTTTTAAATTGACCACTATTTAAAATATGCCCAACTATAATTTAAAATTTCCAGCTATTCCTCAGTTCCCTGCTTTCCTATACAAAAATGTCTCTCAAAAGAACTATCTACAGCTACCATCTTTGTCTTCATTTCCATTTTTTTCATCCCACTCCCATCCAGTCTTTGTATCAAACACTCTACTTACAGTTGTAGTCATCTGGTCAAACTTAGTAGCCAATTCTTATTCCTTATTTTATTCTATCTCCTATAAGCATATGTCAGAGCTGACCACCTCCCCTCTTTCTGAGTCACTTCTTTTGGCTTCTTTGAAAACACACTCCACTTGTTTGCTTTCTTTCCTGATGACTATTTTATTTAAGTAGAAATAGTCTTCTCCAAACACTCATCCTAGGTAACCCCCTTCTGTCCATCATCTTATATTCACCTTATATTCAGATCACTTTCAAATTCACATTTCTACCTTCATCTCTCTCCTAGACTACAAAATCCCATGTCTCAACTGGAAAAACAGAATAAAGAAAAAAAAGAATGGGAAAGAAAAATAAGGTTTGCAATTGTTGTAGATATTGGTGATACAAACATGGGTAATATAGAATTTCCTAACTATGGCCAGCATACATTGACAAGTCCCTAACATATAGTCATTGCAACAGGTAGTTTCTTTTAATGAATCTAAAATTCCATCTTCTATTTCTCTTTATGAATTCGGAAAGGCATTTCATATATCCTCTGGTCTGTTTCTAAGCTGGTGAATTCTAAACATATCACAAGGAGGAAAAGTGCTAGGAGAGAGACATGCAGGTTACATATAAAGTAAGAAACTTAAAAAAATAGTTCAACATGTTTTCTCCTATCAAACAATTGCTAGCAAATTTATTAATCCTTTATGGAGTTCTCTGTTAGGGAATTAATGGACTCAAAAAGCCATAACAAAAACAAACAAAAAAACCCAGGATCTTCATATGAGATATTTATAATGAAAAAACTCCTCAGTGAAATGAATCTTTAGATTGACATTAATTCCATGAGCTGAAGTAAATACTTAAAAAGATGATGACAAGGCAGTAAGGAATGATAGTCAAATGGGTATCTTTAAAGAGAACAATATTTTAAGAATAGAATATAAGTTCTCAATCACTAGTCATTATTAACTACAATGTGGTACAGCTTTGTAGGGTAGAAAAGCATAGCTAAGCAGGGAAAGAAGTTTCATTCATTAAAAAGAAGAATAAAAATGAGTGCTTTGAAAGATTCCCTCAATGAAAGCTTTATTCTTGTATCAACCATGCATTTAAAATAGAGAGCTAGCAAGCTTAAGCAGGACTGAACCTGGGGAATGTATTTAACCCATAATTGCCAAAACAAAAGTAACTAGGTGGTACCTGTGTAGGGAGTAAGTGATGATAGCAACCATTCTCAAAATAAGCACTTGGTGACTAATGGATGCCAGAATGCAGCTTTGATGGTAACACTCATCAGAAAGAATCGGACAAAAGGCAGGATTTGACTAGAATATTTGAAACCTGCTGCTGCAGAAATCCTGGATTACAAACTCCCCTCATGTAAACACTCATTCTGCTATTATGTTTGGCAGGAGGAGAAGAGATCATTTTTGTCTCAGCAAAAGAATGAAGTTTAAATGTAAAGGTCTAAAATGCCATAACATGCCTCATAACAAACCACTCAAATAATAATGGTAATAGCTTTGAAAAAGCCAAGAGTGTCAGTTGTAAAGTAATATTAAAATAATAGAAAATTTTAGGGAACAACAAAATTATCTTAGGAAGTGAGAAGCTCATTCATTCATTTGTTCATGAAATATTAATGGATAAGCTGCAATGTGCCATGTAGTGTTCTTGACCTTAAGGAGCTTACAGTAGAGAAAGTAGATACTTAGCTATATTTGCATCTATTTCCATGTCTGTATTAGTAGTGGTGGTTAATAGCCTGAGCACTGGTGCCAGACTACCTGGGTTAATTCCGTGATCTTGGGTAAGTTAGTTAACCTGTTTCCTCATCTGTCAAATAAGGATAATCATAGCACATCCCCACTGGGCTGTGAGGAAAAAGTGAGTAAATCATGTAAATTACTTAGAATAGTGCCTGTCACATAGGTATTACTCAAATGTTGTTATTAACACTAACAGATAACTATGAAGTAAAATGGTACACACAGTGCATAGATACAAGCTCTGAAAGATACGCTCATGTAACCAGAAGCTAAATTATGAAGACAGTGGGATGCAATTAATCTATCCCCAACACCCCATGCACATTCCTGTATATAAGGACCTTATTAAAAATTCTAAATATTTGAATTGAATGAGAAATCCCCCCAAAATTGTCATGTCAAATTGACTGTACATACCATGAATATCAGTTAAATAGTTCTAAAAACAGAAGTGTGAAATAAACATTAACACATACATGAGAAAGAAATATACAGAATTTTGAGGACTTTTATACTGAATTTTTTGTACAATATAATCATGATCATATACTTAGCTGTTAAAATATATCAAGTAAACTATCTCATGATAAAAACTTGATTTTCTTTGTTTTCTTTATCTACATTTGTTTTCCACAAGTTTTGAGTGTCTAATACATACAAGTAATTATGTTAGATACAGGAAGAGGGTGATAAAAATGGGTAAGATATAGTCATTCTTTCTTCTCAAAGGTTTGCAATCTAGGAGAGCACACTTCCTAAAATTAAAAGACATGGGGACTTATTTTTATTTTATTTATTACTGTTGGGGAGCTTATATTCTGGAATCTAGATGATATTGGATTTTAGTGAAGAAATTAGTATCCATTCATGCCCCCTCTGATTAGCTATATACACTGTCATCTCTATTCTGTTCTTCCTCTTAATTTCACTCTCAATGCATATGCTCTTCAAGACCTTCAATTTCTCAACCCTACCTCTTTAACACTTTCTCCATTTCATGGTTTATATTATATATAATATAATGTTATAATACATAACATACAGTATCTCATTTGGTTCTCATAATTGCCCTAAGAGAAGGGCACAGCAAACATTTTAATATGTCCTATCCAAGGATGGAGACAATTATTTTTCAGCTTTATTGAGGTGTAACTGACAACATTGTAAGATGTCTTAAGTATACAACATCATGACTTGATATATATATACATTGAGAAAGGGTCTGCCCACACACACATACACTAAATGAGTTAATTAATACAGATGATGGAGAAATTGAATAGTTTATGGTTAATTGACTTGTCCAGGTTTATCCAGTTAGTAAGATGTAGAGTCTAAACCTAACCTTGGGCTCCCAATCCTAGTGCCTATGCTCTAGAATACATTATACACTTTATTTACCAGTCACCAATACAAAGTATACATTATCAACCAAATTTGGGATTCCCTAAGATTAGAAAATCTGTCTTAATATATTTCATGTCCATATGTCAATTCTTCAGGGAAAAAAAAAAGTTACCTGGAATCCAGATAAAGCTTTGGTAAGTCTCACAACTTCAAAATTACTGTGGTGACCATGGCCCTGGTAGAGAAAACAAATCTTAGGTACATAGCACATACTCTCAGTTTCCAATTACAGATTCTCCTTATTTGGACAATTGCATTTAAAGGAAACATAAATTTTATCTTTACTCTAGGCTCTCATCTATAACAAGTATCAAAGTCATTTTTATCTTTCAGAGCTTTATTTTTCCATAGTATAAAGACAATTCTTCTAAAAAATCATTTTCATAAAACCAGGTGTTTCACCCTAGGTTATTTTATTTCTCATAATGTCCAATCCCTGAGCACATACTAGATTGATTTAATCATGTTATCTCAAAAACAATAATTCACTTTTAAGATTGACATTTATTCATTGCTAATAAGACTTAATTACCTCCTCTACAGGGTTCCTGTCCTAACAAATTAATGCACTTTCAACATGCATTGATAATCACACATGAAACTGAACTTGAATTTCAGAGACTTAATACTAATGAAGTGTGTTAGTCCCACAGAAGTTTAGAAGCATAATACCACAGCTGTATGTTACATTCACATTTATTAAAAATAAATACAGATGTGATTTTGCCCATAATTTTTCCTACTTTGTACATTGAAAGAGAAAATGGATTTAAAATTTTTATTTTGTTGTTGTTTTCATTTTGGTGGGGGAATGGAGAGAACTTTTATTTTTTTATTTTTACTTTTTAATTTTAATTTATTGTCAAGTTAGCTAACATACAGTGTATATAATGTGCTTTTCGTTTTGGGAGTAGATTCCCATGATTCATCATTTATATGTATTACCTAGTGCTCATCCCACATGTGCCCTCCTCAATACCCATCACCCATTTTCCCCTCTCTCCCCACACATCAACTCTCAGTTTGTTCTATGCATTTAAGAGTCTCTTATGGTTTGCCTCCCTCTCTGGAACAAGTTTTTCCCCTTGTCTTCCCCCATGGTCTTCTGTTAAGTTTCTCAAATTCCAATATGAATGAAAACATGTATCTGTGTTTTTCTAACTGATTTATTTCACGTAGCACACAATACCCTCTAGTTCCATCCACGTTGCTGCAAATGGCAAGATTTCATTCTTTCTCATTGCCAAGTAGTATTCCGTTGTACATATAAACCACATCTTCAACCCTCTTGCACTGTTGGTGGGAATACAAACTGGGGCAGCCACTCTGGAAAAGAGGTTCCTCAAAAAATTAAAAATAGAATTATCCTATGACCCACCAATAGCACTACTAGAAATTTATCCATAGGAGTGATGATTCATAGGGGCACATGTACCCCAATGTTTAGAGCAATACTATCAACAAGAGCCGAATTATGGATAGCGAGAACTTTTAAACCACCATTTGACTTTTCCTGAGGAGAAATAGCAATGAATTACTATCCATTTGAAACTAGTTATTTTACTACCCTTCTCAGTTCCACAGTGAAAATTTAAAGTAGAAATAGTTCCAAACATAACAATAGTAACAAGAAACAAATGATTTAAACTCACTAATTTAGATTTTTTAAAAACCCAGGTACTTACTTTTTAAAACAGGTACATTTAAAATGTAGGGACACAGAAAAGTGGAAGTAAAATGATAGAAAAGCTATAACAAGGAAATATTTTTTTAAAAAAGCAAGTATAATTAAATTAATATCAGGCAAATAATTTTAAAGAGAAAAAGCACTGTTAGATAAGAAATGGTCATTATAATGATGAAATGGAATCCTTTTACCAGGAAGATCTATCAATTTTAAACTTAGGGAATGCAAACTGGTGCAACCACTCTGGAAAACACTACGGAGGTTCATCAAAAAATTAAAAATAGAACTAGCCTATGACCCAGCAATTGTACTGCTAGACATTTATCCAAGGATTACAGGTATGCTGTTTCTAAGGGACACATGCACACCAATGTTTATAGCAACACTATTGACAATAACTAAAGTATGAAAAGAGCCCAAATATCCATTGATGGATGAATTAATAAAGAACATGTGGTGTGTGCATATATATATATATATACACAATGGAGTATTACTCAGCAATCAGAAAGAATGAAATCTTGCCATTTGCAACTACGTGGATAGAACTAGAGAGTATTATGCTAAGTGAAATTAATCAGTCAGAGAAAGACAAATACCATACGACTTCACTCATAAGAGGACTTTAAGATACAAAACAGATGAACATAAGGGAAGGGAAGCAAAAATAATATAAAAATACAGACGGGGACCAAACATAAGAAACTCTTAAATATAGAGAACAGAGGGTTGCTGGAGGGTTATGGGTGGGGGGATGGGCTAAATAAATGGGTAAGAGGCTTAAGGAATCTACTCCTGAAATTATTGTTGCACCATGTGCTAACTAACTTGGATGTCAATTATAAAAAATTATAGAAAGTAAAAAAAAATTAAACATATATATACCTTGCATTTTTATACACCAATAATGAAGCAACAGAAAGAGAAATCAAGAAACTGATCCCATTCACAGTTGCACCAAAAACCATAAAATACCTAGGAATAAATCTAACCAAAGACGTAAAAGACCTGTACGATGAAAATTACAGAAAGCTTATGAAAGAAATTGAAGAAGACACAAAGAAATGGAAAAACATTCCATGCTCATGGATCGGAAGAATAAACATTGTTAAAATGTCATTATTACCCAAAGCAATCTACACATTCAATGCAATCCCAAT
>CM053562.1:20841933-20955673 GCA_028646485.1 Cryptoprocta ferox
ATATATATATATACCTAATAAAATGTCATAAAATATCATGGCACAAATTGATAGAATACAGGGAGAAAATGCCTAATGCACCATCAGAGATTTCAGTACAGTTCTTGCAATCCTTAATAGATTAAGATATCAACAAAAACTTAGCATCAATGTAGATATTAACCACATGATCAACAAGCTTTATCTAAGGGAAATATATAAAATACTGCAATCAGTAATCAGCAAACTAACTGTTCTTCCCCCTCTAGCACACAAAGATTTTCAAAAGTTAATAAATTAGGATATTATAAGATATATTACATTTTAGGAACAGAATGCAATTAAGTAAAAATTAATCACAAATATATACTTGTTACCAATAATAAATATATATATATATACACTACTAAGTAACTGCTGTACAAAGTAATGCAATTATACTATAAATTGAAATTATTAAAACTGAAAAATAAAAATGCTTTATCAAAATTTCTGGGATAGAACCAAGAAAAGACTATATCGAGGAAAATTTTATTCTTCAAAACATAAATTACAAAAGAAGGGAAAAAAGTGACCTAAGTGTTCAACTTAATAAGTTAAAAAAATAAGGCAAACAACAAAGTAGAAAAATTAGGAAATAAATAGCAGAAATCAATAAAATATAAATTCTATCTAGAGACAGAATCCACAAAGCCTAAAGTTAGTTCTTTAAAAAGACTAAGAGAATAGAGAAATATCTGCCAAATTGATGGCAAAAGAGGAACATAAATAAATAATGTGAGCAATTTTTAAAAACACATATACAGATAACTGAGGTTAAAAAGATACAGAACATTATGAATGATTTAATGCCAAAAAATTTGAAAACATACAAAATGGAAAATTTTCTAGGAAAATATAACTTACCAGAATTGACATAAGAAAAACAGAAAGTCTGAATAATCCTGTAAAAGCAAAGAAACCAGAAAAATAGTTACAAAATATTACCCAGATCCAGATGTATTTAAAAGTCAATTCTGACAAACTGACAAAAATAAGATCATTTTATAGAGGCTTTTCCAGAGTATAGAAACAGAGCGAATAATCACCAACTCATTTTTATTAATGTAATCTTGATAGTGTAATATTCCAAAACTGGAAAAACAGTTAATGAGAAAGGGAAATCACAGGCTAATGTTACTTATTTTCATTTGGATGCAAAAATTCTAAATAAAATATTAATTAGCAAATTGAATCCAACAGTGTATTTAAAAGATAAAATGTGACCAAGTTGTATTTATTCCTCGAATGTAAGGCTGAATGTTTAAAGTTCATAACTATAAGCCATGCTTCTACCGTAGCCTTGATGTCTTTAGTTAATGGCATCACTATCTGGGCTGCTTTCCAACTTCAAGCCATAGAGGCACAGCTACCAACATTTATTGCGAGAGCAATAACTACTAACTCAGTTTGAATGAGTCCTCTGATCAATGGGCCAAGAATCCAACCTCCTCAAAATCACAGATTAAATCTTACAGGATACTCAACCTTGCAATCATTACCATCAACATTCAAAGCAAGAGCTCCCCCCACCTCTTCCCACTCATTATTACTTGCCCACTCACAACTTGCCATTGCCCTAATACTCTACAGCACTGTTTTCTCCATTCCCTCCCTTGCCCTGCTTGTCTAAAAGCAGCACACGTCCCTTTACTTTCAAACTTTTCCCAAGTATTCCTTCCCTATCTTCCATAACTGAAACCTGGTTCTTCAAAGAAGGCATAACTTCCCTTTACCACATGCAAGTGATTATTCTTTCAAAATCCAAATATCATTCTTAAATGCTCTCCTTTACGCCAGATAATCATTACTACTTGATTCTGTAAAAAAAATCTTATGTACTTTTTAAAAGGTTCATGCTATTTGTATCTTTTTCCTCCATCCTTATAACTGTAGACTGATGTTCTTGTCATTCTCCCTCATTTATCAAAAATTAGATACTTGACTTACACAGTCTTCCTTTATGCTTCAAATTTTATCATCATGTTGGGTGTGATCATTATTTTCACAGACCACCCTTCCATATCTGGACTGTCTGTTCTTTGACCTCCTCATCTGTTGACTTTCAATAATCTATTTCGCCTCAGCCATTCACTTCATTTGCTATCATCTATGTGTTATTTCTTCCCAAATCATTATTCCAGGCATTCTTACTTATGATCACAATCATGTCTCTTTATTTACTTGTCAACTAGCACAAAAATGTTGGGTCTTTGATTTCTTCTAGATTGCCACTGAATTATTGTTTTTACATTACATTTCCAATTCATCAAAGTGCTCACTCTCGCACATTCTCTCCCTCTCTCTCTCTCTCTCTCTCTCTGTCTCCATTGTTTTTTAAATGCTTATTTTTGAGAGAGAGAGTGTTTGTGTGTTTGTGTGTGTGTGTGTGTGTGTGTGTGTGTGTGAGCTGGGGAGGGGCAGAGAGAGGGGGTACAGAGGATCCAAAGTGGGCTCTGTGCTGACAGCAGAAAGCCTGATGCAGGGCTCAAACTCATGAATAGGGAGATCATGACTTGAGCCAAATTTGGGCACTTAACCAACTGAGCCACCCAGGCATCTCTCTCCATTACATTTCTAATTCATTAAAGCATTCTCATTCTCCCCTCTTTCCTTCTCTCCCCTCCACTCTCCATCTCGCTCTCTTGACTTCCTTTTTTATTCAGCTTAGATTTCATGGTTCATCATTTGAAGAATATTCTTAAATAATATTCTTGTCAATTTCCTAAATTTTCTAGTCCTTCTTTTGTTTCACCTTATCTGTTAGACAAAACTACAAGTATTACTACTCACTTCTTTTTAAATCTGAGAAGACAGACTACTGGGGGGAAACAGTCACACAATTTCAATCATTTATTATTACTAACTTCAAATGAAGTTAGTACTAATACTAACTTTACTCAGTTAGTAAAGTACCTAATTTACTGTCTGGTACTAATTTACTGTCTGGTAATCCCACTGTTTCTTGATCTTGGGGGGTCAACTTGATCTCCCACTCTTGGCAAACATTCTTTGAAATCTTCTTTATTCCCTTTCTTTACTCTCAGCAGAAGACCTTGCCAACTTCATAAAAATCTGAAGGCATCAGGTGAGATCATCTTCAACCTTCCACTACCAAACCTACAAGCCCATATGCACTTGCATCAATTTTATTCACTCTGGGATATTAGATGTTCCTTCACTTGGGGCCAATAGCTACCTATGCTTCAGAGACTATCACCTCCCACCTTCTCAGGAGTCTTACACTCATGTTCTCTTGCTTCTGTACAATCATCCCTTTTGCTTCTACTTATTCAATAACTCCTTTCCATCAATATCGTCTCCCTTAATATGTAGATGCCCCACTAACTACTAACTAGTAGTTTTAGCATGCCATTGTCCTGAACCTCACCTCAGTCTCTGAATTGTTAAAATGAAAATACTCTGTAAATTGTAAAACATGATATGGAAGTAAGTTTAATGTTAGAATTTGTTCCTACTTAAAGATCTAATTAAGTGACCTCCCAAGGTGTTATTGTGTCTTAATTAGAAGATCTAGGGAGCACCTGGGTGGCTCAGTTGATTGAGCATCAGACTCTTGATTTTGGTTCAGGTCATGATCCCAGAGCCATGGGATCAAGCCGTGCATCCAGCTCTGTGCTAAGTGTGGAGCCTGCTTAAGATTCTCTCTCTCCCACCTTCTGCCCCTTTCCCCTGCTCACTCTCTCCTGCACGTGCGCACTCTCTCTCTCTCTCAGAAAAGAAAGAATAAAAAAGATGATGATCTAGGCATACAATTCAACCCTCCACAATCATTAGCTATTATTTCATTTATAATTTATAATTAATCTAGAAAATGTTTTCAATAGTGCTAACTTAAAAGCATAGGATTGTTTTTTAAACATTATTTTTGTTTAAATATAAAGATTGCAGTCTAGCATCTTAGCTTATTAACATTCAGAATTTTAATCATGGCACCAGGCATCTGGTGCATCTACAATTAAATTGGATTTGACTAAAATAGAACCTAAGAACTGATTAAACTCCCTTCATCCACACCAATAAGTTCCCCTTCACAATTCTATAAGCAAAAGATCTCCTTAGCAAACTGAATGAATTGAGTGAATGATCTTTTCTTAAAAGATCAAGCCTTTTCAATTAAGAGTTTTTCTACAGGGCTCTTTGGGATCAGAATTTCATAAGTTCTACAGAACAGCATAAAGTCTAGCTTCAGTTGATGGTGCTAAGTATTAAAATATTTTTACAAAGATTACGAAGAAGGAATAATCTATTTCTGATTGAGACAAATAATAGCTATTTACTCAAATGTATATTCTTCCTAACTATGTGTCATTGGATACAATACATAATAATGTGCACTTCATTTATATCCACCAAATTTGAATCCATTAAACAAATCTCTGGCCTGCTTACACATAAGAGTATTGTAAAAATCCACTGAGATAATATATGTGAAAACACTTTTAAAAAGGCAAAACCAGAGGCAAACAACTGTGATTTCTAACTACTTTTATCACTTGTCCTTAGCCAATAAATCAAAACCTATTAAAATATTAATTTACCTTTTACTAGGCTATGAATTGTATGAGAACTCATTGACTACTTTTAGTGACTATTCAATATTCTTCATATTTCCAATATAATTATTAGGTTGAAGTCACAAATCAAGAACAATTTACTAGATATTTATTATACATTGGCTAGTTTATACTTAGATATATTTTTTAAATTTTTTTTAAAGTTTATTTATTTATTTTGAGAGAGAGAACACGTATGAGCAGGGGAGTGGCAGAGAGAGAGGGAGAGATTGAATCCCAAGCAGACTGTGGCCATCAGTGTGAAGCCTGATGCGGGACTCAAACCCACAAACCGTAAGACCATGACTTGAGTCAAAACCAAGAGACAGATGCTCAACCGACTAAGCCTACCCAGGCACCCCTAGACACATATTTTAGATCAAAGCCAAAAAACAAATACACATTGTAATAGAGCTTGATACATTCCCAACTATTTTGGTAAGACAGTTATGACCCTGTTGACCTTTGAACACTATAGGAGTACATAAAAGGGAAAGACATTTATTTACCCACAAAAATGTCAGAACAGAAATAAAGAAGACAGAGGTACTATAGGAAAAGGCAGATCATGGTAAGGATAATATATGGATTATGTTTTTAGAGTAATAATGGTAATTATTTCCCTAGAGAACTTTAATTCTCTCCTTTCTCTTGTATTTTTGATCATTTGTAATATTTGACATATACTAAAGAATGTATGTGTAATAAGTCTCCTGAATGCCATCAATTCTTTCCCTCCCTGTATGCATGTGCTACTCCTCCATTGAGAGGTGAGCTTGTTTTCCAACTCTCCTATAGCAACTATTCTGGTACTGTTTGCTTTGACCAATAGAATACAGACGAATGACATTCTGGGATTTGTGAGCCCAGTTCTTTAAGAGATAACAATTCCCACTTCCTTGCTTTTGGAGCACTGATTTTTGGGGCTCTTCCTTTTGGAATTCAACCACCATGATTTGAGAAGCCTAAGCCAGGTTATGTGGAGAAGCAGCAGATAAATTGCCATATATGTGAATGAGCTATCTTGGATGTCACAGCCGTTAGATAACTAAAGCCCAAGCCAACATCATGTGGAGCAGAACCTTTCAGCTGAGCCAGCTGAACCCAGTCTATCCACAGAATCATAAATTAACAAATGATTAATAAAACCATTAATAAAATGGCTAGTGCCAAAAGTTTTGAGATTATTATGAAGAGATAACCAAAATAGAAACTGGTACCTAGAAATAAAGTAGTACTGGGTCAAAGCCAAAACATGTAGCCTTAACTTGGGAATTTAGAAGGAGATGGAAGCTTTAGGGCCTTCAGGAAACAATGAGGAAATTTTTATTGAAAGGCAACCCTTGTTATGAAAGGCACTTCCACCTGCAGTAAGGTGAAAGTAGAACTAATGAACTCATGGAAATCACTAACAGGAAGAAGTAACTGAATAAACTTGTGGATCTGACCAAGGAGATTTCCAGACAGAATACTGAAAACTCCAACTGACATTTACTGGCTTTGATCAAATATGGAAAGAGAGATGAACTAAGTAAGGAACTTTTCAGTTTTGGAGCAAACCTTATAGGAAATTAAAAGGGCCTGAACACCTTTTTCCAGCCAGCAAGAAACTCTCAACAAGGAAATGACCTCTGGGCAATGCTCAACTCTAGAGAATTGCAAGTAAAACAAAGCACAGGGTAAGTTAGGATGGATAGCGCAGCTGTATAACCCTTACGACTGGAAATATTTAAGCCAGTGTCTCATAGATCTCTTAGCTAGATAAAAAGACTTCTAAGAATCTTATTAGCATGTATTTTGGTCCACTGAAGCAAGGCAATTTGTAGTGATTCTTAAGGATGTTGTCCTTCAGCATCCTGACACTTAGCTCAAAGTGGAGGGAGAGAGGCGTGTCTTGAACAGATTTGTGGGTGTGCCTTTTGCTGAGTGGATTATAATTTGAGTCACAGAACATACCCAATATTTTTAAATATTCAGAATAAAAAGAGGCTTCTGGGCCTTCAACCTTCAAAGATAAGGAAGCAAGTTGAGAAAGCTATTCAACTTCAAACAAGCCACTCTCATGGAAAAGGACAACTCAGAGTAGAGTTAAACTCTCATAGGGAAGGGCTAGAGCTGAGAATTAGGCACTAATTAACATGTATTCCCTGTGCCTAGAATCATGATGAATTAGAGACGTGTGCCCAGCTGGAGTTCAGAATTGCTATGAACCATTTCCTGTTTTGTACCTCTCATTTTCCCTCTTTTCAAACAAGAATCTATTGCCTATCTTACCATATGAATATATGGGGAAGAGAACTGGTTTCTTTAGTTCGTACATCTTCATATTGAGAAGAGCTGCAGTAAAGGTGGCTCATTATGTACCTGAAACTGATTTAAATAATAAGATTATGGGTCTTGAGCCTGAATCTAAAGATGAAACTTTTAAGGTGTCTTGGGAGGTGGTGAATGCATTTTCCACATCAGGAACCCAATTTGCTATGTCCAGAGGATATATTAGAATAAAAATCTCCAAAGAGGGTTGCCGTTAAGTCCTCTCCTTCTCATATATGCATACCCATTGAGAGGTAAAGGTTTTTTCCCCCTTCATATTTAATATAGGCTGGTCCTGTAGGTTACTTTGACCAACACAATGCAGCTATGTTCTGAGATTTCCAAGCCAGAACTTAGAAAAAAAAAGGACTCACAGGTCCTACTTCTTTCCTCTTGGAATGCTCACATGTGGGATGTTACTTCTCAAATCCCAGTCATCACGATGGGAAGAAGCGTAGTCACCATGATGGAAGAATCCCAAGCCACATAGGTCGCACAGAGGAAAACTGAGGTGTGATAGGTGAGTTCCCAGCTGATGGCCAGTATCAATTCCCAACCATATGAATGAGCTATTTTGGATGTTTCAAACCCAATCAAGCTCCTAGAAAATTGTAGCTCTAGCCTACACCATATGAAGAGCAACCTGATTCCTGTCAATTCAAAATTGGGGGGAAAAAATGAAACGGTCATTGTTTTAAGCCAATTACGTTTAGGGGTGGTTTGTTAGTAGTAGACAACCAAAGAAATATATATGTTAATACCATTAGGTAAATAAAATGAACATCAAGTAACCCATTTCACCTCAAGAACTAAAACATCACCAATAATGTTTCATCTATTCATTTGTTCCTTCTTATCTTCCTCCTCTGCTGTTAGGCCCATGCTGAAATGGCAATCACCTTCCTGAATTTTTTATATCACTCTGCCACATTAAAAAGTTTTATCATAAATGTGTCCCCATGTGATATAGATTAGATTTGCTTGTTTTCAAACTTTATAAAAGCTATAATAGTGCATGTAGGCTTCCGAGACTTGCTTTCTCAGGTATTTCTCCCTATTAAATAAAATTACGAAACCCATAATTTATTTTTCATTTCTCGTTAATAAACATTTGGATGATTATAAATAAGGCTGCCTTGAACATTCTCACAGATGTACTCTTGTACACATATGGAAAGAATTTCTCTAAGGTATATATGTAGAAGTAGAATGGTCAAGAATTAGAGTATATACATGGTTTACTTTAAAAGATAATGCCAAATTGCTTTCCAGGGCAAACTGTGTATTGGTTTACAACCCCACCTGTAAATGTCTTCTTATGCACATCTTCTTCACTGATATTGTCATATTTCTTAATTTTTCAATCTACTGGATGTAAAATGATATTCACCATGGTCTTAGTTGATGACTTATGAGATTAAACATCTTTTCATGTGCTCAATCATAACCTCTTAAAATGTCTGATTTGTCCTTTGCTCATTATGTCTACAGTACAATGAACAGAAGTGGTGATAAAAGCAGCCTTATTGAGTTCCTGATTTTTAATGTATGAATACAACTTAGTCATGCTGCATTATCCTTTTTTATATAATGTTGAATTTGGCTTATCAGTAGTGCTTTTGGTTTTAACATCTGTTCCTGTGTGGGATGAGTCTGTAATTTTCTTTTCTCCTTCTGAATGTAGGTGTAGTCTGATTCTACTATCAGTAGAAGTTACACTGGATCCATCAAATGAGCTTAAGAGTATTCCCTCATTACCAAGTCTTTGGAAGAGTTCGTATGAAATGTTGAAATAGTACTGTCCTTGAAAAAGAAACATCTGTAGATGTGGGCTAGTCTGTCATAAAATTTTAAATCACTTACTTTTCAACACGATTAAGCCCATCTAGCTTGTCTATTTCTTCTTTAGACAAGTTAAGGAAATTGCATTTTTCTAGATCTTGATCAATTTTGTCTAAGTTTTCAAATATGTTAATATCCTTCTGTCAGTCTCATCATATTTATCTCTGCTGTATCTATGGAATCCTTTTTTTTAAAATTATTTATTTTTGAGAGAGAGCACAAGTATCTATGGAATCCTTTTTTTTTTTTTTAATGTTTGTTTATTTTTGAGAGAGAGCACAAGTTGGGTAAGGGCAGAGAAAGAAGGGGACAGAGAATCTGAAGAAGGCTCTGCACTGACAGCAGCAAGCCCGAGGCAGGGCTCGAATTCATGAACTGTTAGATCATAACCTGAGCTGAAGTCTGACACTCAACTGACTGAGCCACCCAGGTGCCCCAAGAATCCTTTTCAATCTTTATGTCGTCTACTTGTGCCCCGTTTTCTTCTTGTTCAATTATACCAGTTTTATGGTCATGAAGACAACTATGACTTTGTGATTATTTTGTTTTCGAATTCATTGATTTCTTCCCTTGCCTGTAACTCCTTCCTTCAACACTGTTTATTCTGTTCTTAAGTTACATACTCAGACTTTTTTAATTTAAGCATTTAAAACCATTTCCTTCAGTGCAGTATCTGCTACATCACCCAATTCTTCCAAATGTGGTACTTACAATTAGGTTTTTAATATCTTTTTCTTTCATCTAGGATTTTTAAAACATGTAAATGTATGATTTTTAAGAAAACAACATTTATTACTGATCTCTAACTTATTTCTGACTGTCCATTTAATACTGATTTTTAAAACTATTGTAATTTATTTCATGCCCAGTACATGGTCACTTCTTGCTAATATAAAATGCTTAAAAATATTCTCTAATTGCTCATTATTTTAAATCTGTTGAATCAACATTGTTGACTATATTATTCAAATTTGTTTTTCCATTCATTTTTGGCTTGGTTTATTTATCAATAATTGAGAGCTGGTGAAATTTCCCACCATGTTGTTCAATGTGTTGGTGTAGCCCTATAATTTATACATTCTCAGGCCATTTTATAAAGTATATACAAGTTTAAAATTGTTATTTATTTCTAGTGAATTGATCCTTTTATCATTTAGTGGCTTTCTCCACCTTTAATAATACTACCATAAAACCTAATTTTAATATCACCAAAGCTACACAAACTTTGTTATTTGCGTTTTCTTTTCATCTTTTAAAAAACCCAGCCTATAGCTGGATTTTAAAAACTTAATCAATCTGTTGGACTGGGTTTAGTCTATTCAAGTTTATTTTAACTACTATTACTTGACTTGTTACTATGATTTTACCAATTTTGTCCCTCTCCACCCCTAATTTCTTTCTTGTGTACCGTTACTGTCTTCCTATTCCATTATTTTAAACTTCTTTTCCTTTGCAATGATTTATTCCGTATCTACTATTTTAGCAGTTACACTTGAAATTTTACTATACATATTTAACAAACTTTGAAGAGTATCTTCAACCAATTCTCTGAGCAATAAAGGCACCTGAGAACACTTGAATTCTAACCACCCTCCTCCCATCTTAAAAGCTATTATCCAGTTTTTCAATTATGTCCTATTTTAGAAGTCCACATTCATGTTGCATAAAATGTTTATTTAGTTTTACATTTGTTTACAGTTTTACTTCTTATAAACACTTCTTTCATTACAATTGTTTTATATTAACAACACTTGATTTACATGTTTATCACTTTATTTGTTCATTAGTCCTTCGATTTCAGATCATCCTTGTGGAATAATTTTCCTTCTTGAAGATCATCCGTTTGCAGTTTCTTTAGTGAAGGTCTGTTGGCAAAAATCCACTTTTCATCTAAACATTTCAGTTCTGTTTGGTACAAATTCTAAGTTGATAATTAGTTTTTCTCATAATTTTGAAGGTATTATTCCATCATCTTTTGAGTACATTGTTGCTATTGAGAAGCCTACTAAGTATGTGACTGTCTTGCCTTCATTGATCTTTTTGTCCCTTTGATTGCTTTTAAAATCTTGTGTTTGGTATCTTTTTGTTACACTACTTTGGGTTTAGGTATAGATGTAATCCATATATACTTGGGATGTACTATGTTTCCTGAAATCATGAAGTCATATTTTTCCAACAAATCTGGAATATAGTTATCTTCAAATATTGCCACTCCTCCACCCCCATTCTTTCTTCGCAATACTTCTAGTCTTTGTAATTCTTCTCTCCATATCTTTTAACTTCTCTTTAATATTTTTATTTTCTTGCTCCTTGTTTCTCCTTGCTGAGCACTAGATCATTTCTTTAGAACTCACTTTCAGTCTTCAGTTGAGTCTAATATGATATTCAACACTCCTGAGATGTTTTTTTCATTTCACATAACTTTTTTTTCATTTTTAGTAGTCCTTTGTTTATTTTTCATATGGGCCTGTGGTTCCGTCTTTCACAGAAGTTGGTGATGAGATTTTGGAGAACTGAATCCAAAGTTTATTATTTCTATGGGTGCTTTCTCTCATGCTGGCTGGTTTCAATGTGTACTTAGTAATATCTAGTCATGAAATAATACTGCTTTATCTTAATCTATGGAAATCTTGAGCCTTGCTTCTGCCAGAAGTTATGGGATACTACAAACTGAGTGTCCACTTCAACTGTCCTGGCTAGGACAGCATGTCAGATGCAGATTCATCTCTTTGTTTCTAGTCCAAGGCAAATTGCATATGGCAGTGTTGCAACTAGTATTTGCCATCTGAGTAACCACTGCCCACTTGCATGCTTAATGCAGTATTCACAATTCCCAACTCAAAATGTGTTCATTTTTGTGGGGGAGTAAAAATAGAGGTATGATTCTCAGAAATTTCCCTAATGTCTTTGAGCTGATTAATGCATTCAAAAGTAGATTTTATTCAGGACTTAGTTTTGTAGTACCTAGTCTAATGTACTGCTACAAGTAAAAGTCTAATATATTAAAACAGATGATATACTAACCTGAGAAAGCACATGATTTATGACAATCCTTACCAATTCAAACCTCTCTAGAAAGGTTGCCTTACTCCTTGATCAAAACTCAATCAATATTCTGTAAATGAGTATACCTTAGAAAGGTCCTAGAATATGAGTTTACCCAATAGGTAGTTGCCCCACTTTGTAGAAATTTCTCCAGTTACTCTAAGATATTCAGTCAATGCTGACCATTCAAATTTTCAATATCCTGATCAATATGTGATCCAGATCAACAGGACTAAAATCTATGAAAATAAGCCATCATTTTGAACATTTTAAAAATTAGATAATAAGGATTGGTTACATGCAAATTCCATCTATATGAACAACTTTATTTCTGGAAGCCTGAGCCATCTATAATATAAGCAGGGCTAAACAAGGCAGCTGGTGATTTCAATTTAGTCAGAAACACACCTAGTAGGCATTATTGGCGGCAGATCTGGCTGCTACTGTCTGAAATGTAGATGGATGGTCTGCATCTTTACGACTCAAAATTGTTGGTCAATGTTCTTTGGATGATCAGGAAGCTCTTTGTGTCTCACCCTAATCACTGAAGTAGTGAAAGGAGATCCCCGCAGCAAGGACTGCAACTGCAACAGCTGTGATCACACCTACAAGTAAAACAAACACAAAACACATGGAGATGGGATGAGCAAAAGAAAGGTAACTGATCCTTGGCTCTGAAATGCAGGTAACTGATGGGCCTAAACGAGACATACATGCACAAACACATATACTTACTTACACACACACACACACACACATATGTACTAAAAGCCAGCAAAGTCTTAAGAGGAAAATACAGCAGTTAAGTTGAACAGATTGCCAAGGCTGAACTGGTAACCATGTACTTTACCACTTAGCAAACAAAATCTTAAAAAAAAAAAAAAAAGCAACTCTCTTTAACACATGTGTACTCACACACACCTAAGAGAAAGACTCACACATACTTGAAAAGCTTTTATTTTTTTTTAATTTTTTAATGTTTATTTATTTTTGAGAGAAAGGGAGACAGAGTGTGAGTGGGGGAGGAGCAGGGAGAGACAGAATCTGTGCTGTCAGCACAGAGTCTGACATGGGGCTTGACCCACAAACTGTGAGATTATGACCTGAGCTAAAATCAGATGCTTAACCGAATGAGCCACCCAGGTGCCCCAACAAGGTTTTTATAAATATGTACTCTGAATAAGTCAGTCATAGAAAGACAAATACCATATGATTTCACTCATATGTGGAATTTAAGAAACACAACAGATGAACATAGGGGAAGGAAAGGAAAAATAAGATAAAAACAGAGTAGGAGGCACACCATAAAAGACTCTTAAATACAAAGAACAAACTGAGGGTTGCTGGAGAGGCAGTAGGAGGGATGGGCTAAATGGATGATGGGTACTAAAGAGGGTACTTATTGGGAGGAGTTCTGAGTGTTATATGTAAGTGATGAATCACTAAATTCTACTCCTGAAACCATTATTATGCTATATATTAACTAGCATGGACTTAAATAAAAGTTTAAAAAATAAATTAAATAATATAAATATGTACACTGACATCCCAGCCATTTCATGGCACCTGGCTTAAACCATAAGAGAGCTCAATGAGCAGTATGTCTCAAACATTACAAGGCAAAGTCAATTGTATAGCTATTAAAACTACAAAAACTCAGATTCCACTTTATAAAATCTAAGAATTAGTAAGCTTGTGCTGGTAACTTTTATTTTTATTCGTTTTTTTCCTGATAATTTTAAGTTAACCAAAACAAAACTGACCAGAGGAGTCCAGACACAGACACACACACACACATAAACACACTTCGGTACAAAGAATTGGGTAATTATCTAATGAGTAAGTGACAAGAAAAACAACTAAATTTTCTGGCTTCTAACTCTCAGTCAAAAGTCTTAATGCTTACAAAGCATTTTTCAAATTGGCATTCCACGTAACAATAGTCTATATGTTCTTCAATTAGTAAGTCTGAACAGTGTTACAGTGACTGCCACACTTCTTGGAGCCTTTAAAATTTTTAAATTCATTATGAATTTCGAGACTTGAATTTGACTTTTTTCATAGAACACATATCAAAATCTTCAATAATAGTTTCGCAAAGAACAGCAGTCTGCAAAGCACTGGCCCAACTATACTAATACAGTCCCAAAACTCAACATGTTTTTCTTCCAAAAACAAAAAAATATTAATAGAAAGTATCATGTGTGAGGGCACTTGGGATAATGCATTATTTATAAATATTTCCATCTCCAGGATCCCACACTTTCCATAATACTCAACAAATACAGCTTAAACTAATACTATTAAGAGTGCAAAATGGAATGGAAATAATTTTAAAATAATAAGAAAATCCAAATTCAAAATATCTTTTCAATGTTATAAAAGACATTAAATACCTATGTTTTGCTGAATTTTCTGTATTATTCTAGTTTTAATCGGTTGTTCTGGATGTTCATCATCTGTGTTGTCCAAAGAAGCTTCAGTATTCGCAGAGTACCTCATACAAGCTGCAAGAGGACAATAATAATTTAATAATAATTCCTAAATGAGAATTAACATTTTAAAATGAATTTTAAGGATTATAAAGAGCATATACAATAAGCTCCATTTTCCTTCAATTCGACTTTTTTTTAAATAACACAACGTATTTTCTCATTACCAAATGCAGGCGAATTCAATCTCATGGAATATATGTCAAACTGACAATTTTTGAAATACTGTATGTAATTTTATAAGTGACTGAAACCAAACAGCCATAGAGCTAGTTCTGAGTGGGTCCTCAAATTATAATTCATTTACTATATGGTAGTAGAAATAAACGGATACCAAAAATCAAACCAGACAGGAGCAGGATAACCGTCACTCTTAATTGGGATTAACTTCTATCATTCTTATTGATAGTTTGACAATTAATAACTTCAAATAATTAGATATTAATAATAAAAGCAGGGATTTGCAAACTGCAGTCCATGGGCCAGACCTTACGTGCTCCACAAAGCCTAAACATATTTACTATTTGGCCCTAGAGAGAAAAAGTTTGCTGACTGGATCTAACCTGAAATTTGACATATAGTTGTACCCTTTAATTTTTTTTTTATGTTTGTTTATTTTGAGAGAGAGAGAGAGAGAGAATGGAACAGAGAGTGAGGGAGAAAGAGAACTCTAAGCAGGCTTCCACACTGTCAGGGCAGAGCCGGACACGGGGCTCAAACTCATGAATCACGAGGTTATGACCGGAGCTGAAATCAAGAGTTGGACGCTTAACTGACAGCCACCCAGGTGCCCTGACATTGTAGTACCCTCTTATATGCAGTTTCAGATACCTGCAATCAACTGTAGTCCAACAGTAGATGATCCTACTTCTGATGGCATCAGAAAGTCAACAGTGGCCTAATCCTACGTCACAATGTCTGTATCATTCACCTCTCTTTATCTCATTATGAGATATTTTGTCATCTTATACCATCACAAGAAGGGTGATACAAGAAGACATTCTGAGAAAGAGAGAGCACATGCACATAACTTTTTTTATAGTATATTGTTAGGACTATTCTATTTTATTGTTATTGTTGTAATCTCTTAGTATGCCTAACTTACAAATTAAACTTTATCATAAGTATATATACACAGGGGAAAAAAAACACAGTACAGAGAGCTCGGTACTATCTGCAGTTTCAGGATTCTATTGGGGGTCTTGGAACTTATCCTCTGCAAATAAGGAGGGGCTACTGTATATAAGCAAAATATGATTATAAATTTTACCTTAAAACAATTCAATGTTAAGGCAACTACTTTATCACATTTTACAGATGAAAAATAGGACGGGGGAAGTTAAGTGCATATTTGAGGGTAATGGGTAGCAGGACTGAGGACTCAAACACAAGTTCTCATCCTTTTTCATTACACTGGCAATAATTTATGTAGGATGGTTGGTTTAGCTGAGTTTATTTAACATCGATTAAAAGTGTTTGAACTAAAGGGGCACCCGGGTGGTTCAATCAGTTAAGGGTCCGACTCCTGATTTCAGCTGAGGTCATGTTCTCACAGTTCGTGGCACAGAGTCTGCCTGGGATTCTCTTTCTTCTTTCTCTCTGCCCCTCCCCCCACCTCTCTCTAGAGTGCATATGCTCTCCCAGTAAATAAACTTATGTAAAATAGATGAAAATAGAATTATGCTAGCTAAAACAAGAATGAAGGGCTCCTGGAGCCAGACTCCCTTCCTTCCCTCAGAGGTGGTAATCAAATGCTGTTCTATATAGAACTCTAGGGAACTACCTGAAAGCATTTGTTTCATGTTGATCCCTTTATTTACAAAGACAACAGACAGACAGTAAATGCTACTATTTAAATTCAAAGTATAATAGCTAATTGCTTGAATTTAAAATGTCCTTATAGACATCTTTATATCTCAATAAAACAGCACAGGCTCACAAGTATGATACATAAACTTACGGAAACAGATATCTGTGGTACCAAAATGGATGAAAGAAAAAGAAAAAACTGCCTAATTTCATCAATTTCCCATGAAGAAAAGTTTACTGTCATTTTCAGAAATCACTTTTAGCAACTACTTCATTACAATCTAGGCTATCACTGTTCCTTTTTTCCCTCTTCAAGTATATGATGAAAGTACTTTAAAGACAAACACAAACCCTCTTCTTTTTTTCTTCCCCTATCATACTGATTACAAAGGCTAAGAAATTCTTATTATGAACTGTCTCTCTATCTTCTCTATTTCCACAGTTCTTAGTTTCCTCAAGGGCTATAACACCTTAGTTCTAGATTACATTAGCCCACCCACTTCATATTTCCCCTAACTTCACCTATAGATTAAAAGGTTGAATGCACAGCACATTTTATTCATGGTAACTCACATACAACTTCGGCTTTTCTATTAGTAAATATCAGTACTGAAAAACTTTTTGGGGGGCCTCTAAAATCCTTATATCAGATAACAAATAAAAATAATGAATGAAGCAGGAATTACACTTATTTGCTAAAGGATATTTTTTATTTGAGTACTTGTATTTAAAGAGCACAAAAATGTTTTTGTCATGTTATTTATACATTTAATACTGAATTGTTATATGCAGAAGTCATGCTCTAGTATGTCAAAGCCTCTGCACAAATAATTTACTTCTCTAAAAAAGGATATTTCCTTGCTCTATTTCCATGTTGAATCTGTCATACAAAATCATATTGATTTGATACAAATCTGAGATCATTTTACTGAAGTAGAGCCATAACAATTTTTTGTGTTTGTTTTTGGTGGGGAGTTTTTAGGACTTTAATTCAAATCTCAGACATTATGTCATTTTCCTAGAATATGAAATTTAAATGCAAATAACATGGTTAGATAGGAAGTTAGATCTTAACCATTTCTTAAAACCTGGTAATTTTAACTTCAGACAAGCCCCGAATTAATCATGTAAGAAACTAATCTTTTTGAACAATTGTCAACAAAAGAGAAAACAAAAGCCATAACGAACACATGCCAAGTTGTAAATGTGTTCAATTTTATTCCAAGCTGTTGATAGTTAGGTGGGACTGTTTAGATGCTTAAAATAAAATGTTAGGACCTGAACTCCTTAGTTGTCTTCTTCCCCATCCCTGAATACTAAAGTAATGAGGTTTCCCTATAGCCAGTGACGTAGTCGTAAAAATAATGTTCATTGTTACTTCTCTTTCCTTTATTATTATGTTTAACCAAACAAAATTAATTAGCTCTAATAAAAAGACAGAATTGGCAAAGATGAGTTTCACTAGATTTTAAAGGTATGTCTCCAAATGTTTAGCTGATACTATAGATAAAGTACATCTGAGTTACTTAGTTAATACCTAGTAGATGACTAATGCACCTAAGAAATTCTAAAGCCACAGTTATCCCTCACCTTAAGTGAGTCATTTTACAAACAAATTGTTCTTCATCCCTTAAGTCATTTAAAAGTATGTTATTTTAAGGCACTTACCTGGCAAAATATGTATTTCAAACATAGCAACTACTTGGCAAGTATATTATTACAGTATAGAAATAACAATAATCAGCAAATAATAATATCAAATACTTAGAAAATAAAGCCAGGTACTTAAAACAAGTTTAACACCCCTAAATGTATAGTAATTTAATTTTTGAACTTGAACATTTGAACTCTACTTTTTATGGTTTATTTTATATGAAAACCCTAATTTCAAACATTTAGGAAAATCTATGTATACCATAATATACTGCTTTCATACTTTAATGTTAATATTTTTCATTATAACTCAGAACATTCATTTTTAAAAAGTTTTATAATAATGCTAGTTAATATCATCTTACAGTTATGTATCTCTTTTTGTTTAGAAAGCATTTTCCCTAACATTTATACAAAATCTCGTATCAACCCCAAAAGAATCTGGGATTCAGAAGTGATTTATTTAAAGTTACATAGATGTAAGTGGCACACCTGGACTCAGTTAAAATACTATCTCCATAAAATTATGCATCTAATGTTTCTGAGAAAACTAATAAATGAATAAAGGAGTGATAAATAAACTGAGAAATAAAGGAGTGAATATAGTTCTAAACCAATAGGATATTTATGAAAAAGCACTTAATTTTTCTATCAAAATGTTTGTTTTTACCCTGTCCCATAATTTGGGAATATGTTTTTTGCTATTAAAAATATGCTGATTACTAAATTATTCCTTCTAATTCAACAACTACTTGATGAAGCAAAACTAATATAATTCTAGACAAGTCATATTCTTGGCCACAATACATCTGATGCCACCGATCAATTCCTAAAAAACCTAGACTTACTTTTATTACATTCATCCTTCAAAATGAACTCAAATGTCACAGAATGAACACAAATGCTCTCAGATTTTTCTCTAATCCCATATGAGGATAATGCCTGTGCTGAATGTTCTGATAATTCTGTTCATCCCTCTATTATAGAACTAATCACCTTGTTTTAGACTAACTCATTTCTCTGTATTTCCCACTATACCATGAGCTTCGTAAGAGTCTATATATTTGATCTCTAGAACCCTAATGCTTAATACATAATAGACAATCAAAAGTAGTAATCAATCAGGGGTGCCTGGTGGCTCAGATGGTTGAGCGTCTGACTTTTGATTTCGGCTCAGGTCATGATCCCATAGTATGTAAGATTGAACCCAGTGTCAAGCTCTGCACTGACAGTGCAGAGCCTGCTTGGAAATCTCCCTCTCCCTCTGCCCCTTCCCTGCTCATGTTCTCTCTTTTTCTCTCAAAATAAATAAATTAAAAAAAACTTTTTTAAAGTAATCATTCACTCATTCAGTTGGGATTTACTATGTTTCAAAAGCAGGGCGGAGTCCTTAAAGAAGCACATTTCCCATAATGAAGTAGTATCTTCAATACATTATATAATACTAGAAAAACATATAATCTAGAAATCATGAGTTTGACACAGGATACATTTAAGTATACACAGCTAAACTTTCCAAATTGCTGTTTTGTTCCTTTGTGTTTGTAATGTTAAATTCTTCCTACTCAGTTAATCCATCTCTATACTAGATTACCAGCATAAAAAAAATATGCAAGAAAATAATTTTAAAATAGAGTGTAAAATATACAACTAAATACCAATATTTTAATGGAAGGATTTAAAAAATTCTTTTAAATATTTGTTTATTTTTGAGAGAGAGGGACACAGAATCTGAAGTAGGCTCCAGGTTCTAAGCTGTCAGCACAGAGCCCAATGTGGGGCTCGAACCCACGAACCATGAGATCATGACCTGAGCCAAAGTCGGACGCTTAACCAACTGAACCACCCAGGCACCCAGTAAGTACTGATATTTTAAAACATTATAAAAATCAAAACTCACAAAAAAGACTAATGAACATTTACATATCATCTAATACTAAAGTTATTTTTAAATACTTCACTTACTAGCTCATACTAATATTTAACATGGTACAATGTTAATGATAAAGCTTACTGAAGGACAGCTGAGAAACAGGATTAAAATATACTTAGTATACCTATAAATGAAAAAAAACTCATTAGAGAATGACATTTAAATCTGATAATAATAGATAAGAAGTATATTATCTTAGGCTAAAATTAAGCCCTTTAATTATTTGCAAGGATATTTCAGAGAATTCTAAGAATCATTAAAAATTATGGAACTTTTACTATATTTGGGATTATCCACTATATACAATAGAGCATTAATTCATACAATAGATGTGTGCTTTCAGTTAAAGTGAAACATTAAAAAAAAATGATAAAATTTGAAAATACTAATGTCAAAACCTGGTTACTGTAGGTTATCACTAACCTACAGTCAACATATTTTTTTTTCTCAATGAATAACAACATCACTGGAGATTCAAAATTTTTGATCATTAATCTTACATTCTCAGTTACTCTTAAGACCTTACTACATGCTCTGCATTATTAACAATGCATACACATTATATCTTCCAAATCAGATTATAGGCTTTTGAGGAAAGGAAGCTTGTCTTTGATTTTTATCTATCACATTTCCTTGAACAGAGCAAATGTTTAATAAATACCTGATGAATAGCCATACTAAAAGCTGTAACCTAGAATATTTCTACTACTGTAAATTGTCGTAAGTCTTAAATGTTATGTACCCCTTAAAATGTTCTGAACTATTTATCCATAGAGCTATGACTATTATACCCTTTTTAAATCTTCATGCTCAAGGTAGTGCACTACAGAAAACTTAAAAACCTTGCATCTGGCTAGATTTAATTTATAATTTTTCAAGCATAAAATAAATATTAAAAAAAAAAGATGTGCTATAATTTCCAAAAAAATGACCTGTATAGTATACATCAGTCAGTTATTAACAAGTATTTATAAATACCTATCACATTTGAGGCATGGGCCTCTGAGAAATAAATATTCTAGGGGCTTACTCTCAAAAGCCTTGACAGTTAAATGTGGAAGATTAAATGCAACTGATGAGTTAACTAATTATAAGTATGCAAAGTAATATAAAAGAGCAGCACATAATTACAATAAAGTATAATGGAGGGATTCACCCAGTGTGTGTACATAAAACCTTATGTCTATATAGGTTAAAAAAATTCTATTTAGCTCCTTGAAGACAGAATCAGTACGATATTGATCTATGGATTTCACACCTTAGGCCTAAACCAGTAATTTGTTTAGTCATCAAATATTTACTGAGTACTTACGATGTGTTAAGGCTGGTTCTTAGTAAAGTACTGGAAATACAACAGTGAGCAAGAGAGGCAAAGTCCCTTCCTTGTAAATTTTATGGATGAGTCAATCAATGTTTGCGGAAATGCACATATAATGGTTTCATAAGAGTCTGAATTTACTGGGCTTTAGTTTTGTTTTGGGGAGGCTGTCATGCAAGGCTGCCACAGCTGCTTCTCTACGAACACAGTACAGTGGTAGAAGCTACTTGGATTTATTTTTAATCTGCAGATTACTTAAAAAAACAATTATAGGGCTTAATTAACTTTTGTTAATAACAGAGGTTTATATCCATTCATTATACTGCAGTATAAAGTTTAAATTCTAGCTCCAACATTTATCAGCTGTGTAAGCCTGAAAAAGTTACTTGACCTTTCTGAGCTTCAATTCTCTCACCTAGAAAATGAGACTAATAATAGTATCTATATCATAGGGTTGTTAAAAGGATTAAAGGATTTAGTATTTGTAAGGCTTTTAAAACAGTGCCTAGTACACACGGTAGGTTCTATATACTAATATTAGTATTAGAATATTAGGTTGAATTTAGGGTAATATATTTCAAGTAAGGCAAAACAGAATATATTTAAACAAGTAGTTTTTAATCTTTTTTAGGTCACCAACCCTTTAACAGCTATAGATCTTTCTCCAGAAAAAAATATACAATTACTTTCAAATGGTCTATGATCTTCTGAAAGCCAGCTACGACCCCAAAGGTTATGGGCACCACAGGTTAAAAATTCATAATCTAGGAAACAAACAAGGTGGTAAGAAAATATGAGGTCTGGAAACTATAGTAAAGAGACCAGTTAAAGGTATGTGTGAATATTTGGCTTTAATATATTTAAGGCATGATAGTTGCCCTCAAATTTAAATCATGGCCTCAATAAAGAAGTACTCATGTTTAACTGCTCCAGACTACAGAAGGTGTAAGTTATAGGAAAGCAGACTGGTATTCAGAATAAGGAAGAATATATCTAAATCCCCATGTCCTAGGAATACAGATCTCAGTGTTATAAGAAAGAGGATGAACTAGGTCAGCTCTAATGATACCATATAAAATTCATTCAGGTTATCAACAACAGAATGGGTCAAGAACTATCATTAGGCACTGGAGACAGAAGCAAACAAAACAATCAAAAATCCCTACCCTTCATGACTGTAAATCTGGTTGGCAGAATAGTGCAGTCACTAATCTGGGAAAACATAATTCAGAAAGCAGCAAACATTTTTTACCAGTTTACTTTCAAAATATCTATCAGTTAGGGACTGTGCTATAGTTGCACCTTACAAAATATTAATTTTCAAAGGTCTAAATCACAGCTGCTGCTTTAACGTCAGATTCTGAGCAATTTAAAATATTTTTTTTTCTTTAAAACAAGCTTACTGTTTCCACATCATAATTAAGGCTAACCTGGAGTTGTTGGGGGAAACAAACAAACAAACAAACTTGGTAGTCTCCAACTAACCTAAGGTTTTACTGACAGATGTAATATTCACCAACCAAACACTTCCTTGACTCACCATAGTAATAAGAGTACTCTGAATCAAACACTCTTATGGTGGTGGGCAGGAATTAGTTAAGTCACAGAGGAATAATTAAGAAATAAGAATTAGAAAAAAGACTTGAAAATTGCTGTATTCAAATTTCACAAACATCCATATTCAAAACCTAGACTTTCTACTATAGCAGAAATTTCAAGTTTGATAAATAGTTACGTACCTAATATTTAATGACAATGTGCAAATAATTATTTAAATGTTTCAGGACACCTACTATATACTCTTATATACTTTTTATAGATATGTTTTCATACCCTGCCTTCACTAGAAACAAAACAAAAACAAACCAAAGCAAAACAAAATAAAAACAGCCTTCTAAAATGTAAGGTCAAATGTGAAAGTGACAGGGAAAGAAATTATGCTACATAATTAGATAGTATGGCAAATCTCTGCTCTATAAAACTAATGCTGATCCAATGTTCAGGACTGCCTATTTCAGCTTAGTATCCCAATTATATGAAAGCGGCAAGAAAATAAAGGCCAATAGTATGGAAAAGACGTTCAGTAAAGTGCTTAAAAAACATTGTGACATTAAGCTTAACCAAATATTAATTAAGATAATGAATTTTAAGAAAACTTTCCATATAATAAAACAAATACCTAAAAGCTATATATTTCCACCTATTTAAGGATGAACTTTTAAATGAAGATCTACTTGCTAGGCTTGGAAAAACCTTAAGTATCTTAAATTTTGGTAGAATTTTCCAAAAGAACACTGACTACATGTTTATATATGCAGAAATTAAAGACACATTTTTAAATGCCTTCAAAATATCAAACAGCACTAGTGTTAAAGAAATCTAAAGATACATTTAAACTAGATGCCTCATAGGTAATCTTAGCAAAAGTCTAATCAGGTTCTTAAGTAAAGTCATATAATTACCTGTGTTTATTTCCTCTGCAATTTCCAAATCTTCTATTTGAATCATATGATCTAACATCTCTATAAAATGGTCTCTCATTTCTTCAGCTGACTCATCACCAAATTTATAATCACATAACATTATAGTGGATCCCGGAATGGGGACAAAAACTCGGTGAGGGAGGATGTGAAACTCTTTTTCAGAATCTAAACGGAGAAGGAACATTATCAATATTTAGATAGGTCTGTCACTAACATCAGTGATATATTTTTATAAGTATATGAAAATATACACTAATAAAAATAAAACTTAAAAGGCCTTTTCACTTTCTAATTGATCTGATACAAAATTGCTCTTACTGAATTCTGCTTTACCTTAATACCCCTGGCCTCTGCAAGGGACTAAACGATGCTCCTATGAAATATAAACTTACCCACTACCCTCAATGTGAAGATATTGTTAGTTATACATTCTTGTAATGTCTACTATCCTATGAAGGAATACCCAGTAGAGAATTTTGTCCCTGGTCTCAGAAATTGTTTTTCTTGTTTAACCTTATAAGCAATGAATTTAATAAATAATATTTCTCTTTTTCATGCAAGTTTGGAGCCAAATTAGTGGCCCACTTACATCAAGTGCATAGGACAAGATACTACATTTCGCACTAATCTTCCCAATGACTTCATCTTACTAGATCTAGCCTGATTATATGTTTTGTATACTAATCTTACTATCAACTTCATCCTGCTTTTCATTTTTCCTTTTACCTCATTCTTACTGCTAGTATTTATCTTGTTAACTGTAATACTTTTGCAAACAGCCTTAAATTATCATTAGGAAAAATAATCTGGACTAAATAAACAATAACTATGTTTCATTCTTTGAATACTCACAAAGAAAACATATTTCCCCGAATTTTTAACATAAGTCACTGGTCTACATAAATACATAACTACTGTTTAGTTCAACACCATGATTCTAATGAACTATTAACAAAGATAGAGATTTTGTGTAAAGAATGACCTCTTTCAGCAACAAATATGATTAAATAAGCCACCAATGTACACATCAAGTAGAAAACTAGGGCTCACTTTAGCAGCAATCTACATTTCCTCGTCAAGAAACTAGTAGTAGCTTTATATAACTATAAACAGAAGATGATGAAGAATGCCTTAAGTGTCACAGGAAATGCTAAGACTTAAAAATTATGTGTTCTTACCAGATTCTGCTTATTATCTTGTTTTCATGTGAGAACTGGGAGAAAAATTTTACTATTTGACCAGGTTGCCTCCTAGCTGTAATATTATATTACTGCAATTTTTACTATGCATGTATATTGTCCACACATTGAAATTAGGAATGTATTATTTTACTTTGGTCTACAGTTTTTTTAAGACAGGTTAAGTTCAAAACTTTCAAAGATGGCTACAATGTTTATATGTAGTTGGCATGCAAAATTTTAAAACTATTTCAAACTGCATGAATTCTAGTTTGCCTGAAAAAGACATAAATATGCTTGATACAAAATCAAATGTTAAAAAATTAGTTGTAATAATTTTAAATTACTCAGTAAAAAAAACTTCTAATTTTCAAATTAAAAAGTTAAATTAGCCATTTAATATCTAAATAAAACCAAGTTTTTCGGTTGGTCTGAGGTTAAAAATGGGAGGATCTTTTAAAAAAACACTTCTCACAAAGTATTCTACAAATCCTTTAGGAATTTTCCCACAACAGAGCTTCTAGTTAAAAGTTAAAACATTTGAGTAAGTTCAAACAAAGAAAAAAATTCAAACCAATTTAAGAATTGGGTGTTTATTGGTTAAGAATAGAATCCTAATTTAAACTGGAGTATTACAAAAAATAGCATAGTTGATATCTGAGTTGATTCTTAAGGGGATAAATAGTCCTTTGTATGAAGCAGAGAGAGGTGCTACCTGGAGAGCAGAATCATGCCCAGCGACAAAGAGGACTGCAAATGTTCAGAGACGACAAGTGGGATGGATGGATGTGGGTGTAGGAATGAAAGAAGAGGAGACCTCAATTTTCACAATGACGAAGTCATATGTTCAAAGTAACTTGGGCAAGACTGAATGTAGGCTGAGAGAGGATAATGAAGGTTTGGAATACTTCAGGGGAATGAAAGAAGGGGAAGACCACAGTAAGTTAAAGGAATGATTGGACTTCTTATATTTTTTATTGTCACTGAACTACTAAAGTTCTTTCATCTGGATAGTCAGAATTCAAATACTATGTTTATTTTAAAGATTAGGAAAGTAAAGTTAATATGCTCTTTGTAGACTTCCTTACGCATGCCAAAATACTCTGGTTCAGATTAATTTCATGGCATTTGTTCTACATGACAAGTCTATAAAATCTTACTAGCATAGAAGAAAGATAAACTAAGTAAAATGAAGACTAAATCTAAGGTCTTACAATTTGGTACATATATATTCAACTTCAAAATTTACATTTGTTTTTATTATTATACTTGCAAATTATTCTTTTATCTTGATATCTTAAGATCATCTAAGATGTTGCTGAAATAATTGTTACTACAGGTTAAAAATATATAGATTTATATTTGGTTTCTTTTTGAAATAATGATACACTTCACAAAAATTAAAGTTAAGAAAATTTAAAGACAATTATCAAGTAATTCTTTATCATCTCCAACATAATACTACCACTTACTGAAAGTATGGCTTACCAATTTGTATTAGGGGCTTTAAAAACATCCTCTTATTTAGTTGCATAACCTCCAAGAGTAGCTACTATAATCCCTGTCTTCTAGGTGAGACAATGGATACTTACATAGACCAAATCATTGGTCCAAAGTGACTCCATTAGGGGCAGAACAGACACAGAAACTAAGAACTTTAGTCTCTCTTTTTTCTAGCAAACTACACTACCCATTCTCCTCACACAGGCCTCAAAGGCCACTCAGTTACCAGTGAAAACTTTTATTTTTATTAAAAATTTAGGACTAACATTAGATTATAACCTCAACTTCTAATACATCAATTTTAATGTATACATGTCACAACTGCTATGAGAAGTAATTTTACTACTTGAACATCAGCAAAAATTTCAAAACACTAGCTCACTTAATATAAAATAATACCAAGGCATTGTTAAATGGAATAGAGTATTTAACTAATATGTGTGATAGGGTAGATCTTTGGCATTAATGGTGAATATATCCCCATGTCCCTGAAAATCCTAAAATTCACATTTCAGTTGTAGCACAGACTGTTGCTTAGAAAGTGAAGTAACGTTTAGCACCAGGAGACTTATCACATACACAAAGTTAAGCAGTAAAAACAAGGCCGCACTGGGGTGCCTGGGTGGCTCGGTAGGTTATTAAGAGTCTGACTTCTTTTATGTTTTTTAAAGTTTAAAGTTTATTTCTGTCTGAGACAGAGTGCATGAGCAGGGCAGGAGAGATAGGAGAGAGAGAGAGAGAGAGGATCCCAAGCAGCCTCCACACTGTTGGCTCAGAGCCTGACAAGAAGTCAGTCTCACGAATCATGAGATCATGACCTGAGCCGAAACCAAGAGTTGGATGCTTAACCAACTGAGCCACCCAGGCACCCTGCATTTGACTCTAGATTTCGGCTCAGGTCATAATCTCACAGTTTATGAGACTGAGTCCCGCATCAGGCTCTGCACTAACAGCGAAGAGCCTGCTTGGGATTCTCTCTACCTCTCTCTGCCCCTCCCTTGCTCGCGCTCTCTCTCTCTCTCTCAAAATCAATTTAAAAACACACACACACACAACAAGGCCACACTAACATGAGGCTGATAGGCTGACTGGGTGACTAACTGACCAGGTTTTACATACTTCACAAAACAAAAATCTCAATCCAACTGCTGCATGTAAGATTCAGATTCATGTCTGAGCAAAACTAAACATTATTAGTAAATGGAGCTTCAGGGTTCTTTGTGAAGCACAGGAAGGGCAAATGTTAAATCTGGCAATCCCACTAATGTATCATACTAGGAATATAAAAAAGATAATGATTAGTCCACCAAACCTAATATACTAGCTATCAGTAGTCCTAAAAGTAGTTAGTTATATAATTAGAGAAGTTTCTCCTATAAACATAAAAATATTTGCTTAACAAGCTAATGTACATGTTTCATTTATATACATATTCAACTGTGAATTGCAAATGCACTCACATCTGAATGGTAGGAAGAGAAAAGTATGTAACTTCAAAAAGCACACTTGATATTATCTTTTTTGAGTAAAAAAATATTAACACAAATTACGGAAATGCTATGGTTTATATTTCTCAAAAGATGGAATAATTATAAAAGGTTAAGACATGATGACCTAGTCTTTTTTAAATCTAACAAAGTTTGTGCTTGCTTCGGCAGCACATATGCTTAAATCTAATAAAGTTTATTAGAGTAATAGTGAGAAGTGTTAGTATACAAAAATAACTTACTATAAGAGAGATCAATTGCATGTATACCACAAATTAATACCTAATAAAAATTTATTATATAATACTTAACACTAATAAATAAATATCTTGATTTTGGATAATTTTTTTAAACCCCAGATATTAACTGAATAATATTAGTTTTAAAATGTTAATACAATTTACCCATTGTGGCAGATATTCATGCAGAATTTACAAAAATAATCCTCCCTGATTATTTTTGTAAATATTTTTTAATGTTTAAAAAATGTTTTTAATGTTTAAAATGTAAACATATTTTAAAATGTTGACAGATTCGCTATTATAAGATGTTCCAAACATTTTTTTGGGGGGGTGGCAACTGAATAATTGTTATGCAATAAAAAAAGTAAAAGATGCCATATTATTATAGAAGACAGATATAAGTAGTTACAAGAGAGGACCTATCTATAACATTTTGATAGCCCATTACTGTATCGATTGAACACACACACAAAAAAGGTTCTTAATTTTATACTCATAACTTTTTTTTCTGGAACTTCATTCAAAAGCAGATCCTCAAATAGTATTTCACAACGATCTGCAACTGTATTCAATATATCTCTCTTCATTGCCTATAAAAAAATCACAGTAAGAAATGAAATCCATTACTTTAGATTTGCATTATTTTATTACCACTCCCCCCCAACATAACTGACCTACCTGTATAATCATGTTCACTAAAATAATTGGTGGTACATCATTCCATTTTTATTAAGTTTATTTATTTGAGAGAAAGAGAGAGAGAGAGAGCAAGCACGGGGGAGAGGGCAGAGAGAGAGAGAATCCCAACCACTGAAAGCACGGAGCTTTACACAGGGCTCCATGCCACAAACTGTGAAATCATGACCTGAGTTCAAATCAAGAGTTGGATGCTTAAGTGACTGAGCCACCCAGCCGCCCCACATCATTCCATTTTTTAATGTCCATTGCTTTAACATGCTTATCAACACATTACAGTTTAACAGCACATTTGCCTAGCCTTCATTTAAATAATTAATTAAACCAAATAAATTAATGAAATTTTGTATCTAAACAAATAAGGCTAGAGTTCCAAATTAGGAAATGTATAACTATAACAAATGTGCCAGTCATCATTTTTTAAATTTCTGAATTATCCAGATCATAGGAAACTAGGTAATAATACCTCAAATGAATACATTTCCTGTTATTTAAAATGTTTAATTTCCTTCCGGAGAGATAATTTCAAATGTATTACTACATCACAACTGTGGATCAATGAATAAATACATATAATCATCACTTTAAAGAAAGAATAAAACAGATATCCTACATATGAAAATCCTGGGACCAATTACATGGTGCATTTGGATTAGCCAACAGATTGGACTTTTATCAGTTAAAATCAAATGAATAATTATGAAATCTGAGTTTGAAAAAAAGTTCAGATTTTGAACAGTTATGTTAACATTATCGCTTCTGTACCTGCACAGCATCTTTAACCTTGGGTTTACTGCTATGGAGATAAGCTCTGCATTTTACAGCACCCCTAAGGTTTACTGAGCCACTGCAGACCTGGACTGTGGCTGTGGATCTGTGGTCCGAATTCAGAAGCTGAAAGACAAAACCTATTTAAGTTCTAACAACCAACAATTATTAATTACATGAAACATTTAAACATTATATAAGCCATTTCATGAAGTGAGATAGAATTTCTGAATGAACCAAGCATTTGAAAATATCTTCCATATATTATTCAAAGGCCTTCATATTCCTTATTAAATTATATATTATTTTCTGAGTATTTTAAATGTACTCTGAAGTTAAACACAACCCCTAAAGTGGGACATGGTAAAAATAAAAATTCTAAGCATACTGGAATAAATAGGGTCAATTCTGAAAAGCAAAAACAAATCATGCAACTTGTGAATAGTGCTATGTGCCTCTGCAAAAAAAAAAAAAAAAAAAAAAAAAAAAATCAGCAAACAAGGAGGAAAAATGGTGAAGAAATGGAAAGACCTGACTATTTAGCTACTGAAACCACATGAATAGTTAATGTCTAATGTAACTCAGGCAAAGCTAGTTTGGGGTTTTTTGTGTGTGTTTTAAAGAATTTAAACTTAAACAGAGTCAAGGTCTTAGTGGTAAAAAATCTGTCATAGACCAAAAAATTCAAAATGTTCTAGGTCTGGGTAAAAAAAAAAAAAGGTCTATAATCAAACCAAGCAACAGGGTGATAATGCTCAATCTGTACCCAGAATAAGCCTATGATACTTGTAGAGATCATCGATATGTCAATAGGTGGGGGTGGAGGAGGAGTCCTGGGCTTCCCTTATCCACTACACAAAACTTTACTATAGATGAAACTATTCCATTTTGGAACATAATGCCCTATTTTGTATATTTAATATCTAATTTATATGTCTTACAATATATAACACATTTATAACATATATATGTATAAATTAGGAAGCTGTTTTCCACAAAAGACTAGATTATATATAAAATACACACACACACACACACAAACACAGAGGAGATGTATTTCAAAAGATATAAGGACTAACGTTCTCCTTTTTGGTGGAAATGTACCTGTGTTCTACACATGTCAACTCCTCTTGGTTTATTTGGTCTTAGGAACAAACTAGCTTAAAAAGATACTCTGGGAACCTAACTTGGTCATAAGTGGAGGAATTTCTGTGATATTGATATGGTATTTTGGAAAAGAAAAAGATCTGTCTGGTTATGGTGACCAAAAGAAACTTTAAAGAAGTGGTAGCATTTGGGGTAGATCTTAAAGTATGGACAGGATTTCAACTGCCTGAATGACAGAGAAAAGATCGTACTGGCAAGACACATGGCTCAGAAAATAAACAGAATTTTAAAGGCACAGAAAGCAAACCTCTGAAACTTCTCTAACTAGTCAGTATAGAGCAATGAAGGAATTGAAAACAAGATTAACACAATCAGTGCCTAACCCTTATAAACACTCAATACTCTCTGAAAAAAAAAACTAATAAAAGACTTTAGATAAAACTATTCCATTTAGGAACATGATGTCCTATTTTATATATTTAGTGTACATTTATAAGTTTTACCTATCTAATAAAAAGCATATAGGTACAGGAATAGCTTTAAAACAAAGGGCACTTCTAAACTCAAAGGTACTAAAAAGAGAAACTGAGAACTCACATTGATTAGCATACGTCCAATGACAATTTAGTAAACATTCTATTACTAAACACAGAGAAGGAAAGAAAGGAAAACATCCTACTATGTGAGCTACTTTTAAGTCTATTTTACTTAGTTAAAAAAATACATACAATAAAAAAGCATCCTGTTCTTCATGCATACTTTTAGGAATAATTAATGGCTTTAAGTTTTTATTCTTCAAGATATCCAATTCTCAACTTCTGAAGAGATGTGTAATTTAAAACAACCATATAAAAATATAAAAATTGCTAATGCTGTATGATTCTTAACAAATCAGAGGAGATATAAATATACTTCAAAATAAGTATGTGACAACTCTTGGCACATCTCCGCACACATCATTTTAAGTTGTTAACAGTTACAACTTTGCTCATAAAACCTACAACCCAAAATATCACATACATGTACGTATGTGTACATATGTATATGTTATATATATATATATATAATATATACAAAACACATGCATAAATTGCTATCTCCTTGATGCTAAAATTTTAAAGGCTTGAGGCAAAAGACCAAAATAGGTTTCATTAAAGTTCTGTTTCTGGGGAATAAATTTCCTAGAACTGGACATTTTGTACACCTTACATCTCTAAAATTCTTTGACTCTCTACTTATAAAAACAAGAACAATTTCTTTTTGATTATTCTAATAAATAACATACTTTAATTAGATAAGTAGTATTTTAAAATATTTACCAACTGTGTTAGCACTTTGACATCGAAAGAATGACTGGTCACTTGAACATTTCCTCTAGAAGATTTTTTCTGAAAAAACACAAAAGTTAAAAAACTTGACTACTGAGATTTGAGTGGAAAATAAAACATAATTTAGGAATTATCCTACATAAACTAAGTAATTTAGAGAAAAAGAAAGTCTTATTATTTGTTTCTTATTAGCTTTTTCTATAGATATGTTACTTTGTGTATTCTCTATCAATCAATGTATATTCTTAAAAACCACTCATTCCCTGCTTTTATTCCTCTAAAGCAAGGATTGGCACACTATGGCCTATGGGTCATATGTTAATTCCCTCTCACCTTTGTAAATAAAATTTTACAGAACACACTCAGGATCATTCATTTACATGTTTTGTGGGGCTGCTTTCATACTACAATAGCAGAGTTGAATAGCTACCAGAGACCATGTTGCCAACAGTCTAAAATATTTACTATTTGGTTTTTTACATAAAGTTCACTGACCCTTGCTCTAAAGGGGGAAATTACCAATTCCTCTTCAGAACAAAGCTATTTTAGAAGCTTGTATAAATTCCTGCTATAAAATGGCCAAACTCAGTCTTTAAACTGCTATCAAGGTAGAACATGTACCTTTAGTTTTTGGGGTTTTTTCATATACCTTTAGTTTTTAGCAAGCAGTTTACAATTTGGAAATTAGAATTTAGATAACACGCCCTTCTTCAGATTTCAGGATTCCAATTAATTCAGAAATAATCTCCCATCATTTTCTGAAACATTTATTTGTTTTACTTTAAAAGACCTTAGGGGGCACCTGGGTGGCTCAGTTAGTTGGGCATTTGACTTCAGCTCAGGTCATGATCTCATGGTTCGTGAGTTCGAGCCCCACATAGGGCTCTGTGCTGACAGCTCAGAGCCTGGAACCTGCTTCAGATTCTGTGTCTCCTCTCTCTCTGCCCCTCCCATGCTTGTGTTCTGTCCCTCTCACTCTCAAAAATAAACAAACACTAAAAAAATTAAAAAAATAAAAGACCTTAAGTAGATGGAAACTGTTTTCGTGAAGAACTAAAGGTAAGTCATCTTTTATTTTTCCGTAAGTACAAATAATTCATAAGTAAGATGATTTTCTCTCAACTCACCTGTCCTTCTAATAGGTCACAATCTTCATCTTTAACTTGTCCGTTAATCAAATAAACACCATTTTCTATTTGTTTGGCCCAGCGTGCAAGTCCATTCTTAAAAGAAACACAACATGGATATCTTTCAGATATAATGCCATCTCAATTAAACTCCCTAGAGTCTACTTTTTACCACCTAATACACTGAAATGTTAATCTGGTAATCAGTAATGTGGTATTTATTTATTTCTTGAGTTAACATTTTGTCATTTTTGCTTTGTATATTAAAAAAAATTGTTTTTGAGTATAGCTGACACAAAACATTACATTAGGTTCAGGTGTACAACATAGTGACCCAACTTATTTATATGTTACGCTATGCTTACAAGTATAACTACCATCTGGCACTGTACAACACAATTACAATATCATTGACTGTATTCCCTGCTCTGTGCCTTTATTCAGTCTCATAAACAACAACAAAAAAATACATCCCCAATTGTTGGCAACTTACTCATATTTAATAAGTTTTTCTAATCTTTATCCCAAACTAACATTCTTATCACAGACTAAGAAGGCTTAATAATTACATGACCACAGTCAAATAAAATTCAGTAATTCTCATTATCTTAAAAAAGTGAGGAAAGAGAAAAGAATCTCAAGAACAAATATATAAAGGAGCATTAAAGGGGAAAAAATAAACAAGGTCGCTCTGCTTCCTTCAACAGGGAAAAAGAAGAGATGAGACATGAACAAAAGAATGGTACAGAAATACAAAAAAGGACTGGAAAGGAGAAAACAAACTAAAGACCAAGGGAAAGCAAAAGACCAAACAATATACCTTTTAAATAACTGTATTTTATGTAACTGTATTTTACAATGTACTTAACTACACATTAATTAACAAATATTTACAGCACACTTATTATAAAAAATGCGTTAGTATTATGACGCTGTCCTATCTCCAAATTTATACTCTGGTTGGGATAATAAATTTGTCATAATAATATTATTATAATTAGTATACAATTTATGAGGATCATAAATTGAATGGCATAGACAACCATAATAACAGCAGATTATCTATTCAGCAATCACTAAAGAAAATTCATTTTGCCCTGATACCTTTGTATTTTTCTCCAGAGTATAGCTGACTGAAGTAGTAGACAGTGGGATGTGAATATTAATATGAACTGTACACTCTAAAGAAAGCCATGAAGTTGATAGTCCGTTTTGATACTTCCAATCTGCTGGTTTTGCTGAACTCTAATTTAGCAGTGGGGAAGGTGGAAAAACATAAAATATGTGATTTAGGTAAAATACAAAGATCCATAAAACATCATAAAATGTACAACATAATAACTCACACAAGCTGCTATCTAACATATTTGGCCAACTTCTTTCATCAAAGGGCAACAGGTTAAATGAAACAGAAATGAAGCATGCATTAAGTTCACTATTCTTTAGCATACTGCAGGCAGCCTTGGCAGCTCCACCCCCAGGGGCAGGTTGAAAAAGAATCGGATAGTTCATGGATAATATCCTAACAAGTCCTCTGGTTCTTCTCATCTGTAGCTTCAACAGTGTCAGTTCTGAAGTTTATCATGCAGAGCAAATAATCACCGAGAGACTATTAGGTGTCAGATGTTCTCCTTCCTGTCCTATACCTTGCTAACAGAATACTGCAAAGTTACTTTTGCCCATTGTTTTTAGACATCTTAGCAAAATCAGTCTGGATTCTGCTATTAGGTAGCTTGCTGACTAGGCAATATAGCTAGCTATCAAAAGCCCAGATACTTTTACTACTAGCCACTCAAATTTAATACTAAATGCATAGATGGGTAGAGGGAGCTTAAGAAAAATATTTTAACAATGAAAAAAACCTAACTTTCTTTGCTTGGAATGAAATTAATCACATTTCAAAATAAACAACTGTAGGTGGTTGCGGACGTCAATAGGAAGTGAAAGCATGGAAAATTAAAACTAAATAAAGAGTTGAATTTTATTTTAAAAATAATTTGCAATACGAAAACCTTTAAGGAGCTATTTTTCTTACCTTTGGATCATGGATATCGTAAGTCCGACAAAATATTCTTTACTGGTTAAGGATAGAAATGACCAAAAAAGAGAATTCATTCTTGATAATCAAAGAAAATAAACCATCAAAAAATAAAAATAAAGTCCATGCATCCAAGAGTGTTTACAAAATCATACTACTTTATATACTTAAAGATATATATACAGACATGTTTGCACGTATACATCTTGTAAATAAACATATATATAAATATTCATATTTTATGTAAATTTATATAAACACAAAAATTGTTCTCATTATAATACCTGTGATGCTTTAAACTATTTCCTATTGCTTAAAATCCTGCCAATCACAATGAATAGAAGGCAAGCACTTGGGAGAATTTTCCTCAAATACACATCCTCTATAACAAATAGGAGTGCTGTTTTAAATGGAATCCAGTATGAAAATGCTTACTGAGTCAAAGGACCTATACATGAAATTTTTAATTACCAAAGGCGCTGCAAGTTCAGCTTCTCCAGGAATGATCACTTCTTGAATTTTGCCTTTTTCAAGTCCTAATTTACTAAGCCCTTGCACTGCTTCACTCCCTTGGTGTGGCTGCCTCTTGCTTGGGAGGTACCCTTGCCCTGACAAGATGTAGAGAAAAAGAAGCTAAGCAGGCCTTAGAGAGGAGTTTAGTGTCACTTGATGTCGGCTAAAGAGATAACAATTACTTGGATGTCCTACACTGTCCAGCTCAGTATATCTGTGCATTGAATTGAACATTTTGAATTGGGGGTGAAAATTTAACATGATAAAAGCATTACTCAGCTGTAAGTGGCTTCTACCTCTCTGTAGACCTACCGAGCTTCAATGTACAGGGGTAGTTAGCAGGTGATGAGCTCAGAATCCCCAGTTCTTGCCAACTTTCTCAAGGTCTTTAATAATCCAAGACAGGATTAACAACAATTATTACCATGATTGTTATCGGCAGTCTTAATTACGTGTTATATACAGTAAAAACTTACAAGTTATGCCTATTTTTTAAATGATGATTTAAACAAATGCTTGGGGAAAATACTTGCAGGAACGTTATTTAGGTATCATATATTTTAAAATATAAACACCTATATAAAAGATACTTTTTTGTAGAAGAGCAAATGTGAAGTGTCACTCGTTCTGAGACCTCCTCTTCTGTGAAATTCCACAGTCTCCTTTTATTCATAGATTTTTCCATAGCAAATACTAGCTGAAAGAGAGGAACACACGTCAACTAAATGCAAAATAAGAAAACAAAAATGAGTGCAGAAAAAGATAATTATAATGTCCCTAGGCTCCCAATTTGCTTTAAAATTCCATGATTCTATCATTAAAGTTTGTTTTCTTCAAAAGAAAAAGTGAAACTGAATATTAACTTTTTGGATTCCATTTTTAGGGATCTATAAAATTTGAGTTTTAAATATAAAAATATAATTCACTGTCATTAATCAGCTGGACATGAGAAATTAATTTGGGGCAATTAATATTTAAGTAAAGTATAGAATAAATACTTTATTTTAACTAGAATGAGAAATGACGGTGATTTTTAAACTACAAAAATGAAGCATGTCACCCATTTGGGATTTCTTATTTAAAAGTCACAAAAGATGTAAGGCACTACATAAATACACATAAAATATAGTAATAACATAAAAGTAAAAAAAATCAGAAATAGTGACATACATTTATGCCAAAATAAGAATTATAAAAATACATACTTGATATGAGGAGAGGGGTCATAAATGTGACTCCAAGCTTCCTAAGAGTAATGTGCACAGACCAACCTAATCTGTTACCTAATTCACACGGTCCATAAACTGAAAACAACTGTTGAGAAGAGGCACAACTTTCTTGATAATGAAGAAATTTGAAGAAATTTCTTCAAAGATGATAGTATGTAATATAACAAAGTTCTCGACAATGACCTCATGGAAGACACAAGTTTTATAAGGTACTTTTTACAGATTCCCTCAATATGGGCAATGGAAACAAAGTTAGGAAACTGAAATTCCATCATTTCTGAAATATATTTCTAAAATCTTATTTTATTTGGAACAAAAATCATACAAAAGTAAAAGGAAAGAGGATCACCACTATCTTTTCTAGCACTGAGCCCATGTTCACCTTATTCAATCTAGTGCCAACCACAAAAGGATGCACAACTAATGTGATTAAACACACCTAGACTTAGATTATATTTCAAAATGTCAAAGAGGATGAACAACTGTGAAAGGTACATTTATTCTAAATGGAAAAAACAGCAGAAAGTTGAGTAACTTCCCAGGGGAGGGGAGTATCTCCATTTTCTTCCCTCTCTCCCTTAGGTACAAAGATTTAATGTGGGACATCTGAGACAAGAGAAGGTTACAAAACTCAAGAGTCTGTAGTATTTGTGATTCTTATTGGCTGCATACTTTTTTTTACTAGGAAATGTTTTTTGGAGATTCTGTGGAGTTTTGCACTTATCAAGATTATAGGGTCCCCTTCTCTCTTGGGGTAGAAAATAACATTTTGAAAGCTCGTTTGGATCCTGAGTGCTAAAAGAGATGAAAGCTGCCTGTACAGAGTTTGTTTTAGATTTGGGCTTACGGAAAACAGCTTGTGGACCTTCATAATTATTTACGGACTATGTTACACAGTAGGAATAAAACAAAAAGGAGGGGACTAATAATAGATTAAGGAATAAAGAATAAGTAACTGATTATGTTGTACTCTCAGGATCTTGAGAAAAGTAACAGATGAAGCATCACAAAATCTATTAATTTCACATTATAGCAATCACTTGGAACTATATGGAAATTAAGCTAGTAGGTTTAATTTTAAAGATAATTTTTTACTGTCATGAGACAAGTCATAGTGGCTTAACAAGTACTGTACAATAGAAGTATTCTGCTAGAACTTCCATTTATTTCCAAGTTCTTGAGGAGGGCACTTGTTGGGATGAGCACTGGGTGTTATAGGTAAGCTATGAATCATGGGAGTCTACTCCCAAAGCCAAAAGCACACTGTATACACTATACGTTAGTTAATAAATTATGTTTAAAAAAATAAAATTAAAGGTATTTAAAAATAGCTTTGATTGAAAATAGAAATATTGAGCTTTTGTTACACTCAAAATACCAAGCAATCAGATGGAAAAAGCTGTTTTAATATAATCCCAGCATAAAGAATTAAGGAATGCTAATCTAAATATGCCTAGCATCATTGTATTTATGTATAATCAATTCAAATAAGATGTAAATTTTGATTATATAAAAACTTTTGATATTTCAGACTTACTCTATGCAAGGCATTTTGAAAATCATTTCCCATTTCTACAGTTGTAATGATAAATACTCCAAGAACTAAAAGTCCTCCTGGTAGCATTCTGGACACCTAAAAAAATTGAAATAAAGTATTTTAGCTAACATGAGCATTTGGCATTATATGCAATCTTTTGTGTTTGATAAGCTAAATACTAAACACACAAATACTTACTGAGTACTAACTATATGCATAGCCTACAGGTAGGAGCTTTGAAAAACTGGATAAAATACTGAGAAACAGTTGATAACCATGATGAATGGGGTGTCATTATGTACACAATCTTTCTAGAGTGTCCTTAATTTTTATCTTAAAAATACTTTGTAACTAAAACCATTTAATAATGATATCCTTTAGCTACATCAATAAACAAAACCCTTGCTCACAAGATCAAAGACTGAAATATCTTCTAAAATTTTTCCAATGGCTTCCACTGTCAGTCACCAAAATAATATATAAATTCTATCTACAACTAGTATTTCAGACTCTCCAAAATCTAGCTAATCAGATATTCAGAGTCTCACTTGATGCTACTTTTCCCTGAAATATTCAAGTATCATTCAAAAAGTTCTCACTCTTTTCCATACATGTATCTGGCTTTCTAATTCTGTATCTTTATTCAGGCTGCTCCCTCGGACTGAACTGGTTTTCCTTTATCCTTCTACATGTCTGAACTCTACTGAATACTTGAAATCAGCTTGAGGAAGCTGCCTTCCCTGATACTTTGATCTCCCAACTCTATAAGACTCTGGTCTGATACTTTGATCTCCCAACTCTATAAGACTCTGGTGTAGTTTTCTCATGGAGCTAATCACATGAGCCTGTGTTCTTAATTATTGGTATGCGATGGTCTAGAAGTTCTTTAAGAGAAGACGTGATTCTCAACTAACTCTGTATACCTGTAATATTCAGATGAATATTAAAAGCCTGGGATTTGAATAAAGGGGGTCTGACTTGAAAATCCATTGTTTCCTATTTTTTATGTTTACTTCAATTTTTTTTTTATCTATTTATTATATTGGGTGTGAATGTTATTTCCAATTTTTCTTTACTCTAAATAAATGTTTTTATTTATTTTTGAGAGACAGGGACAGAGTGTGAGTGTGGAAGGGGGCAGAGAGAGATGTGGACACAGAATCTGAAGCAGGCTCTAGGCTCTGAGCTGTAAGCACAGAGCCTGATGTTGGGCTCAAACTCATCAACTACAAGATCATGATCTAACCCGAAGTCGGACACTTAACCAACTGAACCACCCAGGCGCCCCTTTACTCTAAAATAATATTGTAAAAATTCCAGCAAGGTTTTCTGTTTATGGAATTATTTGCTTAGAATAAATTTCTTGAGGTGGACTTCTAGATTATGAAGTTACACATATTTTTAAGGTTTTTGACCCATTCTACCAGTTTGTCCTCCATAATATGTTATTTACCTTCACATGATTGTGGCTAGTTCTTAATACCACATGGATTTCTTTCTACCATCTAAACTCAAAGGTCAAAATGCTTTGGTTATTTTTTGTATACTCAGTGCCTAAGAAAACTGATCACAAAATTAAGTCTTTTTAGATACCAGTCTATTCCTTAATATATTTACACTGTGTCTGCTGGTGTTTTCCTTGGATTTCATAAATTCTATTCACTATAGTAATATAAGCTTGACATATAAATAAAGAACAAAGTTTTCATATTTAGCATAGGAAATATGTATATGTTTTCAAAATCACCAACACATAAAATTAGCCATTTCTTTCTAGAGGCAAAAAAATTAACTTACTGTGCTATAAAAATTTTATACTTGTGTGTATATGTATATATACATATGTACGTATTATACACATGATATACACCTCTCTACACATACCTGTATGTGTGTATATATACACATATATATTTTATAAGAAAACAAAAGCAAAATTAGAGTCCAAAGTTACTTAGAACCCACTAGAAATTTAAGTTTGAAATACTTATTATTTTCATTAGAAGATATTAAAACTTTCTTGTATTTTTTTAACTACACACCACTCCCCATCACACAAACATACAGATAAACATGCGCACCTCTGAAAAATTTAAAGTTGATGGGAGATGGAAATGATTGTTTTACCTTACTCTAACATTTTCTATTAGTTGATATAATCCATTCAGTAACTACTTTTAAGTGAATGGACTCATCATTCCCGCTCTCCCAAATCTGTTTCCTCCTTAGGTAAAGGTAACATCACCTTCCTAGATATCCAGGCTAGAAATCTGTCATCTTTAGCTACTTTCCATACTCTCCCATATCTGTTTCCTCCTTAGGTAAAGGTAACATCACCTTCCTAGATATCCAGGCTAGAAATCTGTCATCTTTAGCTACTTTCCCTATAGCTCTTCACTCCCAGTCTACTTGGTCACTAAATCATCTTGCTACTGGCTCTGTGACTGGAGCATTTTGGCAGTGAAGTTTTACTCACTGCATTAGTTACTTCATGCGTTCATTTATCCTACATTTTGGAGTTCTCCTTGTAAACTATGGAAATACTATGCTTGAGGCTGAGGATATAGCCACAAACAAAACAGGTATGACCCCTGTCCTCATGAAGTTTAGAGTCTAGTATGGGCTTACATCATCTTTTTATGAACTATTACAGTAACTGATATTCAGTTTCTCTACTCTCCATTTCTACTGTACCAAGGTATTGAAATTATTTCCTAAATTACTGATCAATCATATTAATCCTTCTCTAACAGGAAGCTCTGGAAGTCTACCACAGAGCTACTATCTGCCAAGCAAACTCCTCACTTCTTAGAATGGCACTCCAAAACCATCCAAGGCATCCTCACAGACTTATGTCTAAAAATATATTCTTTTACATACTCTGTTTCAATTATACCCAACCGTTCGCTCTTCCCCTAACATGCCTTTAACATTCATGCCTTTGGGTCATTTATTCATACTGTCCTTTGTGTCCTTCAGTGTGTTCTCTGACTTCTGCTGGCAGTACTATTCATACTGCAAGTTCAAAACCTTTTGTGAACCTGTTTGAATCCAGCCACTGGCAGATATTTAATCATTCACCATTCTATATTCTTATTGTACTTTTCTACTTTTATCACATTTGTCTTATAATTGCTTTGTGGTAACTTTGATTTGACAACATACGTTCTAAGGACATAAAAAAAAACCTATCATTTTATTCTACATTAAGTCTTCAAAACAATCTGATCGGCAACTATATTATCAATAACTAGTATTATTTTAGTATTATATTATTTCAAAGAAAACTTGGAAATAAGATAAAGGACAAATAACAAAGAGAGGTTAAAAACTACAATGGATAGGAGCGCCTGGGTGGCTCAGTCAGTTGAACATCCAACTTCGGCTCAAGTCATGATCTCATGGTTCACAGGTTTGAGCCCCGCATCGGGCTCCGCGCTGGCAGCTCAGAGCCCTGGAGCCTCCTTCATATTCTGTGTTTCTCTCTTTCTGTCCCTCCCCCACTTGTGCATGCACTCTCTCTCACTTTCTCCAAAAGAAATACAAGAGCATTAAAAAAAAAAAAAAAAGCAATGGATAAAGGTTAGCAATAGAAAAGCACAGCATATAAAATCAAAGGCTTTCAAATCAGACTGCCTGGATTCAAATCCCAGTTCCATCACCTATTATGTAATATTGGGTTATTTAACTTCAAGTCAGAAAATGCTTTTTTAAATTAAGACACAATTAATAAATGAAAAAATATAAACATGGATAAACAGAACAGAAAATACTTCTATCTTTGATAGACTATGCAAGTTTTGAAAACTTAAAAATGAGTACTCTGAAATCCTAGTCTAGTAGCCTGAAGAGGAAGTGCTTTTTATTTTGTTAGTCAATAAGCACAACTTAACTCTATAAAAGAGACAAATATGATGACCTGATTGGCATGTTCTGTGGCCCATTCTTCATCCAAGTTATCCAACTTAGCTTTTTGTTGATGTTGGAGGTTCTCATTTTGTTCCTCTTTGGGTGGCGTTCTAGTGGCAAGAATGACATAATCCTTTTGTGAAGAACACTTAAAAACAAATTAGAAGAGCTTATTAGAGTGTTATCTATCAGAAGTAGGTAAAGCTCTTACAACATGCAAAAACAATATACGTGCAGCATAAACTGCTAATACTTACGTTATAATGGAATTAACAGGAAAACCAATTTTCATGGATAACCTTGCAATGTTTCCCTCACACATCATTTATATACATGATGTAAGTAATGTCAGCTCCTTATGTGCTTGGGCATCTTGAATGTGAATCATACAGTGGTTCTTAAAAACTGTTTACTGAATGAGTGAATGTACTGCATTTTAACTAAAAGATAATATGCTTTGTCAATTTTCTAGTTATTGTATTTATTTTCTAAATAATCTGAACAGATTGAATGGCTCAGCAAATATTAAAACTCAGTAAAATAAAGCAACAAATGATCTTGTCTGTCTTACTTTCAATGAAACAATGATAGAACGAACTTGTATATGTTTGTCCACAAAGAAAAACATAGGGGATATGAGACACATAATTGAAGTGATATCAGATTTATGTTTCTCAGTTTTAATAACAGTTAAATGGCAACCAAAGGTAGGCTATCTAAAGATAAATTTAGAGAACTTTTAATAGCTCAGCCTCATTACAATGAAACTATGCTATAAAGAAAAAGTAAAAATAAGACAGATAAAACCAGTTAGCATGGTGTCATTCCCATACATGACCTGAAACTATTATGAGTGTCATCCTGGAATAGAATATAAAGGGAGAGAAATTATTTCTACAGAAGTTATTTTTCCAGAAATTTATATTCAAATGCACACAGGAAAAGGTAGATGCTGATTAAGAAAGCAGGACTTAAAAAGAAAAAACTGACCCAGAGAGTAGGAAACAGGCAAGCTTGAGAGGAAGAAGGAAAAAGTGATGAGCTGAAGAAGAAATATACTGGAAGGGATGAAAAGGCAGTAGAAGAAAAGACTAGAAGGAAGATCTTAAATTGTGGGAGGCTAATTTGTAAGATGGTGGTTTTGCCAAGCTCTAGAAAACTATAGGATTATGTAAGGCAAGTCTGGAAGAGGGAATTTCTCCCTGACCTTTTATCTTTACTATGTCTTTTTCTGAGACTCTCATTCCCTTAAACTTTCCTAAATAAAGGGAAGTAGAAAACCTTAAATGAAAAGTTCCTGGGACACCTGGGTGGCTCAGTTGGTTAAGCATCTGACTTTAGCTCAGGTCGTGATTTCACGATTCCTGAGTTTGAGCCCTGTATTGGGCTCTGCGCTGACAGTGCAGAGCCTGCCTGGGATTCTCTCTCTCCCTCTGCTCCTCCCCCACGTCCTCACTCTCTCTCACTCACTCTCTCTCTCTCTCTCTCAAAATAAATACATAAACTTAAAAGAAAAAAAAGAAAGAAAAGAAAGCTCCTAGCAAAAAGAGCCCCATATTGGATGCAAGTAATGTGATTCACAAAGTAGTTCAAATTATTGCTGAGAGGTAGTTTGGCTACCTAATGAGAGGCCTCACAGGGTAGTATTATCTGTGTGAATAGTACAGGGTCTACCCTCTGTGTTATAAGTTAGGAAATCAGCTTTATGAAAACCCTGAAAATGAACCAGTCTCTCAAGGTTAAACTGACATTAATTAAGCTCATTCAGAATGATGCTGAAAACAAGAATATCATGAAGGGGTGGGAATACATGACTCTTCTGGACAGTACGTTTGCTATAAGTAGATAACATGGGGCATCAAATTATAAAAGGAAGTAGTTTGAAAATATGGATAGAATCAAAACAAAAAAAGTTAATTATGTAATTTGAAGGTTCTAAAGCATCATGATAAAATATTCAGAGAGAAAATTATCACAATAGAATTCTTTTTGTTCATAGGCATCAAAATCAAGTCCTTGGGCCACAATGCACTCTCCCCTAACTAGTGTTTAGATGGAGATAGGCCAGTGTGTCTGTGACTCTTCTTTTTTTGTTGCTTTATACTGCTGACCAGTTCTACCTGCTGATTAAATAAATCAGCAGGTGCTTATGCTTTTTAAAGTAACTGTCCAAATCTCTGTTCCACTTTGTGTTGATTTTTAAGGCTTAACTCTAAATGGGAAATAAAATTTGTCTAATTTGCAAATTTCTCCTATTCCCTTTCTCTCCCTCTCCACTGAATTAACATTAAAAAAAAAAAATTCAGTAAAATGGGTACCATAGCATGTAACAAAAGACATGACCACTATTGCCACAAGACTGAGATAAGATAAACAATGGGAAATAAAGTTGTCAAAAGCTACTTTTGTAAAGAATTAGACGACCAGGAATTAATAAAGATTAGACGAGAGTATAAAACACTTGGAAACACAATACAATATGTACAATCTGGTCAGTAAAATTCTAATTTTAGAGTTTCTTTTACATTATAATTTACTTTTACATTATCAAAAGGGAATGTGTTCTCACTTAAGCAAACCTGGGCTAGGTTTGTCCTGCTTCTTTGCATTTTTTCCTCAAAGATCCATTTTAAGTTCTTCTACATTCCATTCATCCATTCCCTAACTTTACGCTTATTGTTAAACAGCATATTTTAATGTTAAATAAACACGTAATTTGTTTTATCAATAAATGCACTAAAAGATACATACCTGTCCAATCAAAAGGCCAGAGACAAAAGCCTTTCCTTGAAGATTTATGTTTGAAAGATACTGGCCAACAGCCTCTTCTACAATGTAGGTTCTTCCCATTACTGAGAACTAATTCAATCTCCTAAATTATGAGAAATAAAATATACAGCATTTTAAGTAAAAATGTAATTTGCAATGTTTTTGTCATGGGGATTATATATAGAGAGAAGTGGTAGTATCCTCATTCTATCCCATGCCATGCAGAGATTGCTTATTAAGTAGGGTATTCTTTCCTGAAAAGTTCAAAAGTAGCTTCGGAGTCCTCAATACAGAGTTGCTGGAAATGATTATCAATCGACTAGAGTTGACATAAAAGATAAAACCCACTTCTATATCTAAGATAAGGGAAAGGGAACTAACTTAGCAGTCAACACACCTCATTTCTTATTTAATTTACTACTCCTTAGTTGTAACATCTTTGACAGTCTATAGCTGAGCCTCATTGTGCTCATTTCAAAAACAGGAAAGAAGACAATTTCTGAGTTGTTCATTGGGAGACAGAATCAAATTCATTTACTCAATAATCATACTATGAAGAATTACTATGTGCAAGAAACTGTGCCAGGTCGGATGGCACAAAGATGAATAACAGTTGACCTCTGCCCTTGAATAGTTCATAGAATAATTAGAATTACGGAATTTGACAAATAGCAATGCAAGAATAATGAACATTTCTATAGTTTCTACTTTGTATAAGGCCTTGTTTGAAGTACGTTACATGTGGGAATAACATCTAATATTCACAAAAGCGCCATGAGGTAGGTACTATTAGAACCCACTTTTTAAAATAACCCTTGTTTTACAGATGAATAAAAAAAAAAAGGAAAAATGTAACTTGTTCAAGCGACAAAGCTGGTAAGTGGCAAAGGTGGGATTTAAATCCAGGCAGTCTAGCTCTAGAATCCATGTCCTTAAATGCTATGTTCATACTGAGGAAACCTACTTGGTCTCTCAATTAAACCTTTCCAAAGGGTGACTCCTGTTCTGCTCTGTTTCCAGTTTGTGGACGACAGTTGCAGCATTCTGAAGAGAAATAATAGTCATTTGAGTTCTGTAAAAGGTTTCAACCTTATTTAGCGCAACAAGGCCAAGGCAGTTATAAACGTGCTGGGGTGGTATATCTGACACCCGTGAAGTAAATCACCGGTCACAATGATTTTTTATTTACTCTAAAAGTAAAGCCCAGCAAGTTGGTTCCCATTTGAAACTGTCTATGTGGTGTTGTTTTTTCAAAGCGCCTGTTCAGTTTTGTCTCCAAATGCGTTACATTTCTTCCTAGCTCTTTTCCAACAACTGTGCAAGTAACTCTTCGTTTTAGACTAAGTCGAGAACTGCCTAAGTCATTAACGCTGCTATAAATTTAAAGGCTTTCCACTTTTAATAGTGCCTTAACGTATTAAACTGTCCTCTTCTTCGTTGTGCTATTCTACTCCTTTTCCCTCTGCCTTAAGAATTCCTCAAGAAAAAGCAGGGACAATGGCTCCAAAGTAATGATAAGTTTTTCCAAAGTATCACCTAGTAACCATATTACTTTAGTGTTTCTTCAAAACTTTTCATAGCCAACCATACTTTACAAAGAACCCTACTAAAAATGTACATCCTGCCTAATACAGTTCAATTTATCCTGAAATATCGTGTGACACCATAAGCTATGCAAATTGTCCAAGCACTGTGACTGGAGACAACTCAATCCCTTGGACTCTGGTTTCCTCCTCCACAAAATAAAGAATTTGGATCAGGCAAGTCTGAAAACCCATCTGATTTTAGGATTCTGTGAGTCCACATACAGAATATCTGCATTTTCCAAATCACCAATGGTGGGCCAACAGCACAAGACAGTACTGCCCATGGCAGCAACCTTAGTTAAAATGCCTACACAAAATACATTGGAGAAAAATCAACCTCTCCTTACTGATATTCTCAAAAGGGCTGCTACCGTGGGATCTGCAGGGAGAATGACATTAGGAATACTTTATTTTCAATAAAGAATCTAATAAATTCTTTCAGGGGCATAATTAAACATGAAATAATGTGCAGATTCAGTTTAGAAGTCACAAAATTATGATCTGGAAACAAGTAGTCCTGTTATGGAGGCAGAGTGACAGCTGTTTTTAAGACTGTGTTTTAAAACTTTTCACACAAAACTTTTGTATATGGTTTTTCCATTTAAGAAGTATGAACATATGGTAACGCTTTCTACAGTATCACCTGAAAACATAAACTCAAAGGCTTCACTCAAAAGTCCTCTTCCTGAAAAAAGAAACGGGCGCCTTAAATTCCTGCTAGCTCATTGTTACTACACACACACACACACACACACACACACACACACACGGCTCTAAGTACGCCGTTTTAAACAAAGTTAAGTTTTGCCAAAACTGGATTTGAATATTGTGCCAGAGAGTCTGACCATATGTTTCCTACACCCGGTCCCTTTCTTCCTTCCTTCAAAAGGAGGTTCTCTGAGCCCGAGTGCACACCCTCAATCCTCACACGCACGTTAATTACACCCACAGGCCGACTCACCAGCAGTCAGATTCAGCACGCATAATAGACAAACCTGTCGAACTGTCAGGCCTCCCGAAAAAGGGGTTTAAGGTGCAAGTACCAGCCTCCTGGGGCCAGACTCCCCTCGGGTCCAAATTCCACAGCCAATGAGTTCATCAGAAAGCGACAGACTTCCCACACCTCACTTCCCACTCCAAACCCGGGGTCTCTGGAGTCAGGTGGCGCAGACTGATGACGCACGCTGCCCCCCTTCCTTCACCACAGCACCTCAGCCAAAGGGACTGCGGTCGCCACCCCGCCCCCTTCCGGGCGCCATTGAGAGCGTGGCGGTAGCCCGGCGCCTGCGGTTCAACCGTGTTCGGACCGATGCCCTCTAGTGGCTCAGTGTCTAGAAGCCGCCAAAGAGGACGACCCATGGCATCCCGGAGCTTTGACGGTAAGGCCGAGTGGCTTTTCAGGGAGGGAAGTGAGTTGACGAATACTCTGTGGCGCCACCTCGCGGACAGCGGTCGTGCGAGCTACAGGAGGAGGAGAGCCGGGGGGGCGGGGAGTAAAGAGGAAGCGGAATGGGCGGTGCGCAATCAGGCTCACCGAAGGGATTAAGAAAAACACTACGTTTCCCACAGGCCTGTGGGACTTGAAGCGGGTGAACTGGGGAGCCGGAAATCGGCGTGCCCGGCCTGGTCAGAGGCCGCCTCTGAACTCGGATTCCCAGTGTGCCCACCTTCCGGCGGCTGCGCGCGCACTTCGGACGCGGGCGCTGTGGCGCGTCCGGTGGCGCCGCTAACTCAGGACTCGATTTCCCAGGGTCCCGCCGCGGGAGTCTCCGGCGGGCAGGCGCGCGCGAGCCCCGGAGCGAGGTGGTCGAGGCGGGCGCCCAGGCTTCTGGGTCCTCTTGGTCTTCGCCTTTCTTCTCCGTTTCTGCTCCGCCGGCCGCTGGCCCCGCTGGCCCCGCGGCCCCCGCGGCCCCCGGCCAGATCGACATGGCGGCGGTGTTGCAGCAGGTCCTGGAGCGCACGGAACTGAACAAGCTGCCTAAGTCCGTCCAGAACAAACTTGAAAAGTTCCTTGCTGACCAGCAATCCGAGATCGATGGCCTGAAGGGGCGGCATGAGAAATTTAAGGTGGAGAGTGGTAAGTGGCGATGCTCTTCCCACCCTTGGTTCTGGGGCCGACTCCGTAGCCATGGCTGGTCTTCTCCCCCTTGCAAAGCTCGCGTTCTGCTTTCTGCGTACGGCTTCGCCAGTGGCATCGCTTCCTTGTGCTCCTTCGACTCCCTATAGGCCTTCTCTTACATGCTTCCCTTACAGCTTGAAATGAGGGAGCCCTTTTGTTTGTTTTAAACTGAATTTACATTTAGTTCCATTTTCTTTGTAATTAGTGTAGTCTCACTTAGGGACACTTACCGTTGTTCGGCACGCAGACTGTGAAGATCTGGGTCTGTTTACTCCGGACCAGCCAGAGTCCGCCGCGACCCCTCTCTCTCTAAGCTTAGAGTCCCGTGTCTTTATGTTGCACGTAAAATGCTGGCAGTCGCCGCTCAGTGTTCTGGTCACCTGCATTCAAAGGCCTTTGTCTAATTGACTACTTCGTGCACTTAGTTCTGTGTGTGTTTTATTTTTAGTCTTTCGAGCGGATCCGGTAATGCATAGATGTTCACAAAAATGAGTAGGTGCATAACAGCGCTGGAAACGCAGCGAATGTAAATGAGTTAAATAAGTTTGATACATTGGATTGCTCTGTAAAAGCTAGAGTTTAATGGCACATCAAGACTTGTTTCTAGATACCTACGGTAGACCCTCAAAAAAGAAAGTTACCGACAACAGTGACTTGAACATGCCTGAAGAAAGATTAAGACCAGCGTAATTATCATTAGTGAAATACAAACTCTATGAGTGCCTCGGTTTGACGGAGGGAAGGTTATGGTGCTGTTTTTGTTAAATTGATTGAAAATTCTGAATACATATCAGTTCAAAAAAATGTAATTATCAAGCAGAATTGGTGTTGAAAAGTAATTCCCTGAATCCCGAAACTGAAGGTTGTGTCCTGCGTTCTTTTCATTGATTTACACATAACTGTCATTTCCCGTCTATGTGCCAGATACTGTGGACAGTACACATGCAGCCCTTCCTGTGCGAAGGTGGCACATTTTTGCATAAGTTTCGTTATTTTATACCTTTAGATATTTGAGTCTATTTACACAACCTTTTAAAACAAAGCAGTTTTTAATCTAAGTATTCTTTCTCCATTTAATAAGGTTTTTCATACGTGTGTCAGTTTTAAGCTAAAAAGTCTGCTGATGTGTGGGGAAGATACCAAGATTAGTAAGAGATGTTGCCTACCTTGAAGAATTTCAGTCTTGTGGAATAGACAGAGAAGTAATTAGTAAAACCCCTTTAGTTATTTTCTTGTGTCATATATATGCATATGTGTTAGGAATGTTGAAGTCTTTTCAGTGCTGTATGTACTTTGCTTAAATTCTTATTTGGAGTGCAATTCAAATACTATGTCTTAAATATTAAAATCAGTGTTTTTAAAAATAAGTGGCAGTATTGGCAGCGTGTGTACCTGTGTGTTTGATTTTATTTTTCTCTCTGCTTTTCTGAAGAACAACAGTACTTTGAGATAGAGAAGAGGCTGTCCCACAGTCAGGAGAGACTTGTGAATGAAACCCGAGAGTGCCAAAGCTTGAGGCTTGAGCTCGAGAAGCTCAGTAAGTATCTAATTGTGTCCTTATTTTGTTCTTGGAGAATGGAGATCTTTAGAGAATCTTCTATATGCCGTGGAAACATTGAGTTACTATTTGTAAAAATACTGATTGTCATTTTGATTTTTTACTTGATGGTAATGACTTCCTTAAGATTGATTGGTCAGGAGATCTGAGTCCTAATTCTGACCGCTATTAAAAGTTCTTGTGCCCCATGTAAATCATAACATATAAAAGGGCTAGAACCACCTGTCCGTCTGCTTACACAACTGTACAGATCAAATTTTTGATGTCTGAAAGCATTTTAAAAAGTCATCAAGCATTATGCAACTGAAAATGTGATTAAGGAGAATGATTTTATTATTCGTATGTTGAAGATTTAAAGCCTATTCTATTTATATTTTAACTGTCACAATTTTTACAAATATCTATGAATCCCAGGATATTTCCTCTTTAAGGCCTATTTCTTGTGAAAGGTGAGTAATTTCCTTTTTAATTAGTTTTCTTATTAAGTTATAGAAGGTACACAAAGGGCCTGGCATTTTTTAGGAAAATGATGTGTATTCTATGTTTTGCTTATGTTAGAAGAAAGCAAATGTCAGGAAAGATCTTTTCTAGAGTAGGGACATAATTTTTATTAGATATAGCCGGATTCTTTAATTTGATTGGGAACACAGGAATCTAATAATCAAGAGGATGGTTAACACTTAAAACTTTTTACGTAACCATGTCTTTGCCCATCAACTATTTAGGTCATAGCTTTTTTCAGCTAATTTTGAAGCACTTAATTTTTAAAACACAGGATGTATACGTACAGTGGTATATATACACATTAATGAAGGCGTAAGTAATTTATCGAGTAGCTAGATCTGGTTTGTCATCTGCATTTAGTTCTGCCTTGGCATGATAACTAGTGGTCTATAGAGCCATGGTACTAAAGAATTTCGGGAAAATTACTGTGATTCTAGCTTCTTTTATGAGATCCAGAGAAGATGAGGATAAACCTAAACAGACATCTAGTGTGCCTTCCAGAGATATACACTTATGTTTGTGTTTTTTTAATTTGTGATTCCAAATCTGCACTTTTGGAAAGCAGCAAATGATATTAGTGTGAAATAGAAAATTCACACTGACTTAACAGGATTTTTCTCTATGATAAGCCAACTGTTTAAATAGAACATAAGATTGGAAATAGTGATATTTACTCATTAAATTGCTAGCATATAATATAGATGTATTTTAGTGAAAGAAAAGTTTTATTAAGTAAATTTTCCTTATTACCTGCATACATTTAAGGGAGCAACTGTACAAGGGAACATAGACCATTATGAGTGGAGATCGTGCGTTTGATAATTCAGTATTAAGTATATATTTTTTTCCTCTATGGTAAAGGCCCTTTTTAGGGTGATAAACAAGCTGAATCACAATTACCCATTTTTGTTATTTACTCTGTATATGTTTTGTGTGACTTTAATGTTATTTATTCTCTTGACCTTCTCTTTTTTACTGTGTTCTTAATTTGTAAATATAATTTACTGTTTATGATTGACTTAGAGATGTCCTTGAAAAATGATGAAAGTGAGAACTGCATATGCTTTTTCCTATAAATGTTGGTTAGAATGATCACAAATGTGATTTTGGAGACAGGATAGCATATTTAAAAATTTGGTATAGAAATAAACTTGAGATATTCATGAATTTGGAATGTACAGCTCATTCTTTATGAATCTCAGTTTCTTCATTTTGAAATACGTATGGGTGGCAATTGGATGAAAGCTGTCATTGCAGTTTTTAAGTTCATAAAATTTCTTTTATCCAGACAGTCAACTGAAGGCACTAACTGAGAAAAATAAAGAACTTGAAGTTGCTCAGGATCGCAATATTGCCATTCAGGTAAAAGTTATTTCTGTGAATAAAGCTAATTATAAACATGATACTTGAGGAAGTCTTCTTCTATTCTGGCTGTGTTTACTAGTTAATGGGAAAATGAAGCATGTTCTATTAGAAACCACTAAACAAAAATGCATAAGTATAGATTCCTTAATTGGACCTTTATGTGTTTTATTGATGGGGCATTTCTTTTACTCCTCAGAATATATTAGCACTTAATAGAAAAAGGAACTTGGTTTTAACTCTGTAGCTCTTCAGTTTGTGGTTTTTTCCAAAAATTCACATTGTAAATATAGTGCCATAGAACTGTAGGTAGGATAGCCATTCACAGATTTATCTATCTGTCCACCTACTCACTCACCTACCTAGAAATTCTCTAATATTTACTATTGCTCAGGCACTGTTTCAACTCTTGTGATACAATTGGGGATATGGGTGAATCCATATCATAATTGTTTTCTTAGAGTAGTAAGAAGAATAACAGATTGAATATGATCATGAGGATTGCTCACCCGTTGGTTTAATAAAGTGGTCTTTGTCCGTGGTTCTCTAACTAGATGGAACATCAGCCTCTTGCCATTGCTTTTTTAAAACTAGTGTTTGATTTGAAATGTAAAGGTACTTGGTATATTAAAGGTACTTATAATGAAAAAGAGTGAGAGACTTAATCCAATAGAAATTTAAAATTCTCTGCATAAAACTAAAACACAAATAAGCCATTAATGTATTTTAATACTTTAAATGAAGTATTTTTTCATTTAAAATATGACTATTTGGATCCTTAATACACGACTACTTTCATACTTAAAAAAAATCATTCGAGGGGGAAATGGGCAAAGGATTATAAAAAAAACAGGAAGCTGCACAAATGGTCTATGGCAATGTGAAAGGTTGCTCTACTTCACTTGTAATCAGAAAAACGCAAAAAAAGGAAAAATGCAGATAAAACAATCAGGTAATTATTTTTCATCATGTTAACATTGATTTCTTTTTTTTTTTTTTTTTTAAACAATCTTCACTTCTGACATGAGTGGCTTTTGGTGCTAATGAATCAAAGCATATTAATTGCCATTATCTTGCTGCAAAGCAGGTGACAAAAGGTTCTAAGACATCCCATTTCTAGGGCTCTTTCTTAAGAAAATAATTTGAACCAAGGTGTAAATGCAGTGACAGTCATCATAATTTTATTTTACGGCAGCAAAAAATTAGAAGTAAAATGTCCTTTCTACGAACTCATGTTTAAGTAACTAGGACACTTCCAAGTGATAAATAGTGACATGGGAAATTTTTTCATAAGCTATGAAAAATAATTTTTAAAACTGCAAAATACAAATAGAAGTGTTGAGATTTTGGGTAATTTTTAAACTTTTTGATGTACTAAGTTACAAGAAAAAGAAAACCAACCATTCTTAAACCACGGCTAATGTTATAGTGAGTAATCAACTTGATTTTTTAATTTGAATGTATTATGTTTCTCCTTTCTGTGATAGAGCCAGTTTACAAGGACAAAAGAAGAATTAGAAGCTGAGAAAAGAGACTTAGTTAGAACCAATGAGAGACTATCTCAAGAACTTGAATATTTAACAGGTATGAGAAAATACTTTAGACTCCAACTGCATTCTCCTCTCCTTATTGTGCAAGGAATTAATCCCCAGGTCATTTCTGTTGCTGGCATTTCTTTGTCATAGCTCAGAATATAGTTCAGTGTAATAGCCTATTGTTTCCGCCACTCGTTTATCTTTAGATCATTACCAAGGTTTTAAGAAGTGTCTAGACAAGTATGCACAAATGAAAAACATCTAAGAAGTTGTAATTTGGACCAAGGTTTACATGCTAAGACCCTACAGTGTTATTTATAACAACAAATTGGAAGCAGTTTAAATGTTCAGTTGTAGAGGCTAAACTCCTTCATTTTATACAGACACACTTGCTGGTATAAGCTGTCCATAAACATTCAGTATGTATAAGAACCTGAGAGGAGAGCTTATATTTAAAAATATAGACTGAAGAAGTGATGAGGCAGGAACATAAACTAAGTAATTCATGTACGTAAGATAGATAGTATGTGAAACAGTTGGTGTATTAAGGTAAACATGACTCCTAAGCAGTTTAATGGTATCAAATTCCCTTTGGTTCCTTTTTAAAAATTTTTGAAGTTTTATTTTTATTAACGGAAGAATTTTCAATTATTTATGTTGCTATACAGTAATATTCAATTAGGTAACTATACTTTTCCAGCCTCAGAAAAGTTACTTCAGAGTATTTGTTGATGGAGTTGATCAGTTAATGGGTATATAAAATTGAAATAATTTTGTTTATTTATTTTGAGAGAGAGTGCGTACACATGTAAGCAGGAAAGTGGCAGAGAGGGAGAAAGAATCCAATCATCAGCGCAGAGCCCGATGCAGGGCTTGAACCCAGGAACCATGAGATCATGACCTGAGCCAAAATCAAGTGTTGGACGCTTTAACCGACTGAGCTACCCAGGCGCCCCAGCATTTTTTTTTTAATAAAAACTTTCATGTTAGGGAAGCCTGGGTGGCTCAGTTGGTTGAGCATCTGACTGTGGCTCAGGTCATGATCTCACGGTTCATGAGTATGAGCCCTGCATAGGGCTTACTGCTGTCACTGCAGAGCCTGCTTTGGATCCTCTGTCCCCGTCTCTCTTTTCCCCTCCCCCACTCATGCTCACTCTCTCTCAAAAATAAATAAACATTAAAAAAACGTTAATAAAAAAACTTCGGGGTAAGGAATATGTAGAAAGTTAAGCATGTATATATTCTGGCTCTGTTGAGTAGGTTTTTGTTATATGTATTACTACTTTTTAACTTAATAAATGGCTATTTATGGAATTTTAGTAGATCTGTAAGTATATGTCAGGAAGATTAATGCCAATTTGCATATTTAGCTTAAGATACTGCATTTAAAATAAAATAACCCGTGTAAGTTATGTTGGTTTGGGTGCACAAATTTGGTTTATCATCTGCTTGTTTAAATTAAATATGTAACCAAGTATGACAGAGATAAAGTAAAGAAGTTGAGAACTACTTTCTATTCATTGCTTGTATTTCTGGAGATGCATCATCGATGTTTGGTTTCTCTGAGCATTAATTAGTCATTATTTTCAAATTCTCTTCTGACCTTTCTAGAGGATTTTAAACGTCTAAATGAAAAACTTAAAGAAAGCAATGCCACAAAGGGTGATCTTCAGTTAAAATTGGATGAACTTCAAGCTTCTGATGTTTCTGTTAAAGCAAGTAACAAATAATTCCTAATGCACAAAATACAATTTTTGCTTAAAACTCCCTAAATTAAATTTTAACTATAGGCAGATTATCTATAAAGTGATTAAAATCTGTGTTTTTGTTTTTGTTTAATGTCAGGGGATTAATTAAATATTAAGGCCATTTTAATTAAAGTGTTTATGTGATGTTTGTTTCTTATAGTTCATATGATTATCTTATCTGATTATCTGTTCTCCATTAAGAATGCATGCAAATACTTATATCTGATCTTAAAATAGGATTCTGCTTGTGTTCTTTAGCTGCAAGCAAAAGCTTTTAACTCGCCCTATATTGTCTTTAACTGCAAACATGATTTTCTTGGATATGTTTAGTATCGTGAAAAACGTTTGGAGCAAGAAAAGGAGTTACTGCACGATCAGAATACATGGCTGAATACAGAGTTAAAAACTAAAACTGATGAACTTCTGGCTCTTGGCAGAGAAAAAGGAAATGAGATTCTAGAGCTTAAATGTAATCTTGAAAACAAAAAAGAAGAGGTAAGTCAGTAAAACTGTGTTTTCATTTTGATTTCAAACTTACATTTGTGTGCCAGTTTATTACCAATCTATACTGTGGGTATACTAAATGAAATGTATTATATTAGAAACGTGGAGGACATAACTCAAGCATTCGGCCTAGGAAATGAACCAGTTGCATATAATTAAATATTTTAAGATCTTTTTTGATGAATTTTGCGATACTATTGTTTTTTGATGTTTCTTTAAGACCTGTTTAAGAAGTGGTGATAAATTTTGCCAGCTAAATCTAAATGTGCTGTTCTGTGAGCTGTTATTTTTCATTTTCTTAAATACACATATTTTATATGAAATCCTTTTTTGTGTGTAAGGGATTATTTTGCTTTCACTTGGCAGCTAACTTTATGTTTATTGAAACATGTTTATGTTATGTAATTGAAAATTAACTTCAATTAGTACAGTATCTTCCCTCTACCCAACCCTTTTGTTCCTAGGTTTCCAGAATGGAAGAACAGATGAATGGCTTGAAGATGTCAAATGAGAATCTTCAAAAACATGTAGAAGAGCTGTTGACCAAACTGAAAGAGGTATAAAAGACCCCTTTAAAATTTCTAGAAAAATGTCAAGGCACTTATGAGGCTTTTATTTTTAAAATGATTAATGTTGTGAACTATTTCTGCCACCGTAAAATTGCCAGGACACTTTGGTATGATGTAGCTAGGTTAAAGTAGCTAGACTCATAAACGGCAATCACATGCTCTACCCAATATCCAATATGTTGTCTGAAAAAAATGAGCATGGTTAATTTTAGTATTTAAGTATTACACTTTAAAAACATTTCCATCATTAAGATAATTCACCTTTACCCTGAAAATTGGTGTTAATTTTTATCTCTTTACAAATTGTATTTTTTATTTTAGCCTTTGATAAGCATTCTAAATTCAGTTCAGATGAGACTCCTGGAATTGTGTCTTTTTTGCAGGCCAAGGAACAGCAGGCCAGTATGGAAGAGAAATTCCACAATGAATTAAATGCTCACATAAAACTCTCTAATCTATACAAGGTAAATGCCCAGCCGCACATTTTAGTGTCCTGCTGTTGCATTTTTAAATGTCGAGTAACTTAGTAAGATTAAATTTTAGAGTGCTGCTGACGACTCTGAGGCAAAGAGCAATGAACTGACGCGAGCCGTGGATGAGCTGCACAAACTTTTGAAAGAAGCTGGAGAGGGTAAGATTTAAATTATGGGAAGATTATTTTTGGTTTTAGATATAAGGAGTTTTTTTCTTTACCTTTGTGTAGATTGTTGGATTTAGAAGGTAGATTAATCTTACTAGAGACAAAATTTGGTATAGAAGAAAGATTCTTGGAGTAAGAAATTTTGAATTCTATTTTCAGCAGATAGGATATTTGAAAATAGTTAGCCAGTGGTTTTGTTTTTTTCATCTTGGAATCCTATATATGGTCTGTATGGTCTGATTTCTAAAAGGAAAGTTTTCTTCCATTTATGAGACGCTTACTTTGATAAGTGCATAAGGGTTTATGGTTAGGGTATTCTCTTAATCCATAAATAAACCTAACATTTTAGTTTGTAAATTGTGTCTTAGAGTCTTTGATTTTCTCATATTCTTCTTTTTAATTTATTTTTGTATGATCTTTTTCCATTTTCTGTGTTCTAAATATCAGAATAAAATCAGAGAGATACTTAGAGCCACTTTTTTTTTTTTTTTTTTTTTTTTTTAATAATTTGAGTTCCCTTATTTTCCCCTTGGATTGGAGACATCAAAATCAGAAATAGATTCACCAGGCCAGGACATTTTAGGAATTATAAGTAGAGCAAGAGCTTTCAGAGGGTAACTGTCAATCATAGCCTGTCTAGAATTTAATGTCTACTGAAGGGAAAAATAATGACTATTCTGCTCCATTTTATAAACTCCAAGATTTTAATTGTGTGTTTGGCTATTGTCTTTAAAAATGTTTTTAGCCAATAAAGCAATTCAAGATCATCTTCTAGAAGTGGAGGAATCTAAAGATCAAATGGAAAAAGAAATGCTTGAGAAAATAGGGAAGTTGGAGAAGGAATTAGAGAATGCAAATGACCTGCTTTCTGCCACAAAACGTAAAGGTATGGATGAATAGATGCTTAATAATAGCTTGAATGAAATACTAGAACTTCCTACATAGTTCTTACTGATTTCCACTAATAGTATTTCTTTATCATGTTGGGATAAAGGAAATTCCATTAACTTAGAGAATTAGAATTTTTTAGTTTAAAATTGATATCTATCTGTATCTTTACTATGTTGTCAAGTATAAGTATCATTTGATAACACATAATTTATGTGTCAATTTCCCAAATATTTTCAACTATACCACTGCATGATTTTTAGAATTGGATTATGTTACATGACAATTTGATGCCCTGTTTTAAAATCCACATAGGAATTTATATGTAATGCTTCGTAGGTGTCACACTTTACTCATCTTGAAAAAAATATTACCGGTTTTAGTTTGAAATATTACAGAAATACACTAGATTTCTGTGTCTTGGCACAGGAGCCATATTATCTGAAGAAGAGCTTGCAGCCATGTCTCCCACTGCAGCAGCTGTAGCTAAGATAGTGAAGCCTGGCATGAAATTAACTGAGGTAAGAATGGTATTTGAGTCTTACTATATTTTCCTTCAGCAAAAGGAAATTTGCTGAAATTTAATGCTCAGAAAAATTCATCTTAAAATCATCTGGTGATTTCTTGGAACATTCCAAAAAAAGCTTTCTTGGTTTCTGGTTCTTATAACATAGTAAACATTACCATCTTATGTAAGTGCTAACACATGTTTATTATGAAGCTAGATCAATTAAGGGTATATACTTCTGTTGTTTTGCCCAGATTTGAAACAATCCCTCTTCTCCTTTCAGCTGTATAATGCTTATGTGGAAACCCAGGATCAGTTGCTTTTGGAGAAACTAGAGAATAAAAGAATTAATAAATATCTAGATGAAATAGTGAAAGAAGTTGAAGCTAAAGCACCAATTTTGAAACGCCAGCGTGAGGAGTATGAACGTGCACAGAAAGCTGTGGCAAGTTTATCTGTTAAGCTTGAACAAGCTATGAAGGTTGGTTCCATTCTTAAATTTTAGCTGTGGGAAAAATGTAGATGACACATGATTTACTAGTTAATTTTTTCTTAGAATTAAAGTGTTGGAGTTGGGAAAAAAGGCTAATCATGCTTTTTAAGTGGAAGAGTAGTTCTACTTTATTAAACACCTGTAATCATGAAATGTTCTATTCTTCTGCTAAAATTATGGGAGCCTTTTATATTTTTTAAGACATTAGAGATGTTTTCTGTAGGATTCACCAGTGGATGATGAATAGCCAAATCCCACTGGGCTTCTCTTCAAGTGAAAATAACAATCTCTTTGTAATAGAATTCTTTTAAATTTGTCACAGTCATTCTTTGTCAGTCAGGTTCTGATAATTCTGTCTAGAAATGGTAACCTTGTTTGACCATAGGGAAGAACTCCTTTTTTATAACATTTCATAATTTGGCAAATATTTATGTACATTATTTTGTTACTGTTCCTTTGCAAATTTGAAGTACCAAGGAAACACACATAACTTCCCTTTTAAGATTCCTTTTTATTGATGATTAAAAAAACATATTCTGATAATTTTGCTATTAGGGTACAACTATTAATATTACTGAGAAGTCGAGATTTGTTAAACAAGTTTTATTGAGAAAATACAGTTAAATCAGTTTGTATCTACTGTTTTAAACTGAAGAATTTCTCTCTTTTTTTTTTCCTGGAGATTAGTATAAATAGTGTCCTTAATTCAAACTTAAAATTTTGTTGCTCTTGCTATTACAGTTTAGTTGTCCGTTTAAATCAGCGTATATTATATTTAATGGTCTCTTCTCCTGGGTTATATGACATCTATCAAGTCTTGCCTTGACAGAGTATTGGCATTTAAAATCCGCACCCCCCCCAACCCCATTTTTTGACAAGAGGTCCCTGGGATATAATTAGATCATCTTGAGTTTCTCACTGTTGAGAGTGTTTTGCCCAGAGCTTATTGTCTGAAGAGGATAGTGAAGTAGAGGGACTTTAAGGCTCAGGTAGTAGCAGATATTCACTGTGGAAAAAACCTATTTGTTTTTCACTAATATGCAGGTATAATAATAAAAACTCCTTACATACTTCTTCAAAGCTTGTAAAGAATTTGTAAATAATTTCTGTGTCTTCTTTATAGCATAATCTTTTGTCCATAACAAATATCATGTGTTCATCAGTCTAGATTCTGTGATGTTCATTTGTTAGATACTTAGAGTTTTATAACCAAACTGCTTCTTCTTGGCATCTTAGTTAATCCCATTTTAAACCCTGCAGATTTGTATAATTGCCATCTCATGAATATCTGCCTCCTTCATTTTGTCACATCTTAGAGTTAATACAGAAAATGGTTTATGCGTACCTTCAGGGCATTGTATTCAGGTACTTGAAACAGTAGGATGAGTATGAGCCATCTTTCACTTGGATAGTACTTACAACATTATTATGTGAAAACAGCTCATTAAGAGCCAAAATTTGTATGGATTTGAGATAAAGCATAAAATTTCAACAGATTTTGTGCTTTTATCAGGATCCTTAAAGCTGTACCCCTAAATCCCTAGTAATATTGTGATGTAAAACTTAGCAAAGCACTGCTTATGCTATTTCTTTTTAACAGCCTAGGAACATTGGCTGTTGCTTCTTTAGAATTAATTTTTGATGCCTTTTTTAAGATGTCTTACGGATCTTACCCAACATTTTTTACTTTTGATGTGTATTTCCAGATAAGCAGCATAGTATCGATTAGCATCATAATATAGTCCTTTGTTTTCGTCTCAATAACAGGTTTTGATAGTATTTCTGTGACATCATTTGATATACACTATTAATTTGACGTGGCTGTAAAATTGTAATTTATAGTTAATTTAGAATGGCAAATTCACCATTGTTTGTGTTGGCATAATGATGAGAGCAGTAGTTGAGATTGAGAAGTATATGTGTTCATATTTGTAGAGAATTACTCTTTAGAAACTACTGTTTTATACAGAAGTATTTGAGCACTGTGTATTTTTATTATTCACATAATTACATTGGTATAGATCTTAGACGGGAATACAGAATTTTCATTTAAATCTATATTTTAAAGGAGATTCAGCGATTGCAGGAGGACACCGATAAGGCTCACAAACATTCATCTGTGCTTGAAAGAGACAATCAGAGAATGGAAATACAAATAAAAGATCTTTCACAACAGGTTAGAATTTTTTGTTTCTTTTCCTCTTTTTTTTTTTTCCCCTATAGCCTGCCCAGTAGTGATCGAATCTGCAGGTATCTAAGATGGAACTACTGTATCTGAAGTGCTCATCAGTTAGGAATCCTACTCTAGCAGAATTATAGCCTAGTCATTGTTTTTTGTTTTTTCATAGCCCTTCCCATATTTTTTAAGCGTTTGATAAAGTTTCAGATTGCAGGCACTGTTTGTAATAAATGAACTAATTCAAGAATAAGTAAGAGTTTCTGCCTCCTTCCCAAGTCCCAGAACATAACCAGTGCTAACAGACTGGTTTTGTTCATGTCTTCTTCATATGTATGCAAACACATGTGAACATTCATGAACATGTGTAAGCATCCCTTGTTTGTTTTTAAGTTTCTTTATTTTGAGAGAGCACATGTATGAGCATGAGAGGAGTAGAGAGAGAGGGAGAGAGAATCCCAGGCAGGTTCCTCGTTGTCAGCTCAGAACCCAATGTGGGGCTAGAACTCAGTGATCCGTGAGGCCATGACCTGAGTCAAAATCAGAAGTTGGATCCTTAACTGACTGAGCCACCCAGGCGCACCCCTCCTCTTGTTTTTAATGAAAAAAAAAAAAAAACATGCTATATGCATTACTCTGGCACTTTTTTTTTTCAACTGAATAAGTCAAGAATGTAGATCTATTTTGTTCATACATTTTATTCTCAATTTAGTGTGTGGATTTACACACATACATGAAAACTTCGTATGAATGGAGTTAAAATCCGTTTTTCATGCCGTCCTTCTTCCCCACTATACAGTACTCACACAAGCATGCAAGTGCAAGCATACACAGGTATATGTTTCTTTGTGTTTTATTTGGCCATTGTTTTACAAAAATGGAGCCATACTTCTAGACTTGTGAATTAGTGATTAAAAAAAAAAATAACAGCTTTCATTGATGCTTTTATAGAAATGAAAAATAATTTTCCAATTAAAATTCTATCTAAAACAATAATCTGTATATTTTTAAGATAATTTAATATTAGTTGATGGCTTTCGTTAAGTAATATTTTCATTTGAAATTTTTTATTCTAAACATTTTCAGAATCAAAGTCAATGCTATTTGATAACATTAAAACTTGGTTTTTAGATTAGAGTGCTTTTGATGGAACTTGAAGAAGCAAGGGGTAATCATGTAATTCGTGATGAGGAAGTAAGCTCTGCCGATATAAGTAGTTCATCTGAAGTAATATCACAGCATCTAGTATCCTACAGAAATATTGAAGAACTTCAACAGCAAAATCAGCGTCTCTTAGTGGCCCTTAGGGAACTTGGGGAAACCAGAGAAAGAGAGGAACAAGAAACAACTTCATCCAAGTAAGCAACTGACTACCTTGGTCTGTTTAGCAAATATTTATCTGAAAAGTTTTTATATGCTGCTAATAGTGCTGTAAACTGGGAATATAGTGACTTAGAGGGGAAAAAATTGAGCAAAAATACAAAAAATAATTTTTTTTTAACTCTCAGGGACCTCAATTTGTGGATGAGATTGATGGTAAAATAGAATAAGGTAGATAAATAAGTAGATAATTTTAGTTCAGTGTGTTCAGTGCTGTAATGGATAGAGTCCTGTCTCTGAGAGTGCAGAGGTGGAGGACCTAGCCTAGGTTTAAGGAAACAGACCTGGGTTCATGGATAAGGTAATGTAGGAATTACTCAAGCAGAGTAATGAATTTTCTCCAAAAATGTGTTTGGTGCCAGAGAAAAAGCAATGACTAAGAAGACTGGGATTTGGACTGAGTGGAATTGGTTTGATTTTTGCCAAGAGGTATCTCAGATGATTTTGGTGAGTGCCTGAGTCCTGTATGGTGGAGGTTTTCAAAGTGGTTCTTAAAATACCAGCAGCAGAAGGAAAGGATAAGAGAGACAAAACAATATGCTTAATGATATGTGGTAAAATGCCTATTAGTTTATAGTTTATTGAAGTACAGTAGAAATTATAACTCAAATAGACTGATTTCTTTTTCTACAGAATCACTGAGCTGCAGCTAAAACTTGAGAATGCCCTCACTGAATTAGAACAACTCCGTGAGTCACGACAACATCAAATGCAGCTTGTTGATTCTATAGTTCGTCAGCGTGATATGTACCGTATTTTGTTGTCACAAACAACAGGAGTTGCCATTCCTTTACAAGGTAGTTTTTTATATAGTCTAAAAAGTTCCAAGTAATTTTGGAAATATTTTTAAATGTATGTTATAGAATAGATTTTGCAATATAAGCAATGCCTACTGATGGTAACTTCAAATTTAACTACCATACGTGATTGATCATAACATCACCAAATCTAAAACATATAATTATTTTAGGTATGACTAAGAAAGAAATTCTGACCATTGTTGACAAGTGTTCATCTTAGGATCCATGAATTACTGTATCTATTTTTAAGTATAATTACAACGTGCTATTAATTTTAGGTGTACCTCATAGCAATTTGACATTTCCATACAACATGAAATGACATTCTGTAAGTCTAGTTACCTTCTGTCAGCAGAGTTAACTCACTATCATTGACCGTATTCCCATACTATACGTTCCATCTCCATGACTTTTTAGTTACATTTTGTTTCAACATTCCATTTGCAAATGAAACCAAAAACTGAAAATGATTTTAGTAGGTTATTAGATGTCTTCTTTCATAATCTCTATAATCTTACTGTTTTCTTTTAAATAAGTCAAACTTGTTTATTTTGGCAATGCCATATGTTCAAAGAGATGTTATATTACTACTTTTACGTTTCTGAAGCTTCAAGTTTGGATGATATTTCTCTTGCATCAACTCCGAAACGTTCAAGTACATCACAGACTGCTTCCACTCCTGCTCCTGTACCTGTAATTGAGTCAGCAGAGGCTATAGAAGCTAAGGCTGCCCTTAAACAGGTAAGACCACACCGTTAGACCTTTATCTTGGTTATTCTTTGAGGACATAGGTGGTTATTTTTTAATAATTTCATCAATATTTAGTTGCAGGAAATTTTTGAGAATTACAAAAAAGAAAAGGCAGATAATGAAAAAATACAAAATGAGCAGCTTGAGAAACTTCAGGATCAAATTACAGATTTGCGATCACAAAACACCAAAATTTCTACACAACTAGATTTTGCTTCTAAACGGTAAATATTCTTTCTTTCAGAAATTTATAGTCTTAAAAATAGTCTAAACTTCAGTATTCAGTTGAATCCTATATAAGGGTTAGTTTGTAAAAATGTTACTCATTTATGGACTATAATCCAGGATGAGAAGCTGTGGGGGTTCATTTTTTAATACTGGTTAATGATTCCAGTAGGCCAAGTAGTTATTTAATAAGTTGAAATTGATGTGAAGAATGTGGTGGTTTTCATTCCTGAGATTGAAGGATCTACTCTTTCTATAGAACTTAATTATTTTATAAATGCATCAGAGGATGAGAAGAATGTGAGCAAATTTCATTCAGCCTTTTCTAGATAGAAGAGAAGCAAGCACTATAGACTTTTAATTTTGAGAAAATTCACTTTCTTGGGCATCTATAAACAAGTAACAGTAAACCTCATTTTATAGTTGTTCGTAGGTCTATTGAATACTTGCTAGTTTAGTAAGTTAGGATGAAATTTATCTCTGTATACTGCATGATAAAACTAGGTTTTTGTAAGGATATGGCAGTTGGTTTCCTCCATACAGTCCAACAGTTCGATACCCCAAATATAAGTACCTTTTTCCCCCTGTGTTGGTAACTGTTGCCAGCCATTTTATAAGCTTTCAAGCACATAAGAAAATAGAATTATAGAGGAAAAAAGGATCTGCAAAAAACTAACCACGCATAAATAAATTGCATGCTGTATTGTGGATGTTTGGTGTATCAATATTATATTGGCGTTATTTTGAACGTGATCAAAATTCTTATAAATGAATTAGCCTAAAAAGTCAATTCAGCATGAAACTAGAACTTAAAGTTTATTTAGAATTTGAATTTTACTGTTAAATTTGGCGTTGAAGATTTTACGTGATTATACAAGGTACTTTTTTCATATTGTTAATCATGTGAAATTAGGCTGTCGTAAAGTTCTTCAAGAAATAAGCTAGGATTTAGTATTTCAGTTGCTTATAGAATTCTTTTTCTCTCCCGTAAGTTATGAAATGCTACAAGATAATGTTGAAGGATATCGTCGAGAAATAACATCCCTACATGAGAGAAATCAGAAGCTTACTGCAACAACTCAAAAGCAGGAGCAGATCATCAATACAATGACGCAAGATTTGAGAGGAGCAAATGAAAAGCTAGCTGTTGCAGAAGTGAGACCAATTTTCCTCATCTGGTTTGCATTATAAATTGCATTTGGCATGTGTTTTTTAGTTATTACTTTATTTTACTAGTTGATAATGATACAGATGTTTGAGAGGTTTATGAATTTCAAGTCCACTTAAATTTATTAGAAAGAGAGAGAGGGCATGTACATTCAGAGGAGGGGCAGAGAGAGAGAGAAAGAGAATCCCGAGCAGGTTCAGTGCTGCCAGCATAGAGCCCCATAAGGGGCTCAAACGCACAACTGTGAGATTATGACCTACGCTGAAACCAAGAGTTACATGTACAACTGACTGACACCCAGGTGCCCTGATTCAAATCCTTATTAACATAGTTTCTAAATACCAAGTTGTGCATCAGTTTAGTGATTGTTTCTATCAAAACTTAACAGGGAAAGAAATTTGTTTTTCTGGACTGATTTCTTTACAGATCTTCCATTTCATATTAAATTTGTAAGTTACTGTTTCTCTAACAAAGACAAATGTATATTTCATTTATTCTTCCTCATTTCTGATAAAAATATAAAAATTTTATTAGCATTAAATTATATTTCTGAATTTCAACATGAATACAAATATCTACTAGAAATTGGCAGTACTTTCAACTATACCGGTTTCTTGATGATGAATTTCTATCTAATGTTTTACTGTTTTATAAAGTTACTTCACGACATTCTGATCACTATTTGTGAGCTAGGTACATTTGTCCCCCATTTTACCTGTGTTGAGAAACCGACTCAAAAGTTAAGTGATTTCCTGTTTGGGATAGTCATGAGAAATGGTTGGTTGGGCCTTATACCTAGGTTTTTTAATTCTGTTGGCTACATCCATTCATTTTTATATGCTTCCACTCATTTGTGGGGAATGGATGGCATCACTTCTAACTGGTAGAGTAAGTTTTATGATTGTTCATTTATGACTTATTGTGTAAATATGAATACTTCGAGGTTATCTTCAGAGAACCCTTCCAAATCTCCTGAGACTCAGAATGTACTCTTGATGAGGCAGAAAAAATTGAAATAAATCAGTCAGCATTCTCAAACCAGATACTTAGAAACCAAGCTTGGATTCTAAAACTTGAATAATTTAATAGTGTATAGGTAAGACTATAGCAAAATTTTGCAGTTTTCTTTCTTTTACTCTTGACATTTTAGATTTTGTTGTTGGTTGTCTCAAAGTCTGATTTGTTAAGAACAGAGAAATCATTAAGTATTTGTGGTAATTGCAAGATTTTTTTCTTTGGTCTATTGATCTTCCCAGTAATTTTTGCTTCAAATTTTAACACCTAAAACTTAAGAGTCATAAGTTCTTATATAATGAAGAGATGTCCTCGTCTCTAATTAACATTAAGAAATACATAATAATGGAGGATCTTTTAAATTTTGTAATGGTATTACTACCGTTGATAAATTGTTTTCCCACATTTTTTCTTTTACTTGTATTTGTCTCAAGGTAAGAGCAGAAAACTTGAAAAAGGAAAAGGAAATGCTTAAATTATCAGAAGTCCGCCTTTCTCAACAAAGAGAGTCCTTGTTAGCCGAACAAAGAGGGCAAAACTTGCTGCTGACTAATCTACAAACAATTCAGGTAACAAAAAAAAAAAAAAAAAAAACAACCTGTAGAAAAAAATGTTCTAAGTTAAATAAGTAGTGTTAACATTGTATCTTCTCAGGTTCTTAATTAGAAAATTTTTCTGTCACTTTTGTCATGCATTATGATAATTGAATTTTGAAGTTTATTAGGACATATCAGTATTCTAAATAAAACCTTGAAAGAGTGAGTGAAACCATGCATTTAGCAGTTTTCACTCTCAGATCTGTATTTACAGAGTTTTGTGCAGTTTAGTTGTTTTCAAGAGTAAAATTTTCTTTTTATTTTTCTTCTAAAACTTCAGTAAATCTGAATGACTATTGTAATATGTCTCTTTTTTCTTTGTTAAGTAGATATTTTAATATGAAAAATGTGATTTGGTTAATGTTCTAGATTTTAACTTCTTCATGTAGAAGTGGGTTGTAATTTTGTAATTCTCTGTTGCCTTTAATTTTCTCTGTATTACTTTTTTAACTTCTTTCTTAAGCATAACCAAAAAATCTTTTTTTAACTTAGGGAATATTAGAGCGATCTGAAACGGAAACCAAACAAAGACTTACTAGCCAGATAGAAAAACTGGAACATGAGATATCTCATCTAAAGAAGAAGTTGGAAAATGAGGTGGAACAAAGGCATACACTTACTAGAAATCTAGATGTGAGTCTGTTAGTATAATGAATTTCTGTAGATTGTTTATTCCTGGAAATGAACCTGGTATGTAGGTACACTGCCATTTCCTGTTGAAGCATGGTTTTGAAGAGGCTTCTTACAAGCTGTTAGTTTTCCTTTCCTCTTTGTGTGCCTAGTAATTTTTGGTTGGGTGCTATATATTGTGAGTGAGTGCTGGATATTTTAATATTCCTAAGTCCTGGGTTTTGTTCTGAGATACAGTAATTGAAATAGTTTGATTCTCTTGAGTGTTGCTTTTTATGATTTTTTGAGGCAGGCTCAAAGGAGTGATCAGTCTATAACTAATTATTCCCCACTATTGAGGCAAGACTTTCCTGAATACTAGTCCCCATGTCCAGTAAATTATGAGTTTTTTCATTCTGGTTGCTTGTAACTGGCATTATTCCTGACTCTTTGTGAACACCACATACTCTTCACTCAGTCTCTTTGGATGATTCTTAACCCTGTCTGGGGTAATTTCACATGTGTGTACTGATGACTATTTCGTTGAATATTCAACAAGGATCCTCTGCAAATCTCTTGGGTAGTCTAACAGTGCAGCTCTCTGTGATAGTCCCTCTTAGGAAACTGAACTAATTTAGTCTTCCTGTACTCTCAGTTACATATTCTCAGTTCAAGGAGTCTGCTTGCTTCTGCCTTATTTCCCTTTCCCTCTGTCAAAGCCTGGACACTCCTAAGTTAGGAAGCTAGGGAAATTACGGGGCTGGCTTCTTTTGTTTCCTATCTCAGGTATCACAATTCTTTTTTTCAGTTATTTCAGATGGGAAAATGTGTCTGATTTCTGTTACTCTATCTTGGCCACAGTTTAATATGTTTTAAAATGATAACATGAACCTCTAGGTACTTAACTGGAAAGATAGTGTTTGTAGGGTTAATGTATCTTTTCTTTTTAGGTTCAACTTTTGGATACAAAAAGACAACTGGATACTGAGACAAATCTTCATCATAACACAAAAGAACTATTAAAAAATGCTCAAAAGGAAATTGCTACATTGAAACAGCACCTCAGTAATATGGAAGTCCAGCTTGCTTCTCAGTCCTCACAGAGAACTGGCAAAGGTGAATATATTAATATATAAGTAAACTTATAATAAAGTACTTTTTTTAGGCTTGTGACATATCCTGTAAATAAATAGTCTATATGTTTTGTGGATAATAGCAAAATGGGGGGGGGGGAAGCCTTTTACTCTTCATATAGAAAAGCTTAGTTTTAGGGTAAAATTAATAAATTTGCAGACTCAGAAAACTCAAAATAGTTCTGCATGGCACCTGACCAGTTTTCTAGTTGTTGAAACCATATATTGATACTGGTAAAATGTTAATTTCGAGGAGGATTAATACTTGAAATTTTAACTCTCCCCTGTTAAATCTGTAATAAGGGTCACTTGCAGAGATAATTGATTTGTTTGGTCTCTTTTAGAGTAGTAGTAATGATCATTGCTCATTGATAGCCTTAGGCAAAAGATTTGTTTCATTAGATTTTGCTTCTTTTTATGAATACACCATTTCAAATGCAAAGCCTTGCTCCAGAAAATCTTAAGAAAAAACATAGTATGTGTGTACATTTGTATATGTATGTGTGTATTGATGTGATGCATAAGTGGATGTATAATTATGCAATAGTCAGTGGTCCTTGCTGATAATATCACATGATAAGAAAGCACCCTTTTCAATCAGCACTTTCTTCTTTTTCTATGGACTTTAGAATAAAAATTGGACTAAATAAGATTTAGTGTTTTAGAGTAAACAATATTAAAAAAATAAATTAATAACCTGGTAATATCTTCAAGTAGCTCTCTCAATCTAGTGCAAATATTTATTCTTCTCTTTTAAATATCTTCTTTGTAATAATTGTAATGGTAGATTTCAAATACTTGATATTGAAGAAAAAATAATAATATCCTGTAGAAATACCTGTTTTTATTTTGGTATTTAGTATGTGTTGAAATATATGTTCAAGATAAGTAGTACTTCTACATTTGAGCCTTAATCCTAATTTCACAAACTCTTTGATAGCAGTCATCTCTAATACCATTTAAAATGTTACTTTTAAGAAAGCTCTTAAAATCTTTTAGGTCAGCCTATCAACAAAGAAGATGTGGATGATCTTCTGAGTCAGCTAAGGCAAGCAGAAGAGCAGGTGAATGATTTGAAGGAGAGACTCAAAACAAGTACTAGTAATGTGGAACAGTATCGAGCAATGGTTACTAGTTTAGAAGAATCTCTTAACAAGGAAAAACAGGTATATACAATTTTAAATTCAACTTGAATGCACTTATTAACATTTTCTTTTATTAGGAGCCTGCTGTGTGTAAGTACTATAGTAAACATGAGTTTGATATCATTGTGTTTACCTCTTGAATCTAAAAAGTACTTAAGTCTAATAAGCCAGATAAAACAAAACCTACAAAATTCAGAAACTTTAGCATTGATTTTAAAAAAAAATTTTTTTTTAATGTTTATTTTTGAGAGAGAATGAGCAAGCATGAGTGGGGGAGGGGCAGAGAGAAAGGGGGACACAAAGTCAGAAGCAGGCTCCAGGCTCCAAGCTGTCAGCACAGAGCCTGACATGGGGCTCGAACCCACGAACTATGAGATCATGACCTGAGCTGAAGTCAGATGCTTAACCAACTGAGCCACCCAGGCGCCCCGATAGATTTTTTTTTTTTTAAAGGAGGCAAATGTTAATTTTAGTACTTGTGAAGTTTAGATTTAGAGAAACTAATTGTATAATTTTAAATGTGTATAATTTTTGGAGGCGCCTGGGTGGCTCAGTCGGTTAAGCGGCCGACTTCAGCTCAGGTCGTGATCTCATGGTTTGTGCGGATCTCAGAACCGCTTCAGGTTCTGTGCTGACAGCTCAGAGCCTGGAGTCTGCTTCAGAGTCTGTGTCTCCCTCTCTCTCTGCCCCTCCCCTACTCATGCTTTGTTTCTGTCTGTTTCAATAAAAAATAAAAACATTGAAAAAAATTTTTTTGAAATGTATAATTTTTGTATTCTGTTACTTGTATGGCGGTAAAGGTGACAGAAGAAGTACGGAAGAATATTGAAGTTCGTTTAAAAGAGTCAGCTGAGTTTCAGACACAGTTGGAAAAGAAGTTGATGGAAGTAGAGAAGGAAAAACAGGAACTTCAGGATGACAAGAGAAAAGCCATAGAAAGTATGGAACAACAGGTAAGTTAGATTATTAGCCATATCAGTCTTTTGTGTGTGTGTGTAAGGATTTGAATTCTTTTAACTAGCTCATTAGTTATCATCCAGTTCATTTCAACAGATACTGACTGGACAAATATTTAACAATTTTAGTTGTATGTCTTACTCTGCTCTGTAGGTCTGTACGTATTTCCTTTTGAGTATTTTAGACTACTTTATGGTAGTAGGTTATCAGTGCTGTTTTTTACAAGCCTCCGCTTGAACATTAACTTTTGCAGATACTAGTAAGGAGTGTGAACATAGACCTGCAAAGTTTGTGCAATATTACTTGAAGTTCTCTTTTAAATTTAGTAAGTGCCTTTGGGCTAGTTGGATTTTAAAAAATTGTCATTAAAATAAGCTTGCAATTAACCCTGATTTTAATGTTCTTCTGATTTAGTTATCTGAGTTAAAGAAAACACTTAACAGCGTGCAGAATGAAGTACAAGAAGCTCTTCAGAGAGCCAGCACAGCTTTGAGTAATGAACAGCAAGCCAGACGTGACTGTCAGGAACAAGTAAGTCATTGAGAAATGAGATTTAATCCTAGGGAACAGTCCTTGGAGTGTCTTAATGCATGTTGAGGACTGGTAAACCTTACAGAAACGCAGTTATTTTCACTCTTCTGGAACTTGCACTAAGATCAGCTGAAAAGTGTATGTGAAGACTAAAAGCAAATGGTGCAATAACCATTAACAAAGTAATCTTGATAAATGGGGAAAAGTATAAAAGTATGAGTAGTAATAAAACTGAAATAGAATGGGAAAGGAAGACATGTACTGTTCTCATCTTTGAGTGGTATATGAATAGTCATTCGTTTGATAACAGTTCTTTATTGCTTACATATATATAGTATGTATATGTATGTATGAAGGTTACTTTAGAAGTGGGATACAGGGGAAAATATTTCAAAGGTAAATTAGACAAAAATTATCTTTGGCCTATTGCCAATGTAACATTGCAAATGAGTATCAGTAATTAAGCATTCAACTAAATTATTCTCATTTCCCTTTGTTCACTTTAAGTTTGTGTTTGTGTGTGTGTGTGCATGTATTTTATATATCTGAGTTATTCTTGGCCCTTATTTTATAAAGCCTGTTCCAGATTGCTGCATTGTCTTAAGTTTCATTTTGAACTGTTCTTTAATATTTCTAAGGAAGCAATATTTTAAGGGTTTTTTTTTTATGGCTGTTTTTCCTACAAATTTTTAAATTCCAATTAGTTAACATATAGTGTAATACTAATTTCAGGTGTAGAATTTAGTGATTCGTCACTTACATACAACACCCCGTGCTCATCGCAAGTGCCCTCCTTAGTACCCATCACCCATCTAGCCCATCCTCCGCCCCCATCTTCTCCATCAACCCTCAGTTTGTTCTCTATAGTTAAGAGTCTGTTTCTTGGTTTTCCTCTTTTTTTGCCTCCTGTGTTCATTGGTTTCTTAAATTCCACATGAGTGAAATCATATGGTATCTGTCATCTTCTGTTTCATTTAGCATGATAATTTTTAGCTCCACCCACATCATTGCAAATGGCAAGACTTCATTCTTTTTTGTGACTAATATTCCATCACATACACACACACACACACACACACACACACACGCACACACACACGCACACACATACACACCACCTTTTCTTTTTCCATTCATCAGTGGATGGACATTTGGGCCCTTTCCATAATTTGGCTATTGTTGAAAATGTTGCTATAAATATTGGGGTGCATATGTCCCTTCAGATCAGTATTTTTGTATCCTTTGGGTAAATGCCTCATAGTGGTATAATTACGGTATCATAGGCTAGTTCTTTTTTTAACTTTTGAGGAACCTTTTTCAGAACCCTTTACACTTTTTCAGAACGGCTGCACTTTCCCACCAACAGTGTAAAAGAGTTCCCTTTTCTCCTCATCCTCGCCAACGCCTGTTGTTTCCTCTGGTATTAATTCTAGCCATTGTAACTGGTGTGAGGTGATAGCTCATTGTAGATTGGGGTTTTTTGTTTTGTTTTTTGAGAGCGAGAGAGTGTGCACAAGCCAGGGAGAGGGGCACTGGGGAAAAGAGAGAATCCTAAGCAGGCTCCATGCCCCGCACAAAGCTGGACGCGGGGGTCAGTCTCAGGACTGTGAGATCTTGACCGAGCCGAAATCAAGCACTTAACCCTACCTAATGAGCCACCCACGGGGCCCCATCACTGTACTTTTATTTGTATTTTGATGGTGCCGTTATCACCAATGATGAGTGACATTGAGCATCTTTTCATGTGTCAGTTAGCCATCTGGATGTCTTCTTTGAAAAGTGTCTATTCATGCCCATTTCTCCACTGGATTATTTGTTTTTTGGATGTTGAATTTGTTAAGTTCTTTACATATTTTGGATACTAACCCTTTATCAGATATGTTGTTTGCAAAAATCTTCTCCCATTCCATAGGTTACCTTTTAGTTTTGTTGATTGTTTACTTCATCATGCAGAAGCTTTTTATTTTGATGAAATATGGAAAGTTTATTTTGCTTTTGTTTCCTTTGCCTCAGGAGACGTATCTAGTAAGAAGTTGCCACAGCCAGTGTGAAGAGGTTGCTGCCTTTGTTCTTCTCTAGGATTTTGATGGTTTCTGGTCTCACATTTAGGTCTTTGATCCAATTCGAGTTTTTTTGTGTATGGTATAAGAAAGTGGTCCAGTTTCATTCTTCTGCATGTTGCGGTCCAATTTTCCCAACACCATTTGTTGAAGAGACTTTTTTCCTTAGGATATTCTTTTTTCCTTTGTTAAAGATTATTTGACCATATAGTTGCAGGTCCATTTCTGGGTTTTATTCTGTTCCATTGATCTATGTGTCTGTTTTTGTGCCAGTACCATTATGTCTTGATGACTATAGCTTGAAATCCAGAAATGTGATGCCTCCAGCTTTGCTTTTCTTTTTCAAGATTGCTTTGGCTATTTGGGATCTTCTGTGGTTCCATACAAATTTTGGGGTTGTTGGTTTTCTTTCTTCCTGTTTCACTTTGGGGAGTTTATATCTTTCTAGGAATTATCCATTTCTTCCAGGTTGCCCGGTTTGTTGGCATATAATTTTTCATAATATTCTCTTAAAATTGTATTTCTCTTGTGTTGGTTGTGATTTCTTTCATTTGTCATTTTATTTATTTGGGTCTTTTTTTTTTCTTTTTGATAAATGGCTAGGCATTTATCAATTTTACCAATTTTTTCAAAGAACTAGCTTCTAGTTTCGTTGATCTGGTATTTTGTTTATTTGTTTCTATATCATTTATTTCTGCTCTGATTTTTATTATTTCCCTTCTCCTGGCTTTGGGCTTCATTTGTTCTTTTTCTGGCTCCTTTAGGTGTAAGGTTAGGTTACGTATTTGGGATTTTTCTTGTTTCTTAAGGTAGGCCTATGTTGCTATATACTTCACTTTTATGATTGCTTTTGCTGCATCTCAAAGATTTTGGATCATCATGTTTTCATTTTCAATTGCATACTTGTGTATTTTTATTTTTCTTTAATTTCTTGGTTGACCCATTCGTTGTTTAGTAGGATGTCCTTTAAACTGCATGTATTTGTAGTCTTTCCACATTATTTTCTTGTGGTTCACTTCAAGTTTCATGGTGTTGTGGTTGGAAAATATGCATGGTATGATCTCAGTCTTTTTGTACTTGTTGAGGCCTGATTTGTGGTCCAGTGTGTGATCTATTCTAGAGAATGCTCCGTGTGTACTGGAAAAGAATGTGTATTCTTCTGCTTTAGGATAAAATGTTCTGAATATATCTGTTAAGTCCGTCTGGTCTGGTGTCTCATTCAAGCCCTTGTGGGCTTGTTGCTTTTCTGCTTAGATGACCTATCCGTTGATGTAAGTAGTTAAAGTTCTTTATTATTATTGTATTATTATCAATGAACTTATTTATGTTTTTTATTAATTTCTTTCATATATTTGTATGCTCCCATGTTGGGGACATAAATATTTACAATTGTTAGATATTCTTGTTGGATAGTCTCATAGTGCCCTTCTTCATCTTTTGTTACAGTCTTTGGTTTAAAATTTGGCTGTCCTATAGAAGTATTGCTACTTTAGCTTTCTTTTGACATCCATTTTCATGATAAATGTTTCTCCATCCCCTTACCTTTCAATCTGCAAGTGTGTTAAGGTCTAACATGAATTTCTTATAGGCAGCATATTTTATTAAATACAGCATAACTTCTAATTATTCTCTTTCGGTACATTTAGATTTTTAAATAACGTAATGTATATCTTTTCAGAAAATACTGACTAGACTTCTGAGTTTTTAATCTTGTGTCAATGGGGGGATAATTTCTTACAGGCTAAAATAGCTGTGGAAGCTCAGAATAAGTATGAGAGAGAATTGATGCTACATGCTGCTGATGTTGAAGCTCTACAAGCTGCCAAGGAGCAGGTTTCTAAAATGGCATCAGTCCGTCAGCATTTGGAAGAAACAACCCAGAAAGCAGAATCACAGTTACTGGAATGTAAAGCATCTTGGGAAGAAAGAGAGAGAGTGTTAAAGGTATTATACATCACGATAGAATATTCTGGAGAATTTGAAGGCTTGGGGGTTTTTAAATATACATTGATTGAAAAATCTGTTACTTTTTTTTAAGTTTATTTATCTATTTTGAGAAAGAAAGAGAACAAGCTGGGGAGGAGCAGAGAGTGAGGGGGACAAAAGGATCCAAAGCAGACTCCTTGCTGACAGCAGAGAGCCTGATGCAGGGCTCGAACTCACAAATTGTGAGAACATGACCTGAGCCAAAGTCAGACGCCTAACCAACTGAGCCACCCAGGCACCTCAGAAAATCTATTATGATACACTCTCTCTTGTTTACAGGATGAAGTTTCCAAGTGTGTGTCTCGCTGTGAAGATCTGGAGAAACAAAACAGATTACTTCATGATCAGATTGAAAAATTAAGTGACAAGGTTGTTGCCTCTGTGAAGGAAGGTGTACAAGGTCCCTTGAATGTATCTCTCAGTGAAGAAGGAAAATCTCAAGAGCAAATTTTAGAAATTCTCAGGTAAATCCAATAATACTCTTAATGTTTTATTTTGTGGTATACCAAGCACTGTGTAATGCAATTATAAATGCATAAATTAGGGAAGTGGGGGTTATTGCTATTTATTTATAAAGCTCATTCCATCCATATTGGCCAATAAACCCACTTCCACTGAATTAGTGGTCACTTTTGACATTTAGACATATGCCAAGTTAAAGATAATGACTTTAAGTTGAATCTCGTAATAAGAACTTGAGTGGGTTCTTTGAAAAACTAAATGCCTTTCGATTATTTTTTTAAAGATACACATTCTAAAGCCATTGTCTATAATAAAAATATCTCTCGTTAACTTATTAATGAAAACGTGTAAAAATAGTTAAAGTGAATGGGTTTTGTCATCTTAAAGATTATCCAAGTTTTGAAATGTATTGTTGGCTTTTTTTAATTCAAATAAAATCTTATATATTCCTGTAGATTTATACGACGAGAAAAAGAAATTGCTGAAACCAGGTTTGAGGTGGCTCAGGTTGAGAGTCTGCGTTATCGTCAAAGAGTTGAACTGTTAGAAAGAGAGCTGCAGGAACTGCAGGATAGTCTCAATGCTGAAAGAGAGAAAGTCCAGGTATGTATCCCAAGCTTCAAGAAAGCAGTTGTTAAATCAAGAGAGCACATTTCTGTTTCTTGCAACATAAAATTTAATTTGGAATAAGCATTTTTCCTAAATTCACAAATTATTAAACATTATTAAATAGTGATACAGTATAATGGTAAAAGACTAGTGTCAATCAGACTGCCTGGTTTTAAATTCTAGCATCATGCCATTAGATGTGTGTCTTGGGTATATTGCTTTCCCTGCTCTTAATATTGGGGTGATAATAATAAGGATTAAGTGAGTACACGAAGCATTTAGAAACATGTCTGGTGCGTGGTGAATGCTTAAATAAATTTCGGTTCTCTTTTTTATTATTATAGTGTCATATATATGTTGGTAATTGTTCTAAGATAAAATTGTAGATAGAAACTGCTACAGAACACTTTTTTCTCAGCAAGGGAGCAAAATATAGTCAAAACTATCAACCAGGAAAGGAAAAGAAGACGCTGTAGTGAATGGATGGTCACAGCAAAAGCTCTATTCCTTAACCCACACTGCCAGCCAAAAGCTTTATAATTGCATGCCCTCGTTCTAAGGAGATGCAGTAATAGAACTTCACATCTGGAAGGAAGGAAATTATGATCTTCACTCATTTATCTTCTTTTAAATGATAGTTGAAATGGCTGCTAGAGAAGAGCCATTGAACCCCAGGGGAAAATGAGTAGATTTATGGGGTTTATGTTTTCATACAGAAATGAAAAGTTTCAGAATTACATCTTGACAAAATCCAATTCGAATATATCTCGTAATAAACAGACCCTCCAATCAGTGGCATTACATTTGGAGGGAAAAAAAGCAGAATCACGGTTTTTAAAAAGATGGCATATTCTCTCAGTGTTCCTTCCGGCAAATACTACTAGAAAATGCCCAACCAACAGTTAAAGGGGAGAACTAGCTCCTACAATCAGAACAGTCAAGAAATCTCACATATCAAAAATAATACCCAGGCATGAACAGTGTCGGGTGGCAACCCTGTGTCATAGATTTTTTTTAATTGCACATTTTTTTTCTTTTAACTATATTAAAAGCAGGCAGTGATCTGACAAAATATGTCTTACGAAATACTGTTATATTAAACTTTACTTACAAGATGTAAATTAGGATTTAATTACATTAATGGAAACATCCATTGCTTTTCAGACTTGAGAGTTGCTGCTTCAAAAGGTGGTTTTACACAAACACTAAATTAAAAAAAAACAACTTTAGAACACTGATGCTTTAATTTCAGCATCCACATCTCAGCAATCAGTGGTCCTGAACAGAAAAGTGGAAAAAGACAGCAGTCCCCCAGGAAATCAGGCCCACCAATTTCAGGGATCTGCTGTGCGCACATTCTTTCATAATCTCTGCTGAGGACCATGAGAAGCAGCAGCACCAAAAGCAGAGTATTTTTGTTCCATTTGTCAGATTCCAAACTATACCCAAATGGATTGCAAGGATCAATTTTTAAAAGCCAAAGCAATTCTAGGAAAGAAAACAACTCATTCAGGGGGATTGTGTGTGTTTATAGGTGTCTTCTGTGGCCTTTCTCCAAGTTTAACCACCAGCAAGTTTGAGAGCTGGCAGGTTTGACTACCCCTGGTGACTGTTACTTTCACTTTGTCAAAACCTGAACTAAAAAAAGCTGCATCATTTGAGGCACCTGGGTGGCTTAGTCGGTTGACCATCTGACTTCAGCTGAGGTCATGATCTCGAGGTTGTGAGTTCAAGCCCTGCGTTGGGCTCACTGCTGTCAGCCTGTCAAAGCAGAGTCTGCTTCAGATGCTATGTCCCCCTCACTCTGCCCCTCACCCACTTGCGCTCTCCCAAAAGTAAATATTTAAAAAAAAAAAAAAGCCTGCATCACTTGACGATAGCCAAGCGTGACACGTCTGAGGACCCAGTATTCATTCTCAGGCTGGTGGAGAGAGAGTAAATGTGATTCCAGTACTAAACAAGGGAAGTCTGAGATTCTCTCCAACCTTACCTGATGGCTTCTAGCCAAAGCAAGGAAGTGTCATGGAAAGTGTTCAGTGGTGATTGTGCAAAAAGGCACTTGAGGAAGAGGAAGGAAAAAAAAGCCCTCAGTTAAGGTTGGGAGAAGATATGGGGAAAGCCCTGAATTTGTCACCAAAGGCCAGTTTCAGAGGGGAGTAGAGGGAGTTACAGTCTATGCTTCAGCCAGTGGTGGTAGTAGAAAGTGAAGAAAGGACAGTGGCTCAGAAGGGGGAGAGGGCATCATCTAAGATTTAAAAAAAGAAACCAGAGATCCCCTGGAGCACCCCCGCTAACTCCCTCACATCCAGCAGTAGTCCCACAGGCTCCGACCTGAAACCTCCACTCCTCCTCTAGCAAGTTACCCCAAGCTGGAGGGCTGTTGCAGGCCATGTAATCAGCAAGGTGATTGTGTGATGTGTCCTTTTACAGTTGAATTAGATGTGTCCCACTGGTTATGAATGGAATCAATTTAAGTATACTTTCGGATCCTGGAAGTTCATATGTGGACAGTGGTTATGCTTGACAGGATTTGTTATAGCATAGCATATATTTCAGATGGACAAAAAATGAGAATTGCTCACAGTAGCTTAAGATAAATAGCCTTTGAATGTGTTTCCCTTTTAGTAATTTGAGATCTACAAGACATATCTAGAAAATTAACTATGTGGAAAGTGAAGACTGCTTAAATCAAACGGGAGGAGGAGAGGGCCTTTGGTTTCTTCTTTTTGATTGATTGCTGTAACACTATCTTTGGCTTGAGCCATAGCTTTAAAAATGGTGAGGAAATAAAGTAACATGTAAAAGATGAATAATTACACCCAGTGCGAACAGAAAAAAGTTTCTCACAGTTGAAATATTCAGTAGAATTGCTCAAAACCAAAGTGATGAAACAACGGAATGAAATGAAGAATTTCTGAACAGTGGGGGACATGCCGGGGGGTGGCGGGGAAGGTAATAATAGCATTTTAGAACTATTAATAAATTCCCTATATCAAGAAGAAGAATAGGTAGAGAAAGATTAATAGATAATAAGAGATCTGGATTGATGTTTTTACCCAGTGTTAGAACAGATTATTTGTTAGTGGGATTTGTATTTTATTGCTTTCATGCTTATAGTTTTAAACTCCTTGTTGTTAGCCCGCATCACAGAAAAATAAACGTGTACAACTTCCAAAAATTTCTATTTAAAAGCTGACATTTAAATTCTTTTTACTTTTTGTAGGAAAGATTAGAAATGGTAGGAAAAGATAGGTCTTCACCTACTGTTGGATGTTCATATACTCATGTGTTTGAAATCTTTAGGTAACTGCAAAAACAATGGCCCAGCATGAAGAACTAATGAAGAAAACCGAAACAATGAATGTAGTGATGGAGACCAATAAGATGTTAAGAGAAGAAAAAGAGAGGCTAGAACAGGATCTACAGCAGATGCAAGCAAAGGTTTGGAACTTCCTAATCCAGAGTAAATGCATGTCATTTTTAATAATGTTAGAGTTTTCACATCAGATGTTCAAAAAAATACTGGCACTGTTTTCAGGTAAGGAAACTGGAGTTAGATATTTTACCCTTACAAGAAGCAAATGCTGAGCTGAGTGAGAAAAGCGGTATGTTGCAAGCAGAGAAGAAGTTACTAGAAGAAGATGTCAAACGTTGGAAAGCACGTAACCAGGTAAATGCAATTAAACGTGAAGGTTGATTTTTTAAATAATAGGGTAACATTTAAGAGGATGAGAAATGACTAATTTATTTCCTTAAAATTCCAAATTTTGCTTTTCCTGAATCTCTAAAATATTTTTGTACATGAAAAAAATGAATTTATCTAGGTTATTGAAGCACTTTTCAGACTTGTTCACTGAAAACTTTTTGAGGGAACAGAACTGTATAATTTTGATTAGATGGTTAGAAACTCCAGCTCCATATTTAAACAAAAGATTGGAAATCCGCCTTGCCAGACAGTAGTTACGCGATTTATGAGAGTTCCTTAATATTTCCGAGCCACTTTTCATTTTACAAAAAGTTTAATAAATGTAAAGCAGTTCACTTAGCGCCTGACTCCTAGAAAATGGTCTAAAATGGTAACCGTTATGATCTGAATAGTATTATAGAATTTTAGAGCCCATTTATTCCTGTTTTTACCACACAAGCAGTCTGAAAAATCAAGAAAGGAGGGTGATCTTCACAAATCTAGATATGTTCCAGGTAAACTTTGCTGCTCTCTTTCCTGATTCAATGGAATCAGTTAAATTTAGGGTTTTTTTTTTTGTTCAATTGTAATGATTTATAGACTTTTTTCCTTTTAAATGTCACTTTAATGAAAGTGGATATTTAATATAAAAAGCTTATAATTTCTTTGGATTCCTTCATTTAACTTCTTTGTAACTATTTAAAAATACTTGTTTGCAATTATGAAAAAATAATGCATAGTTAATAACGTTTACTTTATTTCCCTTTTCCATTTTGGTTAGGCATTTTAGCTAAACAAACTAAAGCTTCAGTCTTACTTTGTAGTTTGGTACTTGATCACCATGTATTCTATAAGACATCTTATGTAAATATAATTAGATATGCTGCTGTTTTATTATAGCATGTTTTATAAAACCTATAAAACCACATTAAGCATTTTTGCTACTCTAGCATCTAATAAGTCAACAGAAAGATCCAGATACAGAAGAATATCGGAAGCTCCTTTCTGAAAAGGAAGTTCATACTAAGCGTATTCAGCAGTTGACTGAAGAAATTGGGAGACTTAAAGCTGAAATTGCAAGGTATATGGAAAGAAGTCTTAAGTTGTATATTAATATATGAAATCTTAAACAAGTTTATTTCTGCTCTTTACATATTGACTCCCCAAGTGCTTCCTGAGTTAGAAAGAATGAAACGTGCTGGAGCCCTTAGCAGCTTTCCCTTTATTACTTTATGGAGCCAAGCAAGCAGTAATTTAATTTTATGCCTGTATATATGATTGTTACTTTTTAAAAATCTACACCTTTGATATGAGTCCAAAGCTAATAAGCATATTTATTTTCCTAATTGTCAAGATAACTTCTGCAAGTAGGTTTTTCTTGTTTTAGTTAGCATTTATTTGTGAGAATTTAGAGTGTTTAATAAAGGAAGGTTTTAAATAAATTTTTTTTGAATGAGCTTACAATGTACTGGTGCCTTTTTAAAGGTATGAAATTTAAAGTTAAAATTAATTTTTCTGACACCTTTTTTAAGTTTAAGTTTTAGTGTCATTTACTTATGTTAGCCCCTACTTCTATAATACTTGACAGCCTACAGATTTTTCACATATAATATTCTTTTTTTTATAGTAGTCTGGCATTTTAAGCAGGAGAGATAGTAATTAGTACTTAATGGAGGAAACTGAGATTCAGAAAGGTACCCAAGGTCACAGGTAGTAGTTGTTAAACCCATACCTTTAATTCAGGTCATGTGATTTCAGATTCAGTTTATGATAAAGGACAGGGGTTGGCAGACTATAACCTACATGCCTGTGTTTGCATGGCCTGTAAATGGAGAGATTTTCACATTTTTAAAGTACTGTAAAAAGGGAAGGACATGTGACAAAGACTACCTGTGCACTACAAAAGCCTAATGTATTTACTCAACACCCATGTAGTAGAAATGGTATATTGTGCTCAGGCAGAAGTGGATTAAAATCTGTGTACTAACATTTGATTACCGTGTACTTAATCACTTGTAGCTCAGGTTTTCTCATTCTAAAATGGGCATGTATGCCTTTATAATAACAAGATCTTTCTAAAGAACCACAGATTCACAATTTAAGGAAGTATCTTTTGAAGACAGAGACTCTTGTGTGTTTTAGGATTTTAAAATAAACATACTAAAGCAAACAATATAAAGGATTTTAAAATTTGAAAAAATCCCATATATTTTTCTCCTTTATTTTTTTGTTTAGATCAAATGCATCTTTGACGAACAACCAGAACTTAATCCAGAGTCTAAAGGAAGACTTAAATAAAGTAAGAACTGAAAAGGAAACCATCCAAAAGGACTTAGATGCCAAAATAATTGACATCCAGGAAAAAGTCAAAACTATTACTCAAGTCAAGAAGATTGGGCGTAGATACAAGACTCAGTATGAAGAACTTAAAGCACAACAAGATAAGGTATTTTGAAATAATGTTCTTTGTGTGTGTGTGTGTGAATATGTATATATAATTTTTTGACATACACAGTTTTATATGTTTTATTTCTTTATAGTTTTTATTGATTTTTAGTTCTGAACATGACTAAATTTACATATGATTATTTGGTTTAAAATTAACTCTTTAATATGCCTCAAATTATAAATTCATGAAGAAATTTTAGTAAATGCTTGATATTTTAATTCAGTTTTCCAACTTTAAATATTTTCTTTTTTCAGACCTGTTCTTGTAACTTATTGCTGACTAAAATTGTGTATATCAAAAAATGATAGTTCTTTATAGTTTTTATTATAATTTTACATAAGTAATGTATGTATATTAACCACTTCTCAAAAAGAATTGTTTAGTTCCTTTAACGTTTTGAAACTGAATTAATTCCCAAAAGTAAAAACACATGTATGTTAACTTAATTATGTACTTAGCACCTGTTGGATTAGAAAATATATTTCAAAAATCCAAAAGTCTGAATGCCTGGGTGGCTCAGTTGAGTGTCCGTCTCTTCATTTCATCTCAGGTCATGCTTTCAGGGTCATGGGATTGAGCCCTGTGTCAGGCTCCATGCTTGAGATTCATTCTCTCTCTCTCTCAATCTCTCTCTCTTTCTCTCCCTCCCTCCTTCCCTCCCTCCCTGTCCCTCCCCTCTCCCCCCATCTCCCTCTCTCTCCCTCACAACTTGCACATGTGCACTCCCTCTTTCTCTCTCAAAAAAATAAATAAAATGTAAAACTATCCAAAATTCTTACCCCTTAGTGTTGACTGCATTAGCACTTCAGTGCATTTTCATTTAATGCATTGTTGTGGAAATATATTCGTATGTCAGATATTCATGAGCAGTGCAGCAACATTTTGATTAGAAGGTTATTACCCAGTTGTAAAGAAGACCCTTACGTACATAACTAATGCCTTACTTTCAGATATTAGAGTTATTCCATAGAAAATTCACTTATGAATTTCACCCTTGCATACATTACCTTAGATGACCTTTTATAAGTGGAATTATTGAGTATAAATGTGAAAGTATATTATTACTGCTTGTTATCGTAGGCCATGGAGACCTCGGCTCAATCTTCTGGAGACCACCAGGAACAGCATGTCTCAGTCCAGGAAATTCAAGAGCTCAAAGAAACCCTCAATCAAGCTGAAACAAAGTCAAAATCACTGGAGAGTCAAGTAGAGAATCTGCAAAAGGTATGAGTGAAAGTAGTGAAGAGTGTGTGTGTCCCTAATCATTACCTTGTTAAATACTTGAGGAAATATATGTTGAACACTGACAGTTTCTCTTGCCATATGGAAGCATATATATTACCTTTTATATGGATATTTATCTTTTATACATGAATGACTTATGTATATAAATAGTATCTAATCACCTTCAAGTATCCACTTGAATGGTTTGACCACCATTTTACATTTATATTTCCATTTAATCTAAGCAAATCCGTAAGTTTTACATTTTAAGTCTGTAAGGTATACAGTTTATGTGGTGTAATTGAATTACATGAATACCTCGCTTTCCTTTAAAAGACATTATCTGAAAAAGAGACAGAAGCAAGAAATCTGCAGGAACAGACTGTGCAGCTTCAGTCTGAGCTTTCACGACTCCGTCAGGATCTTCAAGATAGAACCACGCAAGAGGAGCAGCTCCGACAGCAGATAACTGAAAAGGAAGAAAAAACAAGAAAGGCCATAGTAGCAGCAAAATCCAAAATTGCACATTTAGCTGGTAAATTTCTGTATATGCAAAAGTTTGAACTTGATAGTGAAAGTTGGTTATTTGAGAAGGCTTAAAGTTAAATGGAAAGAAAAAAGTACATACCAAAAAATGATTTCTTTGTGTGTGTGCTTTAAATATTAGGTTGATTAATGTTAGACACAAAATTAGAGCAGTGTTAATTTTCAAATGATGAGGATGTCCCTGATCTATTTATGAAGTTTTTCCTAATTGTTGGCTGGTAATAGGAAGTACTGTGGTCCTCCTTTGTTGTGTAACTGTTGCTGCCATCTGTTGGAGATCCTTTGGGTCCACTCTGTGGTCTTCAGAGGCCTTCTGTAAATTCCTAGATAGCATTGGCTCTTACTAGCCCACTGAATTTTTTTGTGCCTCACTTCTTTCAGGGGGTGGGGGTGGTTCTCCAGCCCTTTGTGGAGAATATCGTGTCCATTTGTGAAGGGCCTAGTGCTGGAGTGCTCAGGACCTAACTGCACCTTGCTTGCTCTTCTGCTTGGTGGGCAAATAAAATACCCAATCAGCTGGGTTTTATTGTAAACATTTTTTTAATGATCTGTAATATAGTGTCCCAGCAACTTATTTCATTAAAAAAAAAGTAAAGTTACTTGATTATTTTTAAGTATGTTATAGATTGTATGAAATGAAAATTTTGGAATTTATAATAACCTTGTATTTTAATAATGCATTGAAATATTAAAGGCTATATAGATAAAAGGACTTACTCTGACTACAGTTTATGCTATATCCTTTATGAAATCTTAAGGTTACATATTTTTATGTTGCAATATTTTTTCATATTGGAGTAATAAATATGGATATATGTAGATATTTGCTTATTCAGATGTATTATGTATCAAAATTAATCGTAGATGTTAAAGCTCAGGAATAGAACCTGATACAACCTTTGTATACCTATGAAATGCGTAAATGTTCTTTACTTCCAGTGTTTGATTATAATAATAATAGAATCACATGGTTTCTTCTTTAGGTGTAAAAGATCAGCTAACTAAAGAAAATGAGGAGCTTAAACAAAGGAATGGAGCCTTAGATCAGCAGAAAGATGAACTGGATGTTCGAATGACTGCTCTTAAGTCCCAGTATGAAGGTCGAATTAGTCGCTTGGAAAGAGAACTCCGGGAGCATCAAGAGAGACACCTTGAGCAGAGAGATGAGCCTCAAGAACCTACTACTAAGGTAGTTAGCTAATTCTGTGTAAATGACAAATCATTTTGTCCTTGTACATTGTACTTGAAGGTGTCTGATGATTTAGAAGCCTTTGAATTCTGGCTAAACGAAGTATACAGAGAATGAAATATTTCGATGGCATTGTTTAGTGAACTCTTACAGGGTAGACAAAATAATCCATAATTTTCTTTTTATAGGTCCCAGAACAGCAGAGGCAGATCACACTGAAAACAACTCCAGCTTCTGGTGAAAGAGGAATGTGAGTTTTCACAGTTTATCTGTTCTTGTTTTTTTTTTTGGTTCAGGCAAGAGTTAGTGACCTTTGAGGAGAAAACAATCTATATTATAAAAATACCTACTAAAGAACTGTTTATCTGTACAAAACTGCATCATGTAGTTGCAACCCCTTTTTTTTCCCAGAACTCTTGTTTTCAGCATAATTTCAGTCTTATCAGGTAGCTTTGTGACAAAAAAACAGGATTATCTTTCATCTTTTAGACTTCTAAGAGGCTACTGATACTCTCTTGTGATGTTATATGATAACAAATCGAAGAGGCTAGGCTAAGACCTGAGTTCAGTGATCAACAGGTGAATACATTCTATATTGTCTGGAGGCATGATTGCAGAGCATTTCAAGCAGTTCTTAGTGCTTAAATTCAAAACCTTTTTAATAAGACTTCTGAAACATTTAGTGAACAAAAAATATAGAACTGTTTCCTAACACCCAAAGTGTTAGGAAAAACTGAATAAATAGGGTCTGAGCTCATATCAAAATCACTAACTTACTGAACACTCGAGGAAACACATGGTGTTCCCTTTTTTTCTTTTTTAATAATAGCTTTATTGATATAAAATTAAACCCCACAATTTATGTACTTTAGTGTATAACTTGGTGTTTTTTATTTGTTTTTTTATTCTTTTTTTAATTCCAGTGTAATTAACATACAGTATTGTATTAGTTTCAGGTGTACAATATAGTGAATCAACAATTCTCTGCCTTACTCAGTTACTCATCACAATAAGTGTACTCTTAATCCCCTTCATCTTTCACACTCCCCTCCTGTCGCCTCCCCGCCCCAGCTACCTTCTCTCTGGTAACCACTAGTTCTTTATGTTTAAGAGTCTGTTTGTTATTTTTTTTTCTTTGTTCATTTATTTGTTTCTTAAATTCCACATATGAGTGAAATCCTATGATATTTGTCTTTCTCTGGCTGACTTTTTTCACTCTGAATCCATCCATGTTGTTGCAAATGACAAGATTTCAGTCTTTTTATGACTAATATTCCACTGTGTGTGTATACATGTATATACGTACCATAACTCTTACCTGTTTATCTATTGATGGGTACTTGGGCTGCTTCCATAGTTTGGCTAATGTAAATAATCCTGCAGTAAACACAAGGGTGCATATATCTTTTCAAATTAGTGTTTTCATATTCACTGGATAAATACCCAGTAGTGGAATTATTGGATCATATGGTAATTTTATTTTTAATTTTTTGAGAACCCTCCATGCTGTTTTCTAGAGTGGCTATTACCAATTTACATTTCTATCAATTTCTCCACATCCTTGCCAACACTTGTTATTTTTTGTTATTTTAATACTAGCACCCTGATTTGTATAAGGTGATATCTCATTGTGATTTTGATTTCTGTTTCCCTGATGATTAGTGACGTTAAGCATTTTTTCATGTGTCTGTTGCCATCTGTATGTCTTCTTTGGAGAAATGTCTGTGTCTTCTCCTCTTTTTTTAATTGAGTTATTTGTTTCCGTGATGTTGAGTAGCATGAATTTTTTATGTGATTTGGAGATTAACTCATTATCAGATATATCATTTACTAATATCATCCCCCATTCAGTGCAGTGTCTTTTGGTTTTATCGATTGTTTCCTTTGCTGCACCGAAGTTTTTATTATTTTTATGTAGTACTGGTTTTGCTTTTCTTGCTTTGACATTGCTATGGCCAGCGTCAGAGATTTTACTGCCTATGCTCTCTTCTAGGATTTTTATGGTTTCAAGTCTCAAATTTAATCCATTTTGAGTATATTTTTGTGTGTGGTATAAGAAATTCATTCTTTTGCATATAGCTGTCCAGTTTTCTCAACACCATTTGCTGAAGAGACTGTCTTTTTCCTATTGTGTATTCGTGCTTCCTTTGTTACAGATTTATTGACCATATAATCATGAGTTTATTTCTGGGCTCTCTATTCTTCTCCACTGATTTTGTATCTGTTTGTGTGCTAGTACCATACTGTTTTGAGTACTACACTATATCCTTTTTTTTTTTTTTAAGTTTATTTTACTTATTTTGAGAAAGAGAGCATGTGCATGTGAGTAGGGGCAGGGCAAAGAGGGAGAGAGAATCCCAAGCAGGCTCCATACTGTCATCCCCATAGAGCCCGATGGAGGGCTTGATCCCATGACCTGAATCAAAATCAAGAGTCAGACGCTTAACCAACTAAGTCACCCCAGGTGCCCCTGCTACGGTAGATCTTGAAATCTGGGATTGCAGTACCTCTAGTCTTGTTCTTTATCAAGATTACTTTATGTGGCACTTTTTGGTTTGATAGAATATATGTACTTTATAAGGAATATTTATAGTAACTTTATATGAATCGGTATTCTTGCATTTCTCCCTCTGTAAGTGCCAGCACATCAGACCCACCAACAGCCAATATCAAGCCAACTCCTGTTGTGTCTACTCCAAGTAAAGTGACAGCTGCAGCTATGGCTGGGAATAAGTCAACCCCCAGGGCTAGTATCCGCCCTATGGTTACACCTGCAACTGTTACAAATCCTACTACTACCCCAACAGCTACAGTGATGCCCACTACACAAGTGGAATCACAGGAAGGTAAGTAAAATAATAAAAGATCTGATTGGACTGACTGCTCATTTAGATTTATTATGAGAAGATGACAGTAACTTCAAGGGTAAATGAGGCTTCCACTAAAGCTAAAGACAAACATATGGTAAAAGTGGGCAGTTAATATTTTCAAGTGTGTGCCTCCCAGGATACTTGTTAATGCAGTGAATTTCCTTCCTCCTTCCTTCCCTTTCTGCATTGTTTGTTTTTTGTTTTTAAGCTGAAGAAGGAGGAAAATAATACACCTATAAGTATAAAGCATGTTTTTCTAAGGCCAACATTTTTATTTCTAATGGCTTAGGAAGATGATATGAAAGCCACCTTGGAGAAAACCATACTAAATCACTTATTCAACACAGACACCACTTTTTCACTAAAACTATCTGACTGTTTTATTATTTTCTCCACTTTGTTCCCATGGCTAGTTTCTTACTCATTAATAATATTTAATAAAAATCTATAATTCGTCTTTGAGCTTCTTCATTTACCTTATTTGGTTATGATTTAAATAAAATCATAGATGCAAAGAGTTTCAGAGACTTAATTTATTTAATTGAGCCACCAAACCGCACACTACCATGTCAGTCACATAGGCAACACAAAAATGCGTAATACATTAATTACGTTTACCCCCAGTTTTTGCCTAGTGAGTGATAAGAGATATATGCACAAATAACTATGAAAAATGTTACCTGTAACACAGTAGTTAGGGAAAATCGAGGTTTGCTAAGAATAGAGAACTTAATATATTAAATGTTACAATTATTTTTCAGCGATGCAGTCAGAAGGGCCTGTGGAACATGTTCCAGTGTTCGGAAGTACAAGTGGTTCTGTTCGTTCTACTAGTCCGAATGTCCAGCCTTCTATCCCTCAACCCATTTTAACCGTTCAGCAACAGACACAGGCTACGGCTTTTGTGCAGCCCACCCAACAGAGTCATCCTCAGATAGAGCCTGCAAATCAGGAGCTGTCTCCCAACATAGTAGAAGTTGTACAGAGTTCGCCAGTTGAGCGACCTTCTACTTCCACAGCAGTATTTGGCACTGGTAAGCTTAATTGTATTTATTTTGTTGTAATTTTTTTAATTTTTAACTTTTTTTTGGTAAGATTAATTTCAAAATGAAGTTAAAGTAGACCTTTGCATTATAGTTTCTTAATTATTATACACATCTTGAGTATTCTTTGTACCTACTTGTTTTCTAAACAAGTGGTGTTAGGAAGGATGAATGGGTTCCTAACACTTCATTTCATGTTTACTACTAGATCACTCATTTTTGTCATTAAGATCTTTCTTCTCCTCCAGTTATTTTGACTGATTTTAGAGGTGTTACAACCCCATAACATCATATGTAACTTAATACAGGTCTTGAGGGGGGAAAAAAACAGAGAAGACCATATAAGGATTTTCAAATCTAAACATACAATGTAAATTTTTTTATCCAAGGAGCCGTGGGTTTTATAATAATAGAAGGCCCTATGTAAACTTTTGAATAGCAATTTATAGATCAGTACACAGTGAATCAAATGCATTGCTGTATAAGTTGATGGGGTTTATTAACCACAGGTAAGATTGATAGTATAAGGCAGGTGAGTGGGGGAGGGTAAGAGGGAGAAGGAGAGAGAATCTTAAACAGGCTCCACACAGGGTGGAGCCCAACTCTGGGCTCATTTCACAACCATGAGATCATGGCCTGAGCTGAAATCAAGAGTCGGACGCTTAGCCAACTGAGCCACCCAGGCACCCCCGTTGCTCTTTGTTTACACACATATTAACAGGAATAAATTACATTGAACTGTTAAGTGTTTACTATGTCTTTCTTTAGTTAAGTGACTAAAATGGTTCAGAAATTAACTTTGTTTCATTGAGTTTGTTATCATCCTCTAATTCAAGATTTAAATTATGTAATTTCAAAGTTTCAGCTACCCCAAGTTCTTCTTTGCCTAAACGAACACGTGAAGAGGAAGAGGATAGCACCATAGAAGCATCAGACCAAGTCTCTGATGATACAGTGGAAATGCCTCTTCCAAAGAAGTTGAAAAGTGTTACCCCTGTTGGAACTGAGGTAAGGTATTCTTTCAGTCACATTATTAGGGAATGGACCTGTTGGAGCCAAAATCCATTACCTAGAAAACTCTTATTGAACTGATAACCTCAGGTATTATTGCTGAAAAAGTTTTAACCATGAAACTTAAGACTACTAAATTAATTTCCTTAGCATGTATTTAATTCATGTTTATAAACTTATTTATACTGAAGAATGTGGTTGATTGTATTATATAAATGTAAGAGCATTTCTATGTATGTAACGTAAGAGCAGCTTCATAAAATTATAGATTTAAGTTTTGTTTTATTGGGAAAACTAGCTGAGCAGGTGACTATCTAGTGAATTGATCTGGTTAACACACTTGTGTATTATGAGTCAGGAAGAAGTTATGGCAGAAGAAAGTACTGATGGAGAGGTAGAGACTCAAGTATACAACCAAGATTCTCAAGATTCCATTGGAGAAGTAAGTAAAACATATTTAAAGTAATAAATTGCTGCATTTAATTAATGAAACCAGCTCTGAAAAATTGAAACATTATTTGGACTTTTTTTTTAACTTCGTGTTTTTATATTTAATGAAATAATATTAGAATTACTACTGCAATTTCTGTTTTGTTTTACTCCTAATTAGTGTACTGCCTTATAAACTTTAAAGAGATGTTTTTATTATATTTAGCACAGATTTTTGCAGGCTAAGAGTTGTCATGAGCAAAGATTATCCACTCTTAACTCTTTGTAAAGATGAGTACTGGTTGAGTCTTGAGTTAATTTATAGTGCCCTTTTAAAGATGGTCATTTGTTGCTCTCCCCTCTTTTGCTTCTCTTACTGGACTAAAATAACCTATGAAAGGAAATGCATTTGTATATTTTTTCAGTTTTTGAACTGTGAGGCTTCTCCAGAGGCAGCCTCACTAGTGAGTAGACTCTGAAGCTATAAACCATTATGTTCCGTTCCTGACTATACTACTTAGAAGTTGTGTGATTATGGCAAGTCATTGATTCTCTCTAAGCCTTAATCTTCTCATCTGTTGGAATAATATAACATGATTTTTAGTATCGTAAACACTAAAAATACGTGGCAGGTACCGTTTTAAGTACTATTACTTTTCATCTCTCCCTCTGCCACAATAGAGAATTCATGATATAATAATAATAGTTTAACTACTGATAATTAACACAATTCCCTACTACACATGCCAAGTGTTCTAGGAAATTAGCATTAATTAATTAATTTAATCCTCAACAGCCCTGTTATATGATGCTCAGATAAGTAACTACCCAACTTCTGATAGCACTGGAGCTGGGACTTCTTAAACTCAGGCTGTCTAGTTTCTAGTTATACTCCTCAGCCTGAAATAGTACTTTCTGTCTAGATAAATTTTTAGGATCATTTATTCTAAAATTATCTATATAATAATAAGGAATTGTTTCAAGCAGATCATAAGCAACCATAGATTGCAAGTGAATGTAGTTTCTTCGATGCATTAATTTTTAAGTTAATTTTCCCTTTGTTCCTCAATTAAGAGCAGAAAATTAAACCTTAAAGATGAATGCATAGCACCCTAAATGACCTCTATTTTATGTATCTTTCAGAGTGTCATATCTGAAGAGCATAATAACAATTTTAAAATAATACTTGAATTTCTAATTTATTGCCAGACTTGGTCAAATTATACTAAAATCTTCTGTACAAAGCTTTTCCTTGAGATTGGCAAAATTGCCTATGACTCAGAAGTACCATTTGGCATTCCAGTCCACTTTTAGCAGTATCTACTGATGTGTAACAGTTCGTTTTTCGGATTTTCTGACGATGAAGCAGATGTTCTTTGTAAGCATTGCTCTTCTTGAAATAAGCATGTCACTTTGTAGCACATTTTTAATTATATCATAAATTACTCATTTTTTTCCATTACAGCAAATATAATCTTTGTGAATGAGTTCACAGGACATCGTTTTGGGCTTGTATAAAAAATAGATTTTGCTGAGTCCTTAACCAAAAAGTGGGCATTTAAATTTCTATAGTAAATAACAAAAATAAAGCTTAAATTACAGTTTATTTCAAAGGCTAACAAGATAGAATTGTGAGGGTGAATTAGGCAAAGAATTATTTTCACATCTAATGTCTTTAGTGTGGTTTGAAGGCTTAGTATAGTGAGTTTTAGGGAGAGAAGTTCCTTTGTAAAAAGACCATAATAATAGGAGCACCTGGATGGCTCGTTTGAGTGTCTGACTTCGGCTCCTGTCATGGTCTTGCGGATCACAAATTCCAGCCCCGCATCAGGCTCTGTGCTGACAGCTTAGGGCCTGGAGCCTGCTTTGGATTCTGTGTTCCCCTCTTTCTCTGCCCCTCCCCCACACATATTCTCTCTCTCTCTCTCTCTCTCTCTCTCTCTCTCTCTCTCTCTCTCCCCCTCTCTCTCTCTCTCTCTTTCTCTCTGTCTCTCTCTCTCAAAGATAAAAAAAAAACATTTTAAAAAAGCAGCTGTTTTTTAAAAAGACCATAATAATAGCTTATTTTGTTTAGTGTGTTTTCCAGGCTATTTCTGGTGTGGGGAATAAATTTCTTTTTTAATAATAAGTTGGAGGCCCATGAATATTCTTTTTTTCTGACTTTGGTCTGCAATTGCACTATAACTAACCATGTTGGCTATTGAACACTTGAAACAGAGCTAGTCTGAATTGAGATAGGCTGTAAGTATAAAATCTACATTGGATATTGAAGGATTTAATTATAAATTTTTAAAGGTAGAATATCTACGTAATAATTCTTAGTTTGATTACATACTGAAATAATATTTTGTATATATTAATATTAAACTGATTTCACTTGTTTTTTTTTTAATGATTACTAGAAAATTGAAAAGCATATATGTGAAACATTGTGGATCACTTTATGTTTCTGTTGGACAACAGTGATCTATGATACCATGCTGGTTTTGAACACACATAGATCTGTATATATGCATTTTTTCTTTTGTATTGGAGTATTACCCAATGAGGTTTATAATAATTCTTCTATAAGAAGACAGTAAAGAAACCTGATTTATTTTCTTTGGCATGTGTTTTAAATTAATTTTGCTTTTAATAAAAATCACATTTTAAAAATAAAATGCTACTAGTCTACAACTGGTTTTTTTGTCCTAGATATACAACATCTTACTGATAGTTTTAATTATATTTGACTTAAAAAATCTTCTTTTAAGTTTTTTTTTTTCATTCTTAAAAAAAGGGAGTCACCCAAGGAGATTATACTCCGATGGAAGACAGTGAAGAAACCTCTCAGTCTCTACAAATAGACCTTGGACCCCTTCAGTCAGATCAGCAAACGACAACTTCATCCCAAGATGGTCAAGGCAAAGGAGATGATGTCATTGTAATTGACAGTGATGATGAAGAAGAGGATGATGATGAAAATGATGGAGAACATGAGGTAAATCATCCATTGTTTTTAAACTGCTGGATAAAATGCTCAGATGCTTAGGACTGCTAATTCATCAACCAGTGACATCTGTTTCCCTGTCAATTTAAATAGATTATTTTGCTTTTTCTATCTCAGTAGTTCTGTAATTAACATTTTATAATGAAATTGAGCATAGAACAAGTGATGAAAAATCCATCTTTTTTTTAATTGCTAAGCCCTTTTAGGATTTACTAAATGTGTTAAATTAATTGAACTTAATTTTAAATCTTATTGATAACTAACTGGATTTAATTGTAAACTTTATCATTTCTGGAGATAAAAAAGTTTGGTTGCTTTTTTTTCTTGTGTAGTCACATAATTTTTTTCAAAAATAATAGAAATTTTTTGTGAGTTTTTTTGTTTTGTTTTTTGTGGGTTTTTTTGTTTCTCTAATTGAAGTATATTTTAAATGAAGCTTTTTATTTTTTTATTTGGGAATTCTTACTGAAAACCGTTCATTTTAGAGTCTTTCATTAATCAAACAGTGATTTTTAAAAGCTCATAGTTTAGTATAATTTCATTATTTTTTTCTTCAATGCCACTTTGCAAATTGAGAATTAAGTGGACCCTAACACTTTCTGGATATCTTGGAGCTTTGATGTTTGAACTGATCTCATGTGAACAGTTAGGATACAGAACTGATTATTATAGTACTCATTCCAGTAAGCCTCACAGTTGTGCTCTTTGCTGCCACTGAAATAATGCCATGCAATCTCAGGACAGCTCCTGTATACTAATCACTGGTGTGTCATTGAAATTGTTAAACATGCCGTAAGGATGTGCAGAATATGTGTGCTACATCGCAGATCTTTGTTTTTCCTTGGGAATTTTTCTGCTAGGATTATGAAGAAGATGAGGAAGATGAGGATGATGATGAGGATGACACAGGGATGGGAGATGAGGGTGAAGATAGTAACGAAGGCACTGGTAGTGCAGATGGCAATGATGGTTATGAAGCTGATGATGCTGAGGTAAGTGGCTAGAATTAAGAACGTGCTAGAAAACATACTGTTTCCAAGAGTATACAAAGGTCTGTATTCTCAGAATACAAACACCTTTTAAACCTTTGGGTTTGTTTGTTTTTTGTTGTTACTATGGTTTAGTTCGTTATGTTTTTAAGGTAATTAGTATATTTGCACTTAGTCAACATGTTTTGTTTTTAGGGTGGTGATGGGACTGATCCGGGTACAGAAACAGAAGAAAGTATGGGTGGAGGTGAAAGTAATCAGAGAGCTGCTGATTCTCAGAACAGTGGTGAGACTTTTTTTAAAGAGACCTTTTTAAATGAATACTTGTGGTAATATTTTCTAAACTAGGATAGCATTTGATAATCATGCAAATAATAAAACTTAGTAAATTAGCAAGCAAGAAATTAGCTTATTCTAGCTTTGTTACTATTCTCTCATATACAGTCTACTATATTTATCACTAAAGTCATTATACTGTCTTTTCTGCCACATCAGACTTCTGTAAGATTCAAACATTCCGAAGTCTGTGAAGTATTGTAAGTGTAATGTGTTGCTGCTGTTTTTATTAAGTGGAAAAAGTTCAATCAGTGACCTTTAACAGCAGTAATAGCAGTGCACAGCCAAAAGAGGTCATCTAAATCAAGCCGTACATTTGAAGATTTGTGGGTATTGGAGCTTTGCAGCGTTGACTGGTTTTCCATTGAATAAAAGATACTGTGGTCATTGTAGCATGCTTTTTGTTAAATATTTGAAAGGATGAGTGCAGACCTCACAGAAATGTTGTAGGTATTAAAGTATTCTGGAAATCATAGAAAATATTTTAGAATCATTTTTAAATGTGTTTTAAAGAATTGGTGATTATCTTGTGTAATATCCTGGTTTTACAGATAATACTGAACCAAAATCATAAATGGTAATGTAATAAAGCCTTATATATTTAGACTGTTGGGAAAACAGTATGTCTGAGTTTCTGTGTAAACCTGCACATTTAAAACTGCAAGGTATGGATGGGGCTTGTGGGTGGCTCGGTAGGTTAAATGTCCAACTCTTGACTTTGGCCCAGGTCATGATCTCGCAGTTTGTGAGTTCAAGCCCTGCGTCGGCTCTGTGCTGATAGTGCAGAGCCTGCTTGGGATTCTGTCTTTGCCTCTCTCTCTGCCCTTCCTTACCTCTCTCTCCGTTACTTTCTCTCTCTCTTTTTCAAAATAAATAAATAAACGTTAAAAAAATGAAAGATATGTGCTCATTTGAATTAAGATAAAACAAGGGGATAGGTAGCCTTTCAGCTTTTAAGTTGTTTTAAGAAAAAAATAATATTAAACCATATACTAAAATAGTATTACTTTTTAAGGGACATAAGGAGAGAGATTAATGATAATTCGGGGACATAATTTACATTTTATAAAACATTTTGTAGATTTAAGAAACATTCTGTGTGTCACTTGGGATACAAGAAGAAATATGTTTTGCCCTTATTAAGTATTATTACTGAAAGTTAAGTCTTTTCGGGGCCAATGTTCCTAGCCATTTTTCCCAGATACAAAGCATATAATAGATGTTCATTCAACTTGCTAGAGACTTTCTTTTTTACAATCAAACAAAAATAGGCTTAGTGATCTGGATAAAATTAAGTTAGTGGATGTATTTGGTATGTTGCCAAAAAGTCACAAAAAGAATGCTTTTCCTGAGCAACTGTACTTATAGTAAATTGAACAATGCCGGGGTTAAAGATGCCAAACCCCCTGCATAGTCAGAAATTCAAGTGTAATTTCTGACCCCCCAAAACTTGGCTACTAATGGCTGACTGTTGACCCAGAAGCCTTAGTGATATCATAAAACAATCAATATTTTTTACATGTTGTATTATATACTGTGTTCTTATAATAAGGTGAGAGAAAAGAAAACATCATTAAGACCGTCATGAGGAGAAAATTTATTGTACTGAACTGTAAAAAATCTGCATATATGGACCTGTGCAATTCAAACCCATGTTGTTCAAGGGTCAGCTGTGGTTAATTCTTATGATAAGCTCATTGGTTTAGGTACCAATTAAGAATCTGAGAGGGGCACCTGGTTGGCTCAGAACATGCAGTCGGTAGAACATGCAACTCTTGATCTTGGGGTTGTGAGTTTGAGCCCCACGTTGAGCATAGAAATTACTTTAAAAAAAAAAAAAAGGTCACATAGCTATTAAATGTTATAGCTAGAATCTGATTCCAGACCTCAGACTTTTAAAACTACTAAATTCTGTGATAGCCTGTTTACTTTCCCAGTGGGAAACAGCTTCTGTTGTTTTTACCATGTGTGTACAAGACCTAGACATCTGAAGACCAAGATGTTGAAATAACAAATTTAAGAAATCCAAAATACAAAAGTATCTTTTAGTTGGTTCCATTAACCAACCAAAGAAATAGACTCAGAGGTTAAGGGACTTGCCCAAGGCCGCACAGCTGATAACTGCACTCCTGTTGTCCACACCTCACTACTTTCCTTCTGAAAGTATTAGTGAGGTGAACATTCCTCAGTGGTAAGATTTATACTTGTAGGGGATTGTCCAGGTTATTCTGTGATAATAGTTCACGATAAGCTTCTCTTTTCCTATAGGTGAAGGCAGTACAGGCACTGCAGAGCCATCTTTTTCCCAGGACATCTCTAGAGAACAGCAGCCATCATCAGCGTCTGAAAGACAGACTCCTCGAGCACCTCAGTCTCCAAGACGCCCTCCACACCCTCTGCCCCCGCGACTGACCATTCATGCTCCACCTCAGGAATTGGGACCACCAGTTCAGGTATTAAAAATACTGGTCAATCTGAAAAATAAACTAAAAAAAATCTTGGCTTTATCTCTCTTCCTTTCCATTAGATACTACTATTTCCAGAAGTTAAGTAAACTTCTTAACGTTTTAGCATATTTTTATAAAGTGTTTTGAACTGAAACTAATCTATTTTCCTTAAAATATGGCAGTAATTTACTTCATAAATGAAGTGAGTTTTGGAAAGGCAAGGCTTACTAAAAGTTATGTATAAGTTGAAACGGTTACAGTCATAGCAAATAAAGGTCTAGTCACTTTTTCTGAACACTAAAAAAGGAAAATGGTTTCTGGGATTTTAATTAAAGTAAATTTTATTTTAGCAGCAGACCACCATGTGTTTTGAAGGTTTCTTTTTCTAAGGCGCGCATGTTTTTTCTTCAAAAGGAAATTGCTGTTCTGCTTGACAGAACATTTTTTTCTCTCATTTTGTTTCACTCATACATACTAATTTCCACTTTCCTAATTAATGAAAGCGTTCATGACCCTTAGCATGTAACACTGTTTGTAATAGGGTTGGACATCTCTTAATCAGAAACTCTTAAACAGCTAGAAAACTACTAAGGCTCTTAGTAACCTAGCTTGACTCTTACCCTGCATTATGGTATACCGAAAACTGTCAAGTGTAGATTCTTCTAAAATACCACAAATGAAGATAACCTCATTATGTAAAAATATAGCCTTAATAGATTGTGTATGGATCCTGCAATATATACCAAATCTACCAATTTAGAGTTATGTAAATTGGGCAACCGTTTATGTGAAGAACATATTGCTGTTTGAGCTACAAAGAATAATTAAGCTTTAAGATCCAAAGGTACATTTCCTAATACCTTAAATTAAGGAAATAGTCCATTAGCTACATACAAATAAAAGGGGACCAGAGATTGGTTTTAAATATTGGTTAATATTTTATCTATTGGTTACTAAAATATTGGTCAATATTACACTCTATACAATTAAAAATTTACTGCTATTTGAAACTGATTTCCTTAGTGCAAATATTAGCATTTTTTTCCTGAAAAGATACCCTGATGGTTACGTTATCTGCTAACATTTCAGTTCTCTTAAGACCAGTGTAGTAAGCTATATCTATTGGTATTTGGTTCTTGTTTCATTGCCTGATTCCTTAAAACAAATGTAATTCCCTTCTTGACACAGAGAATTCAGATGACTCGGAGGCAGTCTGTAGGACGTGGGCTTCAGTTGACTCCGGGAATAGGTGGCATGGTAACTATCTACTCCTTATGTGAAAGTGACTCATTTGTTCAGCAAATACTTACGTAGTTCATATGTGTGTTTCTGTCGTGCCCGTTGATTCCCCCATTTTCTGCCTTCATTTTAGCAGCAGCACTTTTTTGATGATGAGGATAGAACAGTTCCCAGTACTCCAACTCTTGTGGTACCACATCGCACTGATGGATTTGCTGAAGCAATTCAGTAAGTTCACGAACGAGAAACATATTTTGTGACTAATCATATTCTTCCTTTTTCCCTGTCAGTTTGTTTATATTTGAGTGATTCATTACTTGCTGAGTCCCCTCTAATTGTGTCCTGAGCACTGGGATAGGAGGGTTGAGGATATAGTGTTGGGGAAAATGATATAAAGGTGAATGAAATGTAGTTGCTTCCATTAGGAATTTGAAATTTAAAGGCAGTATAACAGTTAAGAATACAGACTCTGGAGTCAGAGTGCCCGGGTTTGAAACTTGGCTATAGTGCTTGCCAGCTGTGTCAGGTCATTTAGGTTCTCTGTTCCTGCATATCCTCATTTTACTAATGGGCATAATAATACAGTAGTTACTACCATAGAAGTGGGAATTAAATGAACCTATTTATACTAACATGATTAGAATAGTACCTAGTACGTAGCAAATGCCTTGCAGATGTTGCTGAAGGTGTTGGTAATGGCAGTGATCATGTTGGATGTTATTATTTCAAAAGCCAAGCATATGAGGAAACAAATTGTCACCTACGCAATCTAGAAGAAGAATAAAAGGATAAGCAGTAGGCTTTTTAATACAGAAGAAGTGATTTATAGCAACGGGAAAAAAATCCGAGACTTCATAGGGACAACATTGAATTGAGCCTTGGAAAAGAATACTTACCACTTATTGAGCATTTCCATGAGTCGGTTTGTTTAATCTTTATACCTATGAGCCTAGACACCATTATTGTTGCTGTTTTACGGATAAGGAAGCACAGAGATGTTAACAAACAGCAAGCAAGTGGCAATAAAAAAGCTTTCCTTGTGAAAGTAGCTAAACTGTTAGCTGCATAATAGGATGTACTTGAATACTAGAATGAAAAAGTTGCACAGACTTGGGAAAAGATTGATTATTCTTTAGTAATGTGGTGATACATGCCCATCACAACCTATTTTAAACTTGCTCTATTAACCATAACTTACCGTGGTTAACACAGTTTTCCAAGTGAACTGATTAGTGCCTGCCCCTCCCTTCTGGAAGTCAGCCTATCAGAAACAGACTCCAGTAAGCTGGTTCTGAGTGACAGGCAGTGATCAGATTCTTGCATAGCTCAGAATGCAAGGTTCTAATAACTTTATGAAGAGAAGTTTAAAACCACCTGAAAGAGAACGTCCTTAACTAAAGCAATAATGTTGATGTGAAAAACAAAATAGGTTTTAAGGGTTAATATAGTGGAATAATCCATAAACATTAGTGGCTGGTTAGTGCAGGAAGGTAGAAGGGGTAGGGTGAGGCATGGGCAAAGAGAGAGAATGGTGTTGTATATTCTGGGTTATGGGTGGGCAGATGCATGATAGTGTTATTAGGACAAGGGGAAATCAAGCTTCTAATCCTCTAACACTAGACTTTTTCTAGACCTTGGGAGCCATGTGGTGAGCTCTTTCAGAGAGGAAATGGGCTAGAGGTGACTTCTCTATGGGTCAACAGTGAAAACCCAAGACAAAACTTTGTTTCATGACTTCATTCTAGCTCTTTTTTTGTTGCTTCTCATTTTAGATTTGTGTTTTCAGTGTATTTACACGGAGATAGAGATCCAGCAGATTCAGGAAATGTGAGGCATAGTTCAGGAGAGCTGAAAGTTACATATAAATCACATATATATAAATCACATATATTCTCATTAAATTCATTGACAACTGATATTTTGAAAATATTTTTATAAGGATTTCTGTATCAACTTTATTTCCAGTCTGTTTTCTTCCCATTTTGTGCTTATTCTTCCTCCTGTATTGTTTTCCATCATTGAGGTTTAAACAAGGTAACTTTAGATTTTATCTTAAATTCATTTTTGTCTGTTTAGCTCCCCACAGGTTGCTGGTGTTCCTAGATTCCGGTTTGGGCCACCTGAAGATATGCCACAAACAAGTTCAAGTCACTCTGATCTTGGTCAGCTTGCTTCTCAAGGAGGTAAATAGATAAGTAAATGCTTAGATCTCCTGGATTTGCACCTATTCAAGAAATTAAGCTATTCTGAAGTGATTTTTTTTTTTTAGTGAGCAAATATAATTTTTTAAAAAAAATTGATATCTAACTCATGCAGAATTATGGGAAAAGCTATATTTACTATTTGTTAAATATTGGCTTACATATAAATCTTACCTTTCCAACAAAGTTCTCAATTCTTTGAGTATCAGGACTAGATTTTACATTTGTATCTCTTTGATGTGTGATACATTTACTAACTACTCAGGAATATTTGTTGGCCAATATAAATACATAGATACAATGAGCCATTTTAAAGTTGTTGGAAGAAGGAATGCAGCATATTTTATGTTTAGTTTGATACTTAACATTGCTAGTTAAAGGTATAAAACTACTTAGATATTCTCCATTGACATTAATAGTAAGAAAGATAAAATGTTTAAAATATGTGGCATAAAATGAACCCTAAATTAAGTAATATTAGTTGGCTGTTGAACATGAATTATGCTTTTGTGAAATTAATTTAATCTTCAGTCGGCATCCATACAACCAACTATGTATGTGGGAAGCTGTATGGCATTTTGTAAGTGAATAAGGAAAGCCCAAAATAAAAGATTAATCTGTAGCCCTCATATAAGCCATATACTATATCTTTTACATAAATTCAAATTTTATATGATTTATTTATTTATTTTTATTTTATAGGACAGTTCCTAGGCTTAGAAGTCAGGTCTAGGCTTAAATTGGAATGCTACCACCTCCTAGCTTTGTAACTTGGGGAAGGTTAATTAGCCTCCTTGAAATTCAGTTTCTTTAGCAGAAAGGGGAAGAGTTATATCTTGTAGTTTTAGTGAATAAATTCTAACATAGTACATGATTTAGTTGGGTACTCCATAAAGTTAGCTTATATGAAATCACAAGAGCAGCATTTTAGGTGCTTTTTTAAAGGCTGCTGAGTGTCTGTGAACTTAAAGGATGTGTTTTGATTGCATTTACATTTTTGACAGATTGATATTTGTTTGATGTGCTGTTTAAGTGAGCTACAGCAAACTTGTGTGTTTCCACGGATTCATTTTTTTCTTTCAGATAAACTGGCATATTGACAGTTTTATGTTCTTTCAATCATTCATTAATACTTAGAATTGTCTTTAGGTTTAGGAATGTATGAAACACCCCTCTTCCTAGCTCATGAAGAAGAGTCAGGTGGCCGAAGTGTTCCCACTACACCTCTACAAGTGGCAGCCCCCGGTACGTATCGCAGGTTGACTGGTAGATTATGTGCTTTCTTGGTAAAATGGGAACTTGTGAGACATCTTCTGGCTGAAGATTCGGTAAACCACAGAGTTAAAAGTTGTTGTTTCTTTTCATTTTAAAGTGACCGTGTTTACTGAGAGTACTACCTCTGATGCTTCAGAGCATGCCTCTCAGTCCGTTCCAATGGTGACAACGTCCACTGGCACTTTATCCACAACAAATGAAACAGCAACAGGTGATGATGGAGATGAAGTATTTGTGGAGGCAGAATCTGAAGGGTAAAGGTTTACTTTATAATTTTTGCTTGCTTTAGACTTTTACACTTGTTTTCCTTTAGCCAGGAGACTGGGTTCGGCTGTATTTTCGGTAGCTTCCCTTTACAAAAATAAACCAAGCTATACATTTTGGAAGACTAGTTTTTTCATATAGTAATGTATTTTAGGACTTGGATGTTATTACAGCAGACAAGTAATTTTTAAAATGTTTATCTTCCTGAAAATTACATGATGTATTCTAGAACAAAGTATTTCTTTAAAATCACTGGTACCTTTTCATTAATGTAGCGGCTTGAACTTTTCCCTAAGAAAGAAGTCTTTCTGTGAAAATTAGGAAATGACTCACTTTCCATTTTGTAGTGGGCTGTTGAGTGAACCTCACTTATTCTTTCTTTATGTGCATTTAGAACTCGATGTTTGAAATACTGACTTCTTAAAAATTAGAAACTTTCTAGTAGTTTTTAAGACCTGACTACATTTTTTTTAACACATCAGTTATAAACAAAGCTTAACAAAAGAAGAATTTCATGACACATCATCTGGATTTTTTAAGTTAAAGGGAATAATTTATTTATTTAAAAAAAATTTCAATGTTTATTTGAGAGAGAGACAGTGCAAGCAGGGGAGAGGCAGAGAGAAGAGAGGGAGACACAGAATCCAAAGCAGGCTCTAGGCTCTGAGATGTCAGCACACAGCCCAGTGCAGGGCTCAAACTCACAAACCATGAGATCATGACCTGAGCTGAAGTTGGATTCTTAACCGACTGAGCCACCTAGGTGCCCCAGAGGGAGTAATTTAATGCAAAGAACCACTAGACCATGGTCTTGGAAAGTTTTAACTTTCAAGGCAGAACCTAATTCTTTATAAAATAAAAAAGTTGGACTACTTCATAGTCAGAAGCATAGCTAGAACTAGCACCCAGACTTCCTAGGTAGAGCTCAAAGATTGTTTTATTTAGCAATATTTTCTTAGCATAATTATAGGCCAATTCTAGCATATGAGAGAAAAAGCAGGCCTATAATTATGCTCTAACACAGTGCTGCTTAATTTTGGGGAGTTTACACACCCTACTGAGAATCCTAGCTGTCATTAATTTCATACCATGTATACAAGTCACTTTATATATGTCATTTCTGACCCACACAAAATCTCTGCAAAGTACTATATCCAATTTACAGTGAGAAAGCCCAGACTCAGAACATGTTAAAATAACTTGCTTAGGCCGCTGGTAACTGGCTTAGACTGGATTTGACCCGTGCCTTCAGCCCCATGCGCTTTACACTTCATTAGCACTTCTCAACTTCAGCATGTAGTTATGAGAGAGATCTTTCAGATACATTATTACTAATGACTGTACTAAAGTTTAAAGATGATACTGGAGTAGATTCAAAGTACTTTTGGACTGTTACCTCCCTTCCTTGCATTTTGATGTGCTTTTTTGAGTGGGAGAGAGAGTGGTGAAATTATAGGCATTAAGCCAAGAAATCACATACCCACAGCATGTCTTATCTAGGCTAGAGCCCATAGTGAATAAATTATTAGTAGTTGTGATGTATAAATTACTTCAGTATTCTGCTTTCCTAGAAAGTTGTTTGGAGATTTCAAAATTGGATATATCCTAGTGAGAGAGGAAGAAGGAAAAAGCCACTTGAGCTCTCTTTTTCCCCTGCCCCTTTAAAAAAATAAACCGTTATCAATGTCAGAGTCTACAGTCTTGAGTTAGAGGGGAGCTTGGGGTTATTTAAGTGATAAACTATATCAAAAAGAGGTTGGGAACAATTTCAGATACCTCAAAGATCAGTTTTGTATTTTCTACCTATCAATTTTTATTTTCCTTTCTTAGTATTAGTTCAGAAGCAGGCCTAGAAATTGATAGCCAGCAGGAAGAAGAACCTGTGCAGGCATCTGATGAGTCAGATCTTCCTTCCACCAGCCAGGATCCTCCTTCCAGTTCTTCTGTAGGTAAGGTCCTGCTCTTGAAGACAGCACAACCTCAATACATCAGACTTGTTTGCAAAAGACGATTTTATCAGTAACAAATTGATAATTCTTTTTTTTCCCTGAATTTAAAATGCCTTATTTAAAACAGAAATTGTATTTTATTAAAAGAAGACATAGTTTATATTAAAGACTTGGTTGTCCTGGAGGTGCAGCAGGGCTGAGGGATTGGTTACGGGGAGGGAAGCTAAGGAGCACTACTTCCCGTCTCCTGCCTCTTGAAGCCAAAGCCGCTTCATGTTATTTTTTCCACATTGGGGAGTTCTTACATGAGACTGGATTTGGAGAGGTGAAGGGTAGAAGGTGTGTTGCTCAAAAAATACTTGAAATTTACTAATGTAAATAATTTCAAAGTTTGGCTTTCTTTTTAAGTACATGAGGTTAACTTTGTAAAAGGTTATTTTATGTATCATTCCTACAGTAAAAACTATCTGGCATTTTTTCAAAAGTAATGAACGTTTATTAAGCACTTACTGTGTATCAGGCCATATTCTAAGCCCTTTACATATATTTATTTAATTCTCACATCAAACCAATGTGGTAATCACTCATATGGAAACTGAGGCACAGAAATGTTGAATAACGTTGCCATAGTACATAGCTAATAAATAAATGGGCAAGCCAGGATGCAAAGTCAAGAAGTTTGGCTTCAGGGACCCCACTTTTAAAACAATACACTATAGTAGCTTATCTGTCTCACAGTTTCTAAGCAGGGAATTACTTTTATTATTGAAGAACCTACCCATCATCCACTCTGATTATTTTTACTTTGAATTGTTTATCACAGTAATTCTCAAATTCTGCCTTGGAACCTTCATGTTCTTTGGAAGACCTGCTCAGTTAGTACTTTTTGCAGTCATGGGACTTTGCTATCTCAAGATCTCTTCTCCTGCCTGTCAGCTGCTTTTCTCTGACACATCAACCGATGAGCCAACATCCCTAGGCTCAGATCCCACATCCGCCTTTTAACAGCTAGTAGCTTTAAATGTCTGTGCGTTTATTTTATTATGAAATATGGGTAGTCGTAATTATCAGTCAAATTGGTATGTAAGTTATATAACTCAATGCATTACACGCAAGGCTCACGTATCATAATTATTAATAATAGAATTACTGAAGTGCTAATGTCCCATGAGAATTCTCTTCAACTGTAGAGTGGACACTAGTTATATCTCACTAGGGCTTGCATAAGAAAATACGGTTTTGTTCCCTTTTACAGTATACTATGAAGTTAGGATGTCTACTTTTTTTGGTAATATAAAACATTAAGCCACCTCATCTGAGCAGTTGTTCATTTGGTCAGTAAATATTTGAGTGCCCACCATGTGCTAGGCAATAGAAAGCATTACTAGGAAAATAACATTTCAGTAAAGACCTGGAAAGGGTAAGGGAACAAAGTGGTGCAGTTTTGGGGGGAAAGCATGTTTCAGATGAGAGATACAGCAGATGCAGAGTCCCTAAGACAGCAGTGTGGTTTATTCAAGGCAGCTGGGAGGCCAAGACTATAGTGACCAGAGAGAAACTAGTGGGAGATAGAAGGGGGTGAAGGGGAGAGGCCCAGTAGATCATTGTAATTGCCTTGGCTTTCATGAATTTAGGAAGCTTTTTTTTTTTTTTAAGTTCATTTATTTATTTTGAGAGAGAGAGAGAGAGTGTGTGTGTGTACGTGTACATGCACATAGGTGGGGCAGGGGCAAAGAGAGAGGGAGAGTGAGAATCCCAAGCAGGCTCTGTGCTGTCAGTGAGCAGCCCGACATGGGGCTTGATCTCATGAACCGAACCATGAGATGACCTGAGGCAAGATCAAGAGTCAGATGCTTAACCCAACTGAGCCACCCAAGTGCCCCAGATTAAGGAAGCTTTTAGAGGGCTTCAAAGAGAGTAGTAATAAGATCTGACTTAAAGACTTAACAGTATCAGTTTGGCTGATATTGTGTAAATAAGAGACTTGAAAATGTGTAATGGGCAGAAAGAAGGAGAAAGTTCGGAAGATATTGTACTGATTCAAGGTAAAGACAGTGATGTTTTAGACTACTATAGTAGAGTTTAATTTGTGAGAAGAGGTCAGATTTGGGGATATATATTTAAGTTTGATCTGGCAAGATTTGCTAGTGATTGGATTTGGGGTGTCTGGAAATGAGAGGATTCAGGTAATGATCAGATTATATTGTAGGGGACTGTTATTTCTGAGGGAGGTGATATGTGGTTATTTATTCAGTCCCCACCTTCTAGCACAGTGATACCTGGATAGGCACCAAGTGAATATTTATTAATGAGTGCAGTGAATGAATGAAAAACCTCAAGCACCCTTTTTAAAAATAAGATTTTTTTTAACATTTTACACTTTTCTTTGTTTGTTAAATGTCCCTTGTTAAAAATCAGACAACTTTTAAATATTGAAACAAATGGACACCTCTGCATTTATCCATGCATTTAGCAACTATATTTTATCATTATAAATGCTTTTCTTATTTTTTAACCTGCTTTCTTGCATTTTAATGTGTGTGGTTTTTTTTCATAGATACTAGCAGTAGTCAACCAAAGCCTTTCAGACGAGTAAGACTTCAGACAACATTGAGACAAGGTGTCCGTGGTCGTCAGTTTAACAGACAGAGAGGTAAATTTCTGACATATTGATTACATGATAGGATGCATGATAGTAATATATGGAACAAGTTTTCTAATCCTTAAACTTCCAACTGTATCTAGGGTTTTTTTTATGTTCAAGGATTGATCAAATTATTACACATTGAGCCTGTGATGTTTACTAATCTGTAAGCTTCTTGCAGAAAGATTTGTAAACTGTAGATATATAATGAATATGTGCTTAGAATTCATATTTATTCATTTCTTCCTTGAACTCACAGTCAGATTTGGAGAAGCTGAAGTGTTACAGTACTAGATAGTCATTTGTTACATCTCTGCCTATTGTTACACTTTTTACAGTACAGAATAAAGCTTTGTGACTTTGTTCAGTTAAAAAAATTAGAATTTTTAATATCTGTTTTCTAATGTAACCATTAGAGATTGTATTCATGTCATGAAAATATTAATCTAATTGTACTAATTTTCACTGAAGATATGAAATGTCTAACACAGTTTTATATTTATATACCTAGATATTTGATATTGAAAACAATTTTTATAATGACCTAGGGTAAGTGAATGCTCCAGTTTTGAGCTAACTTCTTAAAAGATGCATTCAGTTTGGTTATTTTTTTCTCTTATAGGTGTGAGCCATGCAATGGGAGGGAGAGGAGGAATAAATAGAGGAAATATTAATTAAATGTCCTATAAACTGTAATAATTGTGAATAAGATTGTGCAAGCCTGTTTTAGTGTAATGGTTGTCAAGATTAAAAAACATTTTTGTATTTAAATCAGTATGCTTCTCTCAACATTCTTTATTAATAAAATGTGTTTCAGTGTCAAAATTTTTCATTTTTTTCTTCATTTTAATTAGTTGATTCTTCCTTTGCCCGTGGATCTAAGGACAGTTGTACCAGACATTGGACAAGGTCCGCCCAGAACGAGTAGTAATGACTCTTGCTGTTCTACTTGGTTCATCGATGTTATAGTATTGATCTAAAGAGAAGAGAAATCCTTTTTTAATTAAAAAGAAAACAAAACACCTGAACTAAACATAGTTTTTGTTGATTATTATACTCAGAGACAATGTTTGTCAATTTAATATCAGAAATGTTTAGATTAATTAATTTGAACTTTCTGACAAAAAGAAAAACAGTTGCTTTCCCAGACTGACCTTTCACCATCTTTCCATAAAATTGGGTTCAACTCTCCTTTTTCAAAGTAAGAATTTGAGAAAAAACTAAGTTTAAAAAATAACTCACTTGTTTTATCCTCTAAAAACATTTTTTGAGGGGCACCTGGGTGGCTCAGTCGGTTAAGCGTCTGACTTTGGCTCAGGTCATGATCTCACGGTTCGTGGGTTCGAGCCCTATGTCGGGCTCGGTGCTGACAGCTCAGAGCCTGGAGCCTGCTTTGGATTCTGTGTCTCCCTCTCTCTCTGACCCTCCCCTGCTCATGCTGTCTCTCTCTCTCTCTCAAAAATAAATATAAAACATTAAAAAAAAAACATTTTTTGACATGTGTATAGGTAGAATAACTTAGATTTCCAAATTTTTCTAAGAAAAGTGCCTCAGGTAATATAATTTAATAAAATTACTTTCTCAACTTCTTTGATCTTCAGGACTGTGTAATGATGCAAATCAGTAATATTTTGTGGCACATGAGACCTCCATTAAATGCCACAGGCAATAGAAGTAAAACACTGTTTTTAGTAACAGTTATACTCAAGTAATTGGATGTTTTATCATACTAGGCTTTAATCTCATGAAGGAAAGTACAGAATTGAATTGTAGCCCATTCAGTTCAATTGAAAATAAAGTGAAAATTGAAACCTCTTCTTCAGAGCAATTAGAATAAGTATAGTCTAACTTCTCACCTTTAGTCACCATTGAACACTTGGTGTTTTTGCTTTAATTATATTCTTATTTCAGAGATTAGAGCACATCTTTAAGAAGCTATGAAGATTTTATTTAATAACTTACCCTTAGAAAAGGCATAATAATCATAGCCATCAGGTTTTCTGATGTTGGGCAGTGCTATAGCTGAAGTAACCACTTTTGGAAATCCTCTCCACTGTAAACTCATTTTAACTTCATTATGGAGGAAACCTGTAGATTTAAAGATACCAGACTGAAAAGCAATGTACTATAGGAAAGAGCAGCCATTCGAGTCAGACACACCTGGGTTTGAGTTCCAGTTTGGTCACTTAGTAGCACTACTTTGGGTGACTTATTTAACTTAAATGCCTCAGTTTTTGCCCCCTCTGACATGGTACAAATACCTACCTTATAGGACTCTTCTGAGGTTTATGGATTTGTATGTAATGTTCTTGGTAAGTACTTGATAAATGGTATTAATTACAATGAACAAATCTGAATAAACAGGTTTCTTTACTCACAAATTATTGGTCTGGTCCTCCACTGAGGCAAATTGATGTTTTGCATCAATAAGCTTTAAATTATTAGAGCCATTTAGTCACTGCATTCACTAAGCTTCATTCTATAAGAAACTGTATTACATGTTTCACGTGCAAGAATTTTTAACACAGTGAGAAACATTACCTTTGTCTTGATAAGAGACTCTGATGGGTGAATAGCGAATTCTGATGGTGTGTGTTTGAGAAGGTCCTATGGCGCGTTCAAAGCGACGTCTCCTAACCTGTGTTGCTTCTCCATACACTGAATAATTGATAGCAGGCCTTCTTCCGGTGCACTTTCTGACGGGTTCCTGTTTATAAATATACTGCTGAATGCCGCCACCTATTATGTATTAGAAAATCACATGTAATAATGAAAATTAAGTTTAATCCTCCAAAAGGGTGGAAAAGAGCTTTTTTATAAGGTAGAGGAAATGATCAAGGTCTTTAATAAAGTATGTCCAGACATTAATGACTATTATTCCAAGGGTGTTATAAAATAATTACTGAGTCCTGAAATATTTGCTGAATGAATAAAACCAACAAATTGTATAATTATATATTTAACTTTGTTTGAAAGTAAATGATGACACTTAGAGTAAGGACCTGAACATTCAAATGAAATTGTAATTTGCATGCTGAGAGCTCTAAATACTTTTTACTGTCCTCAATTTTTTCATTGAAAATACCTGAGTCCAGCCATTAAAGATCTTTTGACAGTAAACCCAGTCATAAATGAAAATACTGAATAAAATTTTCCAGACAAATCAACTCTTAAAAGTTTTGTAATCTTGTTAGTTATGTAACACATACCTCTCTTGAAAAAATACACAGATTCAGGTCTTTCCTTGTATTTAGCTATGGAGAGAGCTGCCACTATTTTTCCATTTAGTCCTCCAAATCCTTTTACAATTTGTTTGGGATACCCTGCATCTTTTATGTCATTGGTGAAACGCCAGTACTGAGAATCCTGATAATTTAACAGAGGAAATGATGTTAACAGCTTTGGAGTAGAAAAGTTGGGGATTCATTATTAGATTTAAATATAGGGAGAAAGTTTTAACTTCTTTAAGTGAATAAATTGGCCAGTAATGTTATCAAACTGTTAACTTTTCAAATTAAATTTTGATGATAGAATAGCTTAATAAAATATGGAGACCCTTCTGAAGTGGATTTATGGTTTTATAATAAAGAATAGCTCGTTGCTGATTTCTCTCAAAAATGTTTTTCTTACCTTAAAGAAGAAAGTTTTTCCTTCACAGTTGCATCTAGTAAACACAGTGTCAATGGGGGAGGGAATACCCCAAACCTCAGTAATTTTACGAGGTGGAGATGGTGGATTGAATGGAGTTAGCATCCAGAAATAATGACCTAAAATTGAAAGTGATATATCAGCCTACAAGCTGAATGAATCCCAAAAGAAACCAAAATGAAAAATTTTTTAGTTTATCATAAAGAAAAACATATTGAATGTGTTAACAAGCATTATATGATAAGTTTAGTCAATACTATGAGGACTAGTATAAAAGTATTTGAACATTTCTGAGAGTAAAGATTTCTCAAGTCTAAAGTTCAAGCCTTTGAAATAGTTTTCCAGTTTCTCTAGAAACTTCTGGGCTTGTGACAGAAAGTCACTTCTCTCTCCATTTCTTTATCTTTCAGAATTAAGGAGTTATAATTCAATGACTGCTAACATCTCTTTAGCCTCTACTGTGCTAGTCTATGATTTGTTTCCATTCGGATTTAATTAAAATATAAGAGGACTGGACTAGCAGATGGTACAGCAGAGAATTAACAAGAAGTAACCGCTCTTCTCCTGTTACACTCACACAGAATGTATTGCAATCTACATACATATTTGTATGTAGGAAATACTGCAATCAAGATGTTATTTTCAGGTAAAATAGAGCAGGTAATACAAATCCTGATGCCATTTCATTTGATACAAAATCAAAATATGAACTACCTTTTAATTCTAATGTAACGAAAAATCTTAGTAGTATCTGTTCAAGCTCTTTGTTTTGTTTGTCTCTCCCAATATGTTTAATTTTGTTTGGTAATTACTCTCAGGTTCTCATTATACTGTGTGAGGTAAGTTCTTCAATCAGTTTCCCTCCAGAAAGTTTAACCCAAACTTCCACTCTCCTTTGGTTCTCATAAATGCCAAGAACGAAATGAAGAACAGAAAAAGAAATATGTGCATAGCTCACCTCGAAATGCAACTAATGTTCCGTTGCGCAAAGCAGTCAGTCCATCTACTGGCTTACCGTTGCATAAATTAGTCTCATCTAAAACAAATAAAAACTTAAGCCAAGATAAAAGAAAATGTGGAAAGTGTTCACATTCCTTTCAAATCCTCCCACAGGTTGTTTCCTGTGTTCAGCTTTCCCTAAGCCTTTGAAGGGGCTTAATGGGAGTTCAGAAATGAAAAAGAAGAGAGATATTTCATAATTGTTTTACTTAAAGGTGATCATTATTCAAAAAGTAGTATATAAAAATAAATTAACGAATTGGAATGGGCCAGGTTACCCATGATCTGCATGTATTAGGTAATCATAGGATGTTTGATCCCAACACCTGGAAGTCCATTTTTCAGTTGATTTCCCTTTAGAATTGGTTTGGAAAGGAGTAATATTACAGGTTTCTGCTTTGCGTTGTACTCTTTTAAGGATAGACTTCCAATTAAATATTTTTGACATTCTATACACTGTCTCTGCATATAGACACAGATGCACTAAATTCCTAGCACACTAGGTTATTGCACGATTTTCCAAAGACCAAATAACCTTACTGTGATTACCCTTCTGCTTACCTACAGAGAAGCTGTAAAACCACAAGTTAACAAGTTCAGGGTTCTAGATGATACACTTCAATAGAGTGGTACTAACTTGGCATTCTGGCCCAGATAAATTTAAGTTAACATTACCAATTTTAAAACAAAGTAACTGATGCTTGTTACCTGAAAGCATGGAGTTGATGGCAATGTCTTGATTGGATCCTCTCACTAAGATATCAGTGCCTGGGATAAATATAGGAGTTAACACAGGGGGCCTGGGGATCATGTGAGGTTTTTCTCCTGCAGCATCTGCATCCTTATTTGGATTTACTTCAACTATTTCTGAGTTAGGTGTTTGGTTGGGGCTGGTGTTAGTTTGGAGTATGGCTTTTGTGGAAGAGGTAGGGTGTAATTTGGGCACTGTCGAAGTAGTCATCAGGGGAATTGGTGTAGTCTTTGGTTTTCTCCCTTTAGGTATCGTGTTTGGCTTTTTGTTAGAAGTGGGCTTTTTTGGTGCTTTGGTCGGCTTTTTGGGTTTAGGAGTTGACACTTGAGGGTTAGAAGCTCTATCTTTTGGCGCAGCTGTGGTTTCTTCGGGTTTATTCATAGTCTCTTCAGATGTAGTTGTCTTTTTTGTCGTAGTCCTTACTTTGGGTGCAAGAGTTGTTGCTTGAGGAGTATTTTTGGACGATGTGGTCAGTGTTACTTGTGTGGTTGTTCCTGTTTTGGACTCAGTGGTCTTTTCTTCTGTTGGAGTTACTGTAGGTACAGCGGCTGTAATTCCAGGTGTCATGTGTATGTCTTTTTCTGTTGTTTTGTCTGTAGCTGTTGTAGTCATTTCAGGTGTGGTCACTCCAGGAGGCTTGGTTACAGGTATAACAGGTTCTTTGGGATTATTTTCAAGAGGCTTTGGTGTGGGTTCTCCCGGAAACTCAGGAGTTGATTCAGCAAGGTTCTTCGGAGTAGTGGAAGGTTCCATGGTAGTTGTAGTAGAGCCTTCTGAGTTGGATGGAGCAGGTGTCTCAAGATAAGTTGGAGTGGGTCCCTTGGGGACTTTGGGGGTGGGTTCCTTGGTGGTGGTGGCAGCAGGTTCCTTGGGAGTGGTGGGTGCAGGCTCCTTGGGAATGGTGGGTGCAGGCTCCTTGGGGGCCGTGGGTGTGGGCTCCTTAGGAATGCCGGGAGCAGGTTCCTTGGGAGCTATGGGTTCCGGCTCCTTGGGAATGGTGGGTGCAGGCTCTGTGGGGGCCATGGGTGTAGGCC
>CM053562.1:20955773-20972908 GCA_028646485.1 Cryptoprocta ferox
CCGTGGGTGCAGGCTCCTTGGGAGTGGTGGGTGTAGGCTTTGTGGGGGCCATGGGTGCAGGCTCCTTGGGGGTGGTGGATGCAGGCTCCTTGGGGACCGTGGGTGCAGGCTCCTTGGGAGTGGTGGGTGTAGGTTCTGTGGGGGCCATGGGTGCAGGCTCCTTGGGGGTGGTGGATGCAGGCTCCTTGGGGACCGTGGGTGCAGGCTCCTTGGGAGTGGTGGGTGTAGGTTCTGTGGGGGCCATGGGTGCAGGCTCCTTGGGGGTGGTGGATGCAGGCTCCTTGGGGACCGTGGGTGCAGGCTCCTTGGGGGTGGTGGATGCAGGCTCCTTGGGGGCCGTGGGTGCAAGCTCCTTGGGGGCTGTGGGTGCAGGTTCCTTGGGGGCCGTGGGTGCAGGTTCCTCAGGGGCAGTGGGGGTGGGTTCCTTGGGGGTGGTAGGTGGAGTCTGCTTGGTGGTAATAGGAGCAGGCTGCTTGGTGGTAGTAGGTACAGGCTCCTTGGGGGCTGTGGGTGCAGGTTCCTTGGAGGCAGTGGGTGCAGGATCCTTGGGGGTAGAGGGTGCAAGCTCCTTTGGAGTGGTGAGTGCAGGCTCTGTGGGGGCCATGGGTGTAGGCTCCTTGGGGGGGGTGGGTATAGGCTTCTTGGGGGTAGTGGGTGTAGGCTCTTTGGTGGTAGTGGATGCAGGCTCCTTAGGAGTGGTGGCAGCAGGCTTCTTGGGAGTGGTGGAAGCAGGCTCTGTGGGGGCCATGGGTGTAGGCTCCTTGGGGGGAGTGGGTATAGGCTTCTTGGGGGTAGTGGGTGTAGGCTCTTTGGTGGTAGTGGATGCAGGCTCCTTAGGAGTGGTGGCAGCAGGCTTCTTGGGAGTGGTGGAAGCAGGCTCTGTGGGGGCCATGGGTGTAGACTCCTTTGGGGTGGTGGATGCAGGCTTCTTGGGGGTCATGGGTGTAGGCTCTTTGGTGGTGGGTGCAGGCTTCTTGGGGGTAGTGGGTGTAGGCTCTTTGGTGGTGGGTGCAGGCTTCTTGGGGGTAGTAGGAACAGGTTTCTTGGTGGTGGTAGGAGCAGGGGATTTGGTTGTAGTTTCAGCTTTGGGTGTAGGTTTAGCAGGAGCTTTGGATGTGGGTACAAAATCTTTAGCAGATGTTTTCTCTGTACTTCGTGTCTCTTTAGCTGACGTAGTCTTCTCTTTGTCTCTACTTGAAGTCTGTTTATTTGTTAAAGAAGTCTCTTTAGTTTCAACTGCTGTCTCCTCACTGGTTGTTAAAGATATCTCTTTGGATGTATCAGAATTAGGTGGAAGACTGGGTTTAGGATTTATTGGTTTGACTGTTGTAATCTTGGGAGATGTGGTAACTTTATTGCGCTGCGTGGTAGGAATGTCAGGAGTCGGGGTGAGCTTGATGTCACCATTGTCCAGTCCGCTTCCATCTTCATCTACAACCGGTGGCTCAGGGGTCGGTTTCTTTTTAGGAGTTCTTTCCTTCTTGTTATCTTTTACTAGAAAAAAAATATATGCACATTTTAAATTTTTGAATAGTTTTCTTTTTAATAGTGACCTAAAGAGATCGTCCTTATCAACTAGCTGTGTTGATAGCTGATCAACTGCCTTATCTGTGGGCAAATTGCTAACGTGCAATATGTCTATTAATTTGTTGTAAAATGAGAAATGATGAACTTATCTGATTGGGCTATTTTAGGGAATTGATGAGAGGGGTGACAAGTACAAATAAAAATCTATACAATTAATATATAGAAATAAGTGGCAACTTTGAAATTACCAACATGATCAACTACACGAATTCATCTCTTTATATTAATGTTCTTTGCCTCTCACTTCCTCCACTTCTCTTCACACTGCTCAGTGCCCCACTCTTACTCCTGGAAACATAGTTTCAACATCTTAAAAATTCACTGTACCAATTGGCCTCGGAAGCCTCTACAACTACACCCCAGGAATCTGTTCCAATCACCCCAGTTATCCTTACTAAGCTCTGTTTCCATACACATGGCTGTTAGCTTCTCTCTTTCCTCTGGTCGCCTAAACTCAGCAGCCCAGGGAATACAGAGAGGGAATTAGGATGCCATGCCAGCCAAAGGCCCTGTTGAACAGGATTTCTTCTAGCAGCTCCCCCTTAGGTGAACTTCAAAGCCCAAAGAGCACATCAAGAGCTCATCACTGAGATAAGTTCCATTTAGCAAACAAGTATTGCACTTGTGGAAGACTCTGGATGATTCAAAGACTATTTGAGTATTCTGCCAGAGTAAAGGCTTCGGGGAAATAACAACTACCCAGGAAATAGAGTTCTTCAAAACTCCAGTATCCAAAATTCAGTATTTCCTGGAGAAAGAGAAAATGTTTATTTCAGGAAATAACAAAAAATAGAACAAAAGGAATCATTTTTTAGGAGGTAGTAGCCTATTCTGTGGGACAGTCTCTACTACAAAAAAAAAAAAATCAGCCAGATATGACATATAATTTATTAGAAAAATAATAAAAAGGAGCTGTAAGATGTGGATAATTATATTGCCTTTCCCAGAGATGTGTATGAGACTATAATAGATTAACATTTTAAAGCGCTTAAGGCAGCATATAAATGTGTGTAAAATAAAATAAGGGAAAATAAAAACACAAGGAACATATAGGAAGAAAGAGAAGAAAGAAAAATGATATCAGGTAGACAGGAATTAAAATCGAAAACCATAAATAATCATCTCCAGTGCCATCCTGTGTTTCCAGAGCTGCTGCTATAGCATCTTCTTATCCTTTGCTTTAAGAGTGCTTTCTTAGCTGCTTTGCACTAGTTTCCTAGAGGAAGTTCTCATTAGTATCTTCTAAAATAATTTTGACAAATCTATACATGCCCCAAATATTGAAATGTCCTCAAACCATTCTACCAACACGCATTGCTTTCAGATAATTATTTTTAAATATGGCATTGATATAGTCTTTGATCTTTATCAATGCTCAAACCTTTGGGTTTCTTCTTTAATTCTTTATTAGCAGCTGAATTTTTGGAAGACTTGACTTTCCGAATAGTTGAAGAGGAAGAGGAAGAGGAGGAAGAAGACTCTTGATTTTCAGAAACAGAATGTTCTATAAATCAAATAAAAAGGTTGATCACACCAACTGCAATTTAAAGCAAAAAACTGCCAGTCCAAATACAACAAGAAATGCTGTTGACTGATCTACAAATGTCCGTGTTCAGCTTTTTAATTTATCAGTAATATGATCAACTGCTCTTTAAATTTGTCGATTAAAAGCAAGGTAGCTAAGCTTATCACAGATACTAGCAATATATATTACTTTCTCTCACTTTCCCCATATCTCACAGAATCTAATTATTCTGCAGAAGATCTGGGCTTTTTTTCCCAATGAGATTCGTCTTCTGATTACTATAACCTACACCCATGCTGGGTTCAGTTGTAAGAAAAATAAATATCTGAGGATTTATAATTTGAGTTAAACTTTGACTTAAAACACATTAAAAAAAAGTGTAATGAGCCTTTCGTGACTCACATGATTCCCTTATTCTATCTATGAAGAGTCTTTTCAAAGTAGTCCACCTACAACGTAGTCCACCTCCAAACCTTTTATTACATCTGTCATCTTCCTACCTTCTGTTATTTCCTCTGATTCTATAACTTTCTTAGTCTTCTTCTTGTTTGGTGATTTGGGTGAACGTTTGGTTGTTGATTTGATGGTTTGAGATGCTCCTGGAGGTGGAGGTGCAGTCTTTGAAGATGGTGATGGGGGATTATGCACTGAGGCCAAGCAAGACAAGTTGGTTAACATCTTGTTGACATTCATCAGCAACTCTTAACTGTAAAAGGCACGGGTGCATGTGGCTTCAAGAATAGAGGCTGGTGAAAACCAGTGTAGGCAGGCTCTTAGCCTAACACTAATTACTGCAAAGTGATTAATTCTGAGGACGCATTGCTTTAAAATATAGTTTCTCAAATTGTTATAAGTTACTACAAAGGGCAAAGAGTCAGGAATCAGAAAACTTGAATTCCAGTCCTACCCCTGCAAGGCTCACTCTTGTGACTTTGGGCAAATGAGCTAACCCTTCTTGAATTTTGTTTTCTGGTCTGCAAGTTGAGATATTTATTCTAGATGATTTCTGAAGGCATTTCCCTGCCTAAAAATACTTGACTCTAGGGGTACCTGGGTGGCTCAGTCAGTTGAGCGTCTGACTCTTGATTTCAGCTCAGGGTATGATTCCAGGGTCATAGGATCCGCCTCACATCAAACTCCACACTGAGTATGAAGCCTGCTTAAGATTCTCCCAATCTTTCTCTCTCCCTCTCTGAAGAAAAAAAATAATCAACTCCATTCCTTATGCCAATCTTCTATGATGGTAGAAATAATTACTGAATGTGAATGACAGGTATTTGTGCTCTTGAGAAGAGAAATATAATAAATACATTTGTCCTGTTTTCATATTCATTTAAATAAAATGGTGCCAATCCACCTTTGTTCTTTCTAATTACAAAAGCTGTACATGAATATTTAGTCTTGTAAAAAGTTCACACCTTCACATTATGCTTTTCTTAAAATGTGTTGCCCTTCCCCAAGTTAAACAACTGTTAATGATTTGGTATGTGTCTTTGAAACCTTTTCTCACCCATCCTCCTACCCTTTCTGTGTCTAGAAGAGAAGACAAGGAATATGTTTTGATCATTAGGAACCAGAAGAAAAGGAGAGGGACTTCTGAAAGATAAGAAAGTGGAGAACAATGGAGATCTTTTGGGTAGAGGTAATTGTGATAAATCCTGCTGCTCTGACTAAACATCCCAGGAACTCTTACCCATGCGGTTTCCCAAGAGCTGATGACCACACACCTTCCTCTGTCTTCCCCCAAATAGCTCATTTGAGAAAGAGTTCTGCCACGTACTAGCTTGTTGGAGTCCAAACAACCTCTTGGACTGTTTTCTCACCCACATTTCTTCAGTTCTTGAAACGCTATGATTTTGAGATATATAGATGCCTACCAGCCGTATCTATAGCAATCCCAAAACAACTAAGAGGGTGTGTTGTAGGACAGTTTGGTTTTTATTTGTAAAAAATGAAGTTTTCAAGCTCTGGGTGGTTCCATTAGTTTCAGGTGAGACGCTGACTATCTTTGTGAATTCTGTAAATGAAGCATGACCTTCATCAATTTTGTTGTTGTTGTTGAGTTCTACTTAAACCTCAGGTAATGTGACCCAGCACCTAGTAGCATAAAGCGTGGTCTTCAACATGTTCTTCCAATGCTTCATCACTCTCTACCCAACATCCCTTCCCACTCATCTTCTGCCTAAAATAAATTCTTGAGTTTTTTCCTCACAGTCAAAACCATTATCAGGGCAATGAGTAAACATGTATCCTTCATCATGGGTCCTTCTGAAAGCTGCAGGAACCCCACACTCTGAGTTTTGATTATGAGGGTGTTGTCTCCATCATTTTTGGACTGCTTTCCAATAAAAACATTGAACAGTTAAGAAATATCTGTCAACTACGCTGATTAACAGTTTTTTACCCTATTTCTCCACTGTCCAAAAGAAGCAGGATGTACAGTCTTGTTTAAATAAAATGATAAGATTATGCAAGCAATGCTTATTTTCACTTTTACTTCCACAAATATTGTTGTTTCAACAATGTAGAACTTAAGAGTAAACATTTGGTAAAGAAAAGAATTCATTATTTAAGTATTTTTTAAATTGTTTTGGAAAATCTGAAGAGTTTTATTATACTCTCAGATTACTTCTCCAGGATCTGTATCCAGAGAAGAGGATTTTTAAATGGAACAACATCCCTTTTTATTGACTCTATCACACAAAGGGATTTAGATAAGACAACCATGGGCTCCAGAGGTGGGAAGCGACATACAACAGACTTCTTGGTAGGTTGCCTATAAATTTAGTGTCTTTAATCAGACTCCTAAGTTTACTAGTTTATAAAAGCTGAAAGTGTCATTTTGTCCTTCAATATACACTCAAAAACTCTGAAGCCAAAAACACAGCTAACCCAAAGGACCACTGACTTTGTGGGGTCAGCGCCATTAGGGTGAGACAAGAAATCCTGGAGCGAGATGGTTACTGTTAATTTCACCTGAAATTGAACCACACCTGAGGAAAAGTATGTGCACTCAGCCCCTATCCTCTTTATTCCTCAACCACTGATTTCTGGGCGCTCCTGGAGACAGGTGGAGCCAGGCAGTGCTGTTGGAAGAGGCTTTCCTTCATTAATTCATCTTGGTGAAGCAAAAATTAATATGAAATGGCTTGTTAGTAAAATCAAGTCCTTAGATGGAGTGCATATTGGACATTATCAGCAAAGCTAAGGTAGGTGCATAGATCTGGCTGTACTGAGAGGCACTGACTGGTACCATGATGCTTACCTTTTCCACAAAAATCCTCATAATCAGAACAGCACTTGCCATACTTCTTACATTCCGAGTCACAGTCACACTCCCTCCCTCTTGCAAAGGACTCGAAGCAGCGACCTTTACAGGAAAGCTCTATCCAGAGCAAAACAAAACATTATAGATTATTGATGATGCAGCCACACCCATGTAATGATAGCCATTTCCCACCTTATGGCTGCCTCAAGTTCCCAAAGTGCATTTCTGAGTCTTTTATTTGGAATTTGGAAAATACACGGTTTTCTAAGTGGAGAAGTCAAGAAAGAAATATGGTGCCTCAGAGAAGCTTCTCTCTGAGCCTCACACCATGGCTTTGTAATAGATGCTTATTAAATGAATGTTCAGATCGTACAACAATATCCAAAGAGCTGGCTTACTATAGATGGGTCACTGTTTAGGCTCAAGAATCATTTATAATGCAGAGCCTTTTATTATGACAAACGGGACAACATGTAGCATTGGAAGATTTCAGCCTAATCCCATGGCATGGATTATACCTACTCATTTCAAAAGTAAGCCTTGGTTAGGCACAATAACTTTACCAAAGCCTATTTGAAATGATTACGTTCAACAACACATAACTGTACAGCAATATATTCATCAACTTCACATACAAATTCTAAAGTAAACATAACTTTGAACCACTTTTAATTATAATTTTCATAAGTTGGATATAAAATGCCCCTGTGTTAACAAAATGAGCTAAAATGCATTCAAGTGAAATACTACTCATCATTTAAAATTCAGACCCTTCGGGTTTTTACTGAAATTCCTCATTAGATACTAATACTTTGTACTTACAGTGATTTTTTTCAGATAATATAGGAACATATTCATATCAAAAAGTCAAACAGTAGATAAGATTATTTTATATCCATGGATTCTTTTGATGAAGCTATTGAAGGACCCATCACTAAGCAGTTATATCTCTGATTGGTAAGTGAATATTACTTATTACTATTTGCTTAATGACTCCTAAGTCACAGTATTCTCTATTTAAAACAAGATATTTTACTTGGGACTAGTCAATAACCTTGTGCACCTGACGGAGTTCCATGCACCCCTCCTCCTCCCTCCCCCAAGAGTCACAAACTTTGACACCATCTTTAAGTACAGCACGCTGCAACATTTATGCGAGGAAGGGAAAGGCATTTAAGCAAAAAGAAGCGCAGTAGTGTGGAAACAGCACTGGAAGGGGCTGCAAAGGGACTCACAGAACAGTGTTGCTTGACAGGGGAGACACTAGCTGTCAGGACTTACCCACAGTGCAGACTTTCTTGAAATCAGGGCAGCACTCCATGTAGTGTTGACAGTTATAATCACAGTTGCAGGTGGCATCTCTAGAATACCCTTCCCCACATCTCCCTGCACAGCTTGGTAAATCTAAAATTATACAATACTAGGGTGAACATGGCCAAACCACTTTACAGAAAGGAAGAGGTCTGATGAGGACAGAGCCATTTGGTCAGGGAGAATTTTATCAATTGGAAAAGGTTGGGAATGATGGTTAGTAATAGGTCGAGGTGATCTTTGCCTTATCTCTTATGTGACCTTGATCATGCCACTTCATTCTTCACCAGAGTTAGAAGATAAATACACTTTTGAAAATCAGGCAAAGTTAATGGCCTTTCATAAAGAGGGTGATATTCTGGGGGTAGAGGCGTCGGGGGAGAGCAGCCACAGCTCTACTGAGGCTGCTGCTAAAATGATGACTAGTAGACATTTATTGAGCATCTCTGTATCTCTGTGCTGTGCACTCAGTCATATGTTATCTCTAATGTTTATGCAAATGCTACCAGGAGAGTATGAGTAAACCCCCTTTGAGAGAGAAGACGGCTGAAACATAGAGATTTTAATAATGAGGTCGAGGACACCCGGCTAGTTAATGGCTCCAGGATATATGTATTACAGATAAATTGTGTTACCTATAATACCTATAATAAATATGTAGTACCTATAAATTATTCACATTGACCTCTTTCACTCTCCAAAGTATTCTGATTTGGATAATAAGTTACATGGTCACCTAGAATTTGAACTCTGATATATCTGATTCTAAAGCCGACGCTTTTCCCACCCAATCACATTGCCTCTCTTCCCTCATGTTGAGTTTAAAACAAGCTGGTTAGGCTAGCAAAATCTTCCCTAGGCTTCCTCCTCCTTTTATTGGTGAGGATAACCAGTTCTTTAAATGTTGAGGAAGTCAGATGTTTACAACCACAGCTACAGAGAATGCAAAATAAATAACTGTTCAAATAGCATCTGGGCATGAATATAAAGGTCAGTTATTCTGGGTGAATCAAAACAAAAATGCAAACAAAAGCATAGCTATCCTCTATTATGTATTTTTAAAAATCATTTGGAAAACACATTCCTGAGAGATAATCACAAAAATGTAATGATCGAATCCATCTCTGGAATAGAAATTGGCAGGTGCAATGTCCTAAATCCATAGAAAGACGTTGAAACACACTGAAAAAATCTCAAAATAATGAGTCCGGGAAACTGAAAGTCTTCACATGCAAAGAAAATAATATTAGGACAATTTTCATGACCTTTTACGTACATATGTGCACAATACATACAAAAATGCATATATAGTGTATGTATATAAATACATATATTATATATAAAGGAAAAAGAGAATAAAAAGTTGAGAAGGCGAGAAAAGCAGACAACACAACATTGAAGTCTATTCTTTCCTGGTTAGCAGATTTCTGAATGAGGAAATCAATTATCTTTATGGGAAAAGTTTATTTTCATAGACTAAATTATTATCCTACTATTACCACTGTTAATTTTAAGAACTAATTTTAAATTCATTCATTTAAAGGAAAGTAAAACCATTTTGGAAAACAACTGATCTTATTCTAGAAGAAAGGTAGATTAGGAAATGCTCTCAGTGTTGTGAGCCTTATATATAATACTATCACAAGACAGCAGAGGAGTCTAGAGATAGCGTAGAGGCCCTGATGCCTTATTAAATGTTCACATTTGATTCCACGTGTTTTTCCATCTTATCTAAGTGATTCTGAAACTATGTCCATGGCAGGCAGTTATCTCTCATACTTAGGTTTGTGGGAATTTTAACTATTTTCCTGGAAATGTCTATTTTATAAATGTAATTTCACCATAACAATCATGCACCTTGATTTTTCTTCTCACAGGTTTTGCTTATCAAAAAAAAAAGGAAATAAAAATCCAATGTTTGGTATTATTGTCATTAATCAATTCTGATCGCATGCTGGAGACTTTTGCTAAGGTGATTGGCTATATCTTAACATTCTCTAAACGTGAATGACAAGAACTGTTCATTCAATACTGACTGTTTTAGAGGACTGTGAATAGTTAAATATTATAATACAAGATGACATTCACACAAGTATAAGTCCATTCCTGGATGAATAGTCCTTGTAAAAAACAGAACACTTTCAAGATTAATCCAAGGCCATTTAAATCACTGTCAATGTTCACCACACCATGATACCTAGTTCTACATGATGCTGAAATAAGTTATCAATAATTTATTTGATGTAAAAGACTCATTAAATTTATTGTAAACATGTAGGCAAAAATTACATGCCATTTAAACATTGTTCTTTTTAGTTCATCTGATGATACTCTATCACACTGGCATGGTTTTATCATGCGTCTGTGTTTTTTTTTTTACTTTTGGAATCACCATAAAAATGAGTACAAAAATTAGTCCATAGAAAAGCTCCAAACTTGAAAGGTTTCATAAGACATGAGAAGAAGTAAGAATTTCAATGCTTAGAAATATGTTACATATGCTTTACATAATTTTTAAATTATACTATACATTAAACTCAAACAAATTGTACATTTTTAGAAATCTATTTCTTTTGTTGTCATAATAGTCAAAAAGGAATGATTAGCTACAGTTGTTAAATAAGTCTTTTTGATGGTTAAGTTACCTTGAGAAGAAACTTGCTGAATCAAGAAAACAGAAAGTAGCAGCAAGTACATGGGAAGTATTTTCCACTCCATGTCTGTTTCCAGGTACCGAGACCTTACTGAAAAGAAAATAAAAACATCAGAAAACCGCTCATTAATCTCACCACTAATTTAAGCCCATGTTACCTACAGTGTTTCAGTAACTTTTAAAATGCGATTTAATGATAAAACCATCCCACTCTTGAAACAAGACTTATAAAGATAACCAGCCTTAAGGCTATTGTAAATATTTCACCAATAGAGTTAATCTTATGCCAAAGAAATCAGTGAGTCACCATCTCAATCATGTTATAGTCCACGTTAATACTTTAGAATTCCCCCAAATAGAAAACAGCCTTATCTTGAACCCCCATTTAAATTATAGCATATGCTTACAGTGGAAGGCTTAAATCCCAGCTTGGGGGGAAAAAAAATAACCAGCTTCAGTAATATTTAATTTAACAAACACAGGAGTGATCGTTCCAACTTTCCCTTAACTGTCCATATAAATTTGTAAGCTTCCAACAGGTGTATTGCATGGCTGTGATCCTTTTCAAAACTTTCCTACTCCTGTCCTTAAAAATTGTTCTCAAACTCCTTTAATAAAGCATAGCCCTATTGAATTAAAAACACATTTAATTCCACAAAGCAAGTTAACTTTGACACTTACCCGTAAAAGCAATAGTGAGTTTTCCCAATGTCCTGGAAGTCTTATATATCAGTGCAAATATATTGGGATGAACCAATTAGTCCAAAGGTTAGACAGAATCAACAGTGACAACGCTATGAAATCAAACTTTCCTCATTAGTTGGAAGAGGGCCCAGACAACTAGACTTAGGCAACATCTGGAAAACACTTCCATTAAGAAAAATGACTACTACAAAATAAATTTAGGATTATTGGCCAAAACACACTTCTAATTTCTGAGTGAAGTGAACAAATTGTTCTGAGATGGTAAATAGTTCTGGCAACTTTTGACTAGCAGCAGATTTAAAATAGTCAAATGTGGGTATCACTTCTTTCTTTTCCCCCCCTCCCCCAGTTAAGGCTAGCAAAGAGTGATTTTGAAACTTACCTACTGTTAGTTTGTGGCACAACTTTTCTTAACTTATGCTATTAAATCAAATGTACATTTCTTTTCTTGAGTATTTTCATTTTCATCAAGCACAGAAAATAGGCTCTTAATTGCCTCACGGTGGATGGTCTACAAGGGTGGATTTTCTAGCTTCCTTCACCATGTAAAAACCTGCTTCAAAACTGTAGCGTAAGAGATTCTTAAACACAGAGAACAAACTGAGAGGTGGGGTGGGGGGGGAGAGAAGAAAATGGTTGATGAGCATTGAGGAGGGCACTTGTTGGGATGAGCACTGGGTGTTGAATGTAAGCCATGAATCGCGGGAATCCACCCCCGAAACCAAGAGCACACTGTATACACTGTATGTTAGCTAACTTGGCAATTAATTATATATATAAAAAAAGAAAAACCCACTGTATCTATCTCCCTTAGCCCCTTTATTTAAGCACAGCAATGTTTGGGAAAAGGTCTTTTAAATTACTAATTTATCTTCCTTACCACAGAAAATGTGAACGATCATCAGGTGGAGCTAAGTCAGCTCCGCTCAAGGCTTTACCTCAATTTGATATGAAATGTTCCTGTTAAAATCCTATATACCTACATAAGGCAGAGCTTATGTCCAAGTACCTCCCTGAAACTGTTCCAGATTAAGCCCAACCACATTGAGAATCATAGTCAACAAATGTAATACCTTCCACTGCAATATTCTGTTCATCTGTCTCCTTCCTAACCACCCCACCCCACACAATCTCACTCCCACAGACTGTTGGTTTCCCCAAAGACAACCAACACCCGTGCCTTACCTACTTGCCAAAATGTAGTCCAGTGCTTCACCAAGGTCGTATGTTTAACATGAGCTTGTTGAACCAAACTGTGGTATTCTGCTGTGTGCTAGATATTTGGTAGGGACTGCATTGGAGTATCACAAGATGCCTTTGAGTTAAATATAATCCTCCACATTTTACAAATAAAATGAAGATTCAAAAATGAAAAATCTGTTACCCATGGAGGATACATAAGGAGTAGGATCCAGAGCCAAGATTTGAACCCATGTCTCTTCATTTAAATTCCCTCACATTTCTACTATAATCAGCTCCTTTTGATCAAAGCCATCACTCACTACCTAATCATAGCACTAACTTTTACTCCTTCATGTGTATAGGTGGGTTTATGAGATTGTGACCTTTGTTAAGACAAGGGTTTTAATATAAGCATCTCTTTTGTTCCCACAGTGCTTATTCTGGGCTAAACATATAATGTAAAAAGACAATGTAGAGACTATCTGTTCACTTCTAAGTAATCTCCTTCCTCTGGGAACTACCTCTCCATCTGGAGGGGTATTTCCCTTTTAGCCACTTTTACACATGTGATTTTGCCCCAACAACTGTAGCTGGTAGAATGAGGAGTAGAAACCTGAAATAAATTGTGCCAATATGGTTTCCTATCCTGGAAATTTGGAACTGTGATTCGTAGATGACAAGTCTGTCTACATAGGCCTGTAACATGTAAACTTCTGTCCATGAGCTGAAGAAGCAGAAAAAATCCTTAAGAATCAAGAGGTGCAAATGAAAGAGCTCTGATAGCTTTCTAGTCTTGATTACTCCTTGTTCCTGATCACCAGATGCCTTCTTGCTCTGTATCTTTCTGGTAGACTCCCCCCTTTGGGGCTGAAGCTGGCTAAAGATACTTTCTGCTCCTTAAAACCACTAATCATTACAGAGTAGATGTACAAAAGATCCTGTTGGCTGGAACTGAACCAAGTTCTCCGCTTAGCTTTACTGAGGTCAAGAGGGGGAAGGGAGCTAGAAGCTTTGTAACTTTTTCAAGTCAGACCTTTATAGTGTTCCCTTTTTAGTTGTTCAAAATTCTGGGAATACCAAGAACATTAGATATACATATATACACAGACACATATTCTTAAATATAAACTACTTTCTGATTATTGCCTTTTAAAACTATCTCTGTTAGACTTTTCTTCTTCGGACAAATTCCTATAATGATGGCAAATGATATTCTTTTTTTAAAATTTTTATTTATTTTTTTTTTTTATTTTTGAGAGACATAGAGAGACAGCACAAGCAGAGGAGGGTCAGAGAGAGAGGGAGATACAGAATCTGAAGACAGGCTCCAGGCTCTGAGCTAGCGGTCAGCACAGAGCCCGACACAGGGCTCGAACCCACAAACCGTGAGATCATGATCTGAGCCGAAGTCAGACACTTAACCACTGAGCCACCCAGGCGCCCTGGCAAATGATATTCTTAAAATGATTGAAAAATATGCTCTAGTAACACTTGTTGAGAATTCCAGGTTCTATTCTAAATTTGGAAAACTGACAAATAAAACACACACACACACAAAATTGTGACCATTAGTAACGTTAAACATATCCATTAACACACTCTCATTTTCATCAAATATATTTTCTCTGCATAATAAAGTATGGAAAAGAATGAAAATGTTTATTAAATGTCAAGTTCATGAAGTCCAACTTACACATATCTGTTTTGCATAATTCTCTTGGGTAATGAGGCTATTTGGGTAAGTAAAGTTTGCCTTCAAGGCACAGGGGCATTTTAATTTTATCTACTAAATGTATCCTTATAATGTAGACTAATTGCATCATTCTGTGAATATTGGGCCATTTAACCCTCGTTATTGATCACATAGCAATCATTCCATTAGTTATAAGTACCCCCGTTGAGATTTCTTCTCATTAAAGGTATTTTTTTAACGGTCACTTAAATCTCATTTAATTGGGATGAAAAGTATCCTAGGATTGGTTTTTGGTGGGGGAGATGGGGAAAGGGGAATGAAGAGAGATGGAGAGGACATAAATAATATTGGAGCTGATACTCATCTTCTAGAGGTGATCTCCACACAGCTCCTCCTCACAAATGTCAATTTCTGTGCTGGCAGCAACACAGCGATGGCTTCAGAGAACACTCTACTGTGCTTGGGGATATTTGCTCTGCATTAAATTATCCCAGACTGTTATGCCTTCTCCTTGGTGTGCTGTCTCCATCCCTGCCATTAGCCATCACTTTGCCCTGTAACCAGTGTGTCTGTACCTAGTGGCTTCTCTCCATCTTTCCACGTCTTTGATGTGTTTCATTTTCTTCCAGAGCAGCCTAGGAAAAACTGAAGCATGCCAGGGGAAAACCACAGATGCAGTCTTGCTTTTTATTGCCCTCATTTTGCTCACAATGCTGTTAGAGCGCTCTAGAAGTGGAATAACTCCTCTCTTCTCACATGGAACAGTGACCAGGATTTGGGGACTACCTCTGTATGTTCTGTTCATGGCATTTTCACATACTGGAATGGGTTGTGGCTTTTTCTCTGAAGGTTGATCCAAGATCTTAGGTAAGAAAAGTATTATTGCATTAGCTCTGGAAGGGTGTGGCAGTCTCACAATTGCTCCTGATCTTTTGTACTTTTTTCTAGCTGCCCAGCGGGAGGTTACATTGCCCAGCTTTCTTGTCAGTAATGTGTGGCCAGATGACTGCATTTCCTCCTATGAAATGTGAATAGAAGAGATATGTGCAGCTTCTACTCTGCTTTCCCAACAGAGAATCACTTCATCTGGACTTCCTGTTTTCCTTCGTTATTGCAGACTGGAAGGCAGACTTCAGAGCCCAGCCTTCATCATGCGGACAAGGATGGCAGCCTAGGAATAGCACCATTAATGGAAGTCACAGGCACTCCCTTTCCCTAGACTAGTCAAGAGAGTTGCATAAAAGCAAATAAAACTTCATTTTATTTGGACAACTCTAATTTGGGGTCTTTTCATTACAGCAGCTTAGATATTACCCTCACATAGAAACCTTAGGAAATTCCCAACTATTTAAAGGGCTATATTCTAAAAGTTGATTTATATACTGTACAGCAATGTAAAGAATGGACTCTTGGTAATAAACTATTGATATTGGAAAGCAAGAAGTTATTTTTGCCCCTAGATGACATAACTGTGTATGTGGAAAATCCTAAGGAATCTGCAAAAAGAACTGTAAAAACTAATGAATTTAGCAAAATCACAAGACCGATAACAAGATCCATGTTGAGGCCATTGATGCATGAACTGAGATGTGCTGTCTCTTTTGAATGTCCTAAGAATAAGAGTTCATTTGTTTATTTGTTCATTCATTCATTCAATTCTTTTGGTGAGCAAAAAGTACTCACTACATGTCAGCTCTAGTATAAATTGCTGGAGATGAGTGTATGTGCAAGAGAGAGCTTCTGGTCCCTAAGGGATTTTGCTCAGGGAGTCAGACATTTAAATCAATAGTTTAAATAACGTGAAAAGGAGGAGGCAATGTGGTGAACCACTAAAATTGGGCTTTGGCATCAGCCAGACCATTGTTCAAATCTTAGCCTCAATATTTTCTACCTTATCCAATTTTCCTGTCTTATCAAGTCCTCAGTTTCCCATCTGCAGAGTGGGAACAATAATTCCCATTATTATTTGGCATTGCAGAGATGCATCAGAGATAAGAGAGAATTATGTTGAACAATTGTGACATGTGCTTAATAAATTGGAGCTATTATGATTATGGTAGGGTTACCATTCAAGAGCTGTAGACAAACTGGCTATGGAAACCTGGATGAGAAAGTGCCAGCTTAATCCAAGGAATTTTTCGCAGAAGGATGATGACATGTAATCTGGAATCTGAAGTCTTGTATGGCTGTGAATAGGGGCAATAAGACAAAGACCATGATAGTTGGCAAAATTATATGTCTTTTTCATTCTTCTTGCCTGTTTTTTTTTTCTTAGCCCTGGATAATCCAACTTCTTCTTGCAGGGAACTGAATGTAGAAGACAAAAAATGACCTTATAATCATCCTAATATAGGCTTTTTCTAGCGGATCATTTTAGTGTCCTAATAATAATAGGGAATGTATTGAATGTAAATACATGGCACGTGTGAATGAGTTTATTGAGCCTCACAAGTGATTTTTTTCTTTTATAGTTTATTGTCAAGTTGGTTTTCATATAACACCCAGTGCTCATCCACACAAGTGCTCTTCTCCATGCCATCACCCACCTTCCTCTCTCCCCCTCCCCCATCAGCCCTCAGTTTATTCTCAGTATTCAAGAGTCTCTCATGGTTTGCCTCCCTCCCTCTCCCCAACTATCTTTTCCCCTTCCCCTCCCTCATGGTCCTCTGTTAAGTTTCTCCTGTTCCACTTATAAGTGAAAACATATGGTATCTGTCCTTCTCTGCCTGACTTATTTCGCTTAGCATAATACCCTTGAGTTCTATCCACGTTGCTACAAATGGCCAGATTTCATTCTTTCTCATTGCCATGTAGTATTCCTTGTATAGATAAACCACATCTTCTTGATTCATTCATCAGTTGATGGACATTTAGTCTCTTTCCATGATTTGGCTATTGTTGAAAGTGCTGCTATGAACATTGGGGTACATGTGCCCCTATGCATCAGCACGTCTGTATCCCTTGGGTAAATAAATCCCTAGCAGTGCTATTGCTGGGTCATAGGGGAGTTCTATTGTTAATTTTTTGAGGAAGCTCCACACTGTTTTCCAGAGGGGCTGTACCAGTTTACATTCCCACCAACAGTGCAGGCGGGTGCCCATTTCTCCACATCCTCGCCAGCATCTATAGTCTCCTGATTTGTTCATTTTAGCCACTCTGACCAGCAAGAGGTGGTATCTCAGTGTGGTTTTGATTTGTATTTCCCTGATGA
>CM053562.1:20973008-21056701 GCA_028646485.1 Cryptoprocta ferox
GTTGCCTATTAGCTTTGTTGATTGTTTCCTTTGCAGTGCAGAAGCTTTTTATCTTAATGAGGTCTCAATAGTTCAGTTTTGCTCTTGATTCCCTTGCGTTTGGAAATATGTCAAGTAAGAAATTGCTGCGGTTGAGGTCAAGGAGGTTGTTGCCTGCTTTCTCCTCTAGGGTTTTGATGGTTTCCTGTCTCACATTCAGGTCCTTCATCCATTTTGAGTTTAGTTTTGTGTATGGTGTAAGCAAGTGATCTAGTTTCATTCTTCTGCATGTTGGTGTCCAGTTCTCCCAGCACCATCTGTTAAAGAGGCTGTCTTTTTTCCATTGGATACTCTTTCCTGCTTTGTCAAAGATTAATTGGCCATACATTTGTGGGTCCAGTTCTGAGTTCTCTATTCTATTCCATTGGTCTATGTGTCTGTTTTTGTGCCAAAACCATACTGTTCTAATGATGACAACTTTGTAGTAGAGGCTAAAGTCTGGATTGTGATGCCTCCCATTTTGGTTTTCTTCTTCAATATTACTTTGGCTATCCGGGGTCTTTTGTGGTTCCATACAAATTTTAGGATAGTTTGTTTATGAGATAAGTATTAGTATTAAACCCATTTTACCTATGTGACAGTAACTTGCTTAAGAACACAAAACTAGATAGCCAATAGATGGTAAAGTATTTTAACCCAGGCCCACCTGGCTACAAAAACCATGATTTTAACTAGTTCCATGACCCACGAGCTATAATGTGAAGGGTTAATAAGTATTTTCTTTGTGCTCTTACCTTACTATATTTGTATTTCTCAATGTGCATTTCACACTTAATATCCATCTTTCTCACTAGGTCAGAAGCTTCTTAAGGATCCAGAATACTTACATCTTATTCATTTTGTAATTTTTTTTTACAGCTGGCATAGTTTCTTTTTGTACATCATTGGTATTGATATTTGTTCCTTCAAATCAATGTTAAGTTTAATGTCCTTCTCCTAATGGCCACTTTGCCATCGTATCTCTGTTTTCTAGCTCTTCTCACTGTAGCGTTGTGCTCATTTCAGTCTACCTTACTTGGATTCCGGATGTCAAGGAAACATACTGTGCGACAGTTCAGACAAAATCATTACAAGTTTATTTTCCAGTAGCTAACAACATGACTAACTTCCACATAACTATTTAAGTGTATGAAAGTGAATCGGGATGCTATAATAACTCAGGGTGACAAATGCTTGGGAAATGGGAAATTAGGAGAGTGGGAGCAAAGCCTGGGTGTGGTTGAAGAACCACAGATAGGTGGGACAGGAGGGAAGTCTCCCAAGAGACAGTGTGGAAGACATTTCATTGAGTCATTCCAAAGCAGGAACGCCAGGCTCTTCAAAGGTATTGAATATCATGTCATTTTGGCTGATTGTACAACATTGCATAATCATCCTTGTAAAACCCCTTTCCCTGCAATGGTAGCTAATTTCTGTCAAAAGGATTAAGAAGAAAGATATTCGCAATGACTTGCTCCTATGAAGCTTTTTTTATTAAGCCTGATATGGAAAACACAATTAGAAGTTTAAAATAAAACTCAATATTTCTCCCCTCCCTCCATCCTTTTTGCTGATCTCTCATGAAATTCGACACCAGAGGATCTTTACGTCCCTGGGGGCTCCAAAGATGTTGGTTGAATGAATTAATGAATAAATGCTATTGCTAGTGTTAGTCCTTGTTCTGCCTTTCCCGTGGACTAAGAATGAGGGCCTTCGTGTTTACAGACCTGTGGGTTCTTTGTATATCAATTAGATCCCAAGAGTAAAGGGGTGGAGGGGCACCTGGCTGGCTCAGTCAGTGCAAGGTACGACTCTTGATCTCAGGGTTGTGAGTTTGAGCTCCATGCTGGGTGTGGAGATTACTTAAAAATAAACTCTTTTTAAAAATTTTTAATTATTTAAATATGTTTTAATTATTTTTTTAAATGTTTATTTCCGAAGGAGAGAGAGACAGAGTGTGAATGGGGGAGTGTCAGACAGAAAATGAGACACAGAATCCCAAGCAGGCTCCAGGCTCCAAGCTGTCAGCCCAGAGCCAGATACAGGGCTTCAACTCACGAACCATGAGATCATGACCTGAGCTGAAGTCGAACACTTAACCAACTGAGCCACCCAAGTGCCCCAAAAATAAAATCTTAAAAAAAAACAGTAAAGAGATGGAAAAAGGAGATGAAACAAATGGTTATTTATTTACCTTTCATTTGTACTCTGCTCTTTCCCCAAAGGAAACATTTATGGCAGGGGAATTGATGGAGGGCAGATCTTCTGTTTCCCCAAGTCCTCCTTAAGTAGGGTAGCAAAGAGCTGTGTCCTCTATGGGGGTGAACTCAAGGCCATGGTTGTGCCTCCAGACTCTTATCAGGCTTTGGACAACACTCCCACCAACCATGTGCATTTACTGAGTACCGACTAGACTAGGTACGAGGCACTTATTCTCATTAACGCTAAACAAACATAAACAAACAGAAAAACCACAAAGTAGCAAAGTAGGTTTTATTATTATTCTCTTTACAAATAAGGACAGTTCACTAGCTTTTCCTGTGAAAATGACAGGAACAGGATTCTGGTCTACAGTTGTCTAAACATTACAGAAGATTTCTTTTAATATTACTTTCCAAGTTCTAACATTGAATTACTTTATAAGATAAATATGCCTTCCTTCCTCCTTCGTAGATGGGCTGAATTCAGCAGAATATGACAAGTAATTCTAAGTGTCTAGTTTTCTCTTTTATTTAAATATAAAAATATTTTAATTGATGGAAGAAAAAACTTCCTCTATAATTTTACCACCCTAATACAACTATTTACATTCCTGTATATGCTCTTCTAGAACTTGTCCCTATGCAATTAAAATTTGATAAATACTTTCAAGATCAATAATTTATATTTTTAATTTTTATTTATTGAATTAGCAAACATGTTTATATTTCTTCAGAGTTGTCATGTTAATTCTTGTATAATACTCCGTGTACTAGAGATATCATAATTTAATTTCATTCAAGCATTTGTGTATTGTAAGACTATTTTGGGCTACTGTTTAACAAAAAATGTCCATTTAGCTTTTTTTTCTCTATTAAAGAAAACTTGGGAGCTCTATGCAGAAAATACAAGTAACTTGTACTTTTTTTGGTATTTTTGGAGGTTAGAAGATGCAGTCATAGAAACAGTCTGAGCCTCAGGTATATGAATTTAAACTTTGGGTTACAAAGAAATTTTTAATATCGTGTAGCCTGTAATTAACTGTTCCCCCAAAACTTTGTGTAATATATTAGGGAGTCCCCTCTTTCAGTGACCAGTGTACACTTCCAGTCTGTTTAAAGGAAATAGTTTTGGGGCACCTGGGTGCCTCAGCCGGTTAAGCGTCCTACTTCGGCTCAGGTCATGATCTCGGGATTTGTGAGTTGGAGCCCTAGGTGGAGCTCTGTGCTGACAGCTCAGAGCCTGGAGCCTGCTTCACATTCTGTGTCTCCCCCTCTCTCTGCCCCTCCCTTGCTCATGCTCTGTCCCTCTCTGTTTCCCAATAATAAATCAATGTTAAAAAAATTTTAAAGAAATAGTTTCTACCTGTCCTAATTTCTATACACTCCCTGATCCTATATACCATACTTCTTAGGATGTATTTGTCCTTAAATCTGTCTGGTTAACTATACAAATGAGATTGAGCATGCCTTCATAATAAAATTAAATTTAGTAAATATCAGTATAATATCCTTAGAGTTAATATCTCTATTTTGTCTTCACAATTATTATTTTAAATGTTAATATTTTAATTCAATCTTTATTATACTGTGCTACTGACCTCTACACAAGTGGTTTCCAGTTCTTTTGCTTATGATTAATGCTATAATAAAGTCCTTTTTTTCATGCAGTTTATTTTTTTTTAAATTTTTTATGTCTTTATTTTATTTTGAGAGAGATAGAGAGTGAATGGGGGAGGGGCAGAGAGAGAGGGAGACACAGAATCCGAAGCAGGCTCCAGGCTCCGAGCTGTCAGCACAGAGCCCGACGTGGGGCTCGAACTCACAAACTGTGAGATCATGACCTGAGCCGAAGTCTGAGGCTTAACCGACTGAGCCACCCAGGCGCCCCTCATGCAGTTTATATTGATCTGTACCTTTAAAATAAATGGCAGTGAGAATATCTTTTTGCCTCTTGATAACAATTGTGAAATTATCTTGCAGTCTATATTACAGATTCATCAAAGGCAGAGAAATCGTCTCATACACATTTGTATCCCCAGCACCTAGCAAAGAACGTGCACACAATAAGTGTTTGATAAAATATCAAATTGAATTTAAATGTAAAATTGTCCTTAGAATAATGGGCAAGAATTTTTAAAATTCATTTTTCCCCTCCCAACATTGGAAATGAGTTAGTACTTAGATACACACTCATTGTTTATTCTCCCATCTGACAGTATGTATTTGTAGAAATGAGACCTAACCGATGGGTGTGATCCCTGGCCTTGGAAAACAGGTTGTAAAAACCCAGTAAGGTATGGAACAGTTCTGGGAAACAGGTGATTTCTGAAGGAACCTTTCAGTGAATGATCCCAGAGCTCAAAAAACTTACAGTCAGCTCTTCCTGGCATTGAAACGGGCACAGCTGTCTGCTTTGGTTCTTTTTTTTTTTTTTTCTCTTCTTATCGCAGAGTATATAGCTAGATATGAAAGTTAGCAGGTGAACACAAAAGGTCAAGTTGAAGCAAGTAGCCCAAAACTAATTTCTTTCCTGCCACCCTTTATCTCTTCCATGCTTTTTGTAGAAGAGGAATGTGAGAGACCTACGGGGAAAAGAAGTGGAAGCCAAAAAAAGATAAGTCTTGATGTAAATAGATGACATAGCCTTGCACAGAATCGTCTATCTGACATCTGGTGGAAGGCAGGTAGGCATACCAGAGAGGAAAAGAGCCCAGTAATTTATATGAATGCCAGTAAAACTAAAATTGGAGTTGTGTAAAACTTTTGCAAAGCTAATTGAACTATTTTATGGTTCTGTTTGGGGATCTAAAAAATTAGTTTCACATGGGAAAGTAGACAAACTCATGTGCAATGTAATGATCTGGAAAAATTACTAATTTTTAGGCAACAGCTCATTTTGCATCCCCCATCTTGCCTTCCTGAGAGAGACTGGTTTGTTGAAATAAGATTTCATAGGCCCTCAGCCAAGTAAAACCTGGCCAGCACTCAGGTACCCTGCATAATTAAAAAAAGGTGGAAGGAAGCAGAGGGGATGCTGTTTTGGAGGGAGGAGGGAGTGAGAAGTAATCTCTGATGGGATGACAGAGGGCCTGAAGGAGGAATTAGATAAACAGCAACGGGCTAATGGAGATTTATTAAGTCAGAGGCTATGTGTATGCAATGCAACTCTGCCTTTCCCTGTTCCTTATGTAAACTGGAATAAATCCCTCTATTCCACAAAAGCTTTTTTTTTTAAATGTTTATTTATTTATTTTGAGAGAAAGAGAGAGTGAGTTGGGGAGGGAGAAAGAGAGAGGGAGAGAGAGAGAGAATCCCAAGAAGCCTCCCACTCAGCACAGAGCCTGGCGTGGAGCTCTATACCATGACGCTGGGATCATGACCTGAGCCAAAATCAAAAGTGTGATGCTCAACCAGCTGAGCCACCCAAGCGCCCCCACAAAAACTTTTGATATCAATGAATTTGTTAAGTATTTGTTCATATATATATATAAAGTTTTAAAGAATAATATATGTTAAATATATAAATATATAATGTATATTAAAAACTTTATAAAGTTTTTTAAAGAATAATATGTATATATATATATAGAGAGAGAGAGCTCTTGAACAACATGGTTTTGAACTGTACAGGTCCACTTATATGCAGATTTATTTTGATAAATACAGGACCGTACTGCAAATATGTTTTCTCTTCCTTATGATTTTCTTAATAAGATATTCTTTTTGGTAGCTTCCTTTATTGTAAGAATGTAGTATATAATACATATGATATACAATATATGTACTAATCAGCTTTATGTTATCGATATGGCTTCCAGTCAACAGTAGGCTATTAGTAGTTAAGGTTTGGGAGACTAAAAGTTATACACTGATTTCGACTGCACAGGCATCAGTACCCCAAACCCTCGTGTTATGCAAAGGTCAGCTGTGTATGTATGTAGTCAAAACCAGAAGCTGCATGTGGACCACTCTAATACTTTACTTCTAAGGAAACTGAATAATGAAATGGTATTAAATAGGTTAAAGGTTAGAAGAAGACACATTCTCATCACTCAGGGGCTTCAGAGTCTTATAGTCAATAGAGGATTGAGCACAGGCTGATAGCACAAATAACTCCAATGAATTAAGGACTAATTAGAGGTAATCAAAGTGTTTGAGAAAACATCTCTGACCTGGAGACAGGGAGGGCAGGTTCCTGCCACCTCCCTTGGGGCTTCCATCAGCTCCTGTCAGAGTCCTGCCTGGGTTGTTTCTTGGTCTGTCGCATGTGGCAGTTCTAGAGTCCTAGACTCTGGGTTGAGATATCTAAGGACCGGAGACCTAACAGTGTGGGTGGAGAGGTAACAGTGTGTGGGTTTTGTTGGTTTGTTTGTACTTTATTTTATCATTGAACAAAACAATAGGTAATCGTGATATAAAGAAAACAATTCTAACAAATGAAAAATTTGAAATGTAAAAGGGAACATGTAAGAATGGCTGTTTGTTATTCATGGATTATGGCCAGTTCCTTCTTCCTTGATGGTGATTCTTCTAAGTGATGCACTGTTATAAACCGGAATGAAGTCGGACAGTCTGAGTGACTCACTGAAGGGATAATGGGAAACTGGTCATCAAATTACAGCAACTTTGGGTAATAGGTCACTTTATATCATCTGGCTTATACTACTATTCCTCTCATTTCATTCTTGGAATTTCACCTGAACATCCCTTTTCTGTTTTATTCCATCCAGGAAAGTTGAGTCCAACTGTAATTTTTTTTATTAAGATAAAACTCATATATGATATAATATATAACTTATAAGTTTCAGGTGTACAGCATTATAATTTGGCATCTGTATGCACTACAAAGTGATCACCATAAAAGTCTAGTTCCTGCCCATCACCATACCATTGAACCCCTTCACCCATTTTGCCCTCCTCCCACCTGGTAACCACCAATCTGTTCTCAGTATCTATGTGTTTTGTTTGATTTGATTGTTTTATCCTATTTTTAGATTGTTTTATTTTTTATGAGTGAAATCATACAGTATTCGTCCTTATCTAATTTTTCACTTAGCATAATATCTAAGGTCCATCCATTTTGTTGCAAATGGTAAAATTTCATTCCTTTGTATGGCTGAGTAGTATTCCATTATATATACCACATCTTTTTTATCTACTCATCCCTTGATGGACATTTAGGTTGTTTCATTTTTTGGTTATTTACATATTGCTGTGATGAACACAGGGGTGCATATATCTTTTCAAGTCAGTGTTTTTGTATTCTTCAGATAAATAGCTAGAAGTGGAGTTGCTGAATCATATTGTTGTTCTAGTCTTAGTTTTTTGAGGAATCTCCATGCTGTTTTCTATAGCTGCTGTACTGATTTACATTCTCACCAATACTACACAAGAGTTCCCTTTTCTCCACATTCTCTCCAACACTTGTTATTTCTTGTCTTTTTGACAATAGCCATTCTAATTGGTGTGAGGTGATATCTCACTGTGGTTTTAATTTACATTTCCCTAATTTTTTGTGATGTTGAACAACTTTCACATGCCTGTTTCTCATTTGTATGTCTTCTTTGGAAAATTGTCAATTCAGATCCTCTGCCCATTTTCTAACTGGGTGTTTGTTTTTATTGTTGTTGAATTATAGAAGTTCTTTATATATTTTGGATATTAATCCTTTGTTGTATATATGATGAAAATCTTCTCCCATTCAGTAGGTTGCCTTTCTGTTTTGATTTTTGTTTGATAAAAAGCAAGAGCTTCTTATTTGTTTATTTTTGTTTTTGTTTCCCTTGTCCTTGGAGTTGGATTTATAAAAATATGTCTAAGACTGATGCCAAGGAGCTTACCACCTATGTTTTCTTCTAGGAAATCTAGGGTTTCAGGTCTTAAATTCAAGTCTTTAATCCATTTTGAGTTAATTTTTTGTATGGTGTAAAACAGTGGTCTAGTTACATTCTTTTACATGTCATTGTCCAGTTTTCCCTACAGCACTTATTGAAGAGATTGTCTTTTTCATATTGTATATTCTTTGCTCTTTTGTTGTAAATTAACTGTCCATGTATGTGTGGGTTTAATTCTGGGCTCTCAATTCTGTTCCATTGATCTTTGCATCTATATTTTATACCAATACCATACTTGTTTGATTATCATGGGTTTGTAATGCACTTTGAAATCAGGGAATATAATACTTCCAGTTTTATTCTGTCTCAGAATTGCTCTGACTTTTCAGGATCTTTTGTGGTTGCATACAAGCTTTAGAACTATTTGTTCTAGATATGTCAAAAATGCCATTAGAATTTTGATAGGGATTGCATTGAATCTGTAGATTGATTTGGGTGGTATGAACATTTTAACAATATGAATTCTTTCAATTATGAGTATGGAATATCTTTCCATTTATTTGTGTCTTCTTCAATTTCTTTCATCGGTTTCTTAGATTTTAATACCCAGGTCTTTCATCTCCTTGGTTAAATTTATTCCTAGATATTTTATTCTTTTTGATTCAATTATAAATGGGGTTGTTTTCTTAATTTCTCTTTCTGATAGTTCATTATTAGTGTACAGAAATGCCATGGATTTCTATATATTGATTTTGTATCCTACTACTTTACTGATTTCACTTAACAGTTCTTTTAGTGGAGTTTTTGGGTTTTCTATATATAGTATCATGTCATCTGCCAATAGGGACAGTTTACTTCTTCCTTTCCAATTTAGATGCCTTTTGGGAGTTTTTGTTTGTTTGTTTGCTGCTTAGTTGCTTTGACTAGAACTTCCAGTAGTATGTGAATAAAAGTGGTAAAAGTGACCATCCTTGTCTTGTTCCTGATCTTAGAGGAAAATCTTCAAGCTTTTTACTGTTGAGGATGATATTAACTATGGGTTTGTCATATATGGCCTTTATTTGGTTAGGTACATTCCCTTTATACCCACTTTTTGAGAGTTTTTATCATAAATGGATGTTAAATTGTGTCAAATGCTTTTATATTTATTGAGATAATCATACGATTTTTATTCTTCATTTTGTTAATGTGGTATATCATGTTAATTGATTTGCCAGTGTTGAACCATCCTTGCATCCCTGGAGTAAGTCCCACTTCATCATGCTATATGACCCTTTTTAACGTATTGGTGAATTTAGTTTGCTAATATTTTGTTGAGATTTTTTTGCATTAATGTTCATGTAGTTTTCTTTTTGAGGGGATTCTTTGGTTTTAGTATAGGGTAATGTTGGCCTTATAAATGTAACTCTCATTTTTAAAGCCTTCTAACAGAAAGCAAGCCTATGAATCAAAGGCTCACTGGGGTGACTTAATCACTAATACAGGCTTCTTGCCATTGGCAACACACCAAATCATTTGCTCCTTCAGATTTTGTTTTAGAAGCTGCTAGTGTTATTTGCAGCTGTTGCTGAGCTTTCTGTGACAACTGATGGGCTCACCCTAACAGTCCAAGAAGACGGACCAGCACATATGGAGTCATTGACTGAATCTTATAAAACTCAAAGGCAGGCAGAATATAAAATTTATACTGTGGGGATCCTAAGAGAAATCTCAAACAAAAATCTCAGTAGAAATCTATAGTTTGCCTAACAGCAGCCAACTCCAGCACTGCTAGAGTAAGTGAGAAAGTACCAGCAGGGAATTGCAGAATGTAATAGAAAGTAATGCTCAGTGCTGGGGGATAAGGAAGGAAAGAATGAGTCACCACTCTGAGACTTGGATCTCTCCGTGGTGGCAGGTTGGAGGTGGGGGGAAACCCAGCCCCTTCGATAGTCCATGAACAAGAGTAGTGAGTGGACATTTTAGATCTGGTAGAAACCTTGGGACAGAGCTGAGCAAGGGAAGGACATAATGACACTGGAAGGCTTGACTAGGTGGAGTGCCATCTGGTGGACATTTGACCCCACCTCTCTGGAAATCCGTATCACTTACAGCCTTTTTCAACAGACAAAATGATTTGTTAAAAAACCAGGAAGTGAAAAGAGATGTCTTTTTTTACTTTTTACTTTTTGAGGCAAGGCTATTTGACTGAACTGTGCCTTAAAGGATCATGTTAAAATTAATAATGTAATTATCGTTTATAATTATAACATATAAATATCATAATTTATAATAAAATAATTATAATTTATAATTAATAGATTTTTGTGACTATGTATTTTCAAAAGTATAAATTTTATAGTTCATGTCAAGATAGACTAGGGCAACTATATTTTGGTCACTCAGAGAGCAGATGTTAGAGATAAATCATTCTTCTTAGTCAGTTTTTGTACAGTTCATAGGGAGTTAGCAAATAATATTCTGACATTAATGATGCACAGGAAAATTTAGAATTTTTTAAAAAAAGTTAAGTTGCATCAAGGGGTTGCCTGGGCGGCTCAGTCGGTTGAACATCCAACTCTTGGTTTCAGCTCAGGTCACAATCCCAAAGTCCATGAGTTTGAGCCCCACATTGGGCTCAGTGTTGACAGTGTGGAGCCTACTTGGGATTCGCTCTCTCTCTCTCTCTCTCTCTCTCTGTTCTGCCTGTCCCCTGCTCTCTCTTTCTCTCTCAAAATAAATAAATAAAAACTTTAAAAAATAAATAAGAAGTTAAGCTGCATTAAATAATCTTTCATAAACTGGAACCATCCATAACTCACCCTTGACTTTTAGGATTTTCAGTCAAAGAGTTGGAGAGCTACTTCATATCAAACTGTGTTCCCTGTCTCTATCTACATTTTCTAATTGTGCTGACTTTTGAATCAAGTACTGTCTTCCCTTAGGCTACACCCTTCTCTCCTCCCCACAGGTATCAATGTCCTGAGGTTCTGGTCTATCAAAGCCATCTTATCAAAAGCTAATCTTTGAAAAGGACACAAGTAAATTCAACAATGCAGCTAATAAAGATCTAAGTACTACCTCCCTCAGTTCAACTTGAATTTTAATAAAAATCATAAAGTCCCATTAAAATATCTCCAAAGAAATTTCTCAGGGAAAAACATTTTAAGGAGTCAACATTTTATTTCAAGCCTGCTGCAAGGAAAATGTTCCCTGAGAGAACAATGAATGATGCATCTCCTGGTAGAGATATTTAATAGGGAAGCAGAGAGCTTAAACTCGTGGTTAGATTAGATGAGAAAATAAAGGACTGTGGTCTAAGCTCAATAGACTCTTTGAGGAACTCAAAGATCACAGTTTCTTAGGTTTCTCCCAGGACTGAGAGACAAGGGGTGGGATTCACAGAAGTGGCTCCTAAACTCCTTAAAATTTATCAAGTACAATTCTAATTTTTTTCCCAGAAGGAGTAGCTAATCACAGTAGATCATAAATTTCTGCCCAGCTCAAGACTAGGACTATTTTCTTTCTCATATTTTAACCTGGATATTTTTGTTTGTAGTTTTTCTTGACAGGTTTTTTTCAGACCTTAAGAAACATCCAATTCAAGAAGAGAAACCCAAATTTTTTAAAAAGTGTGGAAAGTCATAACTGCAATTACGTCAGCCTTTGCCTGTGTGACTTAGTAAGTGAGGCTTCACACCTCGGTTTTAAACGTTGGGAATAGGAGCCAGGGCAGCTTGCGACCAATTCAACATCAAGCAGGATATTAGGAGTAGATGTGAGTAAAGTTTCTATTAGAATGTTAACTTGTATAATTATGAAATAAGGCACAGGATTGTAAGTTTGCCGGCAAATCCAGATATAATAGAACACTTTGTAAATTTAAATTAATTTAAATATACTACATTGTACCTAATAGGCATATTTGGTAGAAATTTAGTAAACAAAGTGATAACGAGTAGATGAGGTAAAATAGATAAGGTGCTTGTTTTATTCCACATAAGCTTTGTATTCTGTTATACTGTGAACTAACAGGGAAATCTGAATTTGAAATTTATTTGGTGCTCTGTAACACACTTTTGAAAAGCTGATGAAAACTGCCCCTGTGGATAGGAAGAAAATCATATGAAAATTCCTATAATAAAGTAACTCAAATCTAGGCTCTGCCAATCACCTTCTGTGTGAACTTGGGTAAATTATTTAGAGGCACCTGGGTGGCTCAGTCGGTTGAGCGTTCGACTTCAGCTCAGGTCACGATCTCGCACTCGTGGGTTTGAGCCCCACATCCGGCTCTGTGCTGACAGCTCAGAGCCTGGAGCCTGCTTCGGATTCTGTCTCCCTCTCTCTGTGCCCCTTCCCCACTCGCACTCCGCCTCTCTCTCTCAAAAACAAAACAAAAATATTTAACCTCTCTGTGCCAATAGTACCTATTTTAACAGAAGGATGTTGTGGCTATCCACTTGGGTTGCGGCATATGGAGCATTTGAATAATACCAGGTACAAGGTGAACATTTGATGAAAGTTACCTTCTGTTACCACTGTTGTTTCTACGGCACAAGTTTTAGGAGTTTTTTCATGTGATACCAAATTTCATAGTAAAAAGACTGTCTTCAGAAATTTAACAGATAATCATATGAAAGAGAATGGCATTTTCCAATAGAAAATGGGTTTAAAGTAGAGAAGGAAAAACTCAGGTCACAATCAGAAGAATTCACTGTTACCTTGTACAGACAGCTCTGTCACAGAATCTCACCTGGATTCTCCTGACCCCAGAGCCCCATCCATCCCTCCCAACCCCTGTCACCCACCTGGGCCAAACTTTAATATGAAGCTCTTTTTCCTTCAGTTTTTTGTGTTGTTGTTGTTGTTGTTGTTGTTGTTTTAAAGAAATGTAATCTATACATACAGCATTTGTATTAAGTTTGTGAACTTTTGTGACAATTACACAAGAAGTAGAAAAGAGGTAACTTTGTGTTCAGTGACTCCTGCCAGCTCACTAGTTCTCTCCTCCATTCTCCACAGCCTTCCAAAATATTTTACAAAATGATTTTGATGATAAATAATTAGGATCTATAGGGGCACCTGGGTGGCTCAGTCGGTTGAGCGTCCAACTCTTGATTTTGGCTCAGGTCATGATCTCAGGGTTGTGGGATTGAGCCCTCCATCAGGCTCCATACTGAGCTTGGAGTCTGCCCAAGATTCTCTCTCTCTCTCTCTCTCTCTCTCTCTCTCTCTCCCCCTCTGCCCCTCTCTCCCATTCACTCTCTCTCTCAAATAAATAAAATAAATAATTAGGGTCTGTATATGATCAAATAATACTTAATTATTCAAATTAGTTGCTAGAAACTTTAAGCCATACTCTAAGTATGGCTTAACTATATCAATAGTCTTTTGAGTCACATAAGTATTTTTCTATAAAGTACACATAATTCAAATACTTCAATAAATCAATAAAACCAATTCTTTGTTAAGAAATAAAAAAGACAAGGGCGCCTGGGTGGCTCAGTCGGTTAGGCATCCGACTTCAGCTCAGGTCATGATCTCATGGTTTGTGAGTTCAAGCCCCACATCATGGGCTCTGGGCTCACAGCTCAGAGCCTGGAACCTGCTTCAGATTCTGTGTCTCCCTCTCTCTCTGTCCCCCTCCCCGCTCACACACTCTCTCTCTCTCTCAAAAATAAATAAACTATTAAAAAACTTAAAAAAAAGAAAGACATAGGAGATATTTTTAAAAGGTTTTATTCTTATTTTTTCAAAATGTTTTAATAGATACCACTCATTTTCTTGTCTGCCATGTTAAAATAATATAAACAGTAAATAGATTATGAGAAAGCAGATATATTACATGTAATGTAAAAGTCATGACAATATCCAGTAAATATCCAAATGATAGCATACAGCCAGAGTTGGGAAGGAAAGACTATCACAACAACTACAAAAATATTACTAGAATAAATCAGAAATGTGGGGCCAGTTCATTCAAGTCCTCACATGGAAACCGAAGAAGAGAAACTGGGCATATAGCGGGACTGCCTTTACTAGCATCCTTTAGGATTAGGTAGAACTCATGTGACTGTAATGGATCATTAGCAGAAATGATATATTCTTTGCATCTGGCCCAAAGCAGAGGCCTCCTCGGCCCAAGATGATGGCAAACCACCACCACATGGAAGAAGCCCGAATCCCTGAATGCCTATGGATTGGAGTCTCTGCAGTAGATTGTGCAATTAACAAGAAAAAAAAAACCTTAGTGTTATAGAGTTTTGAGAGGTGGCTGTTGTTGTCTTAATAGCAGGTTAGCATAGCCAGACTAATCTTACACAACTGGTAGATAAAATGCAAACGGATTCTTCTTCCAGTGAAGTAGAGCACACCCTTGAGATAAAATTGAAAAACACTCCCACCTCTGGTGAGTAATTTTATGAAGTGTCTGTGGCAACTGGTAAAAAGAGACTGAATGGAAAATCCCCTTGTAGCAAACTATGAGAAGTGTTAGGCCTTTTCAGTTTGGCCACTCAGCATTGATCCTGAACTTCACCGTTTTGGAAACCTCAAAATATTATGATGAGCAGTTTAAGTTACAACATTCCACCGTGCATTACATTGTTTTCTCTCAACTCCTGAAAACACCCACATTCCACTTTCTTGTTTGCATGGTTTCTGGGAAGTGAGATTTAAGTCTTTGTTTCTCTCTAGGTAAGGTTTTCTCCCTCTCTGGCTTCTTTTAGGATTTTTAAAAATGACATATGCTCAGGTGTATTTTTTTGTTTGCTTTGTTTTGTTTTGGCATTTATCCAGCTTGGTGTTCTCTGAGCTTCCTGAATTTACAATTTGATGTCTGGCATTAATTTGGGGTAATTCTCAAACATTATTATTTCAAATATTTTCCCTGTTTCTTTTTCTCTTTCTTCTCCTTCTGTTCCTATTATGGGGACATTCTTTTGTAGTTGCTCCACACTTCTGGATATTCTGGCGTGTTTGTTTTTTTCAATCTTTGTTCTCTTTGCTTTTCACTTTTGAAGGTTTCTATGGATATATCTAATATATAGATATAGATATGTAGATATGTTGGTATATCAATCTCAAAGATTCTTTCTTTAGCCATGTCCGCTCTGCTAATAAGCCCATCAAAAACATTCTTCGTTTCTGTTACAGTGTTTTTTGATCTCTAGTATTTCTTTTTGGTTCTTTCTTAGGATTTCCATTTCTCTGCTTCCTTTGCTATCTACTTTATCCATTAGAGCCCTTAGCATATTAATCATAGTTGTTTTTTTTATTTATTTATTTTGAGGCAGGAGGGGCAGAGAGAGAGAGACAGAGAGAGAGAGAGAGACAGAGAGATTGAGAGGGAGAATCCCAAGCAGACTCTGTGCTTGGGTTGAACCCACATCTACAAGATCAGGACCTGAGCAGAAATCCCTGGATTCAGAGGCAAATGCAGTTTCCTTCTCTTCCTTCTCTTTTTCCTTCTCTTTCTCCTTCTCCTTCTCCTCCTCCTCCTCCTACTTTAATGTTTATTGATTTATTTTGAGAAAGAGAGAATGTTTGAGCAGGGGATGCACAGAGAGAGAGAGAGAGAGAGAGAGAATCCCAAGCAGGCTCTATCTCACAAACCATGAGATCATGACCTGAGCTGCAATCAAGAGTCAGATGCTCAACTGACTGAGCCACCCAGGTGCCCTGGCAAAGTCAGTTTCTAACACAAAAGGGAAGAAACTCAGGGACAGTCTTTGAATCCTGGTGTTCTATACAGAAGAATCTTCCCTAAGACAATCTCCTCTGGTGTTCATGTTTAAATATATCACCTAATCGTCAGAATGTTCCATAGGCCCAGCAAATTGGGAGCATTGTTGTTATTTTGGAGGCAGCATTAGTCAGAAGGAAGTTGCTCTGACAGAGGGTCCAAAAACAAAACAGTAAACTACTGAAGATTTATATACTGAAATAAAACAATTCTCTGTAAAGAGCCATGCTCCTTTGTCCTCAGAATAACGTCCAAGAACTCAGTATAAAATATAAGGTCCTTCGTGCTCTGGCATTTGCTTACCTTTACAGCCTCATCTCTTTCCACTCACTCCTATCAGTCTGCACTGGCCATACTGAACCTTTCCTGTTTGCTGCGATTGTCCGTGTTCTCACTCAATTCCACTTTTCCTTGGATATTCTGTTTCCTTTCTCAGGGCTGGTAAAGATTTTCCCTACTTTCACCATGACTGGTAAGTTAAATAGAGATTCAGGGAGGCAAGTGGTTGCCATGAAGAAAATGGCAAGCTGAGAGGATGCAAATAGGGTTAGTAATTCTGACTCCTATAGTTTCCACTGTAGACCTCCTTTCCAGCTGCAAGACATTTGAGGAGTTGCTTTATCTATGTCCTCCAATAACCCTGTGTATTCTGACATCTTTTAGTGCCTGCACTTTATTCCTCAGTGGACCCAGCACCCAACCACCCCCAGCACCCCAGTACTCTGTGCACACACAAATGTGAGCTTCTTGAGAACAGTGCTCACATCTTGTCTGTCTGGGTTCTCTCTTAGGCTTCAGGCCTCAGTCCCTAGAAATGTGTTGAAGGATTAAGTGAATGCACCTACCACTATCACTGAAATAAATAGGCAAAATGGCTCCACCCTTCTACTTTTCCTGCACCAAGCTACATGTTCCTTACTATTTTTGTGACCTCTTTTCTCTTTGAAACTGTCATTGACAAAGACTCAAAATTCCTATCTTCCAAATTAAAATAAGGAAAAAGAAATATATATTGTGTTTTATCCACAGAGTTCTGTTCTGGCCTGTGGGCCACTGCATTTATTACTCATTGACTTTAACAATGACAGACTTTTTTTTCTTTCTTTTCTTTATTTTTTTATTGTGGGCAATTCAGAAAATAAACTGGTTATGAGTTGCATTTTTAAATGCAATGTTAGCATCCATTGGTGATCTCTGCCTAAAGCAATTATTATAGTGGTGCTTGGCAAATAGTAATGTTCAATTTCTTCATTCCTTCTACATTTATTAGGTGGGATTCTACTGAAAGGAAGAATTTTCCTACTTATTCAGAATGGACTCTTGGATTCTTATTTTATTAAATGGGTTATAACCCATTACATCATGATTTAATTGTTCAAATTGTTCCATATTTGGCCACTGTGGGTCCTTCCAGTTGATTCATGTCCTTTAGACATCTCCCGTTCATTTCTTTGAGCACTTCCTACTTTCTGGCATTAAATGATGTTTCAGCATTGTATTTTTCCTGCAGCCCTGGAGTCAACCACTTCTCTAAAAAGCCTTGGTTTCTTTTCTCTTCTCTTCTTTTCTCCTCCAGTTTTTTGTTTGTTTTTTGAGAATGTTGTTTAGAAACCAAAGTCTGAGCACTAGGTATGCCCCTTGGTGCTGGGATGTCCTTGCTTGTAGGACAGAGCCAGAAAAAAAGCACATTCACACTCACACACCCTACCTCTTTCTAGCTCTGTCGATTTGCGTGTATTTTAAAACCATGAGATCAGTTGATACCTCCACCTTCTACCCAACACCAGTATTCATTTTATTCTTTAACCTTTCTTTAGTTGTAACTCCTTACTCCAATAGTGAGAAATCTGGCTCTCATTTTCCACAATATATTTGCTTATTTGCTTAGTCCTACAATACATAGAGTTTCAAGTGCTACTCCATATCCCTGTGGGAAACAAAATCTCCTAACTGTATGGTGTGTGTCTGCATAGTTCTTTTTGTCTTTAACTTTGGGTATATACTTTAAATATACTATTATCCAGTTACTTAAATTAGTTTGGTTTGTTCCCCATCCCACTTCAGTGGGGCTATGCCTTTCCTCATGTCACTTCACTCATCCCTTACCCTTTTCTCCATTTCCCTACTGTTTATCCCAATTCCTTCTAGGTAACCAATGTTAGGAGTTTCGGAGTTAACCCTCCTGTGTTTTTGCTTGTTTATTTACACAATGCGGCAGCAGAAACATTTATTTTCTTATTTCTCCTCCCATCATATTACAAATACTTGTTTTCACTTTTGTTTTTTATTTAACAATTATTTTGGAAAGTATTCTAGAAAGTTAGTAGAGATCTTATTATTTTTACAGTTGTGTAAAAATACTACATTGTATAGATGTACCATCACTTATCTAGCCCCTCTTCTCTATATAAGCATTTAGAATGCCTCAAATATTTTTCAATTATGGGCAATACTGCAGTGAATAACCTTGTGCATAATACTTCTGTATTGTTGGAGCTGTATCTTCAGGGTAGATTGCCAGAATTGGGATTACCAGATAACTTACTAGATAAAAAATTAAGTGCTTGAAGCACCTGGCTGGCTCAATGGTCGAGTGTGTGACTCTTGATCTCAGGGTTATGAGTGCAAGTCACATGTTGGGTGTGGAGCCTACTTAAAGGCTTATGTTGTTTTGTTAGTATTTGCTAAATTTCCCTCAAAACATTCCGCTAATAATATATGAAACTTATTTCCTTACAGCCTTACCAGAATACATTGCCATTCTTTTGAATTTTCTGCCATTACATAGAAGACATAGAAGTTTTAATTTGCATTATTCTAAGTTTGAGTAAGGTTGAATGCCATTCCCTATGTTTAAAGCCATTATTATATCTTTGTGTGTGTGTGTGAATTATCTCTTCACATATTTAAAACAATTTTTTTTTTGAGACAGACAGACAGAGCATGCAAGCACATGTGTGTGCAGAGGAGGGTCAGAGGGAGAGAAAGAGAATCTTAAGCAGGCCCTATACCCAGCACAGAGCTGGATGCGGGGCTCAGTCTCACCACTGTGAGATCATGACCTGAGCCAAAATCAAGAGTCAAACGCTTAACCCCCTGAGCCATCCAGGCACTCCTAAATTTTTTTCAATAAGGTTTTTTATTTTTTTTCCTTGATTTTTAAAGTGTTGTTTATATATTATAAATATTACATATTCATATGGATGGCACTAATTTTGAGCCACTAAAATAAATAAATTTAAACATAGCATCTCTCCATCTTTTTTTTCTTTTTGTAAGTAGGCTTCATGCCCAGTATAGAGCCCAACACAGGCCTTGAACTCACAACCTGATCAAGACCTGATCTGAGATTAAGAGTTGGTTGCTCAACTGACTGAGCCAGCTAGGTGCCCCCCTCCATCTTTCACCTTCCATTTTACATCTTAAGTCTAGAAGAAACAATAGCAGCAGATTTCTCTGAAAGCTTGTCTTTGTCTATGAAATCTGACTGCAAATCATTTTGATAATGCTGCTCATCACATTCCTTTCTTCACACCACCATGGTCTTATTTACTTCAATTGTTCCATAACTGCATAGCTTATTTGCCTAATCATTCTATTAGTACTTTGGATAAAAGTGATATAATTTTGTATACCTCTGATGCCTGATGCAAGACAGATGCAGTGAATTCTCAAAAATATTTGCTAAGGAAGGGGCACTTGGGTGACTCAGTCAGCTGAGTGTCCAACTCTTGATTTCGGCTCAGGTCATGATCTCGCGGTTTGTGGGTTCGAGGCTTGCATTAGGCTCCATGCTGGCAGTGTGGAGTCTGCTTGGGATTCTCTCTCTCTCCCTCTCTCTCTCTTCCCCTCCCACGCTCTCTTTCTCTCTCTCAAAGTAAATAAAATAAACATTAAATACATATTTGCTAAGTTATAAAGGATGTTAAAGGAAAAAACAAAACCTGGTTATTCTTTATAAGAATGAAGAAGAGAATACAAATTAACCTTTATTTGTGGATTATTTCTAGAAATTTAAAGCAGCATGGTAAAAACACATGATAAGATGTATAATGTAAATCAGAATTAAGAGAAAATATTGGTGTAAAGAAGCAGCTAAAGGTAGGAGTAAACACTATAGGTAAGAGCAAGGCTAGGATGCAAATGTGTAACTTGATCTCTACACTTGCTAAGAATAGAAAGTAATTTTTTTTGCTTAATAGAGCACAATTATGGTTACATTTATGAAGCCAGGATACTTTCCTTCTTTAAGATCAGTTTGAGACTGAGATTTCAAGCCTAAGCATGAAGTTCTATGGGGTTATTTTTGTTTGTTTGCTTGTTTGTTTAAAGACAGCAGTATGATTATCAGATTCTTTGATAATAAATTGCTTCTGGCATACCTCAGTGGTTCAGTCAGTTGAGGATCTGACTCTTGATTTTGGCTCAGGCCATGATCCCAGGGTTGTAGGATCAAGCCCTGCGTCGGGCTCCATGCTGAGTGTGGACTGCTGGACTCTCTCTCCCTCTGCCCCTCTTCCCTGTGTGTACTCTCACTCTAAAATTAAAAAAAAAATAATAAAATAAAATAATGAATTGCTTCCTTAATTGTAAACAGCTGCTTAAAGGACAATGGGTGGATTTGATATGCCACACACACACACACACACACACACACACACTCAAAGAATATCATACAAAGAATGAGAGAGAACAAGAGAGAATATTCCATCCTTGGCTTTTTTTGGTATTTTTAGAATATCTCTAATGAAGCCCATCTGTACCAGCTTCTGAGTCTTTGCAACTTTTCCCTGCTTGGACTCCTATCCCTGCTTTTTTTTTTTTTTTAAATGGAAAATAGCAGTCTAAAACCAAGCCTTCCCATAGGGAGAGGTTGCCAAGCCATGTGGGGTCGCTCTGGGGACCAGAGCAGTTTACCATACCCCATTACAGGCAGGCAGATGTGCCCTACATAGAGACCAATAGCTGCCCAGCAAGGCAATAATGGAACACAAATTATCATTAAAAATAATTTTTACTGCAATGCTTAAAGGAAAAACAGATTTGGTCTCTGCACACTCAAGTTATCTCAGGAAAGCAACGATCTGCCCTCGAGGGCACTGTAATGCCTGACTTTAGTCCTCCTGGGTTCCTATGCTTTCATGTTTCCTTTACTGCAGGACTACTTCTGAGTAGTACTTTTAATATGCAGGTAATGTGCAGCATGATTTTCTAAAAGGGAATGTTCTAAAAAGCATTTTCCGGATGTATCTTGGAATACGTGGGGACATTTGCATTAGGCCAATAGTTTACAAACTTCAGCACATATCAGAATTGTCTGGGGGCACCTGGGTGGCTCAGTAGGTTAAGTGTCTGACTCTCAATTTCGGCTCAGGTCATGATCTCATTGTTAATGAGTTTGAGCCCCACATCAGCTTTGTGCTGACAGCACGGAGCCTGCCTGGGATTCTTTCTCTCCTTCTCTCTCTACCTCTCTCCTGCTCAAGTTCGCTCTCTCTCTCTCTCTGTGTCTCTGTCAAAATAAATAAACTTTAAAAACTTTTAAAACAGAGGAGTTGCCTAAAAGCCTTGTTAAAACATAATGCTCTCCCACCCCGAGTGGAGTTTCTGATTCAGTAAGTCTGTGGTGGGGCCCAAGAAGTTGCATTTCTAACAAGTATGCAGGTGGTGCTGGTGCTTCTGGTTCAGGGACCATTTGGGGGACCACTGGCCTTAGTATAAGGTACCCAGACCATTTTGGTTTAAATATATTTTCAGGGGTCCTTTATATCTTTCAACTCCCAATAAGAGGCAAACTAAAACATAGCTCTCACCTCGTGGAAATTTTTGTCATTGTCATTACACCTCAATACAGTATTTTCAAAAGTAAAGACCAAGAATTTCTAATAACCTACTGAGAGTCTCCAGAGACTCAGAGGTTGTTTTATGGGCAGCATTGATGTAAATAATATGACAATGTCTGGTTTCTAACAGGAAAAAACCATGGACTTAATGATGATGTCCCATTGTTTGAGGCTTCATCCTACCAGCTTCTCATTAAGAAAAACTTTAGTCTTTTTACATGAGATGATGGAGATTTTTTGCATCAGGAAGTATTCATTGTACAAGTGTGTGCATGTTTGCTTGGGTTTGTTTCCTTTTTTTTTCTTTTAAATTTTGGTCCCATTAAAAAAAGTGTTTAGGGAAAAAGCACCTCTAAGCGCTTCTTGGAGGTGCTAACATTTCTCTGTGGTCATGATTAAAGATTGGTGGTAGTGGATGTGTCAGTCAAGAACTCTGAGAGCTGTGAATCAAAGTACCAAACCTAGTTTTACAAGCCAACTTGAGATAAAGATACCTGCATTGATCACAGATTCATCCCTTCTTGCTCTTAACTGTCTAGGAATGTTCTCAGGCCAGGTAACACCATACTTAGCTCTTTAATTAACATGCGTCTGTTTGCCCTGGTCCCGAGCTGCAAGAAAGGACCAAATTTGAGGTTCAGTATTTATTATTATGTGAATGATTATCAGTAATAACCCAGGTTCATGTTGCTATTCAAAAACCCCTGGAACCTGATGTATTTCAGAATTAAGAATTCAGAATTTCCAGCAATTTAGAATGGTGAACAGTGAACACATTTTGTAATAGGTAACTGCCGGAGTCCAGCTCCAGCAGGTCCAGGGTTCCCTGAAGGATGGATGGTGTCAGCACGAGAGAGTGATGAGAGAGCCTCGAGTTTCTTTCTTGATCACCAGGCAGGCATCTCCGCTTTGTCTGCTTTGGTGTCTTTTTTTATTGATCAAGCAATAACATGACATCAGAAAATAGAAATTGTTTACAGTGACTAATTCTTAGTGATAAGATGCTTTAATCATCGAAAGTGTACAGAAACAAGCTTTAGAGAAGTATTATTTTAGAACCATCCCATTCATTCTTGGTGCCAGTCTCCCAGATTAAGAAAGTAACAAATCTATCTTATTTTGTACGGGTTGGTTTTTTGCCAATAATTATGACTTTGTTTTTTAATTAACAAGTTATAGCCAAATCATGTAACATACTTACAGTGAAATCCAGTAAATTTTATAACCAAGAATATAACAGGATGTTTTTAGTAGAAAACAGGATTAACATACATATTATTTAAGTTAGTAGAGCTAAGATTAAAACATAGGTTAAGTTGTTTATAGATAGGCTGGGAGTTATTTTGATTGGCTCATTAACTACAAGAGAAAGAATGTTAACAAGTTGCTTGAGAAAGCCCTCTCTTTGATGTAAGCACAATGGGGGCCCTATGAGTGTTGGCCTTGTACCTGGGTTCCCATTTTCTTATCCATCCTCATAACTGAAGTCAGTACAAGGGAGGATATTTGTAGAATGTAGACCTTGGGAGGGGATCATGTTCTGACCTTGTCTTCTATTTCTAATCTCCAATTTAGGCTCCATTTCTCTTCGGACCAGACTTAAATGGACTATGTTTTTGACATTGTTTTTTATTTCTTATCTCCAAGTTAGGCTCCTTTTCTCCGGGCCAGACTCAAATGCAATATTTGTGTATTTAACCCCTTCAAGTCTATGTTTTGGGTCTGCAAGTCTCATTAGAAGAGCCTTTTGTCAAACATTTATAGTGTTTTGATCTAAAATCTCTTATGCAGGGACAGGAAAATGTTTTTTCTCATGGGGTAACTGTGTGGGGAATATCGGTCTGATTTGGAACGCTGTAAGGCCTAATTAATGACAACAGGCTTAATTTCACACGAGCAGTAGTAGCAGAAGGAGATACCAGTTTCGCCTCTCATGGCAGGAGCTGTGCAAACATCTGCCATTTCCTCACTGTGACTGTGTCACCCCGCAAGGCCGATGCGGCTCCCAGCAGGTAACACCGATAGCAGGGTCCAGGACAGCACCCGCTGAAGAAACGCATTAATATTTCTGCAGGAAAATACATGAATTGTCGTGCTAAGTGGCAAAAATAAAGATGAACAATTTTATAATAGGAACCCAGTTTACTAGGAGTTCAAGTCCTATTTTTTTCTTTTACATTTAAAAACAGCTTTATCGAGATATAATTCAAATACCATAAAATCCACCATTTTAAAGTGTACAATTTATGGTTAGCCCTTGAAAAACATGGGGGTTAGGGGTGCTGACCCCCGCACAGTTGAAAATCCGCACGTAACTTTTGACTCCCCCAAAACTTAACTATGGATAGCGTAGTATTGCCTGGACTTACTGATAACACAAATAGTCAATTAACACATATTTTGCATGTGTTCTTACAATAAAGTGAGTAGAGAAGAGAAAATGTTATTGAAGTCAGAAGGAAGAGAAAATATATTTACTGTAATCACCGCAAAAAATCTGCTTGTAAGTGGACCCATGCAGTTCGAACCTGTGTTGTTCAGGGGCCAACTGTATTGTACAAGTATCATCATTATCTGAGTTTAGAATTTACTCTTTATTCCCCAATTTCTCCCTCCCCCTGTCCCAGGCAACCATAAATCTACTTCCTATCTCTATGGATTTGTCTCTTCCGGACATTTTATGTCATTGCAATTATACAACATGTGACCTTTTGTGTCTGTCTTCAATTCAGCATGGTGTTTTCAAGGTTTATCTGTGTAGCATATATCAGCATTTCATTCCTTTTCATTGCTAAATAATATTCCATGGTTATGTCACGCTTTGCTTATCCGATCATCAGTTGATGGACATTTGGGTTCTCTACCTTTTGGTTATTATGAATAAGGCTGCTATGAACAATCATAAGCAAGTTTTTGTGCAAACATATGTTACATACATAGGAGTGGAATTACTGGGTGATATGATATGATATCTCTTTGTAACTTTTTGGAGAAACTGAAAAACTTTCTTCTAAAATGGCAGCACCATTTTAAATTCTCACCTGCAATGTATGATGGTTCCAATTCTTTCTCAGCCTTGCCAATACTTGTTATTGTCAGTCTTTTTGATTTATAGCCATCCCGGTGGCTGTGAAATGATATTTCATTGTTTCTTGATTTTTATTTCTCTGATGGCTAATAATGTCAAACAGCTGTGTATTTATTGGCCATTTATATATCTTCTTTGGAGAAATATTTATTCAAATCCTTTGCTTATTTTTAAATTAGGTTATTTGTCTTCTTATTGTCGAGTTGTAATAGCTCTTCATAAATTCTTCTTATAATTATTGCAAGCTTTTGGTTAATTTTCAGAGTTCTGAAAAAGTTGATTTGACAATTTTTGCCAATACTCTCATTGCTTTTCTGAAGAAGCTAATTTTCAGAGTTTCTTATTCTGCCATTCCAGAAGTACTTCTCAGGTCATATTTTATAGGCTATGGAAAACTTCATTATGGGGCACCTGGGTGGCTCAGTTGGTTAAGCGTCCAACTTCAGTTCAGGTCATGATCTCACAGTTTGTGTGTTTGAGCCCTGTGTTAGGGTCTATGCTGACAGCTCAGAGCCTGGAGCCTGCTTCTGATTCTCTCTCTCCTTCTCTCTTTCTCTGCCTCTCCCCCACTTGCAGTTTGCCTCTCTCTCTCAAAAATAAATAAACATTTTAAAAATTTAAAAAAAGAAAACACTTTTCAGAACTTTCTTGAATCATAGAATTATAAAGACTTGTTAAAAATTGCTTAAGAATATAAATCATACTCCCCCCCCCGCCTTTTTTTAGCTAATTCACGTTTTCAGTATACATATGACTTGACTAAGAGATAACAAAATCATTTGACTGAAAATATAATTTTCTCAACATATAGTAAGAAGGTATTGATGAGGAGGTGGTGGTTAAGCCTGAGTATTAAATTTTTATGTTGGTATTATGGAGTACCATTGGGATAAGATTACCTACATGAGAAGAAAAAACAATTTTAGTGCTGATTTATACTTATTTTATATTAAGGAAGACTTGTTACTTTTTCATTAGAACAAGCCAAACCCAGCTGTTTTGCTTTTTGCTGGCAGAAAGTAAAGCCAATATAAAAATTTAATTAAAGCTGTAACTCTTCTATAAATTTACAAGTTTCACTGACACCTAATTACTCTGTTTGGATATTCTGTGCCCTTTAAAAATATAAGATTTAAAAAAATATGGCTTAATTATATTCACTGAAAAGCCATCAGATTTTAAATACTAAGCTGTTAAGAGTTGCAAAAAGCCATGTTTCGCTGATATTTTTAGGTGCCAAAAGAAGATGCCAGGAACAGACTTGCTGGCAATGTAGAAGAGTCAGGACCCCTATTAACTAGTATTTATTCTGTATGTACTATATACGCATATCACATATATTTCCCTTAATTGCTCATTTATCTCATTAACATGTACTTATACTGATCTAGATAGATGGGAGTAGTGAATAAAATAGACCAAATTCCTACCCTGGGAAAAAAGTGTGCCAAAATGTCAGTACCAGGAACTAAAAAAATCAGATAGCTTAGATAGGAAAATATGGAGCGTGTGTGTGTGTGTATGTATGTTGCTATATATGATAGGGTGCCTCCCTGAAGACATCTCTAAGTAGGTAACATATTGGAGACTTGTGTAAAGTGAAGGAGTGGAATGGACATCCGGCAAGAGATTATTCCAGAAAAAGGTAACAAGAACAAAGTTCTGAGGTTGGAATGTATTTGTCACCTTACATAACACCTCTTGTACCCCAACCCCAGGAGAGAAAGATGGACCTTCAAGAAAAAGGTGGGTGTGGGGTTACTTGGCCTGACAACACTTCTAGACTTTCACATAAAATAGAAGAGGCTCATGCAGATACCTTTTGATCTAAAGTTGGTTTGGGGGCACCTGGGTGGCTCAGTCAGTTAAATGCAGATTCTTCATTTCAGCTTAGGTCATGATTTCACAGTCGTGAGATAGAGCCCTGTGTTGGGCTCCTCGCTGGGCATGTGGCCTACATGCGATTCTCTCTCTCCCTCTGCCCCTCCTCTGCTCTCTATCTTTCTCAAGAAAAAGTAAAAAATAAAAATAAAAAATAAAGCTGGTTTGTAACTTAACTCACGGGTTTAGTATTTAACTCACAGGATTCACATATGTCAGAGTTCTTTCGTGATATTTTTGCCATTCATCATCAATTATAGCCACAGAGTAACCTTAGCATCTCCAAGGAAGTGCATAGAAGTTTTCTTATTATTGCTAAAGTTTTATTATTATTATTGCTATGTTTTTATCATTATTGCTAAAAATGTTTTTTAGTTGGACCAGAAATTTTAAAACAAAAAACATCTTTAAGGTTTAATATATAATTTAAGTGAGATTTAAGATCAACAAAGAGTAAAATTTTGTCTGATTATAAAATCCATCTTTTGGGGCATTTAGATGGCTCAACCCATTAAGCATCCGCCTCTTGATTTTGGCTCAGGCCAGGATCTCACGGTTTGTGAGATTAAGCCCAGTGTTGGGCTCTGTGCTGACAGCATGGAACCTGCTCGAGACTCTCTCTCTTTCTCTCTCCCTCAGTCTCTCTCCGCGCCTCTCCCCACTCTCTCTCTCAAAATAAATAAATAAACATTAAGAAAATAAATTAAATAAATCCTATCATTTAAACTCTAAAAAAAGCCATGTATTTAAAGACAATAGAGCCTTAACTAAATGTCAGTTCCTTAGGGAATATGCTGATGGTTTGGTTATGCAATCTATGGTGTCATCTAGTGGTAATTCATTCACATTTCAACCAAATGTCTCAGAGGGCTCTGTTAAATTGTTAGAAGACATGATGGAAGGAAAGCTCTCCCAACTTAATTGGCTGTCAAATTATTATAATAACCATTTAAAAAAAATAATTATAGATCAGAGGTAGTTGCAAAGATTAGACAGAGAGAACATTGTACCCCACCTCTAGTTACCCCATGGTCACATTTTATAGAACTATAGTACAATACTACTTTTATAAATCATATTATATTATGGCATATCATATTGTATATATGGTACAAAGGCAAAACTAGGAAAATTGACATTGGCACAATGTTATTCTATGTCCTTTTATTACATGTGTAGATTTGTATAACCCCCAACACAATCAAGATCATCATTATCCCAAATATCTCCCCCATGTTTTTCTTTTTTTTAAGTTTATTTTGGAGAGAGAGAGAGAGGGAGAGGGAGAGAGAGAGAATGAGCAGAGGAGGGGCAGAGAGAGAGGGAGACAGAGGATCTGGAGCGGGCTCTGTGCTGACAGCACATCGCCCAATGTGAGGCCCAAACTCTTGAGTGATGAGATCATGACCTGAGCCAAAGCTGGACACTACTAACTGAGCCACCTAGGCACCTACTCCCACACTTCTTTTTTAGAGTCATACTCAGTCCTCTCTTCCCTACCATCCCTAATCTCTGCAAACCACTAATCTGTTTTCTATTTCTATACTTTTGTCAATTCAAGAAAATTATATAAATGAAATCATATAATATGTGACTCTTTGAGGTTGACTTTTCCCCCCACTCAGCATAATTCTCTGGAGAGTCACAAAAGTTTTGTATATCAATAGTTCATTATTTTTCATGGCTGAGTAGTATTCCATGGTATGGATGTACCACATTTTATTTGATGATTCATCTGTTGAAGTACATCTGAGTTGTTTCAGTTTTTGGCTATTGCAAATATACGTGAAGTTTTTTTCTGATTGTTTTCCCATTTATCTGGAAAAATATCCAGAAGCATGAATGCTGGGTCATATGGTGGGTTTATGCCCAGTTTTTAAAGAAACTGCCGAACTATTTAAAACAACTTTTTAAATGTTTATTTTATTTTTGAGAGAGAGACAGACAGAGCATGAGCAGGAGAGAGGCAGAGAGAGAGGGAGACACAGAATCGGAAGCAGGCTCCAGGCTCTGAGCTGTCAACACATAGCCCCACATGGGGCTTGAACCCACAGACCACAAGATCATGACCTGAGCTAAAGTCAGATGCTTAACCGACTGAGCCACCCAGGGGTCCCTGCCAAACTATTTTTTAGAGTGGTTGTACCATTTAAATTCCTACCAGCATGTATGAGTGATCCAGTTTCTCTGCATTTTCACCAACATTTGGCATTACTATTTTAAAATTGTAGTTACTGTAAGTATATATTAAGTATATATTAAAAGCTCATTGTGTTTATAATTTATATTTCTTTAATGTCTAATGATGTTAGACATCTTTTCATGTGCTTACTTGCTGTATAGCCATTCTCTTTAACAAAATATCTTTTTATGTGTTAGAAGGTGGAAGAGGGACAATAAGGTATCCCCCAAACTGGGAAGGCAGATTAAGACTAGAACACAAAGCAGGTGACTCTATAAAGTTTACACAGAGTTTTTGTCAGGGTAACTTACACAGCTGCATAGCTATTCTCTGCGAAGTCTGGACCCTAGTCCGCAGATTTGATAGAGTGAGGGGAGGAGAAGAAGGAGACACTGTAGTGAGATTAAAGGGTTTGCATGAATTTCAAAGGGTTTGCATGCACCTAACTGACAGCTAACTTTTAATTAGATTTTGTGATGCCAGCTGTGCATCAGGAAGAGAAAACTATGTTATCTCTAACAGATTTGAGGCAGGCCAAGCCTCCCCCATCCCCACCTTGGTGGGCATTTCTAAGGTGTATACATTAGTCTCCCAGGGGCCCAGAACACGTAGCCCTAAGAAAGATCATTGAGTGAATGCGAACAAGATGGAAGGCCAAAGATGGAGTCAGTATTGTCAGCACTCCTATATCACATTTTTTGTTCATTTTCTAATGGAATGAGTTTTTTTGCTTTTTTTTTTTTTTTTTGCTGTTGTATTTTGAGAGTTTTTATACATTGTAGATATGTCTTTTGTGGTGTATGTGGTTTGTAAATATCTTCTCCCAGTCTTTAGCTTGTCTTTTTATCCTCTTAACAGGATCTTTCACTGAGCAAATATTTTAAATTTTGATGAAATCTAATTTATTAATAATTTTTTTATAGATAATGTTTTTAGCATCGTATCCAATAACTCTTTACCAAGCACTATATCCTGAAGATATTCTACTGTTTTCTTTGGTCTTTTCTGGGGTTCACTCAGTTTCTTGAACCTGTAGGTTTATGTTTTTTGCCAAATTTGGGGAATTTTCAGCCATTATTTCTTCAAAAACCTTTTTAGATTTTTCTCTTTGTGCTCTCCTTCTGGAACTGTGATGACATGAATGTTAGCTCTTTTGTTGTATATCCCCACAGTCCTTAAGGCCCTGTTCCCTTTATGTCAGTCTATTTTCTCTGTTGTCATATTGGATAATTTCTATTCTCTCTTCATGTTTGCTGGTTCTTTCCTCTGCCCCTTCCATTCTGGATTGAGCTTATCCATCAAGCTTTTTATTGAAAGCTTTTTATTTCTGTATTTTTCAGTCCTAAAATTTCAATTTGGTTCATTTGTCTCCCTTAATAGCCTTGTCAGAGAAGTCTAACACCTCTGTCATCTTGGTTTTGGTGTCCGTTGACTCAAGTTAAGATTTTTCTGGTTCTTTGTATGACAAGGGATTTTTGTTTAAACCTGGACATTCTGACATTCTGTCATGAGACTCTGAATCTTACATAAGCCTTCTGTGTCAGCAGGTTTTGTTTGACACTGCACTGAGGGGAGAGGGTGCTGCTTCATTACTGCTAAATGGAGGTAGAAGTCCAGGTTTCACTGATATTCAGGGTGAGGAAGGGCCCTCTTTATAGCTGGGTGTGGATGGGTGTTCTTGCCACTCTAGACTTCCACTGATCTCACCTTGCCTGGGAAGGGCAGAGTGTCTCATTCCTGTTCCCCACGTGGCCTACTGACACTGTAGGGGGTGACTTTGTTATGACCACACAGCCGTGAAAGCCCTAATTCTTCGCTAGACCTCCCCTGGCATCACCTCAAGAGGGAGAGGAAGGATTTGTCTCAACTGCTGCTGGAGATAGAAATCTAAGCTCCCCTTTCCCAGTCCTTTGTCTGGAAAGACAGAGCTGTTTTGTTCTGTTTTGTTTGGTCTGTACTGTTGGGGTTTCCAGGTTTCTGGCTTCTCCATTACCTACTTTGAAATAGAAAGCAAAAGGAAAACTCAGAGACCATACTGCCATGTTGCTTCTGAAATCCAGAGGTCACTAAATGGTCCGGCATTTTCTCTCTACCTTTCAGAGTCTCATTAAATTTGTTTCATATATTAACATCCAGGGGTTTGGAGAATGTATGTCTACTCCCTCTAGTCCAGAAATGGAAGAAGAAATTAGTCACCACTTAAAAATATTATTTATTGAGGTGAATTTCATGTAACTTAAGTCAACCATTTTAAAGTAAACAACTCAGTGACATTTAATATAGTCACAATTTTCTATAACTACCACTTTTATATAGTTTCAAAATATTCCCATTAGTACCCCCCAAAAAACAACTCTTATCAATGAAGCAGTTCCTCCTTACTCTCCACTATCCCCAGCCCCTGACTCCTACCAACCCTCACTCTGTCTCTATGGATTTATCGATTCTGTATATATCATGTAAAAGAAATAATATAATATGCGACCTTTTGTGTCTGGCTTCTTTCACTTAGCATAATGTTTTTGAGGTTCATTCATGTTGTAGCATGTATCAGTACTTTATTCTTGAATAATCTTCCACTGTATGTGTATATCACAATTTGTTTATGCATTTATCTGTTGAGAGAGCTTTGGGCTAGGTTTTACTTTTTGGCTATTATGAATAGTGCTGTTATGATATGCATATGGATGTACTTGTTCCAGTACTTGTTTTCAATTCTTTTGGATATGTTCCTAGTAGTAGATTTGTAGGGTACATGTGGTAATTGTATATTTAACTTTTTGAAGAACTGATTGTTTTCCACAGAGGCTAAATTATTTTACATTCCTAGCAGCAAAATATAAGGGTTCCAATTTTTCCATGTCTTCACCAATGCCTGTGATTTTCCATTATTTTTTAAAGTTTATTTATTTTGAGGGGTGGAGGGACAGAGAGAGAGAGGGAGAGAGATTCCCAAGCAGGCTCCATGTGGTCACTGCAGAGCCAGATGTGGGGCTTGATCCCACGAACTGTAAGATCATGACCTGAGCCAAAATCAAGAGTCAGACACTCAACCAACTGATCCAGCCATGTGCCCTTCCATTATTATTTTTTTAATGTTTATTTATTTTTGAGAGAGAGGGAGAGAGAGAGAGAGACAGAGAGTGAGCAAGGGAAGGGTAGAGAGAGAGAGAGAAACAGAACTTGAAGCAAGATCCCGGCTCTGAGCTGTTAGCACAGAGCTTGATGTGGGGCTCGAACTCACAAACCGCAAGATCATGATCTGAGCCAAAGTCAAATGCTTAACTGACTAAGCCACCCAGGCGCTCCTCATTTTTTAATTATATTCATCCTAGTGGATGTGAAGTGGCATCTCATTGTGGTTTTGATTTGCATTTCTCTAATGACTAAAGATGTTGAGCATCTTTTTATGTGATTGTTGGCCATTTGTATAGAGGCCACTTTTAGACAACTGGCTTGAGCAGTGGAAACCTGAGTAAGGAAAAAGGGCCCACAGTGACCACTGGGCTGATTGCAAACAGGCTTATTAGGTGACCCACCTCAAAATATCCATAGGCCTTAGTTGACCAATGGGCTACTTACAACCGGGCACAGGTACCAAAAAAAAAGAAAATTCCATATGTTTCCATACCTCCCCAATCCCTCCTTAACAGTAGCCTTTCACCACTGCTTTGTGGAAGATAGTGCCTCGTTTGCTGATTCCTTGCAATGTATTCAATAGACATCTATCTCCTTTGTTCTGCCTTGAGTGAATTCTTTTACCACCTCTGCCTCCAGCCCCCACCTGACCAGGCCCCACAATTTGTACATCTTCTATGGAGAAATATCTAGTGAAGTCCTTTGCCTATTTTTAAACTATTTATCTTTTTGTTGTTGAGTTACCTTACCAGATAAATGATTTGCAAATATTATTCCCATTGTACAAGATTGTCTTTTCACTTTCTTGATGGTGACTTCTGGTGCACAAGTCATCCATTTTGGTAAAGTCTAATTTATCTATTTCTTATTTTGTTGCTCATGCTTTAGGTGTCATAATCTACAAATCCGTAGTTAAATCCAAGTTAATTAAGATTTACTCCTATTTTTTCCCCTAAGAGTTTTATGATTTTAGCTCTTATATTTAGGTCACTGATCCACTTTGAGTTAATTTTTGTATATTGTGTAAAGTAGGATTCTAACTTCATTTTTTCCCATATGGTTAGGCAGTTGTCTCAGCACTATATGCTGCACTAATCTTCTCTATTAAATGATCTTGGAAACCTTGCCAAAAATTAATTGTTCATAAATGTTTATGTTTATTTCTGGATCCTTAATTCCATTCCATCGATCTGTACATCTATCCTTATCCTTGTACCATATGGTGAATCATTACCTTTGTTCCACTTTGTATTCTTACCCGTTTAAGAAACGTAAAAATAAAATTTTAATGTCAAATAATTGATTATGAAGTTGGTTTAAAGATCATAGAGTGACATAGGTCTAACAGGAGAAACCTAACAGAGGACCATGGGGAGGGGAAGACGGGGGGAAGCGTCAGGGAGAGGGAGGGAGGCAAATCATGAAAGACTCTTGAATACTGAAAACAAACTGAGAGCTGAAGGAGGAGGGGGAAAGGGGAAGGGGGGTGATGGTCATGGAGGAGGGCACTTTTGGGGAAGAGCACTGGGTGTTATATGGAAATCAACTTGATAATAAATATAAAAAAATAAACTATAAATAAAAAAAATAAAAAATTTTTAAAAAATTAAAAACAAACAAAAAATAAAATTCCCCTTGATTAGTTAAGAAGAAATCAAAGGTAATGTGATTGTTCATAACAGTCCTGGCTACTGAATTTAGTTTCTGAGTAGAGGTTATGTTATTTATGACTGTTTAGAGTCAGAAATAAATTGTGGACCATCTTAAAAAAAAAGATCATAGAGTGAATACATACTATGTGTCCCTCTTATCAAAGTCTCTGAAAATGAAGAATAAATTATTAATAGATAACTAAACTCAAAAATGAAAGTGGAATCAGAAATATGGTGATTCAGAAACTGAAAAATGACCAAAAAGGAAAAATCTGGAATTTAATTATAAATCCAGCCCTCTGTGGTCATAGGACTCTTGGGACTGTCAGGAAAGAGCACAAACCACCTTTCTTCCTAAGCAAGCTCCCCATGGAGATACAACAAATCGCCTAGGAGAGATTCTCAAATGCTAAGAAGAGCACACAAATGCATATTCTATTACTAAATATCTGAGAAAATGTAACCGAACTAATGTGAGTTTGCTACTTGATGAGTTACAGATAGACTATCCCAAGGGGAGTTGTCACACAAAGTAATTTTTTTAAACATTTATTTCTTTTTGAGAGCAAGAACAAGCGGGGCTGGGGTAGAGAGATTCTCTCTTACTTAGGGTGTCCCTAAGTAAAAATTTAAATAAGAATATGGGGGAAATGGAAATATCAATATGGAAGGCTTATGGCTTTGAAATGGGAGAGAATGAAGGAAACTATTAAGGTTCTTTATATTGCTTAAGGGCAAGGTGTGAATATAGTTAACTTTAGAAATTAACTTTCAGCTGAATAATGGCCCATCAAATATGTCCACATCTAAATCCCCCAGATCTGTAAGTATGATACCTTCCATGGCAAAAAGAATTTTGCAGATGTGATTAAACTGAGAATCTTAACATAGATTATTTTAGATTATCCGGGTGGGCAAAATGTAATCACAAGGATCCACATCAGAGGGTTTGAGGAGGATCCGGAAGAGAAAAGGAGATGTGCCAACAGAAGCAGAATTTAGAATGATGTGGGCCATGAACCGAGAACTATGGGAAGCCTTTAGGAAGTTGGAAAATGTGATGAAACAAATTCTTCCCCAAAGCCTCTGTAAGATGACTCTGGCAACCCATTTTGGACTTCTGACTTCCAGAACTGTCAGATAATAATTTCGTGTTGTTTTAAGCAAGTAAGCTTTTTTTGGTAATTAGTTACAATATGAAACTAATACAATAGCTGTAAATATCTGTGTTAGAATTTAGAGGTGACTCATGGAAGAATCAGAATAGAATGTACAATTTCTAAACTATTAAATAAAAAATAGAACAAGGAAAATTTGAACAATTCAACACATGACAGAAAATAGAAAAACAGAAAAAAAAATGGAAAAATGATAGTGAGTAGAGAGCCAAAAATTAAAATGTCAAGAATAAATCCAAATACTTCAGTAAAAACAGTGGCTATAAATGGATTAGATTCATTCACCCATTATAAAACAGATTATGAGATGATTGTTAAAAAACAAAAACAAAAAATAAGCCCAATCCCTCTATTTGCTAAATAAAGATGCTCCTAAAACAAAATAGTAGTGGGACTTTCACATTTGGCCAGGATGGAGTATTTGTTGCTTTGCAATCCTTATTGTCTTTCCCTTGGCATTCTTCAAATATCCAGTGTGCTAAAATGTGGCAATCAGAAGTAAATAAATAAATGTTCTGTATGTAGCCTGCCTCCTTTAAGAAAAATGACAGGATGGTTGAAAAAAGAGAAGAGAGAGCAAGGGTGAGGGAGAATGAGTGAGAGCATACAAGGTAAACAATAGCCACAAGATGGCGGGTTAACAAACAAAACACATGTAGAGCAAAGAAAGGAATTAAGGGAGGAAATCTTAATGAGAAATGGAATAATCTACCAAAAGAAAGGCCACGAATTGTTGTATATCACAACGTTACCTCAAAATATGTTCAATGATAACTAATAGAAATACTAATAATGAAATATTGACAAGTCACACAGAATTTTGCACACTTTTCACAGAAATTGGCAAGTCACGTAGACAAAGCATGTAAAAGATACTGTTGATTTAAGTAAAAAGGTTATGAAATCTGATTAAATAATTTGAACATGAATTGGGTCTCAACCTCCATAATATAAAGAAACTGGTTCAGTTATGAGGTATATTCAGGACTAAAAGACTCTTGTTTACTATAGTCCATTATCGATAGAGTAGCCAGAGAGATACTTTAAAAATATGAGTCTGATCATGTCAATTCTCTGTTTAAACCTTCCACTGGCTTCATGTCACAATTAGAATAAATTGTAAAATGTTAACTATGGCCTTCTAGGTCCCATCTAGCTATTTCCCTCCCTCTTTCTTTTTGCACACTGTGCTGCTTCCTCACTAGCCTCTTCTGCTGCAAGCAAGTCGAACAAGTTTTTACCTCAAGGCCTTTGTACTTATTGTTCTCTATGCTTACTATGATTTACTCCCAGATTAAAAACAAAAACATAACATTCTTGTTCAACTTTTCCTCCTGAGAGGAGCATTGGTCATTCAGCTCATCCCAAAAAAGGTTGAATGTAAGTTCCAGGAGGGAGAGAACTATCTACATTCATTGTCATATTCCCAACAGATAGAACAGTCCTTGGCACACTGTAGGTACTCAATGAATATCTGTTAAATGAATAAGTGAAAGAAAGCATGACATAATAACACCTGTGGAATGTGGCTAAAGTAGTGTTTAGAGGAAATATTTAGTACAAAGCATTTATTTGAAAAACACTGAAGACCAAAATATCTCAATTCAAGAAACTGAAGTAAAATGAACAAATCCAAAGAAAGCAGAAAAAAAACCCTAAAGGAATAAGGAAAAACTGCTCAATAAAATCAAACCTAATGTTAAGACCAGAAAAGTTGAAAATAGTGTCAAGATAATAAAATCAAATGAAGCTACATATAAGTAACAACAAGAAAGACAAAATGGGATTTACCTTGGATACCAAATAGCTTTTTAAAAAATATGAGTATACTATAAATAACATTATGCCAACAGTTTTATAAACTATAAATTACTAACACCAGCCCATTAAGTAGTAAAAAAAAAAAAAAAAAAACAGAATAGACCAAGATTTATATAAGAAACTTCTATGGTAGTAAAAGATGTAACTCTGAAAGGTCTTGATCCCTACAGTACTATGGGCAAGTTTTGCCCATCTTCAAGAAATAAATAATTCCCATTTATATAAATGCACCAGAATCTAAATAAAGATAGAAAGCTACTCGATTCATTTTATGAAGTTAAGATAAACTTAGTCCCCAAGTTGAACAAGAATGGCACAGGAAAACTTTAAGCCAATTTTATTTATAAACATAATTGCAAGTAAAACATGAATAACTTGCATACTGCAGTGAGTTAAAAGAATAATACTTCAAAAAAAAAAGAATAATACTTCATGGCCTATGTTTTTCTCAGAAATGTAAGGATGGTTCTAGAAAAATGATCATTCTAATTTATTAAATTAGATTGAGACTGGAAGACCATTTGATATCTTAATAGATGTTGAAAATCATTCGATAAACTCCAACACCTATTCACAAGTAAACATACATACACACACACACACACACTTAACAGACAAGGGAAAGGAGGAATTTACTTTACCTTGAAAAAGTGTATATAATAAGGACTGAAATGGGGTGCCTGGGTGGCTCAATCGGTTAAACGTCCAACTTTGCTTCAGGTCATCTCATGGTTTGTGAGTTCAAGCCCCACGTTGAGCTCTGTGCTGACAGCTCAGAGCCTGGAGCCTACTTTGGATTCTGTGTCTCCATCTCTCTGCCTGCTTGCACTCTCTCTCTTTCTCTCTCAAAGATAAATACACATTTTTAAAAAAGGACTGAAGCAAATATACTTATTGGTGAAATTTTAGAAGCATTCCCATTAAAATCGGGGAGAAGGAAAGAATGGCACTCTTTTTTTCAGTTATTTAACATTGTACTGGAGGCTCCAAGAAATGCAATAAAATGAATTATAAATATTGGAAGAGAAGAGAAAACCCCCTGTTATTTCTAGATGACAGTGATCATCAATACAGAAAAATCAAGGGAATCGAGTGGCAAACTGTTAGAACTCAATGAGATTTGTGGCCCCACAGTATGATGTAGCATTTGCCTTTCCTCTCCCGGAATCTCTGTGGTCCAGTCGCACCAAAGTTATTCATATTCTTAAACAAGCATCTCTTGACACTCCCAGTGTGGACTGTGGACCAGTAGCATCAGTATCAGCATCTGTGAGCCTGTTAAGAATAAAAGTGCCAGGTTCCAGGGTGCCTGGGTGGCTCAGTTGGTTAAGCATGGGACTCTTGATTTTGGTTCAGGTCATGATCTCCCGGTTCCTGGGATTGAGCTCCACATTGGGCTCTAGGCTGACAGTGCAAAACCTGCCTGGGATTCTCTCTCCCTTTCTCTCTGCCCCTCTCCTGCTCATGTGTGCGTGCTCTCCCTCTCTCAATAAATAAATAAATAAACTTAAAAAAAATTTCAGGTTCCACTTCAGTCCTATTGCCTTTTAATAAGAACCCCAGACAACTCCTATAGTAAAGTTTGAGAAGCATTGCCCTACACTCTTCTTAGGGGTATTGCACATTATTTTTCCCTTTTCTGGGATACTCTTGCCCACCTTATTAATTTTCCAACTCAAAATTTTCAACTCAAACTCAAGCTTCTCTGACATTTCAGCCTGGAACTGGTGTCCCCCATGTGTTTTCTCAAAAGCACTTTGTACTGTTTATTCACAGCATTTGTCACAGATCATTCTTAAATACTTATGTGTATGACTATTTGGGTAATGTCTGGCTCTTCCTCTAGACCATAAGGTCCTTGAGAGAACATGTCTATTTTGTTTGCTCTTATTTCCAGGGCACAAGGCCTGGCTTACAGTAGGCAAACAATAAATCTTTGTAGAATGAAAAAATATAGTGGGAAGTCTGATCTACATGGCACCTTTCTCTTGGTTATGAAAAGGACTTTTATTATCATTGTAACTTAAAACTTGTTTCAGTTATTTGGTTGGTTCCAGATAAGTTAACCTGAGAAAAATGTTCATTTCCTAAACAAGGTTTTCTATTTTTGTTTTAAGATATAGACATGTAAACTAGTGATTCTCAATCCTAGATGAACTTAAAATCACCTAGAGCTTTAAAATATTCCATTGTCTGGGCCCCCGCCCCAGAGATTTTTATTTCATTGGTACAGGCACTGATGAGAATGTTATCTCTGGCATTCGACTGGACAAGGCCCCAAAAGTAAAACAAATGGAGGGGCGCCCAGGTGACTCACTAGTTTAAGCGACTGATTCTGGATTTCGGTTTAGGTGGTGATCTCATGGTTTCATGAGTTTGAGCCCCACATTGGGCTTTGCATGCTGACTGCGTGGAGCCTGCTTGGGATTCTCTCTCTCCCTTTCTCTCTGCCCCTCCCCCACTCGCACTCTCTCTGTCTCTTTCAAAATAAATAAACTTTAAAAAAGTAAAGTAAATTGAAATCAAATAATATTACTTTTCAGCATTCATATAAGTAAATAAATATAACCTGGTGACCAAGGCAAAGCTTATGTTAACCTACAGTTTATAAATTACAATTCAAAAAAGATGAAGTAAAAAAGATTTATATATCATTTGAAGGACTGCATCATCTGTGTTAGGGGCACTAAGATCATGATGTGTATGTCTTATTTTTTTTTTTCTTTCCAGGATCTGATTGCTAAATATAGCTCTAAGAATCTCTGAATTATACAGCTGTTATTATTAGCTTATTCAGATATGTAAGTAGGCACTAAATTTCTAGGATTTCCTGCTTCATTCAGATGACCCACACTTCTCAAAAAAAAAAAATCAGATGTCATGTTCTTACTTTTAAGTTATTGTGTCTACAGTTGCTAGAAAGTCTATCAGCTTTCTCATTGTATTTGGGGGGGAAATGACCCTAATGTTTCTATTGAATTGGATCAAAGCCACCAGCCAAAGATGTCAAGAAATACACTTTGAAAGTTAGGTTTATTTATTTAGTTCACTGCAGCAAGGAGAACCTCTCGTAAGAAATCATGGGGTGTGTCAGCAGGGAGGGGGAGAGAGGGGCTTCCCATAAGGTTTGGGCTTGTGTTGAGTGGTTCTGAGGAGGGATGAGGGTTGAGGGACACATTCTGGATTGGCTAATCTGGAAGCAGATGTGCTTCAAAATGTGGTATTTTAGAAATCCTTTCCCTGCCTCACCTGAATATCCAAGAGGTCAAAATCTTTCTTCCTTTTTCTTTTTCTTTTTTTCAGCATTTAAGAGTCCAGTCTGATAATTCCACTACGTGGAGGTTCAGTTGGTTTGCTTTTTGCATCTAGTTTTGTTCAGGTCATGAAATTCTTTCATGTGCCTGGTTATTTTCGATTATGCCAGACTTCGCATCTGCAAAGTTCTTGAAGTAATAAGAGTCCTTGGAAGATGTGATTTTCCTCCAGGATGGGTTTACATTTGCTTTTGGCTGGCTCCTTTGTATTATTCCAGTTTGGGGCACTGAAATAATTTGAAGCTGAATTTCAGTTTCTGTGAGGGCCACTTGCTTCTGGTTCACTCTGATCCTAGGGTGCAACTTTCTTGTCCTGAAAATGAAGAAAAAGTTCATGGAACACACTTTTGGTAGATTCTGGACCACATTCTCTGTTTCCCTAGCCCTGTGAGGCTGTGAAAGGTGCCATTCAACCTCGGCTTCCTTCTCCAGGATTGACAAACATCCCCAGGGGAAAACTGACCCCAATCTCCAGCTCCATTTCCAGGCCTATGTCCTCCACTGGCTTCTGGCTCAGTATGTCTTCACTATTTTATTAACTGAGATTCCATCAAACAACTTTTACTAGAAAGATTTTACCTGGATTTTCTTTCTTTCTTTCTTTCTTTCTTTCTTTCTTTCTTTCTTTCTTTCTTTCTTTCTTTATGTTTATTTGCTTATTTATTTATTTATTTAGTTATTTATTTATTTATTTTTTGAGAGACAGAGAGAGACAGAGCACGAGCAGGGAAGGGGCAGAGAGAGACGTAGACACAGAATCTGAAGCAGGCTCCAGGCTCTGAGCTGTCAGTGCATGGACGGATGCAAGACTACAACTCACAAACCATGAGATTATGACCTGAGCCGAAGTCAGAAGCTTAACCAACCGAGTCATCCAGGAGCCCCCAGATTTTCTAATTATGTTCAGTGGAGGGCTTGGTCTGCCATTTCTAGAAGCACAAGTCCATACCATATAATTTTTTTAAATTAATTTTATTTTATTATCCTTAAAGTCATTTCATAAAATTAGCAAACTACCTCTGACATATTTAAAAACACTTTCTTAGCAAGAATAAGTCGTTATCCAGTGCTTCACCCTCCCAAAACAGTGGGTAACCAAATTAATTGGACTTTCTAGAAGAGGAGTGTGCATTTATTTAAAGTCAGAGCCAGTCTTACTAAGTATAACTTTTAGAGACTTGTTACATTCTAAGGCTTCATAATTCAGTTAGCTAGCTCTATGTTTCTCTTATTGGGTCCTCTTTAAATAATTTAGAATGCAATAATTAACTATTGATTAACTAATAATGAAACATTAAGGCACTCATTAGGGAAAGTACCTGTAATAAACCCTGTACCAGTTGAAGTAACCAGTTTATGCATTTAGCTGGTGCTTTTGCAAAACTTGCCACCAAAGAAGGTAGGATGCTAATGGTAATTTTAGAGACATTACTTCATTACAAATGGATCGCAGACCATAATTGCTTTCCTTTTCCCAAACCATGTGTATCATGCACATCTGTTAAAAGGACGGTTGTTTGCAGTCAAATGCAATTTTGCCATTACAAAATCCTCAAAGGTACACAACAACAGAATCCTTTCCAAACTTACAGCTGAAACATAATATTTTTCTTCACCCGCTTTCCTGCTGAAGTTAATTTAAATTTAAAACAAGCTAAAGAAAGTTTATGGTTTGAAGGAAAATGCCCAGTTGGAGACACAGGGCCAATGTAGCAGAAATGGAATCTTTCCAATATGAAACCATTTCATGGTATGATTTAATGGTGACAACATAGAAGTTCCCAGAAAAAATATAATTTCCATTTCCCTTGCTGCAAGTGTTCTTCCAGTTTGAATTGTTAATATCCCTGAACTTACACTAACATCAGTCAGAGTCCTGAAAATAAATGATTTTCCAGTTATTTTTCCCAGATGTGGTAGGCCAGAATGGATGGTTAGATGAATAGAAATGGGCACAATCTGTATTAAGTGAATCTTGGGAAAATTGCTAGAAGTACTAGAGACGGGAAAGGATACATTTAAGAGTATTAGAGAAATATGGGATCAATGGGGATGTTAATGGCCACCCTAATGACTGGGCAAACTTGGTTTATTCTGAATAATATCAGCGATGGAAATGTATCAGATCAGTGAGTGGAAAACAGGAAAGGAGCTGTTATTGGGATTTGATAATACGTTTGTCTCTCAGGACTAGCCACAAACAAAAACACCTCAAAATACAAGTATCTTTAGTAACTTTAAACTCCTGAGAGGGAAAATGAATTATCCAATAGAAATCACATCTGGCCTCCAGCACAGAGACGACATGCAGCTACTGGAAGTTCTTTCCCTTCTATAGGCAAGCACACCAAGCAAACACAAGCAGCTCTTTAAAGGTTTTCCAAGAAGCCTGGTGTTGGGACTATGGTATATCATTCCTTATATTGCCCATGAGCAGAGATAACTCAGAGTTTTATAGCATGTTAGAATGTTCCTTAGAAATTGTCAAGTGAATCAATTTCAGTAAAGATGAATCAGCCTTGTTAAAAGTGCTGAGGAAAATGATCATGATTTGACACTTAAGTGTTTGGCAAGAAGTTCTACTCAGTCTTATGCAAGGACTCTGGTATCCAGTATGTATTGCATGTTCCCAAAGGAAGATATTTAATTTTGAATCAGAGACCTACTTGAAGATACATTCTTTAGAAATGTGTTGATGCCACTTGCTACAAGTTCATGATCTTCCACAGTCACAAAAATTCATCCAGATGACTGAGTTAATACTATCTCAGATGGTTAGACGATATTAACACACTTTTGTTGGGCTGATCTTATAGCATGGATGGTTTAATTTCCTATTGCTGTTATGTAACAAATCCCCACAAACGTAGTGTCTTTAAATAATATAAATTTGTTATTTTATAGTTTTGGAGGTCAGAAGTCTGAGAAGGGTCTTATGGGGTTAAAATCGAGGTGTCAGCAGGGTTGCATTCCTTCTCAAAGCCTAGGGAAGGATTTTTCCTGCCTTTTCCAGTTTGTAGAGGCTGACTACACTCCTTGGTTCATGGCTGCATCACCACCTCTGCTTAGGTTGCCACATCTTCTGATCTCTGATCTTCCCACCTGCCTCTTATGAGGACCCTTGTGATTTTACATTGGGCCCATTGTCAAAGATACATGCAGTCAGACATTAGCTGAGGCAGTGAAAATAGATTTTATTCAGTGACTACTGATGGTAGGAGAAAGAGCTGAGCTCCATTCCAATCTGTGCAGAGGTGATGGGGGTTTTAAAGGGAGAATGAGGGAGGACAGGGAATGGTGACAGCAGTCCGGGAAATGAAAATGATAAGAAGCAGGAAGTGGGGGCCGTCCATATGAATCCATCTGGGTTTGTTAACTGGCACTCAGCAAAGTTAGGCTCCTCCCCTCTCACAGAGAGAGGGAATGGGGGCTCCATCTTAAGGAGTTGGCAGGAACAAACCATAAATTCTTTTGGCAGGCTTGTGTTTTCTCAGGTAGGCACTTTAAATGGGGGCTAGAATCATCCTAGGAATGTGCCCTCAAGCTGTTAGAAACTATGCTAGCATTTGTTCAAGTTTTTATAGTTCATGTTTGAGGCCTAGTTAAGAACAGGGCTCGGAGAAGCCTAGCTAGAGTTTGATCAAGGAGAAAATCCTTTTCACCATCTGGATAATCTTTCTATCTCAATATTCTTTTTTTTTTTTTTTAATTTTTAATCATTTTTTTAAATTTATTTTTGAGAGACAGAGAGAAACAGAGCACAAGCAGGGGAGGGGAAGAGAGAGGGAGACAGAATCCAAAGCAGGCTCTAGGCTTTGAGCTGTCAGCTCAATGCCTGAGCTGGGGCTTGAACCCACCAACCAGGAATCATGACCTGAGCCAAAGTCAGACACCCAACCAAGTGAGCCACCTAGGCGCCCCTCTCTATCTCAAGATTCTTAACTTAACTGAATCTGCAAATATTCTTTTGCCATGTAAGATAACATATTCACAGGTTCTGAGAATTAGGACTTGTACATCTTTGGGGGCCCATTAGTCTGCCCACCACAGATAGCAATGATAGAACTCTACCTCCAGCAAAGTATATTTCTCTAGTCAATTTTAAGTGTTGATGGACTTCTACATCTATGGTTGGTCAACCAAACTTCATCATATTCTTTTGAGACAGAAGGACAAAAATCTCTAACCCATGTGCTGTATAAGGGCACTTAAGCTTTGAGATATTCAGAGCTTCACCCAAAGGTCTGAAATCATGGTGACTGCACTAAAACCTATTTTTTATTTCTTAGTTACAAAATTTTTTTAAACTAAATGGTACTAATTTTAAAAGCAAAGCACACACAAAAAAATAAATTAAATAAATAAATAAAGCCTTGCACACATGCACAAACATGAAAAGGTGAAAACAGGGGTGCCTGGGTGGCTCAGTCAGTTGAATGTCCAACTCCTGATTTCGGCTCAGGTCATGATCTCACAGTTCATGGGTTCAAGCCTCATGTTGGGCTTTACACTGGCAGTGCAGAGCCTGCTTGGGATTCTCTCTCTTTCTCTCTGCCCCTCCCCTACTCATGCTCTCTCTCTCTTTCTCTCAAAATAAATAAGTAAGTAAATAAATAAATAAATATTTAAGAAAAAAGGTGAAAACAAAACATATTTATCGTCTGCATAAAGGACTGCTTCTGTGCTTTGAAAAGCATGTTCAATTTTTATGAAAAGCTTATATTCTCATATTTTGATTGCTTTTTGTTTCTTTTCATTAAAAGTACTGTTTTAATTTCTTCAAGATTCTAGGTCAATGGACACATGGAAATTTTCTCAAAACTTTTGGAGCCTTCTTTATGCTTTGCTGAATTAATCGTGGAGGATAATTATAGTCACCAAAGTTATTTTTTTTTATGACCACCTCTTTGATAACAACGATTCTATCTAGTTTCCAAATTAATTTATTTATTCATGTATTTAAAAACAGTGAGTGTAAGGGCACCTGGGTGGCTCAGTTGGTTAAGTGTCTGACTCTTGATTTTGGCTCAGGTCATATCTCAAGGTTCGTGAGATTGACCCCCATGTTGGGTTCTGCACTGACAGCATGGAGCCTGGATGGGATTCTCTCTCTCTCTCTTTCTGCTCCTCCTTGACTTGTTTGTGTGTGCGCGCGCACACACACACACACACTCTCTCTCTCAAAATAAATAAGTAAACATTAAAAAAAAACCAGTGAGTATGAACTATAAGAGCTCTATTTCCTTAAGAGGTGTTCAGATAGAGACTCTTTACCACAGTATCTCCAGCCCCTAGCATGCCTTGGACTTTGGCAATCAGTAATTGAGGCAGATAGGTAAACAAGTTCAATCAACATAGCTAGGGGAGAGATTAAATGCAAAGAGAGCACCTATGGACATGGCAGTACCTAACTCAGGGAGGAAAGGGGTCAATGAGGGCCATTAGGTGAGGGGATCTCCTAAAACATGTGTGAAAGTAGAAAAATAATAGAAAGAGTAACAACCACGGACCAGATAGAATGGAGAAAGCGCATTACAAGGGAAGGAGGGAAACCATGATGCAGATGAAATTGTAGGTATTCCTATGACTTTGGTTGTGACATAAAATGATATTGAAGCTTTTCTCTATTTGAATTTAAGAATTGCAGCTTATTTCCTCAGGTATGACAGTGTGTAAAATAATTTGATTATTTGATGCTTGCTAAGCCAGTCACTTATGTTACCATTTAATAATGTCATATGAATCTACTAGTAATTGACAAAGTATGAGGTGTGTGTAATATTAAAACATTTAGAAATGAATCCTCATAGTTCTTAAGTTGAAATACTTAAGAAATAAGTATTTTATTTCCTTGGAAATAAAAAGGAGATTGATTAATCTGCATCACTGAGATGCAGAGAATAATTGCATGTAGAGGAAGGTTGGAACTTTTATAAAAATTTAGGTAGAGAGTAAAATGAGTTTGATTAAGGGACCCTATAAAATGCCTTCCAAATCTTCCACACACAATTCTTTCAGCATCGCAGGCAAGCTAAAACATTTAAATCCTGGGGCATCTGTGTGGCTCAGTCAGTTAAGCATTCAACTTTGGCTCAGGCTATGATTTTGTGGTTCACGAATTCAAGCCCCACATCGGGCTCTGTCAGAGCTCAGAGCCTGAAGCTTGTTTCAGATTCTGTGACCCTCTCTCTCTCTGCCGCTCTCCAGCTCACACTCTGTCTCTCTCTCCTTCAACAATAAACAAACATTTAAAAAAATTTAAATCCGAAGCTACATAGAACTATACAACTTAGAAATCCTGTACTTTTCAATTTTTTCCCTCTGATAAATAGTAACTCATTAGACTGAAATTTTTATAATGAAAATGCATTTTTTTCATGACGTGGAGAGAAATAGGGAATTAAATAATATTTTAATGTGTTCAGCTAAGTGTCAATCCCAATGACCCTTGTCTTGATTGTTTTTGACACTTGTCTTTCATGTGTGTATTTTACGTGTATTTTTCACCAATAACCTCTCAATGATTTGACGCACTTGACATACTTTCTTCCTTTCTCAGTAAATGACACCGTAGTCTCAGCTGTGCAGACCATCTTGACTCCTCTCTCCAGGCCCACACCACATCCAAACCAGCAGGGCTTTTTCTTGTGTTTATTTTCTGTCTCCTCTCCTTGAATGTAAGCTCTGAGGCAGTAGGGATAGTGTCAGTCCTGTTCATAAACAAATCGTCAGTGTCTAGACAGAGCAGATATTAAATGCATGTTTATTGAGTGAATTAATAAAAACATTAATAACATAAGATATATATTTTCTTGGTTAAGATTTTTTGAAAGGTACAGAAGAGTGTAAAGAATAAAATAGGAGCCCTTGTAATTTTGTATCCAGAGATAATCACTAGTAATATTCAAACACATTCTCTCCAAGAATCTAAGAATAAATATTTTCAGTCACTTTACAATAGATGCCTAAAAGATAAGTTAAAACATCACAGAAAAGTGGGGTGCCTGGGTGGCTTAGTCATTTGAGTGTCTGACTCTTGATTTCTAGTTCAAGTCATATCCCTGGGTCATGGGATCAAACCCCACATTGGGCTCTGCACGGAGTGTGGAACCTGCTTAAAATTCTCCACCCTCCCTTTCTCTTTTTCCCTCTTGCTTTTCCTGTATTAAATAGTCCTCAAAGTCACTACAGAGCTAATGAAGGGAAACTTCTCTTTCTTCAAGTACTCCTGCTATGATCATGGAAGGAATGTTAAGATTAGCAGACCACCATTCTGCAACCCCAAGTGAATTAGTGGGTCTGAGCAATGGTTGTTAGTAGCCAGCATCACAAAAAGAGACATCCAAACATTACATGTGCAATACTACCTATGACGTGTCCTTGCAAAAAATTGAAGCTGGAGTCAAATAAAGTTATTTACCTAATTTCTGATGAATAGGAAATACAGAGAACAGAGAGACATGTTAAAGGACATTATAGGGATAAAGTCAGCAAAATACCGAGTATGGGAGAAATCTACAGAAAAACAACCTTTATTCTTCAAATAAAGAATTAAAAGGAAAGAGACTGGTAGAGTAACAACCTGTAAATTAGGAGTGACTAAGAAATTATGTCCACTGATTGCAAGGTATAGATTTTATCTGGATCTGTTTAAAACATTAGTGAAATAATCAGGCAAATTTTAACACTAACTGGATATCTGCCAGTATTGAGGAATTAGAGTTAGTATTTTTAAATACAATAAATGATATTGTGGCTTAGTTTTTTAAGAGTCCTTAGATACATCTTGAAATATTTACTGATGAAATAACACGATGTTTGAAATTTGCCTTCAAACCAGTTGGAGGTGATGAAAGAAATGAGCTCACATATTCATGAAGCAAGATGGATATTTAATGAAACTTAGTGATTCTTCCATTAAACTGTACTCCATTTTCTTATATGCTTGACATGCTCTTTAAAAAGTATAAAAACAAATACTGATGCTTTGATCCCACTCCAGATTCCAATTTCAGTGATTTGGGTGGCAGGAGATCAGTGACAAAATGGAATCTTCAGTCTGGTTGAACAGGAAACCAGGAACTGGTAAGTAGGAGAGATTGAAAGGTGTGATGTAACAGGAGGGGTCTTAGGGGGAGATCAGTGGAGTTGGTTTCTAGACCTGGTTTTATCACTAGCCAGTTGAGCGAGAAACTATATCAGTCATTTCTATGGGCCAGGGTTTCTACATCTGTAAAAGGAGAGCTTAGGTTATTGAATTTTTAACATTGTTTCCAGCTTTTGAGGAGCGAGGTTGAGTATGTTGATGGGCCCAGTCTCATACCATTCTTGCATTTTCTTAACTGTTTTTCTTTCCAACCATATAATACCTTTGGCTGTTGGAATAAATGTACTTCCTTCTCCCCATTGGAACCTAACTGAACCGCTACGCTCTTAAGATCGTTCACACTTAGCTGCTCACTACACCGTGGGGCTCAGCGGGCATCCTCCCCAGGGCCATCCTCATCTTCCACTGCAGGTACATTTAACAAGTCCTATCCCAGTTCAGGAACGGAGGCAAGAAATTTAACAAACAGTAGTAAACTGTGGTTTTTGTCCTTGAGAATTTATGATTTTTAAGGGAGAGTTATACAAGCATAAATGCTTGTGAGTTGAATGTGTAAAATGTATAATGCATGGACATTTGGGTCAGTGGGAAGGCATCCAAGATTTGTCAACAGGGAAGTGATAAGACCACCCTTCTATGTTTGAAACATCTTTGCGGCAGTGGTGTAAAGTGATACTAGTTTAGGGGCTCCTGGGTGGCTCAGTCAGTTAAATATCTGACTCTTGATTTTGGCTCAGGTCATGATCCCACGGTTGTGGGATCGAGCCCCGCATCAGGCTCCATGGGGGGCGCCTGCTCAGGATTCTCTCTGTCTCTCCCTCTCTCTGCTCCTTACCTCCTTTCACTGTTTCTCTCCCTCTCTAAAATAAAAAAATAAACATTTTAAAAAAATGATACAAGTTTAGAGAGGCAGCCTGGCGTGGTGGTGAAGAAAGGAATCTCTGAACTGCGAACAACTGTTGTTCTTGCAGAGCAGTTCAGCTGCTCATGAGCTGGTGTCCTGGCAGGTTATTTAACCTCTCTCTGCCTCAATCCCTCATCTGTAAAGTGGAGATTATTACTGTAGCTTTTTCACAGGGCCGTTTTCAGGATTAAATGAGTTAATAAATGTAAAGCACTCATAGTGCTTATCTCAGAGTAAACACCATGTAACACTGGATATTAAGGTAAATACTGTATTTTATATAAAATATAATAGTTAACTCTGATTATTCACTTACTTTATGGTATAAAAATACTTGAACTTTAGGGGCACTTGGGTGGCTCCGTCGGTTAAGTGTCTGACTTCAGCTCACGTCACGATCTCATGGTTCATGGGTTCAAGCCCCATGTTGGGCTCTGTGCCGACAGCTCAGAGCCTGGAGCCTGCTTCAGATTCTGTGTCTCCCTCTCTTTCTCTGCCCCTCCCCTGCTCATGCTCTGTCTCTCAGTCTCTCAAAAATGAATAAATGAAAAAAAATTTTTTAAAAACTTGACTTTAACTAGTGCCAGTCTTGATGAGACTCACATTCCTGGAGATGATAATCTTGATGTCATAATTCTACTACATAGGACACAAAATTATAGAGGGGGCATAAACTATACCTCCCTCACTTATTAAGAAATATAAAATAGGGAGAATGTGCAGAGTAAATAATTCTGAGGGGAAAAATGAACCAAATGTAAGCAATTATAAAAATGTATCTGGAGGGAATTCACATTAGTTTGAAAATTATGGTGAGTAATTTAATTTGACATATTTTAATCAAATGTCCTGAATTAGAAGTCACAGCTAAATAAACCCATGAGGAAATCTTGTCAACTGCAACCACACAGAAATATATTATAATAGAGGCACATACATTTTTCTTTACTTTAAAAACAGATGTCCTGAGGTTTTGAAATATTTATTTGTGCCAGCATATCACTTGAGAATATTAAAATCACTCCTTCCCTACATGAATGGAAATCTGTTTCACTAGAAGAATCATGGCTTCATTAGTTCATGTTTGGAAGGGTATTCTCTGATGGCCAGATTTTGAAAACATGAGCCACATTTTTTAGGAGGTTAAATCTTGCCCTAATTAAATAGTGTTCACTACATACTCAGCCAATCATAACAAAAACATGTGATGAAATATTTGAGATGGCGAAAAGACGTATTTCTTGGGGGGCCCAGTGGACCTCTTGAGGTCACAGAGAAACCATTTAGAGGAAAGTAAATGTTCTCTGGTTCTTATGGGATAATTGAAGCCTTTACTGTATTAAATACATAAGTGGCAGGGTTGGTGATAGTAGTGAAAACCAATAGTGTCTTTGGTCTTACATTTAGAGGTTGCATTTCTTGTAGGGCAGCATCTCAGAGATGTGTATAATTAACTTGTTAAAGGATGATGATAAAAACCATGTAGCCATCTATTTCTGGAGGTGAAGTGAACATGAAGGAAAGGGCCATTCCCTTGGTCCATACTTGGTTGCTTTGATGAGCCATTATTTTTTTCTTTGAATGTTTTTTTTTGGGTGGGGGGAGGGAGAGATCATGAGTAGGGGAGGGGCAGAGAGAGAGGGGGACAGGGGATCTAACACGGGCTCTGCGCTGACAGCAGACAGCCTGATGCCGAGCTTGAACACAGGAACTGTGAGAGCACGACCTGAGCCTGAGTTGGATGCTCAACCAACTGAGCCACCCAGGCACCCCTTTACTGACCCATTCTTGAGAACATATGATAATTTTCCCTCTTCTCTTTTCTTCTTTTGTTTTTTTCTTTTATGAAGCATAGGAAATATAAAGTCAGGATTTTATTGACTATTTGGGATGGAAACTTTGATCACCAAGGCTTTTCTTATTCATATATGGTTTCTTACTTTAAGGATTTGAATTTTAAAGGACTTGTTTTGTGAAAATTCAGGCTCCCGCCTCCTATTTCCTCCCTAATCTCTAGAGTCATCGAGCAGATTTTAGCATACCGAGGAACATCCTGTACTTTATTACTGAGGAAGATGATTTAAAAATTACACATGAACTTGTACCCTGTGATGTCTTTTGCCAAACATCAGGGCGACTACAGGAGCCCACAGAATGTGGTGTAATTAAGGGGTCCTAGGGAAGTGCCTGGCTCCTGGAGGAGTTTCCTTTAACCAAATTCCCTGTTAAAATGCATATACTGCACAAGGAATGAGGAGAGTTATTGACTGTATTTAGGATAAATGTGCAACAAAGTAGTTACAAGCATAGGACCCTAGGAAGGGAGAGGGCAGGGCAGGTGCAGGATTCAAAGGAGGAGGCGTTAAACATGTCAGTGGAATGTCATAGTTCAGTCAAGAGCCCGATCAACTTTCTATGTGTATTCTTTTCTACTTCTTGCCTGCCTCCTTTTCACCTACTCCATGTGGATGACAACTTATTGGTCAGATCCATCACACGTATTTACCCACCTGAGCCTTTCAGTGTAATCAGTGTTATGCTCTTGCTGTTCATTCATCGAGTGTCCACATCCTCGTAAGGCTGGGATTGTACAGTATGGGCTAAAGATGCTGGACTGTGTGAGCTTTCTTCCAGGGGTTAATCTGTTCCTCTCATTTCTTCTTAAGCCATGGGGGCTCTCTGACCCAGAAACCTGGGAAACAGATTACCATTGCACATAGATGCTCAATAATGATGATGATGATAATAATACTAATAAAACTGATTGCTGGTGAGGACCTTGTGTCAGGCATTCTGTGAAGTGCTTTCGATGTACTAATGTTTAAATCTCACTATTGGTCTTATAATCTTAGGAATGACGATTATTCTTATTTTACAGATTGAGGAATTGAGTAACTTGCCCAGCACCTCACTGGAGGTAAGCAAAGCTGTGTGGTTCCTTTGAATTCCTTTGAATTCCTTGACTTTCACTTACAGGTACTTTGCTTAAATAACTAAAGTATCTCAATACCAAAAGTTACCAACTGTGTCTGGCAACTTGCATTTCTGCCTTTTCATCTCTCTGCCCTTCTTGGGAAATCCTCAAGATCATTTGCAGGTCACCAGTGTCCCTTAATGAGGGCCTTGCTTCCTGTCGGCAATAACCACCCACATGTTCTGATGCTCTTGCATGCACCTTTGGCCTGAGGAGTGGTTTCACTGAGGCTCCTTCGATGAGTTACCTGTGTATCTCCACATTAGGAATGGCCCTTAAGTGGGAGTGTGTCAGAGATCAGAGATGCGACACCTCCCCAGTGAGTCACATACTACTCTCCCCCTGGGCTCCTCTTGTCCTGCTTCTGCCCCCACATCATCAACCCTGTTTCTCCACAAGAAGTGACTCAGCTCTGTCGTCCTTCCAACACGACTCAAAAATGGGTGACTGTCTTGTCCCAATAGAACCATTTGGCTGCCTTGGATTTTCTTTAATTCCCTTCCATAAAGTGCTGAGGTGCTTCATACAAACCAATAACACACATATACAGCCAAACAATGCCTTTCCTTATAATCGTCATGGATTATCCATGTTCTTGTCACACACTTTCTGCCACACAGATCTGTGTCCATGTTTTTATTTCTTTAAGTGTGGTGGCAGGTGCTAAGCACCAGAGACGTCTCTACCACTAGAATAGGGCAGGACAGAACTCACCTTGGAATAGTTGAGTGTAGCCCTCTTCGTTCTGGGGAGAGGGCAGAATTAAACCTGCTGTATTACAAGGGCTTAAAAATTTTGTAGTTCAACCGTGGAGGTGGTAAACAGTAGATCTAATGCCCAGTAGTTCTCCTGGAGTGAAGTGTTCAGGAAGATGGCTGTGTAGGTGAATTGTCTAAATGAACTTATTGAAAGTGGCTATATCAATAGTTAATGATCAGGGACACCTGGGTGGCTCAGTCAGTTAAGCAATCGACTTCGGCTAAGGTCATGATCTCACAGTTTGTGAGTTCAATCCCTACATCAGGCTCTCTGCTGTCAGCGCAGAGCCAGCAGCAGATCCTTTGTCTCTCTCTCTCTCTCTGCCCCTCCCCTGCTTGTGTTCTCTCTCTCTCAAAAATAAACATTGAAAAATAGTTAGTATTTAGATCCAGTTTAGAGAGAGAGAGTCTTTTCCCGAAGTATTGTTGGTAGCCATAGGATCAGCTGAAGGAGAGGATTCTGTCCTTATCCCTAAGATCTAGATGCAACAATGTGTGAATGGCCTTCTGGGCATGTAGAATGTTTTTCTTCCAGCATCTTCCATCCTCAGATTCATTCTGGATTACGTGCCAAAGTGTCTTCTGCCAAAGTGACTTCACTATTGTCATGTGGCCTGGTTCTACCACAGCCCGTATTTCCACATCACACCTTCAGGGAAACTGGGAATTGTAAGAACTTCCATCAGTAGAACCCTGGCCGTTGTGGCTGGGAGCTCCTCCACTGAGCATAGCCCTGGGGTGTGGGTAGCTTACCATAAGTAGATTGGCTTTTGCCGAGGACTGTGCGGGTTGGCTGGCTGTGGCTTTCGTCGGGATTGGGGCTTGTGTATAACTTTATAAACTTCAAGACATAATTCATCAAGGCTAATTTCTAATCAGAAGCAGTGACTATCTGCCATAATTGCACATATCAAGAGAGGCCTGAGATGGACTGATCTCTCTCTCTTCCAGACACTTTTAAGCATAAGGAGAATCTCTGGAGATAGGAGCCTGGAGGATGATGGTCTTGATTTCTAGATAGCCTTTATTGCTTCAGGTACAGGCCCTCATATTTGCAGTTTGGATATGTATAAGGAGCAGCTAGTGTGAACAGACACCTCAGATATCATATGTTTACAGCCACGTGTTTATATGCAGGAGGCGGGGGAGGAAAGGAGAAAGTGTGCCTCAACGAATAATATATAATCACTGGGAAAAGAAATGCTAGACTGAAATTAAAAAGTGTATATATGATTTTTTTTCTAGAAACACAGAATGGCTATTAGTCCTGCAGATAAATTCAAACCATTAGTTAAACTAACTCATAAACCATCCTGTATATACACAACATCAGTATCATGATTTAGTCATGATTTAGTCACAAACAAAACAATTGGAGTGAAATTTCAGACATATCAGGCAATTATAAGGATTTTACATGTCTCTGTCCTGATTTTCTCCCAAATTACTAAATATGGGACACCACCAACTATAGACATGTTGGTACCAGTCAGAGTAACACTTAAGCTGCTTTAACAAATAAATCCCCAAATTTCAGCAGCTTATCATAATAAAAGCTTATATCTCGCTTACATAACATACTAATGCAGATGCTCCTGATTGATAACAGTGACCTGCTGTTCTGGCTTGCCCAGAATGGAGAAGGACCCAGAAATGTGAGATTTTCAACCTTAAAACTGAGCAAGTTCTGGGCAACCCAGAACAGGTTGGTCACCCGACTGGTCAAATAGCGATTCTTGAAAGAGGTGATCGGGGTACCTGGGCTTCTTCCACTTTGTGGCTTCCACATCTTAATGACTTGACTTCCAAGGTTGCCCTGAGAGCTATGTCCATTCCCATCCAGCCAGAATAAAAAAGGACATGAAAGATATCATGGGAGTTTTTGTAAGCCAGTTCTAGAAGTGACATATCTATCTTCCACTTCTCCTCTCATGAGCAAGATTCAGTCATGGGGCAGTACTTAACTACAAGGACAACTGGGAAATATAGTCTATCTGTGTTTCTAGAAAGACCTAATTGAGGGATCAACTAGCGTCTCTGGGATGTCAGCACACATAGGTTGTGGTGAATATGTAAGTGTATATATAGATCCCAGCCAGTGATTTGGTAACGTACAATATATTTCCACCAAAGATTTTTTTCTCTGACCATTCCTTTAAATATTTGCTTGGATCATCTTAAGAATTCTCTTTATTGCCATTTAACTATTTTTCTTTCTTTCTTTTTTTTTTAAAGTTTGTCTATTTATTTATTTTTGAGAAAGAGAGAGAGAGAGAGAGAGAGAGAGAGAGAGAGAGAATCCCATGCAGGCTCCGCACTGTCAGCCAAGAGCCCAATGTGGGGCTTGATCTGAAGAACCATGAGATCATGACCTGAGCTGAAATCTAGAGTCAGAGGCTTAACCAACTGAGCCACCCAGGCACCCTTAACCATTTATTTTTGTTTCTTTTATTGGATCTGCCCCATCAGAAATAATTTTTTTAAGTTTATTTATTTTGAGAGGGGTGGAGGGGAAGAGAGAGAGGGAGAGGAGGTTGGGTTTGATGTAAAAAGGGTCATACCCTCATCTTCTCATAACAGAAAGTATATAGATAATATCTAAAATTGGTTAATGAAGACAAATCAGTATAGGTATATTATTTAGCCTTATGAATTAGTAACTATACAATTTAGTCAAGAGTTAAAAGTATTGAGGGGCACCTGGGTGGCTCAGTTGGTTAAGTGTCCAACTCTTGATTTTAGCTCAACTAATGATCTCATGATTTGTGGGATAAAGTCCCATGTTGGGCTCTGTATTGACAGTGTGGAGCCTGCTTGGGATTCTCTCTCTCCCTCTCTCTCTCTGCCCCTCCCCCACTTGCACATGGGCAAGCTCTCTTTCTCTTTCTCTCAAAATAAATAAACAAACATTTTTTTAAAAAGTTAAAAGTATTTCAAATGGGAGATGTACAAGGGATAGGGAAGGTGGGAATGGGGATAACTGTTTCTTATTATAATCCTTTTGATGCTTTTAAAAAATAACTATATATGTATATGGCACTGTTAAAATAAATATTTTTTAAAAAACAGTGCACTGTTGTACAGGTATCAGGCCATTGATAATGATGCCCTCAGGTAGCAATGACTGAGGCACTCACCTGGGCCAGTGTTGTTGCGGGACTGATCCCTATGGTTCTTTTTTTTTAAAAAGATTCTTTTTAATATTTATTTATTTTGAGAGACAGAGAGAGAGAAGGTGTGAGCAGGGGAGGGGCAGAGAGAGAGGGAAACAGAGAATCCAAAGCAGGCTCCAGGCTCTGAGCTGTCAGGACAGAGCCTGCTATGGGGCTCAGACTCACAAACCACGAGATCATGACTTGAGCTGAAGTCGGATGCTCAAATCACTGAGCCACTCTTGTGCCCCATGGACTGGTCCCTGTGGTTCTTAATTATGGTTGCAGGATGTACCTCAGCAAAACCATCAGGGAACTTTGAAGAACAAGATTTATTACTTCCAAGTCCTGGAGGGTACAGGGCATATCACGGGATAGAAAGAAAGGGACGGAGCATTGATTTGAGGCTCTGCCTTTACTAGAGTTGAGGATAGGATGCCTAGGGTCTCACGGGTTCACCCTTTTGGAGGGAATTTAAAGCATAAGAGCAGGAATTAGGGTGTGGGAAGGGAAAAGCAGGGTCACTCAAGTGGTCCGTGACCTAGGTCACCCTTTCCCAAGGGGAACTTCATGGGTGGCAGCAGACTGGCTCTTTATTTCATTGTTTTCCTAGCAGCTGTGTCAAACAGCTGGTCATATGTTTATTCCAGATGGATGTCTTTGAAATGGGCGCCTCGGCAATCAAAAGCTTAATGCCAGCCACTTATATTACAATCAACAACTTAAATGTCAGGCATTTACAACTCTAATCTAAAAGCTTATTGTGAGACAACCTCGTGGATTCTTTTAAGTGTCAGGCCCAAGGAGAGAAAACATCATGGAGATGCGATGATGTTAGACATAGCTGTTCTTCTTTGGAAATAGAAATGAAATGAAAAAAAAGTACAGATAAACAAGAACATTTCTGGAGGTTGCACAGAGTAGGTAGATTAGGTTGTTCAGGACCGTGGCACATGTGAGATTTGTATATATTGCAAATCAGTACGTGTAATGTGAAATCTGTTGATGCTTAGCTAAACCAAGGTGTTTCTCTTTTTGTTTTGCACATTCCTAAGCCCTGATTTGGAGAGACAAGCTGTAGGAAGATACTACAGACATATAATTAAATAAAAAGTAGAAAGTGGAATTAATGTGGATGAAACTCAAGATGTTGCAATGATAGAAAAGTTAAGATGTCTATTGCAGATTAGTGAAAGTAAGTTACTCGACTCAGGAAAAGGATTTGGGATTTGCCCTACATTATATTTAAAAACTTTTTAAATGTTTTAGTGTATTTTTGAAAGAGAGAAGGAGACAGAGACAGAGCACGAGCAGGGGAGGGGCAGAGAGAGAGAGAGAGAGAGAGAGACAGAATCTGAAGCAGGTTCTGAGCTGTCAGCACAGAGCCTGACGTGGGGCTCGAACTCGTGAACTGTGAGATCATGACCTGAGCTGAAGTTGGACGCCTAACTGACTGAGCCACCTAGACACCCCTGCCCTGCATTATATTTCAAACTAAAACTACCAAGTCTCTGTTTTACTTAGGTTCTTTGAGGGTTGAAGGAAAAAATATGGCAAGGTTAATCTGGATGATGAGATTTTATATCAGGGAGGGAGGAGAATTCACTGAAATTTTTTTTGTCTGTTCCTTTTTCCTGATAAGTGTTCCCCTCACCTCTCCCAAGAAAGCAAATCTTGCTGTTTTAGGATACAATGTAGCAGTTGCTACAATTCAGGAAGTTAACTCCTCTTTCCCTTCCTAGAGATCCCGAACACAAACTAGGGATTATCAAGGGTGATTTAGAAATCTTAGATTTTTGAGTAAAGAAGTTTTAACTCAAATTTGAGAGGCAGTCAGAAAAGGCTACTAGGAAGGGATGAAATCTGAATTGAACATTAAGGATGAATAGCAGTTAGCTAAATACGTCTGTAGAGCAAGGGCATTCTAGGCAGGAGCAGTAGCATAGGTGAAGAAATGAAGATGCAGTGAAGAGAGCCTGCGAGCTTCAGTAAGGTAGTTCTGTTTAATCCAAACATGTGCAAATAAAATGGTGGAGAAAGCCCAGGGGAGAGGGAAGGGGTCAGAGCAAGAAATATCTTCCCTTCCAGGTTTAGGGTTTGGAATTTATAATGACTTTATAATGAAAGTACTGGGGAACCATTTAAAGCTTTATATGGCAGAGAGTGAAGTGATCAGATCTGCTTTCAGAAAGGTCACTCGGGAAAGATTGTGGATAATGGGTCAGGCTAGACCTCTCGCTCTAGAAGGAGACTGAAGGTAAAAGGCCCGGTTGGGAAATGATACAGCAGGGCCCAGCCCAGGGCAGTGATGGGAGCGGAATGGAAGATACACAGTTGAGGAATATGAAGGAGACTGTGTGACCAGCATATGCCGATGAGATAGTAAGATAGGGAAGGCTCCAGAATAGTTTGGGTAAGTGGGTGGATGGTAATGCCGTTCCCCCCAAATAGAAAAGGAGGTAGAACTGAGAGAGGTAGGCAGCAGAGATAATGAACTCAGGTGTAGACCTATTCGAGGTGTCTGGGAGACTTCTGAGGGGAGACAGCCCCTCTAACAAAAACCTAAGAGAGCGTGTATTCCCATCTCTTATAAAACTACAGCCGTACTTGGCATAGTTCAATTCTAGTTGTCTTCTCCCATATTCACCTCACACCAAAAAAAAAATGTGTTTTTCTGAGCAGGTCTAGAGACAGGTCATGATAAAAAAAATCAGGTGTTAGGTACCTGGAATTTCCCACATGAATACAATTGGAACTTCATTACGAAAATGTGGAAAAACAGATAGCCCAAACCTATAATATTTTAATGGAACTAGATGAGGTGACTTTAGACTTTTTAATCAAAATTCCATATGATAGCTCAAGGGAAACTGAGATCTCAAAAATTGCAAAAAGTAGGCTTCAGATGAAAAGAATAAAGTATCTTGCCCCCAAAGATAGACATTTATAGACCTAGGGTTGCAAAGGTAAAATGCAGGATATTAAGTTAATTTCAGAAAAAAAATGAAAGTTTTTAGTATGTCCCAAATATTGCATGGGACATACTTACACTAAAAAAAATTACATGTGTTTCAACTGAAATTTAAATTTAAATGGGTGCTCTGTATTTTTATTTGCTACATTTGACAGCCCTATATAGGTTTTCATTTTATGATGAAAATGCAAAATCTAGTAGCTGTATTAGTTTCCTATTGGTGCTATAACAAATTACCACAAATGTAGTGCTTAAAATAATAGGAAAAAAATCTATTATAAAATGGCCTACAGGAATGGTAGAGGAATTCCAGTACCTGCCCAAAGACTCCCCTTCTGGGTTTTTCTTCCCACCCAGCTTGCCTCATGTGCCAAATTACTAAATGTGAAATGTGGAAGTAACGGACTATAAATTGTCCCCTCTTGCTTATGCTTGGGACTCAGACCTCTGGAGAGTTATTTCCTCTGAGCCTGCTGGTGTAAAATAAACCTCCTGCCTCCCAAGATCTCTGAGTGATGTTTAGTTCTTCTTTCTGCCAGGTGATCCAGACCAGGTTCCGTAACAGAAACAACACAGATTTAGGGATGCCTGGCTGGTTCTGTCGGTTGAGCATCCAACTTCAGTTCAGGTCATCATTTCACAGTTTGTGAGTTCAAGCCCTGCATTGGGTTCTGTGCTGACAGCTCAGATCCTGGAACCTGCTTTGGACTCCATGTCTCGCTCTCTCTCTGTTCCTCCCCTACTCTGTCTGTCTGTCTGTCTGTCTGTCTCTCTCTCTCAAATAAGCATTAAAACACACACACACACACACACACACACACACACACACACACAGATTTATTATCTTACAGTTCTGGAGGTCAGAATTATGAAATGGGTTTCACTGGGCTAAAATCAAGGTGTCCTCAGGCCTATGCTGGTTCCAGAGGCAATGAAAGAATTCATTCCCTTGTCTTTTCCAGCTTCTAGAAACTTCCTACCTTCCTTGGCTTTCAGCCTCTTGCTCCACCTTCAAAGCATCATCGTTGCATGTTCCCATCTCTAACCAGTTCTGACTCTTCTGCCTCCCTCTTATAAAGACTCTGTATTTACAGTGAGCCCACCTGGATAATAATAATAATCTCCCCATTTTGTGATCCTTAAATTAATCACAGCTGTAAAGTTCCTTTTGCCATATTAGGCAATATATTCACAAATTCTAGGGATTAGGACACAGGCATGTTTGTGGCCACTGTCTACCTATCACAGCAACTTTCCAAAAATGCTAGACTCATGGATGCCAAGGCTACAATAGGCTAACTTTTTTTAAAAGTTTATTTTTTGAGAGAGAGAGAGAGACAGAGAGAGCGCACACAAGTAGGTTAAGGGCAGAAAGAGAGGGGGAAGGAATCCCAAGCAGGCCCCACACTGTCTGAGCAGAACCAGAGGCAGGGCTCAAACCCACAAAGTATGAGATCATGACATCAAGAGCTGGACACTTAACTGACTGAGCCACACAGGCGCCCCTAGGCTAATATTTTGTATCTTGTGTGATATGTCATCTCCAGTTTTCCAAGATTTTCCATCAGTTTGGTCTGTCAGCCCTGGATAGGGTTCTATATAGTAGCTGGTCTATCAGCACAGCAGTAACATATCCTCCTGGGCTGAGTGTGAGGAAATCCAAGTACACTAGGGTACATGACTGTCTTGAGTTATAATGGGGCAATGGAAGGAATGAAATGGGAGATGGGACCGATGGAGAACACATAATTTTAAAGATACCCTGAAGCTCCCTTTCGGATGTTGCCAAAGCTATGACATTAGAAGGCAGAGGGATGTGACTGGAAGGAAATTCAATTATCCTATTGACTAATTATCTTATTTTTGCTTAACTCTTTCTTTAAAGAAGAATCAAAGAAGAACGTGGACAAAGTAACTAAAACTCGCTGGTGATTTAGTCCATGTGGGCTTCTGTAACAAAGTACCACAGACTGAGTGTCTCTAAACCACAGACAACATTTATTTCTCACCATTCAGAAGCCCAAGATCAGGGTGTCACCATGACTGAGTGAGGGCACTCTTTGGGGTCTTAGACTTCTCTCTGTGTCCTCACATGGTGTAAGGGGCCAGGGCTCTTCCCATTCATGAGGGCTCCACCCTCACAACCTCCCACAGGCCCCGCCTCCTAATACCATCACATTGGGGACTAAGATTTCAACATAAGAATTTGGGGATCGGTGAAACCCATCCAGACCATAGCAGCTGGGGCAGAATTGTGCCAAACCAACTGAGGAATCTGATCACTTCAATCAACTGGACCAATTTCCCCAGCTGGTTGAAAATACATCAAATATCATTTGATGTCAGATAGAGAGAAAAAGAAAAACACAGTTATTTGCTTTTGCTTTATCATTGATTATGACCACATACTAGTTCTGTTAGATAGTTGTTATATCATAGGTATTATGCTAGATAATTTTACCTACATTATTTTCTTTAGTCTTCCCAACTATGTTTCAAGGTAGATATTATATTTACCAGTTTACAGGAGGAGAAATTGAGGAGCAGAGATTAGCCTGCTTCTCCAGGCTGCAACAAACAATGTCAGAGTCAGATTTAGCTGCTGGTTTCTTCTTACCCCAAGCCACTTTTATCCACTGTGCCATGTTTCTGGAATATTGTCACATATTGTGTTGAGAGGTATGTGAAGACCAGTTAGAAGTGTTTTCATTGTTCTTTGCTCCTCCATGGGAGAAAGTCCCGGTGGTCACTTATAAATTTCTTTCAGCTACATGAAAGCAGCCACACACCATTTACTTAACAAAGATCATTATGTCCCTTTCTGGAAGAGTACAGGACTTTGTTTTTCATTCTCTTTGGGGCCCATCTTCTCCCTCCCCCACATATCTGTTTCAGAAGAAGATTATACTGAGGTAATGCATTCTGAATGTTGAGGCATATTTTGGTTTTCTCTGGAGGAGACATGAATTTCTGGCTCTCTTTAATGTTTTTCTTTCGCTCTTTGTACAGTGAAGCTCCAGGGGAACTTTCTTTCTTTTTATTTTCTTTTTTTTCCCACCAGGATTTCACTGTCCTGAGGCATGCAGGGATTGGAAATCCCAAATGCTAGTGAGCCACGAGAGGCGTTGGCCCTTGGTCAGACCCAACCCAATGACATAAACTGAGACACTCTCGCTCTGCTGCAAATATGTTTTTCTGAACACACCCAACTCCCAAAGAGTTTCATCTTCTCTGGGCTCCCTAACATCCGCTTTGTCAAGAAAACAAGCTATTACAGAGAAACGAACCCAGTCTAGATTCCCAGAGATGACTCCTGGGGACAACGTTCCTCCTCATAACAGAATATCAAGAGGCAACAGGTCTCAAAATCATTGTTGGACGTTTTATTTTTTGACGATTTTCAAAATCATTGGTTTCTGTTGAAGAATCCAGAGAAAGAGAGCCAGGCGCAATGATCTCCTAGCTGGGTACACAGAGGATTCCTTAGACGTAAATGACTTAACAGAAACAGCATGGAGTTTTTGAAACAAACTCAGTAATTTCTTTTCCATTCTTGCCTTTTGGTTTTCTTTTCTAAGTAGCTGCATAATCTGCTGGCAGGGAGGGACTGCAGGTTGAACTTCAGCATCCTGTCACCATGGAAATAGCACCAGGTGGCATGTCAGGTACGCCTGGGGTTCGGTCCCAGCTCTGTCTCTCGCTAGCAGTGTCTAGCAGTGTCAGCCCAGATAAATGACTGGCCTTCACAAATCTTCCTATCTCTCAGTGGTGACTCAATAATTAGCATCTTCTTGGGATGCTAATGAGAGGATATGTAAAGTGCCTGGTATGCAAAATCTACCCCAATAAACAGTAGCTACTATTATTATTTTTTTCTTTTTTCCTCTTTAGCACCTTGAATGTAGTTGGCCTCAATCAATTCGGGGGGGCTCCTGGGTGGCTCACTTACTTAGGCGTCCAACTCTTGATCTCAGCTCAGGTCTTGATTTTAGGATTGTGAATTCAAGCCCTGCATTGGTGAAGCCTCCTTAAATAAGTTTTTTTCTTTTTCTTTTGGAGAGAAGGACAGAAAGAAGGGAAGAAGGAAGAAGATGCCTAAAGCCACAGAAGTTTCTTTTTTTTTTAAGCTTATTTATTTTGAGAAAGAGAGTGAGAGTGGGGGAGGGGCAGAGAGAGAGGAAGAGACAGAGAATCCCAAACAGGCCCCATGCTGTCAGCACAGATGATGTGGGGCTTGGTGGGACTTGAACCTGTGAACAGTGAGGTCATGACCTGAGCCGGACACCCAATTGACTGAGCCACCCAGGCGCCTGTCAGAAGCTTCTTTCTCTTTCTCAAAGTGCCTTCTCCATCCCGAGCAATCAGTGAAGTCTTCACTTGCTCTTCCTTGCTTTGTACATACTGATCCTGTTTTCTACCACCAGATTGTTTACCTTTCGATCATCAGGAATTAACAAACATTCATTGCCCTCCTTTGCCCCGACCACTCAGCTAGGTATCGTGGAGAATATAAAAATAAATAAGATGAACCTGGGTGGCTCAGTCAGTTAAGCATCTGGTTCTTGATTTCGGCTCAGGTCATGATCTCACAGTTTGTGGGTTCAAGCCTTTGCATTGGGCTCCACTCTGACAGTGCAAAGTCTGCTTGGGATTCTTTCTCTCTCCCTTTCTCTCCACCTCTCCCCGATCGTGCATGATCTCTCTCACAAAATAAATAAACAAACAAACAAACAAACAAACATTTAAAAACAAACAAGCAAACAAATAAATAAGACAAAGTTCCTCCCTTCAAATCATGTACTGCTTACTGCTCAAGAAAAGATACAAGACATTGGGCTGTAACGTAAAGGAGGAAAAAGACTATGTAATATAAGAATCTGTTAAAGTGCAGTGGGAGAGAGATAGGGAAGGGCCGCTGTGTTTGTGCTGGTCTTAAGTGGGACTTGAACTTGCAGAAAAGAAGCCTAATGACATCCAGGAAAGGAACCAGCAAAAAAGGAAAATGCTGGATGAAAAGGGTAACACATGTGTTCATAATAACATAACAGCTACTAGCAAACTAGCATGTAGTATGTGTCCAATAGAGCACTACTCTACATGCATTACTTGTACAACTTCATTTAATTATGAAAACAAACTGTGGAGATACATTGTTATAGGCTCAAAATATCTTTGTTTCAGTCTTGTTTGAAATTAATACCCACCCAGAGGGCACAGGCTCCAACGGAAAGAACCTGGGGCCAATGTGTTAGAATGTTGGAGCTATTAACACGGTGTTTTGAGATTACAGAGCACTAAGTAATCTTTCATTTTCATATAATAAATATAAAAAAAGAAGACAAGAATATTGACCACTCAGGTGTTTAAATATATAAACACAGGGCCTGAAGAGACAAAGAAAATTTCATAGGAAATCTATACTAATCCTGTGTCTTGACATTATAAAATTGGGTGGTTTGTTTATAAGACATTCCCTGTGGGAATCATCTGCTTTTATTATAAAAATTCTTACCTTTGAGTCTATGATACTTGTTTTTTTTAAAGTTTATTATATTTATTTTGAGAGAGAGAGAGCATGCACAGCATGAGTGTGGGAGGGGCAGAGAGACAGAGGGAGAGAGAGAATCCCAAGTAGTCTCCATGATGTCAGCACACAGAGCCCAATGTGGGGCTCGATCCTACGAACAGTGAGATCATGACCTGAGCCAAAATCAAGAACCAGATGTTTATCTGACTGAGCCACCCAGGTGCCCCTATGATCCTTGTTTTAATTAAAATTACATTCATCATTTGTTTGTTAGGGAACACCGAATTTACTTATGAATTTTGTAATAACAACTGATTTTCTTCTACAACTGTGTGAAAAGTCTGTCATATTCTTTTGGGCTTAGGAAAAGTATGTTTTTTCTTGCAACATTATACAAGAATGAAATGGTGATTATAGTAGAATTATCTTTAACAGGCAATGCAGGTATCTTGGCATTTCACTGGCATGTGATTTCAGTATTACATCACCCCCATTAAGGTTGAGGAAACTGAGATCGAGTGAGGCTCAGTGTGGAGCCATCAGAATGTGGCTGTAGAACTCCAACCAACTCCATTATTGCTTTAGAACCTGCTTCTGTGCTCGCTTGCCCTGAGGCTGTGCTTGTCAGTGGCTGCTCCCAGCCCTGACCGAGTGCAGCAGGGATGTTCAGACAGATGCACCCATTCCTGGGAGACACAGGGCTCTGCTGACAGCCGACTTTGGCTTGAGGATGCTGGGTGGCCTTGCTGAACTTTCCTTGGACTCTGTCACTCCCCTCCCTCTACTAGCTCTTCCAGTCTTCTCCATTGTCTTAAAACATTTTTTTTAATGTTTATTCATTTTTGAGAGAGAGAGAGAGAGAGAGAGAGAGAGAGAGAGAGAGACAGAGAGCAAGCAGGGGAGGGGCAGAGAGCAAGGGAGACACAGAATTTGAAGTTCCAGGCTCAGAGCTGTCAGCACAGGTGACGAACACAGGAGTATGAGCTGACGTGGGGCTCGAACTCACGAACTGTGAGATCATGACCCGAGCTGAAGTTGGATGCTTAACTGACTGAGTCACCCCAGAACAGCCCCCCTCCGTCATTTTCTTTCACAGACGTTTCCCTGATATAATCTTTGATTATTTAGTACCATGTCAACATCTGCTTCTCGGGGGACCTGGCCTAACACATTGAGTAACTTACCCATGATCACACAGCGATAAAGTGGCAAATCTGGGACTCATGCCCAGGTTTGTACCAGAATAGGGGTGTGAGTAGTGGGAAATAATGGTGCAAGAGTGGTTACTAATAACACATATTCTATATAAATCTTCTTGGTGGATGAATTGGTCAGACTGCAGTCAATTACTCTTAAAGGACCTTTTAGCGACAGGATAGTGAAACACTATTTTGGATTTTCTGTCTTAGTGAGCTCCGTTTTGGAAGGTATATGCCAGTATGGTATTTCTTCTTCTTCTTCTCTAAAAAGATTTTTTAATTAAAAAAAATTATTTATTTGTTTATTTATTTGAGAGAGAGAGAGAGTAGAGGGAGAAGGAGAGAGAGGATCTTAAGCAGGCTCCACGCCCAGCAATGAGCCAGATGCAGGACTTGATCTCACAACCTTGGGAACATGACCTGAGCCAAAATCAAGAGTCATATCCTTAACCCACTGAGCCACCCAGGTGTGCTGAGGGTACAATTTAGCAAACACTTTGGTTGACAAGTAGGTATGATGAAACCTCTGCAATCGTTGAATAGAGAATTAACATGGGAATTGGACGTTTGGATACCCAGAGGGTAAGGATCAGGCCTGTTCACGTTCCTCCACCAACAAAAAGTGGATAATTATGAGGATTAATAGAAATAAAGCAGAAATACAAGAAAAGAAAAAAGAAATGCTTTTGTTCTACCTACCCCTCTTTCCCCATTTCCCTCTCTGTTTCTCTGCTCCAGCCCACACTGGTCTTCCTGCTCTTCCTCAAACTGCTCAGTGCATTGATGCCACAGGGCCTTCTCACATGCCTGCTACTTAGCTTGGAATATTCTTCTCTGTATCTTTGCATGGCTTCCTTTCCCCACCATGCAGTTCTTGTTAAAATTTCTCCTTGTAGTGGCCTGCTTGGGCTTTACTATATAAAAATAGGGATCATTCGCTCACCTCTGCCTCTTTCTTTAGCCTAATTTCATTTGCTTCATAACTGTCATCATGAAAATTATATAGTTTATGTATTCATATACTTACTTGACTAGCTCTCCCATTAGCTAGAATCTCTAAGGGATAGGGTGTTTTTTTTTGTTGCTGCTGTTGTTTTTCATGGCTGAATCCCCTTGGCATAGGATAGCACTTGGCACATGGGAGATGTCATTAAAAATTGTTGCATGAATGAACAAATGAATGAATAAAATGAATGTGCTTAGCTCCAAGGAGATCTTGTGAAAATATTAGCTCTTTCCTTTCTGCTGTCCCATCAAAGAGTATCAAGAGTTTTTAATTCAACAGTTTTCCAAGCATACGGGCATTTAAAAGGAGGTGTTAAGAGGCAATGTCAAATGTCATAACCCGGTAGAATGACTGTCAAATGCCAGCAGTTCAGACCCTGTGTCTAATAGCTGTTTTTTGAGCAGGGATATTAACCTTGGTCTTTACACACAGCTAATGGCTCAGATGTGTCAACACTAAACATGATGCAAGATGACAATGTTGAATTTTAACTGATCCTGGAAAACAGCAAAGGTTGAGAAATGCCCCCTATCCTTTGTGTTCTGGACAACAGCTTAGGGCAAAAACCAGCCCCTCACATATGACTTAGATAAGACTCATGGATGCCCCCTATTTACCTATGAAAAGGCCAGACACAGTCCCTCCAAATTCCCATTCTTTGCCTCATAAATAATTAGCTGAGTGACTTGTTCCCATTGATCAATAGAAACAAAATGCCTGTTAGCTTAACTTTGATTTTGCACTCCTCTCCTTCCCTCAAGTGCCTGAACTTTGCCCCTCACTGTTTCCTCCTGAGAATAAACTGGGCTCTGGGGAAACCTTTCTCTGATCTGCTATTAGGTCATGCCACCCTTTCATCCCATGTTCCCATGCGTGGTTCTTTCCAGCCATGTTTATGGCTCTCTCTAAAAGAAAGCCCCCCTCTGCCTAGCTCCTGAGATGTCTACAGACCTCGTGGTCACAGCTCTCTCCTTCTGGCAATATTCTTCCTTTCCCCTTGCAGTAGTTCCTCCTCCCTCCCCCTTGCAATGATCCTTTTCAAATAAACTCTCTCTACCGAATCTGAAGTCTCTTCTTACTGAGTCTGGATGTGTCGTTATTTAATAAAGAATAAAAAATATTGCTTTTTGATGATGGGCTATGGGGGGAAGGGCTTTGGTCAAACACAAATTAGCTCAGACAATATAGTGCATGATTAGGACACTACTCTTATATACTCTCTAGATTCTTTAGTTACTTTCATAGTATCTATATTCCAGGGTTGCTGTGACAATTCAAGATCTATATATAGAGGAGTTTTACTGACCTTTCCTTCTCTGACCCCCACTGGTCCATAATTATGTCCTTGATTTTACCTTTTGAGTATATTTGCTATTCCTCATTTTCACTGCTCCTTATAACCGACGCTATCTACACCTCGATTATGCACTGACCTGCTCGCTGATCTCCTCAGACTTGTTTTTGCTCTACTCTGTCCCAGACAGCAAATCTGAGCAGGTCACCACACTATGTTCAGTACTTTTGTGGAAGTATACATTTTTGCGAGTGTATTTATATTTTTAGTATTTTTTCTTTTCTCCATTTGAATAAGGAGGTAGCCTGGGCTGCTTTGCTGCAGGAGAAGTTTGTGGCATGGCTCTCTGTAGTTTTGTTTTTCCAAATTCTTATTTGGAAATGAGAATCTCCAGATTCTGTGACATATTCTGGCATCTTTGAAGACCGAGGGAATGTATATGAGGAAAAGTTGGTGAGGTGTTCCCTCTCACTCCCAACTCGGACAAAGTAAAAAATAATAAAAGACTCTGGAAGAGGTAACATAGATCCAGAGATTCCAAAATCCCCAGGGCACTTGGGCTCTACAGCAGAGAGCTGGCTTCAAAGCTGGTGCCAAAGGAGCACCTGAGCAAAGTCAAGGCCAGTGGGCAGTGCAGTATTCAACAAAATGGTGCCCTGCATGGAGTATATGGATCTGTCATATACAGAATGAGTTGGATTCCAGGGCAGCTTTTCCACTCATACCTCTAAAATATTATTTTGCCTCTATAAACTTCAACTTCCTTACAAGTAAATAGAAATGATGGTTAAAAATAAGAAAGTAACTTTGTTGGAAGAGATTTATGAAAAAAATACACAACTTAGTGTGTGGCATAGACTAGGCACATAATAAATATGATTTTCCCTTCCTCTCTCAAGAATATGAAATGTGGCTTATATAAATGTGAACATGGCTGTGTTCCGCGGAGCATGTCAGAGGAAAGGCCTGTTGGTGCAAATCTTTTTCAGCAGAGGTAAGCAATAAGGTCCTCTTTCATCTGTGCCATTTGTGAACAATTTTGCACTCAATATCCCATGTGGAGACTAAGGCACCCACCAGTCAAATGAATCCACAAGGAACCTGCAACATACATGCACTGACACTTCTTGATGTGGGATCTCTTACAGCTTTTTTCTCTAATCCCCCAGTCTTTGGGATTGGCTGCCCATTTGTGTAAGGCTTTTATGATTCTCTGAGTCCCTGAATTTTTAATGTCTTCTAGACATGGAAGGACAAGTTTTGAGTGATGCTTTAGCATTATTCATGCAATATGGTTTCTTTTTATCATGAGTTCAGTTGGAAGGCTGCTCTGTTTGTTTGTCATGCAAACACAGACTTGCTGCACAGAAATTTCTGTTGGCCAAATGCAGCAATGCCTTGTAGTTTTGTGATCAGCATTTTGGTATTTAATAATCACTCACACTCAACTTCTTATGCTATATAATGATTTTACTTATTATAAGAATTCATTTTCTACCAGTAGTGGTTTTCATTATGGAATGCAAAATATTGATTTATTTATTATCTTATATTGTATATACATTCTATACTTGTAGTCTAAAATAATTTGAACTCAATCCTTTGGTCAGATCCCCAAATAATCATAATTAGCTCATAAGTGTTGAATGTCCAGACTGTCTCAACTTGGAGTATGCAGAAGGCAACTAGGCCCTCATCCTAATTAAATCCAGGTGATTCACCAACATATGGCAGGTTTCAATGTATATGATGAGATTTACTAGAGCTTTTCCTTGGCTACCCATGGGTTTCCCATAGACTACTGAAGAGCATGATATCTGGCTACCTTAAATAGTCACATGGAGACAGTATTTTTTCAACTGTCATGTGCTTTATTCTGAAAGGTGACATTATAAATGGGATATAATTGAATGCATAGAATAGAATTAGGTAAACTCAGATTTTAAAAGCCTATTGAAAGACCAGAAGTCTTAATTCTATGCCAACGCCGCATTCAAATTGTACATGTATTATTTTTATAAGAATTAAGCTGCTTTTGATTAATCAATCAAGTATTGCTGTTCGATCCACCAAATCTATGAAGAGATTCTGTAAATCTCAGCTGAAGGTGAAAGAATGCATTGTAATGACCAGAGACATATTCCATTGCTGTTGGAGTCCTGTCCTAAATGAAACCCTGGGGAGGAGGGTCTTCTCGAAGAACTTCTGAAGTTTTCGGGACAGTTGCTCTGGTTGTTACCTCAGTAATGCCAAAGAGGGGTGGGTGGGAAACCCTGTGGGCAGCCATTGTGTGTGCAGAACGTGCTATGCAGAATTCGAGGGTGTGGCCCTGGATTCCAGCTTCATAAAGTCAGGCGCAGATGGAATTTCAGTATTCAAGAAGCCTAGGCCAGGGCGCCTGGGTGGCTCAGTCAGGTAAGCATAGGACTTCAGCTCAGGTCATGACCTCTCAGTTCATGGGTCCGAGCACCACGTTGGGCTCTCTGCTGTCAGTGCAGAACCCGTTTCACATCCTCTGTCCCCCTCTCTCTCCACCCCTTCCTCGCACGTGGCTCTCTCTCTCTCTCAAAAATAAACATAAAAAAAAAAAAAACCATAAAAAGTCTAGGCCTCCAGCAGGCCTAACTTAAATGACACATGCTTCTTGGGACGATAACATAGAAGGCATTCAGGTAGATTTGAGATTATTGAAGAGTTTTGGTTTTTTTCAGAAGACATATGGCTTTTGTGTTCATTTCCCATTTCCCTTATTCCCTAGGAGATACCTTCACTTGGTAAAACAGATGTAAAAATCTGGCCATTAGATTGGAATTGACATATTAATTTAGCTAAATAAGCCAAAGATTGGCCTTAGCAATGATTTAGAGACAGAAATAACTCATATTTAGGGGCGCCTGGGTGGCTCAGTTTGCTGAGCGTCCAACTCTTGATTGAGACTCAGGTCATGATCCCAGGGTTGTGGGATCGAGCCCCACATTGGGCTCCATACTCAGCATGGAGCCTAATCTCTCTCTCTCTCTCCCCCCACCCCCCGTTTGTCTTCTTCACTTGCGTGCATGCTCTCTCTCTCAAATAAAAAATAGGAAATAATTCATATTTAACTAAAACATTAGGCAAAATAATTCTGCTCTTGTGTTTTGCTTTATCTTATTCAACTTTTCTAAGCTGGGACAGTGCTTCCCAGAATTTCCTTCAATGCATATTCCAGGCTCTGTGGGTCACAGAGACATTGTGCACATGATGTGGAAGATGGAAATAAGCAAAGCCCTGTTATTTTTATCCTCAGATGATTGGTGCAGCTTCCACCTATGTTTCTGGATCTTCTGGCTCATCTTCTTGGTATGGGACCACAGCTGGACATCTCCAGCTCCTGCCAGACTCATCCTTAGACTCGTCCTTCAGCATCTACTTCTGGACCAAGTGCAGGTAACATACAGGAGGAGCTGGCTCTCTTCACTACGGAGCTAAGCATCTGTAAAAGACCAACACAGATGCCAGCTTTCCCTATGGGTTCTGAGTTTTTCACTTTACTACTATCTCTCCTTCCTGCCTGTCTGCCCTGCTGACCACAGCCGAGTGAGAACTGTGGAAAAACACCAGAATCAAGGCCTGCAGTTGTGTGAGGTCAAATCTCTACAATAATTTCCTATATAGCTGCCTAGTGGTTTTGCTTCTCTGATCAAACCACGACACAGTTGGGGTTTGTTATGGTGACCAAGAGTGTGTAAGCCAGCATTTCTTTTCCTAGAAAAGTTTAGGTCCCAAGGAGTTACAAACTAAGAAACTACATTGTTGCAAAGTGTCTGCTAATAGGTGAGCGGGCAGGAAATTTAATAAGAATCTGAATGTAAAGAAGAAAATGGTTTACCAGGTTTGATGACTTTCAAGATCTCTTCTCCTGTATATTCATAATCTCATTATATCTGATAGTAGTTTCACGGAGGAATAACTCTATAGGGATGGAAACTCTTTCCTGAATCTGCTAAAGGTATATGTCTTTAAACCACAAAACAAGATACGGGAGGCTAGAAAACAATATACGCCACCTTTGATCTATGAATGAAAATGATGGATTGCACTGGGTGGTATTGATCGCTTGGACTTTGGAATCAAGCCAAATTGTATTCAGACATTCATTGTTGTGTTATTAGGGCCGGTCACTTAACCTCTCAGAGCGTTGGGTTTGCTATATGTAAGATTCTGCTGCTTCTGGAATTATCGTGAGGGCTAAATGAAATAATACATCATGACCAAACAAGTGCTCAGTTGAAAGCAGGATTTGCTACGTCCTGTTGTTATCGGTGCACATGCCCTCATCTCTTTATCTGAAAATGCCCCTCAGGCATGGCTGTGTCTTTTTCATCATTGTTCCTAGTACTGTGTGAGGCGCTCGGTAACTGGCATGTAGTTCATGCTCAGTCTCATTTGTGCTACAGATGAATGCATGCCCAGAGGCACAGCTTTTTGTGGATGTCGGGTATGAGACTGGTGTTTATTATATCTTCTTTTCTGAGATTCAACGTAGGTAAGACTGGTCATATATTTAGCAATTCAGGAGTATTGCATGGGTGAATGTCTAACAATGCTTAAGTTAAGGATTTCTTCTTTGCAGATCTTAGAAGGCCTGACACATGCAGTTTCGATTGTACACCAGTGGATGTCACCCTTTGAACACACAAATGTGCTCTCAGGCCCTCTTTGGAAAGGCAAGGCTTCACAGATGTTTGCTTCTTTCTCCAGAGTGTGGGAAGTGATGCCAGTCTCCAGATGTCACCCATCATCATGGAGCCCTCTATGCTGTATCTTCATTCAAGGGTAGAGAGAGGAATTGTGGAATGTTCTGCAGAGCATGCTTTTATCTATAGGAATGGTGTTCCTTGATTGATGGAATTTGGAAAATGCCTCTTAGTGAATTAATATCATTTAAAAATGTTGTTTGGCTGTCATGTAGTTGCCTCTTGGAAGGAAAGAAGGCGATTCAGGCACAGAAATAGGACAGATTTATTTTCCACTTTTGTATCTGATGTTTGTGATTTTGTTTGTACTTTGTTAATAAAGATTAAAGAAGAATAAAATAATATTCGGCAAAATCTTGGTAGTGTACTCTTTCTTGTTTGAATTGTTTGTCCTATTACTGACTAAGGAAATTTCTATTTTGAAAAAGAAAACACTGATAATGTTCTCTGCAACATTATTGATTTTCATTCAAATTGATCGCTCATTCAGACATTAATTCATATTCATTTATTTAAATTTTTCTTATGCACATACCTATGTGTTATTTGTTACATAGGTGCTGAGGTACACTGGCAAATAAAAAAAACCATAAGTTTTTAGAAGAAAATTCTAATAAAGATTAAAGAACCCGGGGCGCCTGTGTGGCTCAGTCATTAAGCATCCAACTCTTGGTTTCTGCTCAGGTCATGATCTTGTGGTTTGTGGGTTTGAGCCCCGTGTTTGGCTCTGGGCTGACACTGTGCCACCTGCTTGCTATTCTCTCTCTCTCTCTCTCTCTCCCTCTCTCTCTCTCTGCCCCTCCTGCTCTCTCTCTCTCTCAAAATAAATAAATAAACATAAAAAAAATAAAGAAATATGGCACCTTCGAAATGATCCTTGGTTGGCTGATAGTTTATAGATAGATTTACAAATAGGTAAGCTTAAGATAAAATGTGTGTATTTTGTAATTTTATAAGAGAACAATGTAGTATGAAGTTGGAAAATCCAGAGTTATCTACATGGGAGTGCAAATTGATACAACCTGTTCTCAGAGCAAATTGGAGATAAGTTTCAGAAACCTCAGGAGTTATAATTTTTGACCCAGGAATTCCACTTCTTGAAATCATTCTTTTATTTTTTAAATTTCTTTAATGTTTATTTTTGAGAGAGAAAGAGAGAGAGCACGCGTGTGCACGATTGGGGGAGGGACACAGAGAGAGGGAGGCACAGAATCCAAAGCAAGCTCCAGGCTCTGAGCTGTCAGCACAGAGCCGGATGTGGAGCTGGAACCCACAGACCGTGAGATCATGACCTGAGCCAGAGTCTGACACTTAACCGACTGAGCCACCCAGGCGCCCCCTAGAAATCATTCTTAAGTGACAGAGATGTATTGTGAAAGTATGTACAAGAAACAACTATTTATGTTGAAGAAAAATAAGAGGTAAGAAAGAAGTAAAGTAAACCCCCTTAGCAGAACAACGTGGCCAGGGTGTAGCCGTTGACAGAGCATAACGTTACTTTGAGTAATTCAACCCTCGCTTCCCCTTCTGTTTGCTCTGTATCGCTTGTGCCATATGCAGTGTCCCAGGCAGGAGGATGGTAAAACGTGAATTCTCTTTACTCTGACCTGTGTGTGTGGAGTGACTAGGGAAGGTACAGTGTGGACCAACAATACTACACAGAGTGTACCCCGATACCCCACCATATAGGCAGAGAGTTGTATGTTAGGCAAAAAACTGACCCACTGTAAGGCCTCATCTTAACTTTGTTGGGTCTACAAGATCCTATTTTCAAATAAGATCATTTTCACAAGTACTAGGGACTAGGACTTCAACATATCTTTTGGGGGACAAAATTCAACCTAACAAATACGCTCTTTCTTCTTTTTCTTTATCCTGTCATTATCTTCTTCTGTTTCATAGTCTATAGTCTATTCCTTATTCAACTCTACACCATATGTTCACACCCACAACCCTCACCACCTCCAAACCCTTTCCTATTTATTTTCATTTGGATTATTTCCATTATACATACTCAGGTGACCAAGGTACAATCTGAAATTTCTAAGTGTCACCAGAAATGAAAAGACTGTGACATACCTTGTTGAGTGGCAGCCAGCCTAAGGTGGGATATAAATGCTTGGTTTGACCTTACTCATAAATTCTTCCTTTCTGGACCTCAGCTTCCTCATGTGCCAAATGACCTTAAACTTCTCAGTTTGAAAAGTAATAATATGTGTGTGAACAAACTACAGTAGCCAACACATCTGAAACAGAGGTCTTCGATTAGGGGCAGAGATTAAGACAACCTAAAACAACCCTACTGTTTGGCACGCAGGGGTCTCCAGATAAACTGTGGTGCATTGTCAGTTCTCTTTTGGAGCAGGCATATCAACAGTCTCTTGCTCTCTCTCATTGCTTTTGGCTCACACTTCAAGGTTTCCTCAAACCCAATATCTGAAGCGACCTCTAAAGAATGGAGGAACAGTTGGATGCGGCAGTTTGAAAGAGGCTACCAGGCAAACAGTCAAGTGTGATCCGTAGGTCTGTTCATTGTTTCTGTTGCATATCAAAGGATGCCTATTTTTCATCTCCATATCATGTTGCCAAAGAGGTAATCATGACGAAGTGTTATGCTGTAAAGGAACAGCCCTACATCAAATGCATGTCCTTCTTTGATCCAACTGAACCAGATGATAGTTATTTTACTGTCAAGAGAGCAATGACAAAAGGCCAGCCAATGCTGCAACATTTTAGCTGGGTGTGTGTCAACTGAGGACAGATGCATGGGTCTTACTGGAGGCTAAGGGAGCTCAGTTTCATTTGTTCAGAATTCAAATGTAGCAACTGGTACTCGAAATTCAGTTTATGGGAGCGAAGCTCCTAAGGTGTGAGGAAGAGTGAAGTGACTGCATTTCTCTTTTTTACCTTTAGTTTGTGGAATAATACTCTGAAGACAGGAAGCTGACCAGATGGATAGAAGCATTACTTCTTATTCATTCTCATCTGCTTTGAATGAAAGCTAGTTTTTCTGCTACCTGGGGGAAAAGCACATGCTTGTTTTCTCTCTCTTTGTGTGTGTGTGTGTGTGTGTATTTCTTTTACATATTAATATATATATATTATTAAAGAAACATTTTCCTAGAGTGCAGATAACTTGAATTGTGGGGTTTATTTCAAAAGAACTAAAAAGTGGCAAATAAGATGGCTTGCTGATGTCAGTTTAGTTAATTTTTTCCTTGCGTTTAATCTTGCATGATAACAAGTACTTAAAAGTTTCTTCACCTATTGTAATGGCTTTGCAAGTGCTGCTATGTGGTCTATTCCCTTCTACAATTCTTCTACGATTGTTGGCAACTTTGACCTCAGATCAGGAATGGAAATTAGCATGAAGACAAAATACCCCATGTATCAGCGGCAGCAAGGGCACTGCTTGCCTTTTAAAGGCCAGATTCGGGCTTTGCCAGAGAAGCAACAGTTGGCAACCTCAAATTTTTGAGGCAACCACATTTCTGAGACAGAAAACCAGTCCTGGTTTTCTGGTGCCAATAAGTCCACCACTAAATTCCTGGATTCTGTCAAGTGTCTGGTACATTTTTTTTTAATTTTTAGCTTTATTTATTTTTGAGAGATGGGGGGAGGGGCAGAGAAAGGGAGACAGAGGATCCAAAGCCGGCTCCATGCTGTGAACGCAGAGCTCAATGTGGGGCTCAAACCCATGAACCATGAGATCACAACCTGAGTTGAAATCAAGAGTTGGTCCGTTAACTGACGGAACCACCCAGGTGCCCCTGATACAATCTTATTTACGAGGGATGAGACTAAAACTCATTCAACTTCACCACCTAGAATAAGAGCATTTACTTATTTTGCTTCATAAAAAATAAATGAACATTAGCAAACTACAAAGGAATTCATTCCTAAATTTCCTATAATGTTCCTCAGTTTGGGATGAGAGCCAACTTCCCAGGGTTGTTTTCATGAAGTCTGGCTCTTTTGGGTCCCTCAAAACAAATTGTTTCACATTACTCTGGACATAAAGTCAAAACTCCTTAAAAAGATTTATAGGACCCTTCATATTTTGGCATCTGCTTACTTCTCCAGTCTCTTAGGCACACTGAACTATTAACTCACTTTGGGCTCCTACAAAACTGATGATCTCTTTAGAGAATGGCCTTTACCTACTGATTCTTTGTCCCTGTCCTTCTCCCTCCTTGCTGCCTGGGTAACTCTTGGTCATCCATTGCACAGTGAAGCACAGAGAAGCTAAAGATAACCTGGTTTTACATCCTGGCTTTGCCACTTACTAACTATAATAGGTTTGGGCAGCTTACCTCTTTTTTTATGACTTTTTTTCTTCACTATAAGTTACAGATAAATTACAGTACTGCCCTCAGGGGATTGTTAACTAATTTAGGTAATATATACAGGGTGTGTAAAACTGTGTCTGGCTCAATAAGGGTTAGCTAATATTGTGATTCAGATTTTTTTTTTTTTTTTTTTGGAGAGAGTGAGTGAGCAGGGGAAGGGCAGTGAGAGGAGAGAGAAAGAACCCTTGCACTGTCAGTGCAGAGCCTGACATGGGGCTTGATACCACAAACCATGAGATCATGACCTGAACGGAAGGCAAGAGTTAGACGCTTAACTGACTGAGCCACCTAGGTGCCCCTGATTCATATTTTAGCTGTGATATTCCTTGGGGACCCCTTGGTCCTGGTTTAGGGACCCTGTCTGTGCCCTAATTGTACCTTGTGTTTGCTCTTAATTGTACCTTGTGTTTGCTCTTATCACAACACTTACATGTTGTAACATGGGAAATGAGTTTATGCCAAGATGAGCCACCGAAGTCCTGTTTCTAGGTATTTCATGGTGTCACCACAGAGTCATTAGACTTCTCTTTTCATTCTCTCCTGTATTGAATATTCAAGTCACTTAAAGAAAGACCCTTAAATTCCCAAGCCACTAAACCTCTAGGATACCACATTAAAAAGTTCAGTTTTCAAAGGAGGATAAGACAAAAACCATGTCTGTGAACCATCCCTTCTCTCCCTACTGGGCCTACAGAATTTCTTTTCACATGTTAATTCAGGACGGTGAGTCCGGGGACGTTGTTTCCTTCCTTTGGCAACTTACACATTCTTTCTACCATGTAGTCCCTCTCTACGGAAGGAGGATGCCTTGTGGAGTTCATTATTATGGAATTCTACCTCTGTCGCAGGTCTATTTCCAGCTTTGCCTCGCACGTGGTGATAAATATTCAGATGTATGCAGTGCACAGACAGCACACATGTCTCATCACACATCTTTTAGTACTGCTTCTAATACTATTGTCTACATCCTGGAAATGCCATAGGATACACACAAAATCTTGCCCAACTATGATCATGTGGCGTTAGCAAATCACTGTGGTTGAGGCTCTGAACTTACTGGGGGTCAAGAGTACGAGAAGCTTGACCACCTGAACACACAAGAGAAACCCAGGAGAAAGAGGAAGCATCCAGCCACTCTTCTGAATGCTTTCAGATACTGGGGAGTGAAGTTTTGTGTAGACCAAACATCTGGGAAAATTGGATTTTTAATTTGCCATCCAGATGTTTTTATGTATTGCCTCCAGTTTCTTTAATCTCATTTTGTCTCCTTGACATCAAAACAGCTGATCTATTTAGTGACCACTCTTCTCTGCCTCTCACTAAAATTTCCATTTGGTCTTACTCTGCACTCCCAAGCTTTTGCCTGTGTTCCACTTAACTGAGAGCCCTTTTAACAGTTCTTATACTGCAGTCCACAAGCAAGTGAGCATGAAGCATTGCCTGAGGGTGACATGCCATGGCAGAAAACTGGCAGTTTTAAGCCCAATTACTCATAACTTCAGGGACCTTTATTTTGGAGACAAAGATGACATCAAGAAGAGCTTCTGAGAAACCTTCAAGTGTCTTTGAGTTAAAAGTCAACATAAAAGGCTTTTTCCCTCCACCTAAAGCTAGGCACATCAATAAAGCTCTCCCCGCTAACCACAACTATGTTAGGCATACGTGCATTTACCCATACAGTCATCAAACATTCATTCAATCCTACTGAATGCCAGGCACTGTGCTGAGTGCGGAAGATATGTTAACAAATTCATTCGTATGGACTTAGAAGAAGACTCATGTAAATAGAGCATTACCACATACTATTATTATCGATGAATTGTGTCCCCTCCTATAGCCTACCCATTGAAGCACTAATACCCCAATACTTCAGAATATGACTGTATTTGGAGAAAGGGCCCTTAAAAAGGTGTTTAAGTTAAAATGAGGTCATTAGGCAGGCCTTAATCCAAGCTGACTGGTATTCTTGTAAGAAGAGGAATTTGGGGGGCACTCGGGTGGCTCAATTGATTAAGCATCTGACTTCAGCTCAGGTCATGATCTCACGATTCATGGGTTAGAGCCCCACATCGGGCCATGTTCAGACAGCTCGGAGCCTGGAGTCTGTCTCAGATTCTGTATCTCCCTCTCTCTCCACCCCTCCCATGCTCACACTCTGTCCCTCTGTGTCTTTCAAAAATAAACATTAAAAATTTTTAAAAAAAAGAGGAATTTTGGACGCACAAAGAGACACCAAGGGCATGTGTGCACAGAAGGGGGATCACATGGAGAAGCTAGGATGTTAATTTTTTTAACATTAAAAAATGTATACCTTAATGAGTATAAAGTATATAAACAATTAGGTAAGCTTGTGGAGAAGCTGGCCAAGATACATACATTGAGAGGTGCAGGTGTCATGTAAATTTTCTGTACTTCATTTTTTTATGGAATGTTTATTAAAGTTGTTTAATGTACAGTTTCTCATTTGTCATTGCGGAAGTTCTTCATGGTCAAGACAATTCTTTTGTCTGATGGCAAACAGCAGAGATGACTGCCAGTGATTATTCTGACCCTCCATGTTGGTGCTAAGGAATAGAGCATTTAATGGAATGAACAGAAAGGTTAAAAGCTTGGGAATCTATTTGGTGTGTTCTCTTTCTTTCTTGGAGCTTTCCCCCTTGAGTTTCACAATCTGTCTTGAATTCTACAATCTATCTCTCATGTAATTATGGAAGCCCTAGGGAAAAGAATCCAAACATATCCCTTCATCTGATTTTGGTGAGGTCGTTGGCCCTACTCATAGTGAAAGCGGAAGGTGTCCCAGCTCAAGAGCAGCCCATCTTGCTGTCTTAACTTCGTTTATCTATGTAAACCAATTGTGATTGGGTGGCAAAAAGTTGGTTGAGGATCTTGGTTGCTAGCTTCATAGCAGCTCTACATCACTTCCAGTATTACTGCAGGTCCCAAGTAGAGACAAATCCTAATAGAACATAATTCTGCTACTGAGCGCAGGCTGACATGAAATGAGGGAGAAGTGACAAAGACGTAAGATGTAACACGGCCAGCGTGAGGGTTGAGGTGGTGCAAATGGGGAGGGAGGAGCTCATCCAGAAACCACTGTGAAGAACTTCCAAATACCCAGACGGTTCCTTTGAGAATAGAGAATTTGAAACAGAATGTTGGCAGCACATGGTGATTGGGAAACTACAATCATTCTGACCAGTTACATGTTCTACTGCAGCTCCAGCTTGGCAGTGAGCTTTCTGACTCAGTTCAGAGAGAAGTGATTACATACTGAAGACTTGGCCTCAGCTCATCCCCTCCAAGGACCCCTGGGACACTGCAGTTAATCAGCAGACTGGTCATCAACGGCCACTTGATATTTTGAAAATGTGTTTTAGATACCTGGGCAAGTCTGTTGATACATTCTTTCAGCTTCCCTATGGAACTGGAACAACCTGTGGCCAGCAGGACGTGTCAGGCACTGTATCCACACATGGAACCATTTTATTCAGGAGCCAGGGCCAGAGCACGATGAGCTCGTCTCTATCCTGCTGTCTGACTCGGAGATGGAGAAAACTGGAAACATCAGGACAACGTGGATTACAAAACTGACGATCAGACATGCTGGGAACCTGAAAACCAGTAGGGCAACAATCTGGCTCAGTGCACAAGCACCAGAAAAATCATGTAGCAGCTAAAGACTTTCTGTTTGTCCCATTGGGTCGCAGTGTATTGTCATTAGGAATGTTCTTAGGGTAGCTAGAACACAGGTCTTCTCCTTGGGCTTGAGTCACATAATCCTTGTACCTCTAATACACACACACACACACACACACACACACACACACTGGGTACATTACTCTGTGAAATCAATTAGAAATGGACATAGGCTTGGAAGAGAAAAATAGGTCCCAAAAGGAGAGGAAGAGAAAAGAATAAGGCTTTCTTTACCAATTTTTCCTAGTGGATAGGGGTATGTGTATTGGTTGAATGAATATAAAATCACGGGAAGTTTTTTTTTCTTTTTCTTTTTTAAAAGCTGCTGGTAGAGCTAACATTTTCCTCTTTCACATGTCTTCCTAGTAAGATTAATCCTTCTTGTACCCCATCAACACCAATGCTACCTTCTTATCCTCTACCCTCCCAAAGCAACAACAACAAAAACCTAGGGCAAGCCCACTCTTTCAGAGTCTTCTTCAACTTGTAACTCTTTTTATCTCTGGTGCCTACACAGTTCCTGGCAGAATAAGAAATGACAATACAGTAATAATAGCTAACAAGAAACACCGTGCTAAGGGCTGAATAGAGAATGTATCTTTTGATTCTGAATGTATAGAAACAGGTATTGTTAATACCCCCATTTTAAAGATGAGGAAACTGAGGTTTAGAGAGATTAACTTGTCCAAGATAATGCTGTAGGAAATGGAACTGGCTGTTTATCTGACTCCACAATCTATGTTTGCAACCATTTTTTATTATTCAGGAATAGTTTTTATGCCCCCAAATTGATCTACAGATTGAATATAATCTCTACCAAAATCTCCAGACTCTTTTGCAGAAGTTGACAAGTGGATCTTGAAATTTATGTGGAAATCTAAGGAACCCAATATAATCAAAATATACTTGAAAAGGAAAAAAATTAGGGGACTTCCATTATTTGTTCACAAAACTCACTATAAAACTGCAGTTTTTCTTTAGTCAATTGATTTTTGAAAATGATGGCAAGACAATTCAATGAGAAAGGTTAGCCTTTTCAAAAATGGTGCTACAACAACTTTATATCCATAGCAACACAACAAATTTAGACCTTTACCTTCCATTGTACACAAAAATTAAATCAATGTATCATAAATCTAAATACAAAAGTTAAACTCTAAAGCTTTTAGAAAAATATGGGAGAAAATCTTTGTGACCTTAAGGTAGACAAAGCCTTCTTAGCTACAACACCAAATGCATAATTCATTTAAAAATATGATACATTGGACTCCATAAAAATCAAAATTTTTGCATTTCAAAAGAAACTAGTAAGAAAAGAAAGAGTAAGTCACAGACTGGGAGAAATATTTGGAAATCAGATATCTGCTAAAGAACTTATATCTGTAACATATAAAAAAAACCTCTTACAACATAATAATAAAAAGGCAAATAACCCAATTCAAAAGGGGTAACATATTTGAATAGATATCTTGCCAAAGAAGATATCCAGATGGCCAATGAGCTCATGAGAAAAAAATGCTCAACATCATTAGTAGAGAAATGCAAATTAGAACACTCTCTAGAATAGATAATAACATGTGTTGGTGAACATGTGAAGAAACTAGAATCCTCACATATCACTAATGAGAATATAAATAGTACAACTGTTTTGAAGAATAGTCTGACAATGTTTTTCAAATTTAAACATAAATTTATGTTGAATTCTTTTTTTAAGTTTATTTAATTTTGAGAGAAAGAGTGGTGGGGGGGAGAGGCAGAGAGAGAGGCAGGGAGAGAATCCCAAGCAGGATCCACACCCAGCATGGAGCCCGATGCAGGGCTCAATATCGATCTCACGATGGTGAGATCACAACCTGAGCTGAAATCAAGAGATGGGCACTTAGCCAACTGAGTCACCCAGATGCCCCTATGTCCAAGTCTTTAGATGGACATCTCTTGAACAGATAAACACCCAGGAGTAAAATTGCTAGGTTCCTGGGAATCCAAAGTAACAACCTAAAAGCAAGGAAAATGAAAACCTTTGTCCACACAGAGATGTTAACACAAATTTTCGTAGCATTATGATTCATAATAGCCCCAAATTGGAAACTGAGGAATAGATAAACAAAAGTGGTATAGTCACACAAGGGAATACTATTCAGGAATAAAGAGGAATGAAATACCGGTAATATGGATGAACCTCAAAGATTATGCATATTATATAATATATATACATATTATATAATTACATTTATATAAAGGTCTAGAAAAAGCAAAGCTATAGAGACAAAAAATAAATGACTGGTTGTCTAGGACCCATTGCTCTTGGAATAGACTTAATTTAATAATGAATTATAGTTCATTTTTACATATGAATTCTCACTGGGCTTTATGTATGTTAATTTTTTTTGTATTCCTCAGGTTTATCAGTAAGCCCAGTACATAATAAGCATTTTATATATACTTTTTGAATGAATGAATATATGAATGATTTATTTTTAATTTTTTAATTTTTAATTTATTATATATATTATTATATCCAAATTAGCATATAATGCAACAATGATTTCAAGAGTAGATTCCTTGATGCCCCTTACACATTTAGCCCGTCCTCCCTCCCACAATCCCTGCAGTAACCCTCTGTTTGTTCTCCATATTTAAGAGTCTCTTATGTTTTTGTCCCCCTCCCTGTTTTTATATTATTTTTGCTTCTCTTCCCTTATGTTCATCTGTTTTGTATCTTAAAGTCCTCATATGAGTAAAGTCATATGATATTTATCTTTCTCTTACTAATATGGCATAGCATGATACCCTCTGGTTCCATCCCTGTAGTTGCAAATGGTAAGATATCATTCTGTTTTATTACTAAGTAATACTCCATTGTATATATATACCACATCTTCTTCTTTTTTTTTTTTTAACTTTATAGTTTATTCTCAGGTTGGTTTCCATATAACACCCAATGCTCTTCCCCACAAGTGACCTCCACCAAGACCATCACCCCCCTTTACCTTTCCCCCTTCCCCTTCCCCCCTCAGTTTGTTTTCAGTATTCAAGAGTCTCTCGTGTTTTGTCTCCCTCCCTCTCCCTAACTCTTTTTCCTCCTTCCCCTCCCCATGGTCCTCTGTTGGGTTTCTCCTGTTAGACCTATGAGTGCAAACA
>CM053562.1:21057201-21193233 GCA_028646485.1 Cryptoprocta ferox
CCCATCAACCCTCAGTTTGTTCTCAGTATTTAAGAGTCTCTTGTGGTTTGCCTCTCTACCTCTCCTTAACTATTTTTCTCCCCTTCCCCTCCCCTGTGGTCCTCTGTTAAGTTTCTCCTGTTCCACATATGAGTGAAAATATATGGTATCTGTCCTTCTCTGCCTGACTTATTTCACTTAGCACAACACCCTTGAGTTCCATCCACATTGCTACAAGTGGCCAGATTCCCTTCTTTCTCATTGCCATGTAGTATTCCATTGAATATATAAACCATATCTTCTTGATCCATTCGTCAGTTGGTGGACATTTAGTCTCTTTCCATGATTCGGTATTGTTAAAAGTGCTGCTATGAACATTGGAGTACATGTGCCCCTTTGTATCAGCTCTCCTGTATCCTTTGGGTAATTTCCTAGCAGTGCTATTGCTGGGTCATAGGGGAGTTCTATTGCTAATTTTTTGAGGAACCTCCACAAACCTCCTCAGCATCTATAGTCTCCTGATTTGTTCATTTTAGCCACTCTGACCGGCATGAGGTGGTATCTCAGTGTGGTTTTGATTTGTATTTCCCTGATGATGAGTGATGCTGAGCATCATTTCATGTGTCTGTTGGCCATCTGGATGCCCTCTTTGGAGAAGTGTCCCTTCATGTCTTGTGCCCATTTCTTCACTGGATTATTTGTTTTTTGGGTGTGGAGTTTGGTAAGTTCCTTATAGATTTTGGATAGTAGCCCTTTATCTGATATGTCATTTGCAAATACCTTTTCTCATTCCGTCGGTTGCCTATGAGTTTTGTTGATTGTTTCCTTTGCAGTGCAGAAGCTTTTTATCTTGAATAGGTCCCAATAGCTCATTTTTGCTTTTGATTCCCTTGCCTTTGGAGATGTGTCGAGTAAGAAATTGCTGTGGCTGAAGTCAAAGAGGTTGTTGCCTGCTTTCTCCTCTAGGGTTTTGATGGTTTCCTGTCTCACATTCAGGTCCTTCATCCATTTTGAGTATAGTTTTGTGTATAGTGTAAGAGAGTGGTCTAGTTTCATTCTTCTGGATGTTGCTGTCCAGTTCTCCCAGCACCACCTGTTAAAGAGGCTGTCTCTTTTCCATTGGATACTCTTTCCTTCTTTGTCAAAGATTAATTGGCCATACATTTGTGGGTCCAATTCTGGGTTGTCTATTCTATTCCATTGGTGTATGTGTCTGTTTTTGTGCCAAAACCATACTGTCTTGATGCTTACAGCTTTGTAGTAGAGGCTAAAGTCTGGGATTATGATGCCTTCTGTTTTGGTTTTCTTCTCCAATATTACTTTGGCTATTCAGGGTCTTTTGTGGTTCCATACAAATTTTAGGATTGTGTGTTCTAGCTTTGAGAAGAATGCTGGTGCAATTTTGATTGGGATTGCACTGAATGTGTAGATTGCTTTGGGTAGTATTGACATTTTAACAATATTTATTCTTCTGATCCATGAGCATGGAATATTTTTCCATTTCTTTGTGTCTTTTTCAATTTCCTTCATAAGCGTTTTATAGTTTTCAGCATACAGATCTTTTATATCTTTGGTCAGGTTTATTCATAGGTATTTTACGGTTTTTGATGCTATTGTGAAAGGGATCAGTTCTTGATTTCTCTTTCTGTTGCTTCATTATTGGTGTATAAACATGCCACCGATTTCTGTATGGTTGATTTTGTACCCTGAGACTTTGCTGAATTCATGGATCAGTGCTAGCCGACTTTTGGTGGAGTCCGTCGGGTTTTCCATGAAGAGTATCATGATGTCAGTGAAAAGTGAAAGTTTGACTTCATCTTTGCCAATTTTGAATGCCTTTTATTTCACTTTATTGTCTGATTGCTGATGCTATGACTTCCAGCACTATGTTAAACAACAGTGGTGAAAGTGGACGTCCCTGTCGTGTTCCTGATCTCAGGGGGAAAGCTCTCTGTGTTTTCCCATTGAGGATGATATTAGCTGTGGGCTTTTCATAAATGGCTTTTATCATGTTTAAGTAACTTCTATCTATCCTGACTTTCTCGAGGGTTTTTATTAACAAAGGATGCTATATGTTGTCAAATGCTTTTTTCTGCATCTATTGACGGGATCATATGGTTCTTTTCTTTTGTTAATGTGATGTATCACACTGATTGATTTGTGAATATTGAACCAGCCCTGTAACCCAGGAATGAATCCTACTTGATCATGGTGGGTAATTCTTTTTATATGCTGTTGAATTTGATGTGCTAGAATCTTGTTGAAGATTTTTGCATCCATATTCATCAGGGATATTGGCCTGTAGTTCTCTTTTTTTTTGTGGGGCCTCTGTCTGGTTTGGGAATCAAAGTGATGCTGGCTTCGTAGAATGAGTCTGGAAGTTTTCCTTCCATTTCTACTTTTTTGGAACAGCTTGAAAAGAATGGATATTAACTCTGCTTTAAATGTCTGGCAGAATTCCCCAGGGAAGCCATCTGGTCCAAGACTCCTATTTGTTGGGAGATTTTTGATAACTGATTCAGTTTCTTCACTAGTTATGGGTCTTTTCAGATTTTCTATCTCTTCCCATTTCAGTTTTGGTAGTGTGTGTTTGTGTGTGTGTGTGTGTGTGTTTAGTAATTTGTCCATTTCTTCTAGGTTGTCCGGTTTGTTGCGTATACATTTTCATAGTATTCCCTGATAATTGCTTGTATTTCTGAGGGATTGGTTGTAATAAATCCATTTTCATTCGTGATTTTGTCTATTTGGGTGCTCTCTCTTCTTTTTGAGAAGCCTGGCTAGAGGTTTATCAGTTTTGTTTATTTTTTCAAAACACCAACTCTTGGTTTCATTGATCTGTTCAACTGTTTTTTTCGATTTTATATTGTTTATTTCTGCCCTGATCTTTATTATTTCTCTTTTGCTGCTGGGTTTTGGGTGCTCTTCCTGCTCTGCTTCTAGTTCCTTTAGGTGCACTGTTAGATTTTGTATTTGTGCTTTTTCTAATTTCTTGAGATAGGCCTGGATGGCAGTGTATTTTCCTCTTAGGACTGCCTTTGCTGCATCCCACAGAGTTTGAATTGTTGTATTTTCATTTTCATTTGTTTCCATATCTTTTAAAGTTCTTCCCTAATTGCCTGGTTGACCCATTCGTTCTTTAGTAGGGTGTTGTTTAACCTCCATACTTTTGGAGGTTTTCCAGACTTTTTCCTGTGGTTGATTTCAAATTTCATAGCATTGTGATCTGAAAGCGTGCATGGTATGATCTCATTTCTTCTATATTTATTGAGGGCTGCTTTGTGACCCAGTTTGTGACCTATCTTGGAGAATGTGCCATATGCACTCGAGAATAAAGTGAATTCCATAGCTTCAGGATGTAGAGTTCTAAATATGTCTGTCAGGTCCGTATGGTCCAATGTGTCATCCTGATCCATTGTTTCTTTAGTGATTTTCCATTTCGTTGATCTATCCATTGCTGTAAGTGGAGTATTAAAGTCCCCTGCAATTAGCACATTCTTATCAATAAGATCACTTATGTTTGTGAATAATTGTTTTGTGTACTTGGATGCTCCCAAATTCAGTGCATAGGCATTTATAATTGTTAGCTTTTCCTGATGGATAGACCGTGCAATTATTATATAATGCCCTTCTTCATCTCTTGTTACTGCCTTTCCTTTAAAGTCCAGTTTGTCCACTATAAGTATGGCTACTCCAGCTTTCTTTTGACTTCCAGTAGCATAAAAGATATTTCTCCATCCCCTCACTTTCAATCTGAAGGTATCCTCAGGTCTAAAATGAGTCTCTTGTAGACAGCAAATAGATGGATCTTGTTTTTTTATCCATTCTGCTACCCTATGTCTTTTGATTGGAGCATCTAGTCCATTTACATTCAGTGTTATTATTGAAAAAATATGGGTTTAGAGTCATTGTGTTCTCTGTAGGATTCATGCTTGTAGTGGTGTCTCTGGTACTTTGTGTTCCTTGCAACATTTCCCCCATAGAGTCCCCCTTAGAATCTCTTGTAGGGCTTGTTTACTGGTGATAAATTCCTTCAATTTCTGTTTGTTTGGGAAATCCTGTATGTCTCATTCTATTCTGAACGCCAGGCTTGCTGGATAAAGGATTTTTGGCTGCCTAGTTTTCCTGTTCATCACATTGAAGATTTCCTGCCACTCCTTTCTGGCCTGCCAAGTTTCAGTAGATAGGTCTGCTACTACCCTTATGTGTGTCCCTTTGTATGTGAAGGCCTGTTTATCCCTAGCTGCTTTCAGAATTCTCTCTTTATCCTTATATTTTGCCAGTTTCACTGTGATATGTTGTGCAGAAGATCGATCCAAGTTACATCTGAGGGGAGTTCTCTATGCCTCTTGGATTTCAATGTCTGTTTCCTTCTCCAGGTTGGGGAAGTTCTCAGCTATGATTTGTTCAAGTACCCCTTCATCCCATTTCTCTCTTCTTCTTCTTTCTTCTTTCTTCTTCTTCTTCTCTTCCTCCTCCTCCCCCTCCCCTTTTCCCCCTCCTCCTCTCCCTCCCCTCTTCCTCCTCCTCCTCTCCCTCCCTCTCTTCCTCCCCCTCCTCTCCTTCCTCCTACTCTGATATGGATATTGTTCCATTTGATTGCATCACTCAGTTCTCGAATTCTCCTTTAGTGCTCCTGGATCAATTCATCTCTTTTTTTCTTGGCTTCTTCGTTTTCTAGAATTTTATCTTCTAGTTCACCTATTCTCCTCTCTGCCTCTTCAATCCATGCAGTGGCTGCCTCCATTTTATTTTGCACCTCATTTCTAGCATTTTTTAATTCATCATAACTATTAATTTTATGATCCATAATCTTTGTAGCAATAGCGTCTCTGCTGTCTTCTATGGCTTTTTCAAGCCCAGTGATTAACTTAATGACTATTGCTCTAAATTCTTGTTCAGTTATGTTGCTTATATCTGTTTTGATCAATTCTTTAGCTGTCACTTCTTCCTGGAATTTCTTTTGAGAGTTCTTCTGTTTCATCCTTTTGGCTAGCTTTCTGTCTCTTGTAAGTTTTGAAAGCTTGTTATGTGCTCTGCACCTGTTGAGTACTGCAATATTAAAGGAGGCTCATACACTGTCCAGGGCCTGGCCGTTCAGGAAGTGTTCCTTTAAGGGTGTCCCTTGGTCTCTCTTGTTATGACTTTGGTTATTTTATTTCCCTACTCATAGTGATATTTTGGACTCTCCACCGTGTGTACTTTGGTTTGTTCCTTGAAGTAGCCCTATGAGGCTGTCTTCCTAGTCCACTCCGTTTCCTTTCCTCTCAGACTCTTGGGGTACAGAGTCCTTTGGCTTCAGCCCTTCTTTGTTTGAGAGATGCGGTCTTGAAATATGGATCCCATATGTCTCCTCCTCTTGCTGCTGTCTTTTTTTTTTTTTTTAGTTTTTTTATTATTTTATTTTTTTGGTATTTAAAAATTTTTTTGTTTCAAGTTTTAAATTCGAGTTGGTCAGCATATAGTGTAATATTAGTTTCAAGAGTAGAATCTAGTGATTCATCACTTACATATAACACCTAGTGCTCATCAAAAGACATGCCCTCCTAATACTCATCATCCATTTAGCCCATTCCCCCCCCCCACCTCCCCTCCAGCAACTCTTAGTTCTCTATACTTCAGAGTCTGTTTTTGGTTTGCCTTTCTCTCTCTTCCTCCCCACCCCCCATGTTCATCTGTTTTGTTTCCTAAATTTCACATGTGTGGAATCATATGGCATTTGTCTTTCTCTGACTGACTTGTTTCACTTAGCATAAAACACTCTAACTCCATACATGTTGTTGGAAATAGCAAGATTTCATCTTTTTATGGCTGAGTAATAATCCCTTGTGTGTGTGTGTGTGTGTGTGTGTGCATACCACAACCTATTTATCCACCCATCAGTTGATGGACATTTGGACTCTTTCTATAATTTGGCTGTTGTTGACAGTGCTGCTCTAAATATCGGGCTGAACGTGTCCTTTTAAATCAATATTTTTGTATCCTTTGGGTAAATACCTAGTGGTGCAATAGCTAGACTATAGGGTAGGTCTGTTTTTAACTTGTTGAGGAATAGGAATCTCCATACCATTTTCCAGAGTGGCTGCACCAGTTTGTATTCCCCGCAACAGTGTATGAGCATTCCTCTTTCTCCATATCCTCGCCAGCATCTGTTATTTCCTGTGTTGTTAATTTTAGCCATTCTGACAGGCATGAGGTGATATATCATTGTATATTTGATTTGTATTTCCCTGAAAATGAGCATCTTTTCATGTGTCTGTTAGCCATCTGTATGTCTTCTTTGGAAAAATGTGTATTCACGTCTTTTGCCCATTCCTTAACTTGTTTATTTGTTTTTTTGGCTGTTGACTTTGATATATATATATTTTTTTATAGAGTTTGGATGCTAACCCTTTATCTTATATGTCTTTTGAAAATATCTTCTCCCATTCTGAATGTTGCCTTTTATGGCTGTCTAGTAGACAGGAGAATGCACATGCCACGCAAACATAATACAAAACACTAAAGGTTAGAAGTGACATAATAGAGGTACATAGAAAGATGTGTGAGTTTAGATGCAGAATAGGGTTCTTTTGTTTAAAGGGTCAGGGAAGACTGGATGGGTGATTTGGCATTAAACAGAGCTTGGCAGTTGGGTTAGAGTACATGAAGTTGTAAAGGACTGCATGCCAATACATGAAACTAGAAGAAACACTGATTTTGGGAAGTGCGTAGCACCGTTACACGCAAATAGCACAGACAAGGGAAGAACTAGAAAATGCACACTGCTAAAGTAAGTTGGCGTCCTGTTGTTGGGAAATTTGGGCTCACCTCCAATGATCTTTTGTGAGAACAAAAATGTTTCAGCTCTTGCAAACTTTTAGATAAATAACCAACTAGTTAAATTTTTAGTCTTTTTGCTTTTGGTTGACCTGATCATGATTTTAAAACTTCAGTCTCCTCAGGGCACCTGGGTGGCTTAGTCGGTTAAGTGTCTGAGTTCGGTTCAGGTCATGATCTCACATTTGTGAGTTCGAGCCCCACGTCAGGGTCTGTGCTGAGAACTCAGAGCCTGGAGCCTGCTTTGGATTTTGTGTCTCCCTCTGTCTCGGCTCCTCCCCCACTTACTTTCTGTCTCTCTCAAAATAAATAAACATAAAAAAAATTTTTTTTTAAGACCTCAACCTCCAGGGCAGGAAAGGTAGAATGGTGAATTTCTAAAGTGGCATCAAATCTCATTCTTTCCAGTTCATGGGAGGAGGTCAACTAGTATTACTTAATGTCAGATCAGAATCCTGGAATGCCCATAGTTAAATTGCCACTGATGATTTTCAAGGACAAGTGGTAACTGCAACTACACTAATGTCTAGAGATGAGGGCCCAGCTTACTGGTTGATGTGAAGATACTTTGTCAAACCAGCAACCCGGGAAGTTGAGGTTCATATACATTCTGCAATTACAATGCTTGGATGTAAGCAGATGTTTCTGAAGAAGTTGAGAGGAGTTTCCTTGTTCAAAATATTGGCAAGCGGCATGTGGTTTTGTAGTTAAGTAGACCTGGAGCTAAACCCTCGCTCTCCATTCCCCACCAGTGATGTGACTGCAGCAAGTTATTTAATTTCCTTTAACTTCAGCATCCTTCTTTGTGAAACAGGAGTTTATAATTTTTGTTCTTGGTATTGCATGGTGCTTCTCAAACTACCTGTGGTAAGGGACCAGGTTTAAAAAAAATGTTGCAGTGGTTACTTTAAAAAACATAGTAAATATGAAATCCAAAAAACCCCACCCAAAATACAAGCTTTTTTTTTTTTGGTTTTGTAATTGAATTATAAAGACATATATGGTTGTAGGTCTACAAGCAATGAAAGGTGATAAGGGTTGTTCGTCAGAAGGCTTAGAGTCTCTTGCAAGGGTTTCAAGAGAGACTGTCACAGGTTGTTTAGACAAAGAAGACTACTTTCCTAGACAGAGAGGAAGGGATGTTTCTGTTGGCATAGAAAACATATCAGATTTGGAGTTTAAGGTTTCCAGCTTCATCAAAACTGCTCATGTGACTCTTTCTCAAATTTTGGGGCCATTGTTCCATTTTAATCACTGCTCTAACTTTAACACAAGAAAAAGTGTGAGATAAGGAATTAAGTTTGTATTGTAATCCACCTTCTTCCAGAATTGGACCTTCGGTTTGATTTTTAGAAAACTTGGCTCTGCAGTTCTAGGAGATAAGCATTTCTTTCAGATCATCATCCAACTTTATATACTTTTTGCAGAACTTTCATTGAGAATTTAAAGCCCTAAACTCATTATTTTCTTTCTCCATGTTTTCCAGTGCACTTATAAGCAACCAACCACCAACATACTCTCCATTTTCACTTAGTGATCTGAGTAAATATTTGATTGTTCAAGGCCATGCCTTCCATAGGCCCTTGATTAGAAATGTCTGTTGGTGGTAAGTTAAGCACTATTTTGGCACTGTATCCCATGGATAACCAGAGTCCACTTTACCACTTCAGATGGGTTATTATTAATACCAGTAAGTCTGATGATATCACAGAACTGATTAAAGTTTATGCAGATCGAATTCAGAGAATCCACTTAAAGTCTGTTTTAGTCTGGCTATGTCTGACAAATACACATAGGTGTGTGCATATGTGACTATAAACTTTAACACCTTCTATAGCTGTAAGTAAACTAATTTTAAGTTTTCAAAAAGGTTAAGAAAAGGGATGTGAAAATTTTATTTAGGTTGGTTTTACTGTAACTTTGTTTTTTGCTTTATAAAATAATTTTATAAAAGAGTCCATCAAGATATTATATAGAAAATACACCAAGGTAATATATATACATTTCATAAAAATAGAATACATCTTGAGAATTGCTTCCAGAGTCTGTTACCACCATGTACAGTGTATTGACGTACAACATTTATGCTAATTTGAACATACAAGATTTTCAAGAAAAACCAAGGAAACTGTCCCATTGGTATTTGTAAAAATTGTTTCCAATTGACAGGAAAATAAAATACTGGAATGGAAAAGTTATGGAGCTAATGAAAGGAAGGTTTTATCAAAATACTAGGGCAAAGATCCATCCCATGAACAATCATCTGAGGACAAAATAATATTTTTTTCTATTATCATAAGTGGTCCAGCTCATTTCACAAAATCACTGAAAATAATATCCTTATTTTGGATGTTCAATCAACGTGAACACCATTTGGTATCAAAAAAACATTCTAGAAGCTGTACTATATTTCTAAAATGAGTGGTGTTTCTTTTTCCCTTCAAGTGAAAATATGTGTATAAATCCCATTATAAAGTATCAATACTTTAAAAAAGCATCTTCATAAGTTACTTAATAAGCTTTGATCAAACACATAGCAGCCAGTTTTATTATTCTAAAATGTTCTAAAAAGCCAACTTATTATTGGCTTTGAATGAGTTATTTTTGTTTTCATTTTTTTTTTTAAGGAAAATGATCTTAGCTACTATGCTACTATAAAACAATACTGATATGTCCTTCTAAGATGTTCAGAATAATCTTTGGAAAGTAACTGCTCCAGTGTAATAAATAAAGAAAATAATAAGGGACTTTTCTAGACTTTACCAAAAGAAACAACCATGGTGGGATCATGGAAATACCTCAGTGGTACCAAGGAAGGCACACAAAACAGAGCATAGCACCATTTTCAAGTTGCCAAGATTGCAACTGTTCAGGAGATGGTAATCTGGAAGGGGACTCGATTCCCATGATTAATGCAGTTTAAATATGTGGATTAGGCTCTGGAGAGCTTCTTAGTATGGATAGGCAGACACAGCTATATAAACTATAAATGTGGTCTGATATTCAATGGTCCCATTGGCACTGTAGGATGAGGCTCGAACCCTCATGCGATAAGTCTCTGGTTCTCGCAATGGTCGTGTTGTGTACACCACTCCTTTCAGGTTTTCATCCCTTAAGGCAAAAGGAACAGTCTGTTCCTCATCTACCATGAGGAAAGTTGTCCTGGGATGCATCACTCCATCCTGCGTGTATGCAACCAGGCGGATTAAATCTTGATTGGCGGCTATTCCAAATGGGAGGGAGACAAGTTTGTATTCCAAGGCATAAGGGCTCAAGGCACATTCCAAATCATTGGGTGGACAGTTCTTGAGGCAGAACCTAAGGATGACAAACGCATGAAATGCATATGGTTATCTGCCTTGGAAGCAGGAGAGGGCATGAGTCAGGCGACCATGATCCATGACAACTTTTAGGCATTAAGGGCAGTAGACAGTCTGGCTGCAAGAGCAATAGGCCACCCCATGTTCTCGGTCACTAACTCAAACCAGATGCCAGATGTCTATGAGAATATGCTGGTTTAGAGTCAAATATCTATCTCTCAGTTTCATTAAAATCAGAAGTTTCTGAACCACTGAAGTAAAAGTGAGTACCACAAGAGTGTCTTTAAAATGAAAAGTCAATTTTGGAAATAGAAGCATCTTACGTACATATACTGGAAACAAGTACTTTTTAATGAGAGGAGTACAAGCTCTTTTTAAATTGTAACATCTATCCTAAGACTGAAAGCTGAAATAGAATATATTAATATTTGGTTTCTTTTATTATTTTTAGAAAAAGGTCAATTATGATTCCCGGTAAGGGGGAAAGGCTCTTCCTTTTATATTTGCTTTCCACATTATTTAAGAGTCTCTTATGGTTTGCCTCCCTCCCTAATTATTCTTTCCCCTTCCCTTCCCCCATGGTCTTAAGTTTCTCCTGATCCACATATGAGTGAAAACATATGGTATCTGTCTTTCTCTGAGGCATCATGACTTTTAAGTTGTCTTCCAGAAATTACTGGTAAGGGAGAGTAAAATTTTAAAAAATGCACAAGGGATAATTTTCTGAAGATATGGATTTTTCAGTCATAGTATTTTTAGATGTTTCCTAAGTCAGTATTTTTAATTTTCTCCCTCCCTTTCCTATTCCCCCAAAATAATTACGAGTAGGTTTTTGGTGGATTGTGGGTAGTCCACACTTGATCCTGTTACAGTAACTTGGTAGTCACTGCTGAGAGGAAAAATAAAGTGTGAGCTCCACCCAGAATTTGGTTTCAGAGCTACCTGCTTAATAGCAGGTCCTATTCATGATGACCATTTTCTCTGTTTTCAAGCACCCCGTTGACTTGGTACCTGAACAGAGTATGACATTTCTGTAAGAGGAGGGAGAAAACAGAAGAGTAGTTTATTCGGAACCCAGAAAAGATAGTATTTCAGACAGTGGGAAATGTAAGCAAGACGATATATGAATGGGCAGACTATTGACTCATCCTTGCTCATCTCCATTCTCTCCTGGAGTCACCGTGAGTCATAACAATTACTTACGGCCAAGGTACTTCTTGGAATGCTTTAAGTGCTGAGAGCCCTTAAAACCCTGAGGCAACACAAACAGAAACTAGAAAGCTTTGAAGAAAGTCAGGTTCTATCATCCCATAAAACCCTCACTGCTGAGGTTGAATTCTAGATGTGGCATGGCAGGTTACATACTGGGGAGACGCTTCCGGAAAACCTTAGCAGACAAAAATGATAGTTTAGGCTACAGTGGCTGCTGCAGGATCAGCTCATTCCATACCCATTCACAGTAACTCCATATATCCTTGGGGTTATTGACTTGGTGTGAATTACACATGACTACAGACAGGGTTTGTTGGTTGAGGAGAGAAAGCATTTCAAAAGTATTTCTGAGACTGGGGCACCTGGTTGGATCAAGTCAGTTGAGCATCTGACTCTTGATTTCGGCTCAGGTCATGATCTCATGGTTGGTGGGTTTGAGCCCCACTTTGGGCCCTGCGCTGACAGTATACAGCCTGCTTGAGATTCTGTCTCTCTCCCTCTCTCTCTGTTCCTCCCCCACTTGTGTTTTCTCTCTCAAAATAAATAAACAAACTTAAAAGAAAAGTATTTCTGAGAAGGCAAGACGTACCCTGAAACAGGATCCCGTCGGTAGTTGGGTGGACAGGGGGTATCAATGCACTGGTAGCTTCCTCTCATGTTGAAGCACATGCGATTTGGACCACAGCGCACACTCTGCTCCAGACACTCATCAACATCTAGCAAACATCACAAGGAACACAGAGCATCAGCAAGTTGGATCAGAGCAGGCCATCAGAGCAGGGGTTATGGCTATGTGACTGAAATGGTGAGGGCTAACCTCCTTCTCCCCATGAAGGAATTCATACCAAGTTTTTTCAACCATATAATGGGGAACACCTAGGCTTTTTCAACCACGAAGTGGGGAGTCCTGATACTGGCTGTGCTATTTCCCATATGGCTTTGAGGACATATATATATATATATATATACATATGTATATATTTAACATATGTGAAAGGCCATTGAAAAATAAAAGCTATAAAAGTAGAAGGGAAGCTATTAAGCTATCATTTGGGAAACAGACCACATTTGAGTTTTTTTAAAAGCAGCTAATACTTTAAATTCATGAAAAACAAGCTAAAAATTTAAAGGACACTTGTGAACCTTCCTGTGAAGTGAAGAATCACTTAAAAATGCGAGTGATCCTTCCTGATATTTTGTTTTAAAAGTTCAAAATGTTGAGTGGGAGGTAGGGTAGCGAACATTAAAGTAGTCAAGTGGTAAATTCAGGAGAGATTGTACAGGTTAGTCAGAGCTTGTGGAGACAGGTTTTTTTTTTTTTAGAAAAAAAAAAAAAACCCCAAAACCAAGATCAAATGAATGACTGAAGAACCATAATCCAAGATTAATCAAATCTGAACTGTGGAGAATCGATCCCCAGGTGTTATGGGCGTGGGGTGCGCTCTCTATGGTAATAGCTCTCCCTAGGGTAATGGGAAAACATGCAAATGAAATGCTGTTTATTTTGTTGTTTTCTATACAAAGTTGTTAAATAAAAACCCTTAAATCACTATAATTAAGAAATATCACCGGGGGCCTGGGTGGTTCTGTTGGTTAAGCGTCTGACTTTGGCTCAAGTCATCATCTCATGGTTTTTGAGTTTGAGCCCCACGTCAGGCTCTGTGCAGATAGCTCAGACCCTGGAACCTACTGCAGATTCTGTGTCTCCCTTTCTGTCCCTTCCCTGCTCATGCTCTGTCTTTCTCTCTCTCAAAAATAAATAAACATTAAAAAAATTTAAAAAACCCAAGACGGAGCTAAAGGAAACTTTTTTTGAGCTTTCTGAAAATGAATGTTTTTGAGCCATGATTTTTAACTTAGGGTCCATATTTGAGCATCAGAGGATTTGTGAATGAAAATCTTTTTGTTCTTGCTTGTGTGAATGTATTTGTGTGAGAGAGAGACAGATGGACAGAGTCAGACAGTGAGTGCAACATTGAGATTGATGGATTTTCTGGAAGGAGGGTCTATAGAGTTCTACCAAGTTTTTAAGGGATTTTGAGATCCTAAAGTTAAGAAACATATTTTAGAGCAATCGTTTCCAATGCATTATTCCCCTGGTGGTGGATGGAAGCTCTCTAGTAGTATGAGAGCTGGCAGATATTTCAGGGAATCAATTTCTATTCAGAAACACATTTCCCTTAAGTTCTCTTTCCTAAAAGCACTCTGCCCAAGAACCTCCTGTGGCCTGGAGTCCTCCTGTCCCCATTCCCATTTTATATCCTTCTTCTGCTTTACAAAAGAAAGGTTTCCTCTAGTCCCTAGTCTTTTTATGATACCCATGTGTAAAATGCTTCAAAGCACATAACGAAGGGTGAGAAAAACTGGTTATTCATATTGATGGTGGCAGCCATTGCTACTAACCAATGGTCTTAGCTCTCTGTTTTAAATTAGATTTCAGAAATGAGCTGGCTGTCATTGGAACACCTACTAACACTTTTACTTGAACAGCAAAAATGGCCTTCGACTTTTTCTGACAGTCAAGTTGGTTGGTTTAACAATGACTATAGACTTCTAAATTACATAGTGACCATTCCCTATTAACCGGGTTAAGTCTACAGCTCCAAAGTACTGAGGAAAATATATTTAAAGCACATGTACATCAAACAACAAAGCCAGAATTCACATCCTTTACAACAGTTTAAATATGATACGAAACTTCAGAGGTCAGTTTTAAAAAGTATGAATGAAGTACATATAAGATTTTCAAATTTCTTTTTGCAGCAGGCAAGCAACAAATTTGAAGACTACTTATTTTAGATAAAATCTTACATCAATTGGCTGTATATAGGCACCTGTAACACTCCTCCTTCTTTAGTATTTGAGTAAACATAGATCCTGATGTACAGGAGGAAACAATTACAATTAATTGGAACCAAATCACTTCTCTGCAGTGGTAGGACCTAAAGGTTAAAACCACTTCTATCATGGAATTGGTGCCAAGACCAATGGGCATGTGAAATTATTATGTCATTTCACGGTAGTAAGTGACTTGGTATCTGCATAATGGTATGTATGTTGGACTTGGGTTAAAGTTGTAAGTTCTTTTGTGAACCCTCAAATAACTTGAAATATTGCTATAAAAAAAGAGAAAGGAGAGAAGAAATCCCAAGAGATAGTATTTTAATCATGGACAATAAATGTTAAATTTTATTTCTGAATTATTTACTATTCGCATTTCTCTCTCAAAAATGAGCACTTTAGATTTGGTTTCAAATATATTCTGTTTTTAAAGGAAATGACAGACAATGTAATTATTTACTTTAAACTTGATAATAGTTTTCACAAAGTAAAAAGATATAGTGATATGGAGTAAATCACTTACTTGACTTTCTAGTTAGTTAGATGGGCTGATATTAACATAATGTGCTTTCTAAGACTAGTTTTCCTACAGGAATAGAATGCAGCATGAAACAAATTTTTATTACACTGAAATCTTGCCTATTGTCTCTGAACCAATTTCTAATTATGATTTTATCTATCAGAAGGCTGTTATCTCCTTGGCAAAATGAGACTGCCTCAAAATGAAGTAAAAAGCCCTTTAGGAAAGTGTGAAAGAAATTCAATTAGCCTTATCTTCTTTTTTCTTTTTCCTTCACACTCAACCACCAAATTTCATTTTAGCTCTAATTTTTATGGTGAATTCTTGCAGACACATGGAAGCCAGTGGGCTACAGGGGCCCATGGAAATGGTGCCCTGGAGTCCAGAATCTGGATACATGTCGTATGCATAATAAAAGCAGCTACCTTATCACAGATTTCCAATGACTGAATATAAATCTACAAAAATATAACAAAATCTAATACTCAAAGTGTTCTTCACTCCATAATAATGTACACTTCCCACTGAAAAGCTTTCTTAAGTATTTAGGCTTCTGGGCAGGTGGCCTTCTTTGTCTTCTGTCTACGACTATTTCCTTAGGCTTTAAACACCCTATAGGCATTGAGTCTGCTTGCTCTGTTCATTTATTCTACTGCCTGGTCTGAAAAAGAGAAGCCAGAAAAGATGGAGAAATCGTGCTGTCTTCTGTTAGCTGACAATGTGATGATGTCTGGTTTTTATTAAGTGTTACAAGAAAATTACTATGATAGAAATTAAAGGATAGGCATTTTATAACATAAATATTATACAAGAAAAGAATACAAGAGGAGCTGAAAAACTTTAATATTAATAGCTTTAGGACATATGAATGCATTTAACCAAGTTCTTCTGGATACATTAAACAATAAATTATGATATACATACTTGGGGAAACATTTGTCTTATAGAAAGAATAATTTAGATCCTTGATACTATTATGGATTCCTTTTGAAAAACTTGGATAAATTAGAACACTAATTTCAAATGTAATGCCAATAAAGTGTTTCTAAAGGTTCAAAATTAGATTAGTGGGGCTGGCTTAAAATTAGTAGAAAGATCTTTTAGTTTCTCCTCTCTGCTTCTTGCGCAAATCATTATCAGTCATGATTTTTGTTTTTCATTTTGTAGTCTGGTGACTTCCACTTTAGACTAGCATCTCTGTCCTTGTTCAATGTCAAGTTCACTTTAGTTTCCTTTTTATCACTGACATTTTTATCACTAATGTATAAAGCTTCAAGAATGCACATGTGACTATCAACCTTTTTTCTCTCATAAATGCCTGAAACACTTTCAAAACCTATAGAAAGACTCTAAGTTATTCTTCAGATTAAAGCCTGCTTTAAAAGATGTAATTGTTTTCTCTCAAGTCTTTTTTAAAACCACAAAAATATGTAACCCATTTAAATCACAAACATTTCAAGTGACACCTGTTTCTGATTTGTTCCCATTGTTTTCCACTCTCTGAAGCACAACTGAAAGCTTAAAAATGTTTTGAACTGAATGAGTTGAAAGGGCATTTAAAGAACAAACTGCCATAATTTAGAAAAAAAAGAAAAATCCTCTCATGAGACTATGATACAATATAGCACTTAAAAATATGGCTAACAGGTTTTATAGTTTGGTTGGTTATTCCAAATGCTTTTGTATCTATCCTGCTTCCTTCCTTGGTGCCTGGGGCACTCACAGGAAGTGTAGTATTAATGTTGGGCATTGCCACTTCTTCAGAGGATTCTTGAGGTGACCACTTGGGGAAAGTTATAAAACATGGACAGTGTAAATGCTCTCACCTCACCCTGATGCTACAGTACAATGACCCTGGTATTCACAGCATCATAGGGGAGACAAAGGACCATTCTAGACATTATGATATCTGTGATCAAGTCCTACCCTTGTTCTTGATTGTTCTAGGACATTAATGCTCACATAATCACTCTGAGAATTTATTTTACTATCTGTAGAATGGGTACAAATTATTGCCCTGGACATATTTGTACTGCTGATTAAAGTGAATTAATAGTTGCTTTGGAAAAACATGACTATAATGTAATACATTATTCTCGTACTTCAAATTTCAGTAGTAAGTTCTGCATAGCATTTTAAAATAAATGTTTGTGACAGATGGCTAGGAGCAAAGGTTATTATGGTGTTCGTTTTCCTTCTCCAATCTACATGATCCAGTGGGATCTCTCAGGGAGGGAATGGGTGAATGGGTGAGGGAAGGGTGGGAGCTCATGGAACTCAGGTGGCCGCATCATACCTAGGTCTTGTTTCCTGGTACACTCTTTCCATGACTTGCATCCTAGCAAGTCTTGTGAATCTCATAATCTCACAATTTTCCTTTGCCTACTTGCTTTCTCACCTGTTCTCCTATTGCAAAGGCAGTGTTTAAAAATAAATATGACCAATGGGAATGAGAAGGAAGAGGAAGCAACTGGGGGAATATTAAAAAATAAAAAAGGAAAACAATTTCTCATACTCTACTACATTGGTTTGAAGTCAAGTCACAGCAATGAACATCCCAACTTTTTCTCACCTTGACAGGTCTTTCCATTTAGCATGAGCTGATAGCCAGGAGGACAGATACATTGATAGCTTCCAAAGGTATTTTTACATTCGTGCTGGCAAGTATCTCTGTTTTCACATTCATCAATATCTGTGCAGAAAGAAAGCAGAGTGTATAACCATGCAAAACAAAGGCAGAAACTGTGACAGAATCAGTTATACACAAGTTGTTGATATACAATAGAAAAACTTCTTGGTTATTTTACAACGCATGTGATTAAACATGCTCAGAGCTGTTTTATATCAGGATCTGTTTTTAATGGAGCACAATATCAATTGTACTATTTCATAAAATATGAACATCTCTTCTGTGTATAAGAAGCTGAAGCCCCAAACTGGCCAATTTCTGTATTTCTATATTAGGAATAGCAGATAAAACACATTTGTACAAGATCCTAAACCACCAAAGTACTAAACTCTTGACAGAATAGAATGGCAGGGTTTACCTAAAAGGCAAAGTTTCTATTGGGGTTAACTAGCACAAGGAATGTTAGTTTTTATTTAAACTTTAGCCTCCTCTTTCTCCCTGCACCTGCCCTCAACATCCATGCATTGCTTTCCCATACAGAGAGAGCAGTGGAAGTGTTTTTAATTTTGTGATGAGAATATTCACAAAACTTCATGCAATTGTACAGTACTAATGGCAACTATAATTTAATATCTATAATTGCTGTGACACCTTGAACAGCCTGCTTTACTACTCAAAACTTCAGTCAATTCTTTTGTCAAAAGTAATTGCTGATGCAGAGTTGTTGGAAGGTTGATATATCACAATAATGGGAAAGCATTTCATAGTGAACAACTGTTTATCTGCTATTCTTAAACAAAGCCAAGAAAGCAAAAAAAAAAAAAAAGTGAGAATGGGTGATAAAAATTAATTGCTATTTGCTTTCAGTATAAGAGATTTGGGAGTCCTCAGATTTCTTATCGTAACTGTGTTTTGATTAGACTAATATTAGAATTTGTTCACAGTCACACCTACCAGTGGAAGAATGAAGAGAGAACATGATGTGATATGGGAGCAGGACTGCTGTTGAGTGGAAGTAAAGGTAAGATGAAGTGAAAACAGGGAGGTGACTCAGAGCAAAGAAGATGTGTTCATTGTACATGTTTTGCATATGCTCAGAAGGTAATTGCAATGATTCAAAATCTGTTAATGATAAACACTCATCAAATATTTTTTAATGGTTTTAATGGTATTTGAGTTAACCAAAGCATTTACTCCCCAACTTGTGTGAGTTATTTTTACTTTTTTCCCTTTATACTATGTTTTAACCTAAAATAATCACAGAAATGTAAATGATGAGGAAATTCAAGAAGTCGATAACACTCTTCCCAGAGTATGAATTTTAAAGTGGTCCCAAGTGTGATTTCTGCATTCAGAGGCAGTGCAATGTTCATTTCTCCTGTTAAGCTTTGGAATCATTCCCTCAAAAAGCTAAATTTTAGCCCAAGTCAAACAAGACTGCATAGTGTTAATCTGAATCTTTTGTAAGATAGACATATCCCAGATGGTTAATTAAAGGCATTTGGTGTTTATTGCAAGTTGCTCGTAATATAATTCCAAAGCTGTCTGCAATCATAGTGTAAATTTCTCTATTAGTATGAACACTATAAAATACCATATTTTAAGAAATATTTCTAAATGTCTATTAACTGCCCCAAAATAAAACTTAAACATCCAGTAATTGACTACTTATGGAAGTTTACTTCAGTTTCTCCATGATTGGTTCTTTGCAATAGTAGCTGCCTCAAACAGCCAATGGTTTGAGGAAGATAATTCTTATAATATTAGTGTAATATAAACACAAAGACACAGAAAACATTTATGAGACTCTACTATGAAACTGCAGAGCTTAGATAGTGATGAAATTAGTGATAGAGAGGATGTAATTAGAGATCCTTTCTTAAAATGACTGGGGCCTGCAGCTGACTTAAAAGAAATCAACTAGATGGAGTATGGTGTAGGGGGTGTAGTTTCATTCATGTGTCACAGCATAAACAAGGGTTTTGGACAGGAAGGTAAAGGTAGAAGAGAAGAGCTTGTTTAAGATGAAGTCAGAGAGGGATGATAATTGGAGATGAAACCCTTTAGTGGGAATGATTATTTGGACGAAACTTTGAAAGACAACATCAACATGTCAAATTTCAATTCTGCCAATTAAAAAAATGGTGAAAAGTTTTAACCAAGAAAGAGTCAGGTCAAAATTGGGGCATGAAACACTATCAATACTCAAAACAGTTTGGAGCAGGCTGAGAGTGGTATTTGATATCCTTGCAAGGATTGTGGAGTCCACAGGGTCAGTAATTAGGTAGTGTTTGACCGTATAAACTAACTGTTGAGAATCGGTAATGAATGCATTAATGTTTGAAGTTCAAAGAGTAGAAGAAACTAGCACTGCCCTTATTTTTACTTTATTTTAGGATACTGATCACAGGCAGAAAATTCCATGTGCATCATGTTAACTTTCAGGTACATCAGGACAGCTAGACAAAAGTTCTGGAGAAAAAACAGACTTGAAAAGAAAAGTTTAAAGTTTAAGTATCCAGAGGGTCTGAGGGTCCAGGTGGGTCCACAGAAGAGTGACTAAGAAAGCACATCTGAGAAGATAATGACGTGGGAACAGGGCTTGGAGAAGGTAGGAAAAAGAAATGACAAAAGTTGAAGTCAGAAAGAGAAGAAATTTTTTTTTAATGTTTATAAGAAATGTGCAACAGAAAGTATATTTAAGAGAGAATAAGTGAAGTGTAAAATACTTAAGAAAAATGCAAGACAATGAAGTTGGCATGGGAGTCTTTAAATTTAAACAAAATTTCTTTCTTCCTGCCTTCCTCCCTTTCTTCCTTGCTTTGTCATCTAACAAATAGTGGGGCTAATTCGTGTTTGCTAATTTCTCTTGGCGCATAGCTCAATGGCATGCAAACTGTGGACACTCACAGAAAATTGAATTAAATGAATGACAGATGGTAATGTTTGCAACTTAACTGAAAACAAAGTCAATTCTTGAGTTGGAAATTATACTTCACTTTTGCAAACAAATTAAACTGTAGACTTGTGAATTTAGATAAAGATATTGAAAGCACATATCTTAGAGCAATGAAAGCAACTTAATTTTGTCCTGGCTCACGTTATCTTTTCAGTGACTTCCATATATACAAAATAATCAAACTGAGAAATTCCGTGGGGGGTGGGTGTGGAAAAACAGTCAACACAGTGTTGGTTGTCATATAGAACGAGCAGATGACTGAGTAGCTGAAAGTTTCACTTTTAACCCACTGCTTTGGCATCAACCAGATATAGCCATAATCTGATAGTATATTATGTGGCAATATGCATATTCTCTTTTAAAAAGTATATTCTGGGTGTCGCTGAAATTTATTTCTACACAGCATTAAGTTTAGTAACGCTTTCAGGAGTCGATCAAAAGAGAGAAACTGCCGATATAAAACAATTATCAGAATGCACACATGTAAATGCATCATTTACTTGAATAAATTTTGTAATAGTTGTAATAGTTGGAACTTTGAGTCATCCCAGATTTGAGATCAGATGTAGTTCACTGCACCCCAAATACCACAGGTGCTGTGCGTATGCTTAGACTCTGGTCCATACGTGAGCCCACAGAAAGGAAATGCAATATGGCTGACATTTACCTACACATGTGTCACGGCTCGCCTCAGAGCCTTCAGGACAAGTTTTCCTAATAGTCCTTCTAGTCCTGGCGAGAGATGTTCTGCTGTTTCTATACTCCGAGTAGGAGCTGTAGAGATGTGAGTACTGTCTGTAATGCTGTTGAGGTTGATAGTTGTTTCTCACAGGGGGGAACCGTGCAAGGTTATAGCTATTGTACTGAGTGCCATAATTAGGCAGCCTCTCCAATCCAGCGCAAGATTTCCCGTCCCCTAATAAATGTTGACCTGGTGGACAGATACACTTGAAGCTGCCGGGGGTGTTGGAGCACTGATATGCACAAGGCTTAGGCACTTGTTCACATTCATTAATGTCTGCTCGTGTGCCATGATACATAAAAAAGAAAAAAAAAACACATATATACACAACACAGGAATAAAGAATCAGTCTCTGAAACAAACTGAAGACATTATGTTACCCTCCAAAGCTACGAATATAGTAATTTCTCAATTATTGTGAACTTTAGAGAAAGCATTAATCATTCATTTAGGAATATATAGAAAGGTTCTAAGACTTTTCCTTAAGATTGCTTCGCATGTACAGTAGAAACATAAAGGATCATATGGGAAATGTGGTCTTTCCAGAAAAACTAGAGTTCAAAGCTAATGCAGATCTTAATTCTGTTGGTGGAGGCAAGGACTCCATCACACTTCTAGTTTGCATTTGATTGTAACATTCTTTAATCTTTCATACAAGTATAAGTTTCAGATGTGGTAATATTGGTACAACTACTAACATTCTTCTTTTGTTTCTTTTGAATCAATAATTATTATTTAATAATCAAGCCAAGCACATTTTTTTCCAAAAATTTAAAAAGAAGGAAATTAAGACAGAATTATGTCTTACTAAGATATGAACTCACAAAGTCTATAGAATTTTTTTAAAAAGTTATTTTTCTTTCTATGCTTGGGTCAACACATAGTATACCCTCCCAACTTTTCCTGTAAATTGGAAAAGCAAGTGAAAACCAGAGAACAAAACCAAATTCCTTAATTCATTACCACATTGACATGAAAGAAACATGAATAAGCATAATAAAAGTAGCATATTTTACTTTAAACATTATTTTAGTAGGCAAAAGTTAAAATTAACATTTTTAAACTCTTTAAGGGAATGGCCCTACCTTCTTCATTGGTTTATTCCCCAGTCCAATGCCTGATATTCAATTTCAGGTCAAATTAGTGAATGAACATATTTCATTCTGCTAAGTCACTGTTATGACTAATCAAGATGTGAAGTTATATATAAATTACAATATCTAAACAGAAGACTAAAATGATATATTATGTACTTCTTCTATTAACAAGTGTTTATTTTAAAAGCATTTCTAGTAATTGTATTACTTTCAACATTTGCTCTGTGCAAAATACGATGCTAGTGACTGCATAAAGACAGAACAAAGTCTTTATGGAAGAATTTGCTATAAAAAATTGTTAAGTTGACAACCAAGGCAACCAATTTTAAAAGCGTAGTATGGCAAACAAGAAGCCAGTAGTTAAAGCCCACACAATTTTTTTTTGTACTTAAATATTCCAAGAGCAATATAGTTACATAGGTCAGTTTCTTGATTATAAGTGCATTAGTTAAAAAGAAGTATATGGTTACCTTCTTACAGATATCTTCTATTGTCTGTTACCTGCCTCATTTATATTCAATTATAACTAGGATGGAAACTAATAGGCCACTGGGAGAACTGAGATTCTTAGCACAGGAAATGACACATAGTAGGTACTAAATATCTGGTAAAGTAATAATTATCAACTCACTTATATTGCATATTCACCTTTTAATTCCTCATGCCTAAACCTTCATAATGCATTCGAGTATGCTTCATATTCAAATAGAATGCATCTGTGCAAACATTTACGTCATGTGCAGAGAGAGATAATGAAGCAATCTTCATGATGAAGTTGCCACAGTAACTACATAGGAACCTCACTCTGATATGTGTCGTGTATAGTAAGCACTCTAAATGGCTATTATCACTTTAAATGTCAGTGTAGATTACATTCAATATGAATCTTTAAGAAGTAATTAAAAATGTTATTAATTACTTAAACCGACTTCCAAATTTTCTAATTGTCCCAAGAAAGCATTTGAGGGTACAGAGTGGTCCTGATCCAGTTGGTAAGACCAAGTAGTTTTGTTAGTAGCTTTTTTACTCAGAGTTCCTGTTAACTTACCCATACAGGGTCTTCCAACTCCTTGAGACCGGAAACCTCTGGGACATACACAGCGATAGCTGCCTCTTGTATTCTCACATATCTGGTTATATCTGCACTGATGGGTCCCATCTTTACATTCATCAATATCTACAGACACAAGACAATAAAAAGTCATAATACTTCTTCTTTCAAAAACTAAAGTCATCATATTTAAAATGAACATCCTTTAGAACTATCAACGGTTGTATTTCTCACCATGTAGCTGAGACCTGGGTTCAAGTTCTAGCTCTTCCCCTTATTAACTTGTTCCCTTTCCTTCTCTTGCACCCTACTATGGCAAAGCTTTTATTCTCAGCTTTCTAGCCCTTTTCTCTCTTTGTCTTATTTATACTAGTGATTCTAGTAAACTCACTGATGTAGACTGACAGCAATAGTACGACATTGTTTCTTATCTACAGTCCTGGTCCTCTCCATGTTCTCTGACTGGACCTCTCCATGTCCATCCTTTACTAGTCCTTCAAACTGCACACGTCCTCAGTGTCTTATCATTACTCTCTTCTTTATGATAACAACATTCTTTTTTCTCAGTCAACCAGAGTAATCTATAACTTAGTTTCTAAGATTGAGTAATTCTGTTTCCTTCAATCAACCCCTTAAATCTCCATTTCCATTTCCACTTAGCTATATTTTTGCTGTAGCTTTTTTTTTTAAGTTTATTAATTTATTTTGAGAGAGACAGAGACAGTGTGAGTCAGGGAGGGGCAGAAAGAGAGGGAGACAGAGAATCCCAGGTAGGCTCCATGCTGCCAGTGCAGAGCCTGGTGAACTCGAACCCACGAAACCGTGAGATCATGACCTGAGCCAAAATCAAGAGCCCTACGTTTATTGACTGAGCCACCCAGGCACCCCTTTGCTGTAGCTTCTTAAACAATCTTCTGAGCTTTCAGTTCAGCTCATCTACAATTATTCTTATTCATAATTAGAGTCAATACTCTATTAATTTTTTTAATGTTTATTTATTTTTGAGAGAGAGACAAAGTGTGAGTTGGGGAGGGGCAGATAGAGAGGGAGACACAGAATCCAAAGCAGGCTCCAGGCTCTGAGGTGTCAGCACCTATGAACCATGAGATCATGACCTGAGCCTAAGTCAGATGCTTAATTGACTGAGCCACCCAGGTGCTCCAAGAGTTAATACTCTTCAAAATATTTACAATGACACTTAACTGTACATGATGCTCTCAGTTGCCTACTATTATTAGGAGTTAAAAAATATTGGGGCGCCTGGGTGGCTCAGTCGGTTAAGCTTCCGACTTCGGCTCAGGTCATGATCTCACAGTTTGTGAGTTTAAGCCCCACACTGGGTTCTGTGCTGACAGCTCAGAGCCTGGAACCTGTCTCAGATTCTGTGTCTCCCTCTCTCTGCCCCTCCCCCGCTCGTGCTCTTTGTCTCAAATTTAAAAAATTTTTACTTATATATCCATATTGCTGGAAAGTCTTTGAAATCTGATAGTCCAACCCTACTCCCAGTTTTTTAAAAATATACTAAGTCCCCATGTACCTCAACAAGTAACAAGTGGTCAGTATTCCTTCATTTATATCTGTACCCTCCTCTCACTGTTATCATGTTATTTTGAGAAAAATCAGGATATATTGTAACTTTTTAAATATTTCAGAGTGTAAACTTTTTTAATGATTCTTTTTATTTATTTTATTTTTATGTTTTATTTATTTTTGAGAGAGAGAGAGACAGCGTGAACAGGGGAGGGTCAGAGAGAGAGGGAGACACAGAATCTGAAGACAGGCTCTAGGCTCTCAACTAGCTGTCAGCACAGAGCCCCGACGCAGGGCTTGAACCCACAAACCATGAGATCATGACCTGAGCCGAAGTCGGATGCTTAACCGACTGAGCCACCCAGGCACTCCTATTTATTTTATTTTTAAATATTTATTTTTGAGAGAGAGAGAGAGAAATCAAGTGCGAGTAAGTGAAGGGCAGAGAAAGAGAGGGAAAAGGGTTCTGAAGCAGGCTGTACACTGACAGTAGAGAGCCTGATGTGGGGCTTGAACTCACAAACCATGAGATTATGACCTAGGGCCAAAGTTGGATGCTTAACTGACTCAGATACCTAGGTGCCCCTTAACTATTTTTTAAAAATCTTTTTTCTTTCTTTCTTTTTTTTTTTTTTTTGAGAGAGAGCATGTGTGGGGGGAGGGGCAGAAGGCAAGGGAGAGAGAGAATCTTAAGCAGGCTCCATGCCCAGTGTGGAGCCCCACATGGGGGGTCCGGTCCACCTGAGGACTGTTAGATCATAACCTGAGTTGAAATCAAGAGTTGGACGCTTAACCAACCAAGCCACCCAGGCACCCCTGAACATTTTTTCAAAGTCTCACTTTTAAAATGAGAAACTTACCTTCACATTTCTTTGCAATCTTAAGACTTGTTCACATTCAGATAGGAAGGAAGGATGATTTTTAACCTGTTTTCTTTAAGTCCAGCTCTCTCTCCCTCATGTGGGACTTTCTTTCCTTTTTGCATGACCTCCACCCATTACCATTCCATTCAAGGCTATTTTTAAAAGTGATCATTTCCATGACATCTCTTATTAGATATGATCACTCTTTCAAGTACTCTTCCACAATTTTATTTGTACCTGTTTTATGGCATTTCATTCTCTCTTGTAGTATTTTTTTCTTTTGGTGAGGAAAGTGGAATGGTCACTCTATTTCAGTAGACTGTAAGGACATGAGAGCAGGAATGCACTCTGTTTCATTTTTGTAAGTGGTGCAGCTTATAGTTCTATGAATTAAGGCAGACTGGCATGCACACAAAGAATAGAGAATATAATTGATTTTATCATCTAGTCAGTAACCTGACAATGACAGAATATTTAGTTCTAAAATAAAATATTTTGGACTTTTAATAAATCTGTAAAAGGTTTTCTTAACCACTTGTGAAATTCTAAACATATATAATAAATTTCACAGTAGACATGTGAGATAATATTAATTTATGTGGATATTAAACTGCATAAGCCAATGTGTAATTGATGGCAGCTCAAAATGGTAATAAGTTTCCATGGTGAGCTTCCATTTCTTGGTATAGTTATGAGCCTGGGACCCCAGAGCTCAACCATACTAGAAGCTGGGAGTAAAAAAATCTATGAGAAAAGAAAGATTTCCTTATTAGATTAAATTCACTTTAATCATTAGGGTTTTTTTTTTTAATGTTTATTTTGAGAGAGAGAGTGATCATGAGCAGGGAAGGGGCAGAGAGAGAGGGAAAGAGAGGATCCCAAGCAGGCTCTGTGCTGTCAGCACAGAAACTGACACGGGGCTTGAACTCATCAATTGTGAGCCTAAACCAAGAGTCAGACACTTAACTGACTGAGCCACCCAGGTGCCCTTACTTTAATCATTAATTTAAAAAATGGATGTCTTACTTGGCTGGTCAATGGCAAAAAGATCTCCATCACTGAAACAGCCATACACTCACCAATGCATGTTCCATTTTCTGCCTTGGTCATTCCGTTTGGACAAAGATCAATGCACTTATAGCCCCCACGGGTGTTCTTGCAGTGTTGATCTGGTCTGCATACATTTTGTCTGCATTCATTCACATCTTGATAAAAGAACAAAGGTAACGAAGATTGAGAAATTTCTTTTCCACAGAAATCATACCTTTGGATTTTAAGGCTAAAGATGTTGATTACATAATCATTGTGTAAGGTTAACATGTTTAAATCCATCAAGATAAGTAACACTATTTTAAAACAATGATTTAAAAAATTAATTCACATAGCTAGTAGCCATACCAATGACTTCCTCCTTTTAGAAAAAAAAACAAATAGTTATCTTTATGTCTATTATGCTTCTGTGAAAAAAATTGGTAAATACAATACGGAACTGTTAAAAAATTGTTATGTAACTAGGAAATGAAACCTGTAAAGAATAGCATTTGCTTCCATTTTGTTTTTGCATGGGTTACAAACATGATGGAAGGAGAGGTATCTTATGTATGAATCCAGCCCAGGACACAGCATAGGGATCAGATCAAATACCTTTAGAAATTACAAAGATGTCATTGCTTTGAATTTAAAGCCCTTTTCTTACCTATGCATTTTCTGCCTTTGAGCTGATACCCAGGTTCACACCCACAGTGAAAACTTCCTATGGCATTGAAACAGCGGTGGTGACAGGGGCTGGATTCTTGGCATTCATTAATATCTGTTAAATAAAACTTTCATTATATGCTATTAGGAAACTTGAGTTAATTTATTTCAAATGTTTAACATTTTAATGATATCATTATCATGTTTAAGATCTTCCCTGAAATGAATCTAATACAATTGCTCTCATATGATCTGCTAGATAATTGACAGGATTAACTGCCAGAGACATATCTCTCAATACTCCTCAAAGGTAGACATTTGCTAGTGACTCCAAACTATGTGAATGTAACACTCCCTTACTTTAACTATTTTACCAGATGGGTCCCATTTCTGTTTCTAGGAAGTTTCAACCCTAGAATTGAATTTTGCTGACAGACTAGAATACTGAAGACGGGGGGAAAAGAAGCCAAAGTCTTCTGCAGTATCTCTTGCAATTGACCTTCCTTCCCCATTTTTGCTGCTATTAGCTCAATGCAGGTCTTCACCACTGAATGCAGCAACTTTGGCATTTGTCCTTGTCCACAGTCATTGCCAAATTAATCTTCCCAAACGCCGCCATCTGGGGGGCATAGTAGAATAAAAAAAAAGTGCAGGCACAAATCCCCCAAATTCGTGTGCATTTGCCTGTTTTATGTACCTTCTCCCTTCTCCTTCCTTCTAGTCCCAGAGGAAGAGAGACCTCTTCTCCCATGTAAGAAAAGTTTCTCTACTTGAGCGTTTGAGCTCTGAGGCCATCTCCTCCTTCCTCACCAAAATGAGGATAGTGGTCTATCCATCATTCCCTCCTTGTGTGCATTTTTAAAGTTCTTCCTCCTTACTGTCATCTTTCCCATAAACCTATGGACATAAGCCAGTCTTTCCTACCATAATCCCTCTTTCAGGTCTGTACACATCTCAATTCCTTCTGCTTCTCTATTCTATCTCAAACCCTTCAAAGGAACAATCACCCACTTAGGCTCTTCATATCCGCACCTTACATTCCCAAACTCAAGATTGCCTATGTCTTATTTTGTACTTGTCTTCTATTTGAAGTCTTTTATTTATATTTTTTATTTTGAAAAAATTTTTTAAAGTTTTTGTATAAATTTCAGTTAACATATTGTGTAATATTAGTTTTAGGTGTATGAACTTTTAATCTTTCAAAATCTGCATGTTAATATAAATGCACAAAGGTGATCATATACTTTAAAAATACTTTCTTAGTGTAGTTTTTTTCTTCCTTTTTTTGCTTGGCTTCCTTTATCCTTTTTTACCTTCCTTGCCTGTCAAAGTCAACCTGAATTAATAATCTCGTAAAAATAATAACATATTTCCTGTACGTACACAAACATATCTCTAAATATATAAATCCATTTCCTTTGTCAATGGTTACTGCTTCTTTTCTACACAAATTATGTGTAGTTTCATACATCTTGGTGTCCTCACTGGACAATACCTCATGGAAATTCCTCTAAGCCAAACAGTTGAGCTGCATCCCATTCTATAATGGCCGTACAATGGTTCCTGGTATGGACATACCATAATTCATTCACTCTTTCTACTATTGTTAGGCATTCAGTTTTGTATCCACTATTTCTGCCTCTATGAAAAGACCCCGACAGCAGCTTTATTCATAATTGTTAAAACTTGGAAACACCAGGATGTCCTTCACTAGCTGAATGGATAAACAAACTGGAGTACATTAATAAAATGGAATATTATTCAACACTAAAAAGAAAAGAGCTATCAACCCATGAAAAGATATAAAGGGAAACTAAAATGCATATTATTAAGTGAAAAAGGCCAATCTAGAAAGGCTATATGCTGTATGGTTCCAACCATATGATATTCTGGAAAACATAATACTATGGAGACAATAAAAAGATCAGTGGTTGCCAGAGGCTTGCGGGGAAGGAAGGGATGAATAGGCAGAGCATAGAGGATTTTTAGGGCAAGCAAACTATTCCTTATGATACTATGATACAGGATACATGTTATTATTTGTCAAAATCCATACAGTGTACAACACCAAGAGTGAATCCTAATGTAAACAATGAACTTTGGGTGATAATGATGTGTTGATGTGGGTTCACCCTTGGTAAAAATGTTGCCCCTTCAGGGCAGGATGTTCATAGTGGGGGATGCTATGCATGAGTTGGTGTGGGGAGTATATGAGAAATCTCTTTACCTTCCACTCCATTTTGCTGTAAACCTAAAACTTCTCTAAAAAATAAAGTCTATTAAAAAAATCCTGCAATAATATATGATAGTCTTACATGATGGAGTTTTATGAAATAGAGCCTCTTAGATCATGCTATATAATCTCTTCTCTCAAATATAATAGGCAAATGTTATTATTCAAAACCATTCTGCTATAAATATTTAAAGTAGCCATGGAATATTACATCTAAAATCTTATCAAGAAAGCACAATCCATAAAACAGAGTTTATTTTAAATGATTCAAAAGGCAGAGGGTCTTAATTCTTAGTATAATGAAGATAAAGCAAGGGACTCCATTTTTATACCTTGGCAACTCAGCCCATCAGAAGTTCTTCGAAAGCCAATTCCACAACGGACCACACAGCGATAGGATCCAATGGTATTGTCACAGTCCTGACCAGCATGGCAGGCATGTCCACCTAAAGCACACTCGTCAATATCTGCAATGAAGTGAGTCATTCAACTAAGATGAGTTGAAGAAAACCAAACGAACGAACCTGCTATAAAATGGGGTTAAGAAAAGCCATAAATGATACTTGAAAATGTATAAGGGCAAGAATGCTTAATAATTTGGTTGAGTCATTTCAGGTGGATTAAATTGACGATGAGCTCATAGGAGCTTCGTGTGATATCTTTGCAGACTAATCCATACATTAGACCACTGATAAATTAGGTGGCTTTGAAAAGATTACTTCTCCTTTCTGACATTTCAGTTTTCTCATTTGTAAAATGAAGATAGTATCTGTCTCTCAGCATTGCTTTGAAAATTAAAGGAAATAATGTATACGAGGTGCTCAATTCATATTGGACATTCTATAAAAGTTATTTTTATCCCATCCCACACCCTTCCTCTCTGTCTCTTTTGCATTTAGAAGGGCATCTCCTTGGACATAAAGGAAATACTTCTTTTCTCTTTTCATCATTTTAAAATTCATTTATAAATCAGCTTCTTACACAATTCTAACTTGGAAGTATATTTAGAGTCTGAAAGAAAACTGTTTTCTGGGGTGAGGGGCTGGGCAAAAATGGGTGAAGGAGCGGGAGATACAGGCTTTCAGTTACGGGATAAGTCATGGGACCTAAAAGGCACAGCATGAGGAACACAATCAATGATAATGTAATAGTGATGCATTGGGAGAGACACTAGCTATACTTGTGGCGAACACAGCACAGTGTATAAACTTGTCAAATCACTAAGTTACCTCAAGATAATGTAACATTGTGGGTCAACGATACTCAAAAACAAAGTTTTTCTTTTTTTTTGCAATATTCCTAACTTGCTATCAGGATTGTGCAGTTTCCTCAAATTCTTTATATAACTTCTTTATTTCTTAGTTTCGTCATTGTAAAATGAGTATCTCCACAAGGGGTTGTGGGGATTAAGTGAGTCACTACCGGCTTCCCTGCCTGTACGGTGCCCCACATGAAGGTAGTGTGTGAGCAGTATTCTGTCTGTTCTCTCTCAACCTGAGAGAAGATCTTCTCTGTTTATTGCCAACGTGGAGGAGGAAAGAGTAGGAAAGAACACTGGCCTACCACACTTTTCCTAGGTCAGAGCTCTCCATGACCATTGCTTGGCCGTATCTATTCGATTTAGCTTTGTGAATACCTTGACAAGTCCTTCCATCCGCAGCTATGGTGAGGCCTTTTGAGCAGGAACAATAATAGGTTCCCACGGTGTTGTGGCAGATATGGGAGCAGGGATTCCCCACTGCACATTCATCTTCATCTGAAACAAGAAACAAAAAGGCCCAATTAGTGTGCAAACCTCCTACTTACTAGAAGTTATTAAAGTCCATGAAGATAGTAGTTTATAAAATAGTTCCTTACAGAGAACAATGAACTGAATCAAACGTAAGAGAAAATTCTCTAAGTGTTGCAAAATAGAAACTTGAGATGAAAAATTAATTTGGGGTTTCCAAATTATCTCTGATAGTGAATAGATGTTTAGATTCTAAAACAACAGGATGATAGCTAAGATGTAACGACCACTTCCTGGGATCTAAATGCTTTTTTACCTACCTTAACTCATTCCTCACAACATGCCTAGGAGACAGATGTTTTTATTACTATTCTCATTTTGCAGGATGAAACTGAGGAACAAAGAGGTTAAATAAATTGCCGGGTCGATTTATTGGCAGAGCCGAAATGTGAACCTGGACGGTGTGGTTTCTAAAGACCACTTTTCTACCACTATACTAATTACATTGGCGACCAGTGAAAGAAAGACACTGCGTATGCAAACTTGAGCTCCTCCAGCTGTTTACTTTGCTGCTTAGTTATCTGTGACTCTCTCGTGCTGGCACTTGGATGGTATGAGGCTGGCTTAGTCATTAGTCCTTGGCCCACAGTCCTGCCCTTATCCTCTGAGCAGTTCTAGGGTTAGGCGCCTTAGAGTTGGATGATTATTATGTTTCACATCCACTGCCATCAGATGGACCAGAGTCCAGTGTTTTGTCCCTGTGCTCACTTCACCTCTGTACTTGATCATGATCCCTGACACACTGGATCGTGGTCAAATTGAAAGCGTACAGGCTTTGCAGCTGTCTTAATTCCAATCCAGCTCTGACACTTGATAGCTGAGTGATCTTAGGTACCCCACTTAACTTCTTTCCATCTCAATTTCCTCGCTGGTAAAATGGAACACTTAGAAGACTGCTGTGATAATTAAATATCTAGCAAAATGGCAATAAACGTCCATTAAACAGATTCCATTATTAATTTTTTATAAAAATAAAAACTCATTATTCCTGTTCTTACCAGCACAAAAGGGTCCAGCTGAGTCTAAGGCAAACCCAGACGGGCACTGATTACTGCGATCTCCTACCACAGAGAGAAAGCAAAATTAACAGGCTTGTTAGAATGTCAGCACCTTGTTTCTTTCCAGGACAATCTTCCCTGAGAAGATATGCCAAAGATGGAACACATTGCACAACAAATGCAATAGGTGAAAACAAGCAGGAGTGGAAAGCTTTTCCTGTTCCCAACCGAGAACTAAATGAATCATAGTCCAGAGAGGATTGGCAAACAGCCATTGGAAATAGACTTTCTGTTTAAGTTATTTACATTAATCAAAAGAAAATTAAATCAAACCATCTGTGATCATGAAAAAGGATCCAGAATCAATGTGTACACCAGGTATAGCCATAGACAGAGTCCTATTCTTCTAGCCATTACTTACTCTGTTCTAGAAATAGGGACACTATTTTCAAGTCACTTAAAAATAACTTATGCCAGTGACAACCAGAAACCCGAATGAAGTACCCCTCTCCTTTTGTGGATCTCCTCCATTTGCAGTGTAAAGCGTCTGGGTCATTGTTCCCTATGTGTGACCAAGTATTTCCCATGTAGTCAAAGCAAGGGAAGACAGGCATGTTATGATAGAAACAAACATATTAACAAGAACAAATAAGCTAGTTAGGGAATCTCTTTCCTTAGAAAGTAACTCTGCCTTCACGGGTTTAAGCAATTTAGCAAATATTTTTCAAATATTATTGACCTAAAGAAACTTAAACAAAACACCTTTCGTGTTACCAGAGTAACGTAGGACACACATACATACACGCACACACAAACTAAAAGACAATCATTAACATAATAAATTTCTTTTGAAGGAAATTTATTTAATTCACAGTGTATATTCAGTTCATATTCAATCTCTTGGAAATGATTATTTTCTTTCAATTCTAAATGCATAAAACTGTGCTTGTTCTTATTACTGTTTTAGGTTATTTTCATAGAGGGAGTCCAGGCATTAGTTTTCAAATTCATTTTACTTTGGAGAGTTTCTGATAACAATATTGTTTGAGCTTTGCTGACGACATGAAATTGTCCAAAACTGTTTTATTATAAATATAAATATGTATAAAGTGGGGCAGACCCTCGGGCAGGTTTTATAATACGGCAACGTGTGGGATAATGATGCAAGATGATTTGTCCTTTGCCTTGAAAGATTTTCACAGAAGTGAGAAAGGTATGTGTAATTATCTAAAGCTAGAACCTATTTTGCACATATTAAACATCTTTGTGTGATTAAAATGTACAATGAATTTTCCAGGAATGTAACTATCATAAAAATTGATGGTTGGTTGACTATACATTGTTTTATTCAACACATTACCAAGAATTACTAAATGTTAAAAAAAAAAAAAATCACACTGGAGATCTATATATAGGTTCAGCCATTATGAATACTTCTCTCTCTTATCTTCCAGGATAGTAATGTCTGAAGATTTCCACACTGAAATACATAATAGTTTGTTATAAACAGTATTCCTTTTATTTATTTATTTATTTTTTTTTTTTTTTGGTGACACATAAAGGGTTTTATTTCAGTGAGGCCAACACCAGGAAGACAGCAGACTAATCTATTCTTTATATTATAGTTGAATAATTATAGAAACTTTGAAAATTATAAAATTCTCTGTAACTTTGTCACTTGAAACAAACTACTGCCAACATTTTGATGTTTTTTCTTCTATAAGTACACACTTCAAAAAGTTAAAATCTTGCACTCTACAGATTAATAATTGTCAAAGTTTATTGTTCATACAATAGAGCTTATTACAAATAAAGATCCTTGGTCCTATCCCAGTCAGCTTGGGAATCTGTGTTTTCAATCAGTACAATGGTTTCCTTATAATCACTGTGGTATGGGCAACCTAGGTTTAGATAATATTGTATACTGCTTTTCAGTTATTATTAGGCCATGCATATTCTCCTTTGTTTTATTGTCAATACCTAAAACAGTGTATGGTACACAGTAAGCACTCAACAAGTATTTTGAATAAATGAGCTAAATATTTCTTTAAAATTATTTTAATGACTGTTTAAGATTTGATCATACAGCTGTGCCATCATTTACATATTTACCTCTTGCTTCCAGAATATTTATTATTGGCCATTTCTGTGACTTTCTTAGGGCAGATTCCCAGAATAATTACAATGATCTGAATGTTTAAAAGGTTACTCTCTCTCAAAAATAATAAACATTAAAAAAATTAAAAAAAAAAGGGGGGGGGGCGCCTGGGTGGCTAAGTAGGTTAAGTGTCCGACTTTGGTTTAGGTCATGATCTCACCGTTCGTGAGTTTGAGCCCCGCATTGGGCTCTGTGCTGATAGCTCAAAGCCTGGAGCCTGCTTCGGATTCTGTGTTTAACAGCTTTCCCTCTGCCCCTCCCCTGCTTGCTCTCTGTCTCTCAAAAATAATAAACATTAAAAATTTTTTTTAAAAATAAAAGGTTACTGATACATGCTGCTTTCCAGAAACATTACATAAATTAACAACCACTGATGGCACTGTGTACAAGGGTGTTCATTTCCCTATACCTCTTTTGATACCGAGTGGTTATCATATTTTTAAGTCTCTGACAATCATAGTTGGAAAATGGTACCTCCTTGGTTTAGGTTATATTTCTTATTGGTAAGGTTAGACAGTTCTTCACATACCTTTTGTCATTATTATTTCTTCCTTTGTGAATTTGCTGCTCATAGCTTTTATGTATTTTTTGTTGGGGTGCTGCCTTTTTTAATAGATTTTTTTAACAATGCTTTAAACATTTTTTTAATTTTTTCAAAGGATTTGTTTGTTTATTTATTTATTTATTGAAAGAGACAGAGACAGCACAAGTGGGGAAGGGGCATAGACAGAGGGAGAGAGTATCCCAAGTAAGCTCTGCACTGCCAGCTTAAACTCACAAAACCATGAGATCATGACCTAAGCCAAAACCAAGAATTCGACACTTAACTGACTAAGCCACCCAGGCACCCCTAATTTTATTTTTTTAAGCAAGCTCTATGCCCACGTGGGGGTTGAACTCACGATCCTGAGATCAAGAGTCACGTGCTCTACCCACTGAGCCAGCCAGGCACCCCTTCTTACTGATTTTTAAAAGCCCTGTATAAGATTAATCATAGTTATCTATAATATGCAATACAAATATTCTTTCTTGGTATATATTTTACTTTCTCAATTTTGTCTCTTTCTCCCATGAAGAAGTGTTTAAAAACTTACTTGCAATTAAATTGATCTTTCCTTTATTGTTTCTGATGCCTTTTTCTGATGAATTTGTGAAATAAATATATTTTATAATTATATTTTAAAAACAAATCCATTTTATTTTAAAGATATAAAACATTTAAAAAATGTATTGATTTATATTTGTGAGTTGATTTGAACACTAGTTTCCAAATGCTGATGTGCAGACCAGATACATTAGAATCATTGAGCACTGTGTTAAAAATACAGACTTCCAGGCCCTACCTTAGACTAGCTAAGCCAAAATCTCTGTGCCTAGAGATCTGAACTTTCATCAAGCTCTCTAAGTAATTCTAACTGCATTGTGACCATAGCTCTTGTCTAGACCCAATGTAGAAGAGAAAGAAAGCTTAACTTGCTGGTTAGGCAACCAAGAATGCAAGCTTGCCCCCTGGTGGTCACTTAGAATGAAACTGCAAGTACACAATTCTTGTAATTCACAGGAACCTCAACACATGTGCACAGATATCAGTTGTAATTCATAGAATCATAGTAGCTAAGAATAGTAAGGGGTTATAAATGTCCTATAGTGTGTCTTCTCCTGTTGTGGGATCCAGATGCCCGGACTACAATGTTACAGATACCACAAAGACCTTCAAGTGGTTCAGGCTTAGAGAATTTACATGCTTGAGCAACAAGTGTACATGACTTTTAAAAATCATTTTAATTCCTCTTGTCCCAGATGGTGTAAATTTATTTTTAACCAAAGCTTTACATCAAGTTGTCTTCTTTTAATTATATTGAGTACTGGAAAAAGTAGAAACAGAGGTTAGACTTGAAAAGTGGGCAATGATTGAGGAAGAGAAACAGAAATCTTCATTCCAATGGCTCTTTTCTTTTGTCTCTGTGACCTGAACATGCAAGACAACAGTAAAATGAGGTGGTGGGGGCGACATGTGGGTGGAGGTGGTGTAGAGCTCCACTGCTATGAGGCTTCATGAATCTATGATTATCTTAAAAAAATATGAACATATTCCTCTAGATTACTTTGATCTCAAATTCACACAGTTCTGATAGCTGTTAGTGAAGAAAACATTCATGTACACAAGTGATGAAAGCAAGAGTAAATGGCAAAAATGAATTTTTAGTATATCTACTAAGCATGATAAAACAAAATGATGCTACTTAAAATCCACTTGGATCTATTTTAGGAAAGGCGGTACATAGCGAAGGCCAATATGAATTGTTTTAAGTGTACTCATAGGAGTCTAAAGTTCAAAGTTAAAGCCATTCCAATACTTAGTGTCCATAATATAACCACATGCAAGTATCTCTTAGCATCAAAGCTTCATGGAACACAGAATGCTGATTGGGTGTCTCTTATGACCAAACGGGGGTCTTAGGGTAAAGACACATCAAAGAACTACACATCATAGGAAGACCACTGAGATCAAGGGTTGTAGAACTATGCTTAGAAAATGAAAAAGCAGTTGAAAACTTATAATGTCCAGAAATAGGAAATGACAGTTGGAATCCTGATTATTGCTGCACAATTTTTAAAAGCTGCTTTTAAAATATGGAAACTTTTTTTATTAGTTTAGGTTGACATACACTTAAAAAATTTTTTTAATCCAAGTTAGTTAACATACAGTGTAATAATGATTTCAGGAATAGAATTTAGTGATTCATCACTTACATATAACACCCAGTGCTCATCCCAACAAGTGCCCTCCTTAATGCCCATCACCCATTTAGCCCATCCCCCAACCCAACCCCCCCCCCCCAGCAACCCTCAGTTTGTTCTGTGTATTTAAGATTCTCTTATGGTTTGTCTCCCTCTCTGTTTTTATCTTATTTTTGCTTCCCTTCTCCTGTGTTTATCTGTTTTGTTTCTTAAATTCCATATATAAGTGAGATCATATGATATTTGTCTTTTTCTGACTGACTTATTTCACTTAGCATAATACACTCTAGTTCTATCCACGTTGTTGCAAATGGCAAGATTTCATTCTTTTTAATTGCTGAGTAATATTCCATTGTATACATATACCACATCTTCATTCATTCATCAGTCGATAGATATTTGGGCTCTTTCCATACTTTGGCTATGGTATGTTGACATACAGGTTTACATTATGTTTCAGGAATTAAAAAAAATTCTTGACAAATACAAGAGTCAGAACAAGAACAATGGGCTTGAACACTCAAAGAAAGCCTCATTCTGATAGAGGATATATTTTTCAACCTTTCTGCAGATCTAGAATAGAGCAATAACTCCACCATGTTATATGGAGAAGTATATTAGTAATCCAAATTAGAACTCTAGTGAGATTGGCTTTAACAGGGCTTTACCTACCACAAAACATAGGCGACATATATGAAAATCTCATATCATTAGGTTTAGTCTGTGCCCTCATATCTTTATTGTGAATGGCATCGATGCAATTCTATTACCCTTTTTTAAGTTATTAAATACTTTTTTCCATAAGATTATTTTAAGTAATCTCTACACCCAACATGGGGCTCAAACTCACAACCCCCAAGATCAAGAGCCACAGGCTCTACCTACTGAGCCAGCCAGACACCTTCCTTTTATCTTTTAGAAAGGAATGGATGGAAAAATGATCTTTAACCAAGGTACCTTTGGAAATTGAAGCATGGATTTTAAAACCCAGTGTCTCTTCTAACTGGTTGTAGTCAGATTCCACAGAGGAAGCATGAAGTGTTTCTACCAAGAAAGGCATTCTTCCCTGTGCCTCATCATAGGAAACGGTGTGGTTCCATGTGTATGGGACGCTGATGCCATCAATGGTGAACAGCCGGGTTGAGTAGGCATACAGCTGCCCAGGACCTGTCTGAATGTAGTCTTCTGTGTAATCCTAAGAAAGACAGTACAGATTTGATGATCGGCATGGCTTATCAGATTTTTTCCCCTTGACCGTAGTATGAGATGCACAATTAGAAAAATAAAGGCTAAGGGGCTAAAAATATAGCTCCTTGAATAGCTTGAACAGCATGATTTGAGTTGCATAGGTCAATTTATATGATCTTTTAAAAATAAATACAGTACAGTACTATAAGTGTATTTTCTCTTCCTTGAGATTTTCTTCATAACATTTTCTGTTCTCTAGTTTACTTTATTGTAAGAATACAGTATATAATACATATAACATACAAAATATGTGTAATTGACTAGTTATGATATGGGTGAGGCTTCTAGTCAACAGTAGGTTATTAGTAGTTAAATTTTTAGAGTCAAAAGTCATATGTGATTTTTGACTGGCCAGAGGAGTTGGCACCCCACACTTCCATGTTGTTCAAGGATAAACTATAGCTCTAAATAAAATTCTACTTGTACAGTCATGTTCAGGACACCAGTAAGAGTGGGTAAAGACTTACTCCTAAAGATTTTTATACAAAGACAAACCTAGCCATTTCTAACTTTAGTGGTTTAGCTATTTATTCCCTAGAGCAAGCAAGGGAAACTACACAAGGTTTCCATGTTTTTTCTATGGATCGTTGATTCCTACTCTCATCATTACTCCAATAAACAGTGAAGGGATGTTATCCTGACATTTTACCTTTACAGTGACTTCAGCAGGTGACTGAAGCTGCAGGACATAACCGCTCACAAAAATATCTAGGAGCAAAGCACCATCAGAATCCAAACCCCGGACAATATGAGTCATCCGCAAGATTTCTCCTGGGAATTACAATTCATTCATTTTAACAGCAAAATAATATATGGTTTGCGTAAGCACAAAGCAGATTTACTGTGTCAGTTCTGCTATGTTTTTTAGTTCAACCTTCAACAAACATAGGCAATAAAGGATTAAATTAGCACTCAGTCCCCCAATTAAAGAGTCAGGCTTATTGAATGATATGTTCTAAAATTTCTTTTTCTGTGGCAAAAATGTAGTATATGATCACGCAAAGGATTCCACGCTTTAAACTCACAAGCAATAGCAAGGCAATTCCATAAAAATGGATGGTCTAAGAGAAGGGACAGACAGCTTCACCAGGTAGACTGGCAATAACCACAAGTCTCTGGCCATTGGGCTTTGTTCTTCTGATGCTTCAAGAAGCAGCAGAGGGGCATCTTAGTAAGTGGATGGCCATGAAAAGAACCACATGTCTTCTGGGCTGAATAAAGCCCCTTCTTCAGCCTTTCTTCCTTAAAGAGCACTGCCATTGAGGTTGTTCACCTTTGAAAAGACTTGTAATGGAGGTCTGTAAAAATACGTGTGCACTTGGAAAGGGCCATGAATAACTAATACATATTCATTAAGATTAAGGGTAAAGTGAAAACTCCAAGATTTGCTTATTTTTACTTCCATCTTTTTGATAAAAAGATCCCTATAAGGTATCCTGATTGAATCTCAGGTTCATAGACAAAAGCCTTTACTTAATAGCTTAATACTTAATAGCTTTACTCATTTTCCTGCTCTGATTTCGCCTTTAAAACCCTCTCTGAGGATTTAAAGAGAAGAGATACAGAAATGATGAGAAAAAAACTTTTGGGGTATAAAAAAACATGATACTGTATGAAAACATATGGCTTCTTATAGACCTGCGTCAGTAAAAGTTTACAGGGAAGTATGAAATTGCTTTTATATCATTTATGATAAGACTACATCAAAAACTTTAAAATTATTCTCTGGGGGAATATATAAACATATTTTTCTTAACCAGCAACTTTTAAGGAAATCCTGTTTTTTATAGTAATACAATATTAAGTTCAGCTGACACTAACCAGTTGCAAATTCCACCTGGGTTTCTCTCTTGAAGACTGCATTGGTGAGGGTGAAGCCATTGACTGCTTCTCCTATCTCCTTTGCTGTTGTCCAATAAATGGGATTTAGAATAGAAACTATTTTTCTCATTGCTGGCCCTAAAGAAAAAATGATAAATAAGGTGACAGAGAAAAGTATTTACAGAGCCGGTTATTCATAAGGAGGAATCCTACATAATCTTGAATAACAACAAAATAAGTGTCTGCATCTCAAGTGTCTTTAATAGTTTACAATCCAGCTAACAACTATCATTCAGATCATTTAGCAGTAGCATCCTCTGGAAATGTTACGCAGAAATCATAAGATGAAGAATAATATATGAATTTTTAAAAAGAGGCTATTAACAACTTTTATAGGCAAAGAGACTTACCAAGACTGCGAGGTACATTGGTAATTTTGGCATGTATTACTCTAGTATCAGAGGTAGGATTATCTGTTACTGTGGCATTAAGGAAAGCAATTCCAAATTCAACATCATTAATATTTCCAATAACACTTCCTCTGGCTCGCTGGGGCCCACCTATTGGGGAAAGAAAAAACATTCTTGGAGAAGGAAACAATTTCATCAACGTTACATGGGAGAAAAGAAGGCCAGTATTCAAAGATGCTACAAATCTTCTCTCAAACATTTAAAATATCATATGACATCTGAATTTAAGAGTGAAATAAATAAGCTTTCAAAACATTCTACTTTCATGTAACACTCATCATCCCACATAAATCTAGGGTCCTTCCAATCTGTGTATATCATGGCACTATTTCACAATCCAAAGAATACAATCAGCACCCAGTCCCAAAGCCAAAATAAAGAATGTGTTTGTTGATCATAATAAAATGATGATAATAATGAGAGTTTATCGAGCATGTCATGCACTATACTAAGCACTTCATATGCGTTAACTCTTTTAATCCTGTCAAAAATCCTATGAAGTTACGTTAAATGGTCATAGTTTGCAGAGTAGGAAAATAAAGGTCAGAGACATAAGTAGTAGAATGAAGATCTGAACACAGGTGTGCTTGGCATCAAAACTCAGGTTCTTTTATCTAGTGCCTCCTTTGTGAGAACACAGAAAGAAAGGAGGGATCACAACTCCTGAGCTTTGTTACAGGTCACTGTCAACACAGGTGTGGAGTATCTAACAGGTATTGTTCAGTCTTGGGTTTCAGACCGGAAGCTTACCAACTTATATAAAATAGTTATATTTTCCCATGTAGGAAAATAGTTGAGAAAAAATTGAGAAGGGCATTTTACTTTTAACAGTGCTACAAAATTCATACGCAGACAATTAGGTTGAAAACAATTACACAGTTTTTCCAAGTCACATATGGTTTAAAAAGCATCTCTACAGTAATTTTATGCCTTCCAATTGTTCAGCAATATTATTAGTTATTGCCACAGAATAGGTAGTTAATGAACGCTTTTTAAATGAACCACATGCTTTGGCAAGAGAAGAAAACACACTGATAAGAAGCTGATAGTGAAATTCATAAATATTCATTATTTGATGAGAGAATGGGAGAGAGAGAGAGAATCCCAAGCGGGCTCCACGTTGTCAGCATAGAGCCCACTGTGGGGCTCGAGCCCACAAACCGTGAGATCATGACCTGAGCTGAAATCAAGAGTCAGATGCTTAACCAACTGAGCCACCAAGGTACTCCAACTATATATATTATTTTAAAAATCAGTAAGTATTTCAGATATCATTATATATTATATACCAGGGGTAAATACAATTGTATTCTATCTTAGAAAAAAAATCAGTAAGTATAGTATTTCACTATTTTAATTTGTATCACTTTGATTATTCATGAGAGAATACATTTTTTCACGTTGGTTCAGCCTTCATGTTCTGGACTACATTTACTTGTTCATTAAGTGTTGAAGATACAATAACAAGAAAGAAAAAAAAAAAAGACAGAGGCCTACCTTCATAGACCTTATATCTGAAAGAAGAAGAAAGAAGATAGACATTAATTAGAATTTCACAAATAAATGTAAAATTGAAATATACTAATGTGTAAGTATCTATTGCCTAGGGAAGTCTGAGAAAAAAGTAAAAACAGAGTGGAGTCTGAAGAAAGTTTAGGTCTTAACTAAGCCTGAGAAGGCAGAACAAGGGCCTTCTGGGTAGAGGAAATACCATGTGTCACTCTTTTAAGAGGTGGTGGCTTGCCATATCCGAGAAACCAGAAAGAGCAAAGGACAGAGAGCGATGGGAAAGTGTGTGGAAACCTTGGTATATGCCAAGTTTACTTGGCAGGAAAGTCGAGAAGGGCATGGTAGGACTTCTTGGTTCTTATCTTTAGTCCTAAGCAGGAGGAAAGAGAGGTGGAAGGATCAACTCATTCACTTAATTCTCTGGGTCATTTAACCTGGGTCATTTGACCATTTTGACCTTGGTTCTCTAAGTCTCCAGAGGAGCTTGAGTCCCAGCACTCAACAGACATCCAGTTCTGGGTACCTAATTGGGATCTTCGGAACTCTCTGCCAGAGTCTGTAATCCAAATTGTCTGCTTATTTGGACTTCTTCTGCTACTGGGCCCTTGTACTCAAGATGGGATACTACCCCTTAGATGAACAATACCCCTCAACAGTGACCTGTACCAAGGCTCAGGAGCTACAAAATGCCTCAGTTAAAACTAGAACTATGACCATGCCTACTGCCAGAGCAGTGGTAATAAGTTGATATGTTGAGAAGCCATGTTGAACAGCTGACTGATAAACACTTGTCCTTTTAGCTTGTCTAGACCCTATAAACCTCATCACCTAACTCCTCTTCCTCAGTCTGCCAAATAAGCCTTCTTGATTTTCAGGGACATTTTCTTTCTTTCTCTTTTTAAATTTTATTTGCGAGAGCGAGAGAGAGAGAGAGACAACACATGTGAGAAGGGAAGGGGCAGAGAGAGAGAATCTTAAAGCAGGCTTCACACTCAGTGTGGAGCCAAATGTGGGGCTCAATCCCACGACCTTGGGATCATGACCTGAGTCAATATCAAGAGTTGTACACTCAACTGATTGAGCCACTCAGGCGCCCAGGACATTTTATTTCTAAAGCAACAGTCAAGCTTTGGAAAGTTCAGTGGTATCTGAGCCCTTCAACAATGTGAAACTGTTCTTTTGGATATTCTTATAGACTTTAGAAAGCCTATCCTCTGAGATAAGCAACCTTAATATTATCTACCATTTTCTGGGACTCCAGCAAACTCTAAGGTCCATTGGTTCTAGAATTCTGGCTTTGTTCCTTCTGAATTTTTACATCGCTTATAATACCCAGCCATGTTGTATGACTTTGGTTATTGAGCTTCCCCTACTCTTTTACCTAGAATGGCACTGGTCCCTATTTTCCTTTCCACATTCATGTTCTCCATATTTCCATCCATGAAAGAATAGCCTCCAATTTTGTCTGTTAAATATTCAGTTTCTCTCCAACTCTCACTTTTCAGCTTGAAATCTAAGCCTGGCTTTCCCCATTCTTCTGAACTCTTTTGTCCATTAAGCCTAGGACTACTATTTATGATTGTGCAGGCCATATCCTTTTACAGGGGGGCCTGGAAGGGGGCAAGCAGAGGCTAAAATCCAGCCACAAGCTTTGGTGCAGACCAACTTGAAGGGGAAAAGTACATTTTTCCTGATTCTCCCTTCCAGAGTTGGTACTGTTTTGTAATTTGTAGGCAGAAAGGCTGTAAATGAGCTAGCAATGGTTCCACCAAAGTCCAACTTAGTTGCTTACCTGGACATGTTTGCATATTGCATCTGGATACCTGTGTAGCATCTCCTGGACAGGGGCGACCACTTTTAGATGGCATTGGATTGTTGCACAGTCGTTTTCGAGTCTTTTCACCTCCTCCACAGGAGGCAGAGCACTGGCCCCAACTCTGCCAGTTTCCCCAACTTCCATCCACTGTGAACAAGAATGGAATGGTCAGTTTTAACCAACCGGTTTTAAAATCTACACGTAGGGTAACCCTATCTATACAACTCTCATTTTAAGATCTGAAATGATGGGGCTGCTGCATTGAACACCAAATAAAATGCTTTATTTATTCTATGTGCCAGGAGTTGAGGGGCTCACCAGGACACATGTCAGTGTTGCATCTCTGGATCTGGGAGTCTGGCCCCCCACAAGCTCTTCCTCCGTTGGAGGGATGAGGGTTATCACATGTGCGGTACCGCCGCATCTGCCCTCCGTTGCATGTCCGGCTGCATATTCCCCAGCCACTCCAAGGACTCCAGTTACCATGAGCTACAACAGAGAACCATTGGAGAGGGGCTAAACAATGACACTCATCCCAAAAGTATGGTAAGACTCTCCCCAGGAAGTGAAAACAAACATTCAAATCTATAAATAGACAACTTCCAAAGGCAGATTGTTTAGCTGTTGTGTTGACTAGAAACTGGGTGTACATTCCAGTGACTGTGAAATTCCATTTAATAGATATCTATCAAGTCTTATAGTGTTTCAGGAGCTGAAGGACATGAATGTGACAAGATCTCTGCTCTTGATGAGTCAAGATCATAAAATCCAGATACATTGGATTCAGATGCTACTAGGGTCTTAAAATCTAGGTTGGTGACTGAATTAAGGCCAAGAGCCAGCTGCTTGCCTCTGTAAAGATATCATCAACATTAGTAACAGTGGGCATGTAAGGGTGCCCTTGTCCTTGCAGCTCGTCCTAGAAAGCAAATGAAATAGGGACATAGCCCTTGTCTATATAAATCAATTACATCTATGACATTATACAGACACAATAGCAGCTGTACAACACTTTTTTATTCTAAACCCAAGTTAGATGAATCAAATAACAGTATATTATAACTTTAAGGACTTATAGCCATAATAAACCTTTAAGAAAGTATAATGTTGACTCACTATTTCCAACACTCACTTGGACAAGGGTCATTATTGCAAAAATCGCTCTGGACGTCACTCCCTTCACATCTGCTTCCTCCGTGCTGGGGGACAGGATCAGAGCACTCCCTTGTTCTCTGTCTGGCGCCTCCTCCACAGGACACAGTACAGGCACTCCAACTGGCCCAGGTGGTCCACTTGCCATCAACTGGATTAAGGAAAAACATAGGTGCTCAGTTACTAATACCCTGGGCATTGTTATTTTGGGTGATTTTCTTCTTACTTTTTTGAAGGTTTATTTTTTTATTTTCCCCCTAATTTTAATTTTAATTCTAGCTAGTTAATATACAGTGCAATATTAGCTTCAGGTAGAATTTAATGATTCATCACTTACATACAACACCCCGGTGCTCATCACAAGTGCCCTCCTTAATCCTCATCACCTATTTAACCCATCACCTATTTAACCCATTCCCCCACTCACCCACCTCCCCTCTGGAAACCATCAGTTTGTTCTCTGCAGTTAAGAGTGTGTTTCTTGATTTCTCTCTCTCTTTTCTTTTTTACCCTTTGCTCATTTGTTTTGTTTTTTAAATTCCACATGAATGAAATCATATGATATTTGTCTTTCTCTGACTGATTTTGGTTTATATAATACTCTCTAGCTTCATCCATGCTGTTGCAAATGGCCAGATTTCATTCTGAATGGCTTAGTAATATTCCACAGTGTGTGTGGGGGGGTATGTGTATATATATATATATATATATATATATATATATATATTCATCAGTCGATGGACATTTGGGCTCTTTCCATAGTTTGGCTATTGTTGATAATGCTGCTATAAACATTGGGGTGAAATACTTCAAATCAGTATTTATGTATCCTTTAGGTAAATACCTAGTAGCACAATTGCTGGGGGTGATGTTCTTATTGACATTGACTCTTACTGACGTGCTACCCAGAGAAGAGGTAGATACCAATTTATTAAGGGTATAAACACTGTATTTCTCTTACCTGGACAGGGTCTTTCATTGCAAACCTGCATCTGCGTTTCTGCTCCATCACAGTAGGATCCATCAAATGATGGTGGTGGGTTATTACACAGTCTTGTTCTTATCTGGGCACCTTTACCACAGCTCTCGCTGCATGCACTCCAAGGCTGCCAAGCGCCCCATGCACCATGAACTACAAACATCCCAAGAGACAGAGTTGCAAGTCACAGAACCATGTTTGTTAAACAAACAAAATTATACAAGTAAATTAACTCAGTAATGAGTTAAATTAGCCTGGAATCTAAAATGATTGAAATTAAACCAAAGGAAACGTAAATAATGTTCTTCCTTTCTCCTTCTGGTTAGATTTTCATGGGAATTAGTGTTTATAGGAAAATTCAGAAGGCTACCTAATGCCAAAATGAATGCTTATAATTATCCAAAGAGACTATTTTATTAAAATAGAATGTAATCAAACTACTATTTGTAAACACAATCTAAGTTTAAAAATCCTAGATAAGTATTTGTTTGTGCTTTATGCTCTGGGGAAAGTGGAAGGAACCAGAAGCTTAGAAGCAAGGCTGTATGACAGATCTAGACGTGATTATAGACAATACAAATGTTTCCACAAGGATAACTTGGATTCTATTTTTTTTAAGTAGGCTCTGCACTGGGTGTGGGCTGAAACTCACGACCTTGAGTTCAAGACCTGACCTGTGATCAAGAGTTGGATGCTGAACTGCCTGAGTCATCCAGGCGCCCTGATAACTTGGACTCTAGGCTCAAGATCACATCTTTAAGCCTGATTCAGCTTCATGTTTAAAAATACACTTGGATCCTTCAACAACATGATGATTTGCACAGTTGTAGCTCTTTAAAAATTGTCTCCATTACATAATGTTCATGAATTAAAAGTTCTGAATAACACACTCACCTGGTTCCTAAACAACAACAAAAAATTGACCAGTAGTTTCCAAGGAATGATATTAAGTCCTTCCTTTTGGTCACTAACAGATGACACCATCTACCCACAAGACAGAAACAACTTTATATTTCCTACCAGGTGCATGGGCTACGAATCAACATTATGGTTTCTATTATGTGTAAGTCAGTATCAAGTCATATTTTTGTTTTAAGGGTACTTTCTAGATATGGAACTCATAAAGTATGTTTTTCTTAAGAGAATCTATAAGACACCAAAAGAATAAACTGAAAACCAAGTAATGAAACTATCATTTGACTTCTTTGTTTAGAAAATATTTTAAAACACACCTTCCATTTTCTTTCAATTAACTATTTTTTAGTTGAGTTTACTACATATCCTTTGTAGACATGGGCAAACACTGTCACACACACATTTACTTTAGATGACAAGAATTTGGACTAAAAAGTATTTGGCTGAACCTAAAAAGAAAGAAGAAAGCCTTTAAATATAAGGCAGATATTACTCAAAACTACTTCTTTATTAATTCAAATTGCTGATGTTCATAGTTCTCATACATGGACTATGTGATTGAAAAAATCTGCCATCTTAATTATTTTAATATGTTCTATTTTCAAGACTGGGGTTAACAAAAGCCCACACCTCTTATAAAGCCTATAGCACAGATGCATTTTTTTTTATTGGAGATAATGTTTGGTGATTGGTTGATGTTTATTCATTTATTATCTGTATAATTTCTTTTTTCTCTTTTTAAAAATGTTTATTTGAGAGAGAGAAAGAGAGAGAATGAGAGGGGGAGGGGCAGAGAGAAAGGGAGAGAGGGAATCCCAAGCAGGCTCCAGGCTGTCGGTGTAGAGACCAATATAGGGCTCAATCTCACAACAGTGAGATCATGACTTGAGCTGAAATCAAGAGTCAGTCGCTTAACTGACTGAGCCACCCAGGTGCCCCTATAATTAGCTTTCTAATTCTTAAAGATTAAAAAAACAGTTTTGGCTTTGGTTTATTTAAGATTTGATGACAGTATTTTACTTTTGTAATTAAGTTCTGAACTGCAAATCAAGATACCTAGGATCTAAGCAAATAGGCTTAGGAATGAGATAGACGTGGACTCAAATTCTTCATTTGCTTTTTACTAGCCATGTAACATCAGGAAATTAATTATCATAATCATATCATATGTTTCCTGAATGTTGGTTTGTTTCCTCATTTATACAATAGGATGCAATACCCAATGTAGTGGATAACTATTTCATTTTGGGTTTTCAGTATCCCCTCCCCACCCTTTTTTAAAACTATCTTATTAGGTATCTCTCCCAGTTAAGCTCTATCACTTCAACTCTTTGAGTTTGTTCAGTCTGCTTATGAATATGTGAACTATATTATCTGTTTTTCATTCTAATATCTGAACTATATCATCTGTTTTTCATTCTAACTCGAACAATGAAAAAATGCCTTGGGCACAGAATGGGTGCTCAATAAATATGGAGAAATGAATCGATAAGTGATGAATTAATGAATGACCAGACACTCTTCTACTCCATATAACTTCTTTTAATCTGTCAAACAAGGAGCCCTGCCTCTTACACTGAGGGTAAGTCACTCAAGCTGGTTATCCAAGTATCTGGACTTAATTGAATTCAGAGGTGAGCCTGAGTCCCAAACAAAATCAAACAGGGCTCCTTTTCAGAGGCTGATAGGAATTCTGAGGGAGAGAGAGCAAGACTCTTTGTTTCTGAGGCCCTAGATTATAAGGCCCCTGTGAGCCACTAGCTGCCAGCAGTCATTTTTTTCCACTGCATGGAAAAAGTTTAATGGACAATAAAGCCAAAGAGAGGAGAGCAGAGACGAGAGATGGAAAACATGCTAGTAAAAACACTGGCCAAATCCTTGAATTCAATCATACCTGAAAGTAGAGTTTTCTACTTAAGCTTATTTAAGTTTGGTTTCTGTCACTTTAATCTGAAAGAACCCTAAAATACCTATGGTGTAGGGTTGTTTTACAAAGTCAAAAACAGCATGTACACAAAGCATCTATCATGGTTCCTAGAACACAACAGGTATTTAGTGAATGGTCGCTATTATTATCTCAGCCCTCACTCATTGTATGTTTCTGGGAAAGCCTTTCAATATCCTAGACTTCATTTTTTTTGCCTGAAAATAAATGGTTGCATTGGATTTTTTTTAATGTTTTTTATTTATTTTTGAGAGACAGAGAGACAGCGCGAGCAGGGTAGGGTCAGAGAGAGAGGGAGATAGAGAAGCTGAAGCAGGCTCCTGGCTCTGAGCTAGCTGTCAGCACAGAGCCTGATGCGAGGCTTGAACCCACGAAACGTGAGATCATGACCTGAGCCAAAGCCAGATGCTTAACTGACGGAGCCACTCAGGCTCCCCGGCTGCATTAGATTTTAAGGTCCTTATTACTTCTAAAATTCTATGACTGTAAATACTTATGTTTCCTTTACATGATTAAAAATACACCACAGTTTGTGGAAATCATAGATGGTCAATTAAATCAGGGATTTTATTTACCAATGATTAATGTCATATCTTTCATAAGCTTCTATCAGTGAGACAGTACTAAGAACACAGGAAATGGATATATTCCAGGGTAGAGGCCAAAGCATCTTTTTATAACAAAGAAGAAAAGGTAAGTATAACCCTTTTATAGGAGTTAAAAATAGAATAATTTTGCTAATCAGTGGATTCTCACCTGGGCAGGGCCTAATGTTGCACATGATTATTTCTACTGCATTCCCTTCACATGGCCGCCCACCATATTGAGCTGATGGATTATTGCAAGTTCTGGTCCTGGTTCGGTTGCCACGTCCACAACTCCGTGTGCACTCTTCCCAAGGGCTCCATTCTGACCAGCTACCATCCACTACACAAAGGTGAAACGTCATCAACACAGAGACAATTCATAGTTAGTGAACAGAAATAAATATCTATCAAACATTTGCCTATCCCCTGAACATAGAGATGTACCTGGACACAGCTTACGTTGACAGTTTCTCATTTCTGAATCTGACCCTTGGCAAGGCTTCCCACCATTGGCCGGAAAGGGGTTGTTGCACAGACGACTCCTCTTTTGGATGCCTTTTCCACAGGTGACACTGCAGGACCACCATGTAGACCACTGGGAATATCCACCATGAACTGCAAATAAAACACTGTATTTTGTCTCTGTGTTTGTAAACAGAAAAAACTATAAATTGAATTTCATTTATGCACTGGGTCTAGAGATGGACTATAATTGCTGAGAAATTGCTTACGGATGCTCTCCTCTTTGGTAAAATTAAAATCTATGTAGGAGAGAAGAATGTCAGATAATTAACTGGAGTTTCCTTCCAGCTCCAATGCTGACTCATGTGGACATGCCTGCCACAAGAGTTAGAGACCAAGAAGCTTAAATACTGTTTACCTTTTGGATACATCATTCTTTAAAGAAAAAGAAATGCATTGATTTCTGAGAATAAATGTGACTTAGTTTTGAATCAAAACTTCAGTTTGGGATTTTGAATTATTGGCTTGATATTCTACTGGTCTAAACTATATTGTTTCAGTCCCTTCAGTTGGTAAATTGTGATACGATTTTTGTTCTATCTCCACAATCTAGAAGTATCTTAAGGGTCCAGGAGACTTTGACTAAGATGCTTAATTGTTTTTATGATTTGGGTCGCCCCAGGTGCTACTTAATATGAATACCCTCTGATCACACTCACCCTGGACGGTGACTGGCACCCTCACAAGGACAGAACCCATCAAGTTTCGAGCAACACATTCATATTCAGATGTATCTTCTTTTCGAGCAGCAGCAATATGTAATGAGTTGTTGGACAACATGTTAACTCGGTCATCCCAAGGGATAGAGTGCCCTTGACGGGACCATGTAATGGTTGGATGAGGTTCTCCAGTTGCCTGACAATTCAATAGGACTTTGCCACCAGCATGAATGACAGTTTCTATTGGCTCAAGAGTGATAACAGGAGGGCCTACAGAAAAAAGCACATAATGTTTTCTTAGTTTTTATGAAGCTATATTAACATTTTAATCAATATTATATAGTAACATTTTATTAAAAATTAGGCTGATTTGTTTATAAAACACTGTAGCTTCTCAACTACTAAGGATGAAATTGCCATTGATAGATTTTTCAAAGTTTCATTTTATTTATGAAATGTCCAAAATTTTAAATCCCTAAGCAGATTAGCCTACATCATGGGCTCTGCAGTCATTCTTGCTGCATACTTAAATTCAAATTCTGCTTCTGTTCCTTAGGACCTCTCTGAGCTTTTGTATCCTTCAGAGAATTCTTGTTAGACTCCATTAAGATGAGCTAAGCCTAGCTCTTTTACAGGGTACGTACATAATATTATTAGAACTATTGTTATCATCATTGTTTTTGTATGTGTTTTACGTGGTGAACACTCACTTCTTTCCCTTACATCACTTCTGAGGTAAAGAGTCATTATTAACTTATTCTTTCATAACTGGCCATCGTTCATTTATTCAATAAACATATCGAGAGCCTACTCTTTGCCAGGTATTGTGTTAGATGCTGAGGGTACAGAGATAATAGATGTAACTTCTAGCCTCAGGGAGTTCCCAGTCTATGGATAAGACAAGTAAGTAACTATAATTATTTAGCTGTTCTATAATATAGGATTTTGTAATGGAATAGGTAGAATAATATTTAGTATAGAATAGGGAAATGTGTGGTAATATGGATGCATAAACAATAGTGACCTAACAGATCAGAGGCAGTCACTGAAAATGGAGAGGAAAAGGAAGATATTAAAGAATCATTAAGAAAGTAGAAATAACAGAACTTTGTCATTGACTTGAGAGGAACTGATAACTACAGGCTTTTGACTTGGGTAATATAGTAGAACAAAGGAGGAAGAACAAATTTGTTTGGAGGTTGTAAGGAATGATGATTTAGAACCATTGAGTTTGTGGTATCTGTGGGACATTCATGTAGAGATTTCTAGGTGGTAAGAGACTATTAATATCTACAGCTCAGAATAGAGATATAGGCTAGAAATACAGATCTGTGAGTCTTTCTTGAGTGGATAAGAAGGCTTCAGAAGTGATTCTAAAAGGAGAGGAAGAGGACCAAAGACCAAAACAATGACGGCATCATTATTTTTTTCTTTTATAATTTATTGTCAAGTTGGTTTCCATATAACACCCAGTGCTCATCCCAACAAGTGCCCTCCTCCATGCCCATTACCTCTTTTCTCCTCTCCCCCACCCCATCAACCCTCAGTTTGTTCTCAGTACTTAAGAGTCTCTTACTGTTTGCCTCCCTCCCTCTCCTTAACTATTTTTTTCCCCTTTCCCTCCCCTATGGTCCTCTGTTAAGTTTCTCCTGTTCCACATATGAGTGAAAACATATGGTATCTGTCCTTCTCTGCCTGATATATTTCACTTAGCATAACACCCTCGAGTTCTATCCACATTGCTAAAAATGGCCAGATTTCATTCTTTCTCATTGCCATGTAGTATATATAAACCACATCTTCTTGATCCATTCGTCAGTTGGTGGACATTTAGGCTCTTTCCATGATTTGGCTATTGTTCAAAGTGACAACATCATTATTTAAGAGATGAACAGAAGACAAGCCATAAAATGATACTAAGAACAGATCACTGAGGTAGGAAGAAAACCAAGAGGGAATGGTATCCTGGTGATCAAAGGAAGGAGTTTCAAGAAGGAGGGAGAGGTTAATAATATCTAGAGTAGTTCAGAGCTGCTCAAGTGAGGTCAGGAAAAAAATGTAAAAAAAGCTGCATATAGCTGCTGGCAGAATGCTTATACTGGTCTACAGTGTTAAGCAAGATAGAATATGAAAGACTTCATGGGGAAGAAGAAGGTTGAAATGGATTTTCAAAAATGGGTAAGATTATATATAGGAGAAGGGAGTCTACTTGGAGACAAGGACATAGCATGGAGATGGATTTAGCTTTGAAAGCATGATTCACCCTGCAGAGCAGCAACATATAAGGTTTTAAACATTTCGTTAATCAGAAGGGTTCACATCTGAATAGGTAAGCAAAGAGGAGCCTGTGTATTCTTGAAGGATGAAAACTGTGTTTTTGTGGGATTGAATTGAATGGTAGAATGGTTTGCTCAATGAGAGGTAACGAATGTCAGGTAATTTGGGGTGATGGTTCTGTTTTAGATGGAACAATATATCTGGAATAATAGAACATAAAACAAAAATAGAAGTAAAATGTGTTTTACTGTAACTATACCACCATTTTATGTAAAGATATTATTGACATGCTGTCTCTTACAAAGTAATTATTTCATATGAGGTTTGACACTCTCAGTGAGTATGATTAATGGATTATTCATGTATATGCCCATATGGTCCTACTCAATTACCTTCTTATTTGATGTTTATATTAACTTTACTCTAGGAACTTTCAGGGCTGGGGCTTTTATTTTTCTCCCAGTGTTCAAACTACATTATGTGTTTAGTAAACTGTTGCTGAAAAAATTAAATGCCTCACGCATTTAATTAAATGCGTTATTCACGCAACACTAAATGATAACATAAGGATCAAATGAGCTCATCTGCTCCCTCTATTATGGCCAAAGAAAGTGTCAAGTGAAACTCAGAATCTTAATTTCAATACCATATTTGAACATTTCCAATTGCCCAGAAGGCTATAAATGAACTCAACAATAAAATTCCATATGTCCATCTTTCAAGCATGAATTAATTCTACCAGTCACATAATGATCAGTTAAATACAAGTACTTTATCTAAATGAAAACATTGCTTCTGGTGCTTTAATCTTAATTTTAAACAAATTATATTTTGGTTTTTTAATATGCCTCATTTATATAAATCAACTTATTGTCTGTAGGTGTAGATGAGCGAATCTAATGCAGCGTTTCTTAAACCAATCAGTGGAACACTGTTCCAGAAGAGATTAATCATTGTGACACCCTACCTACATTCACCCAACAAAGAGCAGAGGAAGGTTTCATGGAAATAACATTTATTTGGGAAACATGGCATATTATATCCTCTTCTTGCTAAGTTATAACACATCGATATATTAACATTTCAGGAATGATCTGCAGTAAAGAAATCTGGTGATTAAGCAGGGCTTGGCATAGAGTAGGTGGTCTTTATATGTTTGATAAATGAATGAACTTTTTAAATCTATTTTTTCTCAGACTTGTTCAACTGTGAAACTCTAGTTTTTTCCCTGATAAAATCTCACAAGGCTATTGTTTAATAAATATATGCTTTAATAAAACACTGTCTTAGTAAGATATGGAAACAACCTGTCTGGCAATGGATAAGTGGGTAAAGAAAATGAGAATATATATGTTTAATGGAATGTTATCTAGCAATAAAAGGAAGGAAATACTGCCATTTGCAACAACATGGATGGACCTTGAGGGCATTATGGTAAACTAATTAAACCAGACAGAGACAAATAGCATATGGTATCAGTTGGATGCGAAATCTAAAAAAAAAAAAAGAAAAAAAAAAGTTAAATTCATAGAGTAAATTGGGGGAAATGGGTGACATTGATCTAAGGATACAAATGTTCAGTTATAAGATGAATAAGTTCTGAGGATCTATTCATGTGACTACAGCTGATAATACTGTACTCTATACTTGAAATTTGTAGTTAAGAGATTGTAAGTGTTCTCACCAAAACAAGCAAAACCAAAAAATGGTAACTGAAATCATGGATGTGTTAATTAGCTCGACTGGGGCAATCATTTCACAGTGTATATGTATATCAAATTTTGACATTGTACATCTTAAATATGTACAATTTTATTAATTATATGCCAATAAAGCTGGGGGAAAAATACTGTCTTAGATATTTACTAAATATCTATTAAATGCTAAAGTCTGAAAAAGTTAAAAGTCTTAGATAATAGTTTAGCAAACAGCAGCTAGTAAATGCTAGTATATAGCGTCTCTTGATAGTGAATGAAGAAAATATAAATTTATCCCATTAAATACTGAGCCTACTCACAAAACAAGTTTATTCACTTAAATTCTCAACCCAATGATGCTATCCTCAGGTCAGTCCTGAATCATTGTGGAGACCAGCCAATGGGTCCCTGGAGTTTTTCATGTTTTTCTAATTCTGAAAGATCTGTCTTTTGATGGCTTACACTGAGGGGCTTTGTCATGAGCATGACAGTCCTGCCCAGTACTCACAATTATTTCATGGAAGATTGATAGCCATCAGCCTAGAGTACTTTTGAGTTCACTTATATTAGCCTTTCTAAAATGCCACAAAATGACGTTTTTGTAAGCACGTTACAAGAACTGTGATAAACTATATGAAGGGTGCTTGACTGAATATATTGCAAAACGAAAGAAAGCTCTGCTACCAAGCAACTGCGATCTTGAACTCCATGTGTTAGATTAAAATAGAAAAAAATATCTGTGCAAAACTGTACCTACCAGTCTTATGCTTGATAACAAATTGCTCTATCAGCAGTGGAAAACTAAATTATACACGTTCTGCAAACTACCATTTATATACCTGCTGTAAAGTTAAAGAAAATGAACATTCTTGATTAGACAACATTTCTTAAATCAGGTGTTCACACAGAGTTTAATAAAGCCACTTACTCTGCAGGGTCAGACTCATGCTGCGCTCCACCACCCCAGCGTCATTGGTAGCTATGCATGTGTAATCACCGGCATCTTCATTCTATGAAAATAAGCAGTGTTTTATAAAAATGTAAGCCTATAGAACGGGGTAGATAACTTTTTTCACCAAGATGCTAATACAAAACTTCATTTTTGAGAAGGGATTTTAATAGAAATAGAAAAACCTACACATATTTTACATCATAAAGGCATTTAAGAAAAAAGAAAAAAGAAGAAAGAAAAAATTCCCAGTCTAAGTTTTCAAAACAGCCTATTATTGCTCTCTGGGAATAATAATTTCTAGGAAACCAAAACAAAACTAATATTTTTTATAATCTTCTATCCAAAATTATCTCACTAAAGAAAAATGCCTACTCTGTTCTTCTAGATATCTTAAAAAGCATTAAAATATTGAGGACAAGTTAAAAAATATTGAGACCTTCTAATGGGGGTTATTAAAATAAATTAAGAATGAACTTCAGGGGACAAAGTGAAAAACTAATTTACTGATAATGATAAATCAAAGAATATAAGTCACAAAATTATACATATATGGTGTAAGGGATGCCTGGGTGGCGTGGTCAGTTGTGTCCAGCTCTTGATTTCAGCTCAGGTCATGATCTCAGGGTCGTGAGATTGTGCCCTGTGTCAGGCTCTGCACTGACAGCTCAGACCTGCTTGGGATTCTCTCCTCTTTTCTCTCTGCCCCTTCCCCACCTCTCTCTCTCAAAATAAACTTTAAGAAAACCTAAAAAAATAAGTACTATATGAGTTTAGATTTGGTGACTAATTAATCACAGATTTTGCTAAAGTCTTGTGAATAGAATTTGTTAACAGAATCACTAAGTAAATAAAGGAGAACTAAATTTCAGGAAGTAGAGGAGGGTGGGAAAAGGAAGACAGATGTTTAACTGGGCGTGTTAATATATTTTCCAAATAGAAATTTTCAATAAGAAATGGTGAATGGAGCTTGGAAACATTTCAGGGTTGGAGATAGATATCGAAGTATCTGAAACTGTATGGTGAAAAAAAATTAGTATCAGTATTAACACTGGTATTAGAACTACCAAGGACTTCAGAGGTAGCAATACTTAGGTAGAGGAGAAGGTGGAATGTGGTAACGAAGAAACCTACAACTCACTAGTGTTACAGCAATCAAAAGTAGAAATCATCTCAGAATTGAAGGGACAAAGAACAACATCAACATTGAACTAAAACCCAAGAGAATGAAAGATTAAGAGTGGTTCATTGGATTAGGTGTTTACATATTGTATTTTAATTATTATTTCAATTAATTCAACAATGCATTAAAAATCACCCATATGTAGTCTAGTTGAGAAAGTTTTAGATAAAGTATCTCATTCACTTAACCCCCAAATTAGAATAACATAAAGCAACACTCATTTTCTGAATTACTGAAACTTTTGGAAAGCTTGATACAGTTATTGGCTTAGATATGAAAGCTATCCTATATTTTACATGTAATTGTGTTTGTAATTCTTCAATTTCTGTGTTCTGAAACAGATTTGAGGAAGTTATCTAATGATGTTAAATAATAATAGATCAATGATTGGGAACAAAGCAAAATTATTTTGTTGCTTGTACTTCTTTGAAAAGGCTAAAAATACTCAATTTGAACCATTGTTTGTTTTTTATAAACACCCATTGATTCAGATTTTATGATTTAAATAGGAATGCAAGAGAAACTTTTTCCTTTCATGGCACCTATAGAGAGGGATAAATTGTGGCAGTGAAAGTGTACATCAATGATTTCAGCGTGACTTACTACAGTGCCGTAAATGGCCAGGGAGCCATTGAGAAGTTGACGGATTCTGTGGTTAATTTCAATATTCATCCCCTTTCTGCTCCAATGGATGGTTGGGGCAGGATCTCCTTTCACTTCACAATTCAAGATTGCATTACCACCAAGTGGCTCAATCCAGTTAGAAGGGTAATCACCTTTGAAGACTGGAGGTTCTGGGAAATAACAACAGATAATTAATTATAAGCAAAAGGAAGCTCTGATAATTTCTTTGTGATTTTGACTTATTTAGAAAGATAATTTAGTGAAGAAGGCAAAAGCTACTTTTGAACCCCATGAGTTTTCCATAATCAATTGCTCATGCTAATCAACCGGATAATTTTGTTAGTTTCAAAAACCTAAGCAGATAATTCTGTTCTGTACCAAATGATCTCTTTGCTTACCTACTTTTGAGTTGAACGTTGATAATTTTTTATTTCTTATGAATTTGCACATCTGTGAAATAGGACTATATGGATTAATAAACTCAAGTTATAGTATATTACTATCTAATAAGAAAGCAAAATGCAAACTATTCATTGTAAATATATGATAAACTAAAAATAGAGCATGTGTACCTACCTTTCACATAAACAAATCCAATTGCCTTTACAAAACCAACGCTGTTCTCTGCGGTGCACACGTAAGTACCCGAATCCTCTTTTGACACTCTTTCAATAACAAGTTCACTGTGTCCATTAACACTGTCAAAGTGGGCTGAGAGAAACAAGTTAGGAAACAACATAAATGCCTCTCAGTAACCTAGGAAAAGCATCACAACAGCTCAATATTTTGCAGGTTGGATTTATGAGTTTGGTCAGCAATTGAACCAGAGATCTCAACGTGACATTGGAGAAGAGAGCCTTTTCCACAGATTTCTTCCTCTGAGCTATTGGCTAGGTCTCTAGACACTTGTTTGAAGAATGAAAAACAGCAGAAGGAACAGGAAAAGAGAATGAAAACAAACATCTTCTAAAATTATTTTAGATTTAAAGTACACCTTTCATCTCAAAGCATTGCCTAAATCTGGCTTAGAGTCTCTCTAGGTTTCAAAATCTTTCATTCAGACATATGACATTTTCCATTTCATTTATCTCGCCACCACTTTTCCTCCCAAACACTTTACATCAAAACATGAAAATTTTTTCAGTTGTAATTCAACTGACTTGGCAGGTCAGAGGAAAAGTCATGAAAAACATATGCTAGTTAGGTAATAATGACAACATGATTAAATTTGTAGTAATTTAAACTTCTCCATAAATGGTGATGTTATAAATATTTATAAAGGTAGTTCTAATATTTAGAATAGAGTATAAGGTAAACATGCTAATCCTAAAACAAATGACACTAAATAAGATTCTGATTAGACCAGCCAATATCTAATTATTTAGGTATGTTTACCTTTCATGCTTTCCCTCAAATTTTTTTGAAAGATTTCATTCTGCTGAATATTAAGTGGAAAATTAAGCTTTAAAAATTTAAATACCTAAATTGGTATTATACCATCAGAAAACAGTACTGAGTAGATTAGATTATTTTTAGTGATAAATTGCATTTATTTTTAAAATATATTTTATTTATTTATTTTTTAATATAATTTATTGTCCAATTGGTTTCCATATAACACCCAGTGCTCATCCCAACAAGTGCCCTCTTCCCTGCCCATCACCCATTTTCTCCTCTCCCCCACCCCCATCAACCCTCAGTTTGTTCTCTGTATTTTAGAGTCTCTATGGTTGGCTTCCCTCTCTGTTTGAAACTACTTTTTTAGACTTTATTTTTCCATAGTGAGGTATACTATTATTATTAAGGTAATATAGTTGATGAATTTCAGTCAAGATAAATCTTTTATAACAGAAAAACTCAAGCTTATTACTTCTTTTCCAACAAGACATTTATTAAATGCCAATAGTGCAGTATTTTAGAACTTAGTTTTGGAAAATGACCACTTCTTATTACTGATGATATCTTTGTGCTGATGATAAAGTCTAACAAATAAGGAGGTACTCAACCTCCCAGAGACGAGTGATTCTGGGTTCCAGGCACTACCTTAACATGTAGTGTACATAGTGACTAAAAAATTTCTGCACAGTTGATCTACATTATAAGAGAGGCAAACAGATGTTAATTCATACAGCAAGAAGCAGAGTTCTCCTCTGTAAAATTAGGTTGACTCTTCAGTACTCTACCAGTAGCCATTATCAATGATGAAGGAGGTCCAGGGAAGGTAAGTTTAGGTACCTGTGTATACGATATTGTCTTCTCAGGGAGGGAGGGAGATTATTTTTAGGTAAAAACATCTACTAATATCCTATAATATATGGTCCTGTGATTAACTTATCCTTTCAAAAGAATGAAAAAAGAACATTTATACTGGGAATAGGATAAAATCCAGGCAAAGGTACATATTTTGTAGAACTTAAAGCAATCAATTCTTCATGTAACTTTTCAATCAATTCCCACAGCTAAAGAAAATGGAGATTGCTTTAGAGTTCTTTATGGGTGCATTTATTTGCTTCTTAAGAATTAAATTACCAACCTGGGATAATATTGTTATTGAAGGTCCATGTTAACTTGGGCAATGGAATCCCAGTGGCTTTACAGCTTAATCGTAGCTGTTCTCCTTTATTTAAAGACACATCTCCAGGAAGTTCAGTAAAAGTGGGGAGAACGTGCACAGTCAGGCTGACCATGTGTGTGTCTTCACCTGCAGCATTGTTAGCAACACAGGTATACGTGCCAGAATCTTCCGGCTTAAATAAAGAAAAATCATAGTGTTTAAGATTACATAATCTTACATCATATTACATAAAGTACATAAAATTGCATAGCTTGGTTCCCAAAGGAGCACTCTTATTTAAAGACAGTTTAAATTTCCATCTTGTAGTCTGAACCATCTGGCTAGCTTTTGCACAACATAATTTAAAATGTGTAAGAGTTTAAACAAAAGCCCATACCTTACAGAACGACAGCATTTTATAGTAATAGGATTTCAGAATCCTGAAGTTTACTAAATATCAAGTGTACTGATACTCTGCAATGTACAGATAAAGAACAAATAATTTCGTTCTTTTTTTTTTTAAGTATAATTTCTTGTCAAGTTGGCTAACATACAGTGTATACAGTGTGCTCTTGGTTTTGGGGTAGATTCCTGTGATTCATGGCTTACATATAATACCCAGTGCTCATCCCAATAGGTGCCCTCCTCAATGCCCATCACCCAGAACAAATAATTTCAAAGGCTGGTAGCATCTTGACAGCATAGCTGGCTCTCTTGGTAATGTGGCACCAAAGACCACCGAAATCATCACACGAAATGGAAAGAACAGAAATTTCGCTTGTTAAATCCACTGGTTGGTCTTGACACTCATCTTACTAGTTGTACTGGCAACATTTGACACAATTTTGATCCTCTTCTCTTTGAAATCAAGTCCTCACTTGGTTTCCAGGCTACCCCTTCTCCTACTAGTTTCCATCCCACCTCACTGGTTGCTCCATTTCCATCTCCTTTTCATGGCTTCCCTTTAACATTAACGTTGTTATGTTGGTATGTGAGAGAGCTCAGTCTTTGGTCCTATTTTCTTCTCTATCTGCACTTGGTTCCTAAGTGATCTCATCCAGTCTCATGGCTTTCAGTACCGCCTATATGCTGATGTATACGAGTATTTTCAGTCCATATCTTTCTTCCAAAGTCCAATTATACTGAAGTTCTCATTTCACCTCTCCACTTGTGTGCCCAAAAGACATCTCAAACTTATGTCCAAAACTGAACTCCCAATTTCCATTTTACCATACTGTTTCATCTGTAGCCTTTCACACCATCTCAGTTGATGGCTATTTTGTCCTTCCAGTTGCTAATGCCTTTTGTTCTCAGACATTTGAGTCACTTGCACTCTTTTTTGTCCACACTCTGCTTGAAATCTAGCTAGGAAATCCTAGCTTCAGAGTATATGCAGAATCCAACCACTTCCCACCTCTTCTGTGCTAACATAATCTCTCATCTGACTCCAAACCATCTTCCCAACAGGTCTTTCTGCTTCCACCCTTGCTTCCCTACCCTCTATTCTTATTATAGTTGCCAATGTAGTATTGCAAAAATGTCAGGCATTTAATAACATAGCTCCCAGTCTCAAAACCTGCAATGGATTCTAATTTATTCAAAGTAAAATGCAAAAATTGATAATCTACAAAACACTACATGTTCTGGCCTCTACTTTTCCCCCCACATCTTTTTTTGTTCTTTGTTGCTTTTACCAGTCTCCTATTCCTCCCATGTATCAGGCATGTTCCTACCTTACATTCTTTCTTCCAGATATTTGAGGGAGGAACAGAACATCCCAGTTTTATCAGCTTGTGATGCTCTTCTCCCAGACATTTGCTTGGCTATCTCACTTCCTTTAAGTTTTATTCAAATGTTCCCTTCTCAAAGAAGATTTACTCTGACTCTCCTATTTAAAACTGTAACGTGTACCCCTCCAAATTCTGATCCCTTATACCCTGTTCTTCTTCTAATTTTCATAATACTTATTTTCTTCTGCATATATTGTTTATTATTATTTTTATTGTCTGTCTCCCTCCTCTAGATATAAATTGCATGAAGGCAAGATCTTTTAGTCTTTTCTTTCCTGATGTATTACCAGTGCCTAAACAGAGAAGCTATTCAATAAATATGTGTTGAATTAATGACTGAATGCTTCTGAGTGCATTAAGACCCACAGTAGACTTTTTCCTTCTCTTTTAAAAAGTTTAAGAGGGGTTCTTGAGTGGCTCAGTCGGTTAAGCATCCAACTCTTGATTTCAGCTGAGGTTGTGATCTCATGGTTTGTGAGACTGAGCCCTGTGTTGGGCTCTGCACTGACACCATGGGCCTGCCTGGGATTCTCTCTCTCTCCCTCTCTCTGCTTGGAATTCTCTCTCTCTCTGCCCCTCCCCCACTTGCATGTATGTGTGTGCTCTCAAAAATAAACATTTAAAAATATTAAAAAAATTTTTTTAAATGTTTATTTATTTTTGAGAGAGACACAGAGTGTGAGTGGGGAGGGGCAGAGAGAGAGGGAGACACAGAATCCGAAGCAGGCTCCAGGCTCTGAGCTGTCAGTACAGAGCTCGATGTGGAGCTCGAACTCACAAACCATGAAATCATGACCTGAGCTGAAGTTGGACGCTTAACTGACTGAGCCACCCAGGCACCCCTAAAAATATTTTCAAAGACTTTAAGAATATTATATATTTGCATTAAAATATTAAAGAATTGATTGGAAATATAGCATAAAAATTGTAATCACTAACTGTACATACAATCTTAATTTGGTTGGCTGCATACTGATTTTTTTAAAAAAAATTTTAATGTTTATTTATTATTGAGAGACACAGAGAGACAGAGCATGAGCATAGGAGGAGCAGAGAGAGAGGGAGACATAGAATCTGAAGCAGGCTCCAGGCTCTGAGCTGTCAGCACAGAGCCCGACGTGGGGCTCGAACTCACAAACCACAAGATCATGACATGAGCTGAAGTCGGATGCTCAACTGACTGAGCCACCCAGGCGCCCCTGCATACTAAATTTTTTAAAGGGCAAATAGGAATAAGTAATATTCTCTGTAAAAGTCTCTCCACCTTCCTATCATTTAACCATTCTTAAATTTCCAGGTTATAACAATTTAAGCTTAAAATCAAGGAATTTATAAAAGTGAAGTACTTAAAAATCTGGATTGTACATAATATTGACAAATAGATTTCTACTTATCATTTGTGGTGTCCTTACTTATAAACTACCTTATTGTTATTTTTTTAATGTATCTGAGTCATTATCCCACTAAAAGCCTAAACTTTTTCATTTAATTCCTTCAGGTCTATAAGTGAAATTGAAGGCCCAAAAATAATATTCTTGAGCTAGGGGTAATCTCCATTAAAGATATTCATAAGCTTAAATAGGCAAATTTATCCTTATTTTATCAATTCTAAAATTCACATTTTTAACTCAATAGCTCAGACTCTGGGGTATTAAAAATACACAAAAATTGATGATCTTCTCTAGTTTACTGAACTGCATTTTTTTCTTTCTTAGTAGTACATAAAATAATGGTGCATCTTATAACTGATGGAAACTTAAATTTGAATAAATACAACTTTGGCGGGCACATGTGGTTGAGTTAGGACTTAGTGACACAGCCTATTACTAGGGTTATTTATGTGGCACTCCCAGGAGTCTGAGTAATGGCTGAAATTATACTATAAAGTTAATGTGGTATATTTTGTCATTTTAATCTGTTCAAATTTAATTCCACAAAGATTTTATAATGGAGTTTAGGGATTTGGAAGGGTAACAAATAGGAATAATAAGTACAAAAGCTCTGAAAATGATTCACTTTCATTTCATATTTGGTGCCAAGTATTGATACTCTCAAACCACAGTAAATTTTTTAAAAAGTCATGTAGTATGCATAGATACAGAATATTCTTCAAGTGGGCTACCACTGAAAACTAAGATACTTCTCATAGCTACTATTCTGTAGACTGGCTAAGTGCCACCTGACAAAATTCAAAACCTCAGCTTGCATAGATAGATCCCTCAGACTTTAGTTTCCTTGTCAAGGGTTATTGAAAATCCTGAAAATAACAGAAAAACTGCTTTTTATTATTTGCCTAATAACACATCAGACATTCTTATATCTCTGTTCTTTTAATCATTCCCATACATGGTTACAAGCACAGAATATAACAGAGGCACTTAGAATTTTTCCTGATAAACAGATTTCCACAAAAATAAAAAGATTTTTAGAAGGAGGTCATTTATGAGTTCCTATTATCTGTTAAATACTATTCTTAGACCTGGGCCATAAAATGAAACATGCATAAAATTCATTTTTTGGCCTGAATATATAAGAGTATTTTTCTTTTGTTACTAAAGAATATATTTCCAAGCTAAGTTACTAAAAGTAAAAAGGTGAATTACCGATCTGGTTTAATGTATCTATTCACATCTATTAAACTTACCACAACATTTTCCAGAATGAGTTCTCCATAGGGCTCAATAGTATATTTTCCTAACAAGTTAGTTAAAAGAATATTGTCTTTTCTCCAGTTAATTGCTGGTGTGGGGATTCCATCAGCCATGCATGGAAGAATGGCTTGTGAATTCTCATTGACCGTATAGTGTACTTCTGTACTTCGGATTCTAGGAGGCACTATGAAGAGTTTTAAAAAGATAGTCATTCATGATGTTGAATTCAAGAATATCCTTATTCACGTTGAAAACTGACACACAAAAGACTCTTGAGGATAATTTTGCTGAAAACAGTAAAATAAAAATCTATGAAGATATTGATTTGTTTGTTATCATAAAAGATGCCTCTTGGAAGAACTTTAATGAATTTGAACTTGTTGAAATTATTCAAAATCAGTTTCTGAATAAGTGACAGAGAACTAGATTAGAAATCTTCAGCTTTTATTTGGCTTCCAAAGTTTTTACTTAAGTTACTTATGCTTATTGCAGTGAAGTAAAACAGACTAGAGCAACAAAACCCCAAAATGCTTCCATGATTTTATAATTCTGGGTTTGTATCACAGACAAGTCGTGAGAACACATTAATCAAAGTCACCAGTCTAAAACATGGTAAAACACTCCCCCCATATTGAATGTCACAAAGTGCTGCAGAAAAAAAAAATTTATTGCGGTATTTCACATGTGTTTCAACAACTCCAAGTACAACCAGGTCATGACAATTCAGCTTTTATACTGTCACAGAGGAAATTTTTGTAGGGATTTCAGAATTCTGTGCAAATATTTCCTATGCCTCAAATTACTCTGAACTGGAATTTAGGCAATACAGAAAGATCAACTGACTATTTTGTGTACTAACAAATACCTCAGGGGACTTGGAACTATGACACTTACCTCTAAATAAAAGGCTTGGAAAGTATTGAGTACTTGGCTCAAAAAGCAAAAATACACTCCCCTCCAAAAACAATGAATTTTGGAATTATTCAGACATATCAGTGAGAAATAGGTAAATTTTAATGGCATTTTTAAAAGTGGCAGGACAAAAGTTGCATTCAGCAAAAATTATTTTTTTGATTATATAAGTAAATATATAAACCTTATATGAATGGCTATACGCACAAACACGGGTAACAGGGAAAACAAAAATGTATCTTGCTGAAAGGAACATCATAAATATTCATTTTTAATTAATTTATACTATATTTTTATTATCTCCTTTATCCTGGCTTCCTTGGGGTTGATATTTCTTTTTTTTTTTTTTTTTTCCACCTATCTCATAGGGTGGGGTTGATATTTCAATTCTGCTATCATTACAAGGTTGCAACATTAGCACATTTACTTCAAGTCATTTTCAAAATGAAAATGTTAAGGCTATGATTTTATATTTGATTTCAACCCTGGCCTACACACCACACATTTTGATATATGGACTCCTTATGTTTATTATTTTCTAAATAATATGAAAATAAGAACATATTCTTTGACCTGCTTGTTAACTGGAATGGTATTTTAAATTTGCCTGGGGTTGAGGTTTTGGCATTAAAAGATTTTTACATGTTTCTATATTTATTGCATTGTAGGCAGGAATTGTGGCTCTATTTTTAAAACATATTAATGACTGCTTTGTTATTTAGTATATAGTCAATTTTGGTAAATTTTCTATAAATACTTAAGAAGGAGAACTATTATTTATTTGAAGCTAAAGAACTAATGTGCACTGATTAGTTCAATTATATTAACTGAGAGGAGGTATAAACCAGAGAAAGTATTTAAAATAACTCATAAATACTGATTTAAAATTTGGGCCATTATTTTTTTTAACTTTATAGTTTATTGTCAGGTTGGTTTCCATATAATATCCAGTGCTCTTCCCCACAAGTGACCTCCACCATGACCATCACCCCGCTTCCCCTTTCCCCCTCGCCCTTCTTCCCTAAGTTATTTATTTATTCAACTAAAAATGTGTCTATATGAAATCATCACTTTAACTATGAAGTTGTAGAAAACTCAAATACACCTGAAAGATAAAAACAGCTTTCACAAATTTTTTTAAAAAAGAAAAAAGCAGAAAATCATCATTATAAGAATTACCTCTAAAAATAGCTGTCGAAGAGTTTAATTTATTGATTGTTTCCTAACACTGATATGAATAGGTAGTTTATCTTTAGTCTTAAAATATACATTAACAACTAAAATATTTTAATGCTGATCCGTAGATATTTTGTTAGTTTTCTGAATACAAAGAAAAAAGGATTTTTTCTATTATAAAAATATACTTGTGAATATTTTACGACTTTAAAATAATAAACCAAATAGATTTCCAACTCTCATTAGTTCACATTATATTTATAATGTAGCTCCTGGGGTGGTTAGTTTTGAGTCAACATCATTTTCAACTTGAGAAGTAAAGCAGAATCATCACAAAACACAAACAGATCCCATAAACAGGATCTATAGCCAAAGTATAAATCCCAATCATCGTAAGATGAGAGGATTACTGGCAACACATTAATTATTTTGGCTCTCTTAACAAAATCTCTCTTTCTCACACACATAATCATAGCTTTTCTTTTGCCCCCACAAATAGCCAGAGCCTACAAATTAGAAGGGTAAGTGTACCTACACACACACACACACACACACACACACACACACACACACACACTTTGGATTACTGGTTTTGCATGGCTTTGACTTTCATCATATCTTTTCTTGGTGGTCTTTTCTCTTTGTCACGGCAATGTAGCAGATTGAAACAATGTTCAACAACCTACCATGGACAGTGAGCTTGGCACTCATGCTGCTTGATCCTGCCACATTCGCTGCTGTGCACGTGTACTGGCCAGCATCATCAGGCTGAGCAAATGCTATCTGCAGGGCCCCAGAGCTGAGGATGCGTTGGCGGACTGATTCCATAATTGCATGGCCATCTTTATGCCAAGTAATGTCAGGTGGTGGGAGTCCATCTGTCTCACATGGTAGGGAGATGGGCTTATCCACGGCAGTGGTATATTCCTTGGGATGGGGGCTAATGACTGGAGGAACTAAAAGATACAAAGTTTATCTTTTTAAAAGCACACACTACAGACTCTAGCAAAGTGAAGTCACACTGAAAAGAAACAAAATCCTGACTTTACCATATTATCGTCGAAGGATCACTACGCTGTTTTCATTGAAAAAGAAAATTCTTGGAGCCACTTTCAGAAAATTAATCTCTACATAGTTAACAAATGTAAATGGTAATCAATTTTAAACAAGGGCATAAACATATATTCCTCAAGTACTACATGCCTAGAAAATAGAAAATTTAGGTTGTGTCAACAGGGGCATTTTCTCCAACATATTCTATTATGTGATTCACTTCAGCTACCTAAACTTTCAGAATAGACCCCTTCAAGGTTTAAAAATCATTCAACTGCTGAGAGATACTTTTATTCAAGTATTTCCTACAGTGGTTAGTGTCTCAAATACAGTCTCCATATTTAACAAAGCACTGTTTGAATGTTGAATAAATAAATAAATGAATAGATTATGAAAAAGAATTATACAGATAAAACTCTTCCCGCTTTTTCAGAAAGCTATGGGAGAGCTTATGATAAGGTATTCTTTTCCTAGTGATTACAGTACGTCGGTTACCACTTAGGGATTGGCCTGGATATTTTGTGGAGCCTCAAAGAAATATTAAATAATTATCAGAAAACAATCAAACACAAACAAGGAACAACTAATCACAAATACACAGGAAAGAAGGGAGAGGATGACCCACTTGTGTCAAAGCAAGTCCAGAGACAGTGAGGGGTGCTGAGGACAACAATGACAGTAAAAATATCCTTTCAAGCATGTGCAGGCAAAAGCCACAAAGAACAAAAACTACTACCTATTCAAGAAAATTGAAGACAGCAACAAAGCCAACAATATTCGGTGTTACCATATACTGACTGAGAAATGGAATCAGAAATGAGATCTCAGAGCTCCACTGAGCCAAGCAGTGCTCTGTGCATAGCAAGTCCTGGGGTCCTAGAACTATCTGCTGTGTCTCTAGTGGATACGTGTCTCATGGAGACACGGTCAACCATGTAGAGACAAAAATTTAAGATACACTACTGGTGATAAGTAAAATAAAATCAACAAGTTGTGAAAAAATACAAATAACCATATTAAAATTATTTATATCAGCCGACATTATTTGGTTGGGCTGGTACTTGCCATTATATACTGTATCTGCAAGCAGAGAGATTTGGTTCAGAATTGTCATGTCTCTAAAGCATGCAGTTATCTCTGGTTGGTTTTGAATGTTAAAATGCTATTAATCACTTACTGTGTTTCTTTGTCCCATAATTGCTCAGATTTTAATAAATTTTAATCAATTAGTGAAGGAAAAAACCCCTCCTATATGGAACTGTTCTTTCCATGATCTCCATGTTGCCAAAACCAACAAATATCTGTTGGTCCTTATCCCAAAGGACCTCTCACTTGCATTCAACAAATTGTCCACTCCCTTCTTCTTGAAACGTTCTCGTCTCCTAGCCTCCATGCAGCTTTCCTCCAACATCTCTACCTGCTCCTTCATATTCTTTTCCGGCTTCCTCTCTTTTCTCAGACTGTTTCTTAAACAATGCACAGTCCCGGGTCTTTGTCCTTACCTTTTTTCTATCCAAATTCTGATCCAGTCTTGTGGGCTGAAATACACTGATTACTTCCAAATTGATATCTTATACTACACTTCTCCCCTGAGCTCTGGATCCATAAATATTCAACTCAATTTGATATCTCCACTAGGATTTCTAATAGATTCCCACATCTAACAGGATCAATCAGAAATAATGTTTTCCTTCCTCTAAACCCAATTCCTCCCTTGAACCTTGGCGCTATCATCCATTCATTAGCTCAAGCCCAAGGCCCAGGAAACATCATTAATTCTTCTCTTTTCCTAACCTCCAAAATCTGATTCATCAGCCATCCTGGCAGTTAACATCTCCAAAAGTATCTTAAATCCATCACTTTTTTCACTTACCCCTGCAACTTACACAGCCGCTCCCGCTCCCAGCCTGTAACACCTTGCCAGGAGGACCTAGAGAGTTCCTCCAGCTCTAGTCTTGCCCCTTCTCTAAACCAATACCTACACAGCAGCAAAAGAGAGCTTCCTAAAGCCAAATAAGCATCATGGTCAAACCCTTAGAAGGCTTCCCACTGTATAGAGTATAACCTTTGTGTGGTCCTTCTGACCTTCCATGCATTGGCCAACTTTCCTTCCCATGTTGCCAGCTTTCTCCTTCTTCCTCACTCTCTACACCACACTGGCATGCTTCTTTTCTTACTCTTTCCTCCCTTGGGGCCACTGCACGTGCTGCCCTCTCTCCCCTGGACACTCTGCCACCTTTGCATGGCTCACCCTAGCTCATCATTCAGGTCTCAGCCTAAATGGCACCCCTTCAGAGAAGGCTACTTCTTAAAGCCTACTTTAACCACTAAGGTAAAGTGATCCCTATGTTTCCCCATTATTCTGTCTCAGCCTTTTTTCCCCTGCTTAACACATGTCAGAATTTCTAATTATTTCATTTATTTGGTAGTTTAGTTCTTTCCTTTTCCACACTATAAGGGGAGCATCATGTCTATAATGTTCAGTGTATTTCCACTTATTATTCCAATAAACATTTGTTGAGAAAATGTTGAAAAATATAAAGAAATTAGTTTTACAATATGCAGTTAAGTCAGCTTTACTACAGTCATTAATCCACCATAAGAAAATCACACTATAAGGAAATTCAAAATCAGCTAATGCAAATCCCATAGCTCAGAACCTACTTCCAGGTGTCTTCTTCACTCACAAAAACAACGTATGCAAATATGAATATTATGCCCAGATATAACAGGTAAGTGTGAAAAAACCCTTTGTCTACAGAATAATTTTTGCCTGTCTAATGGCTTAACTGCAATTATGATTTTTTTGTTTCATGGTTTTTTTATTTATGACTTCAAAAATTATGATTTGTTTTTTGAGTAGATATTATAATGTAGTGTTTCATAATATATCCAATGTAGCATTATGGAGAAAATGGTTTTAAAAATCACATTAATTATGTGCCACCATGAAATAGGTGCCAAATGTAAGTTCACACAAGTCCAAAATTACCATGAGATGCTCAGTTTTCTTACACTAGCAATGATCCCCTAATACCCCCCAAAATTAACTTTTCTTCTTTATAAGAGTGATAGAAAAACGCACCATATAATGTAACCTCAAACTGTTGAGACCTATGGCAGCATCATTATTGTGGATGCATGAAATTTGGCATACATTGTTACAAGCATCTTTGCAATGAAGACATAGAGATGAATTATTTAGGTACCTTGAACATTTAACTTGATTTTGCCTAAGGCTGTACCAGCTGGATTCTGAGCCACACACATGTAAGTGCCAGCATCTTCTCTGACAGCTCTGGAGATCTGCAAGCCGCCACTAGGAAGAACTGCATGACTTTTGCCTACATCGCAATTATGAAAGCAGGGTGAAAAGAATTTTTATTAAAATTTTTTTCCATTAAAAGGGCATACTGACTTCTTAATTATAAAACACTAGTTTGCTGTGATTTTCTTGATAGAAACATGGGTAGGTACCTGAAGTGATGACATTGATGCCTTCTTTTTGCCAAGTAATGAAAGGACTGGGTGTCCCTGTTGCTTCACATGGTAATAAAACTGGATTGTTTATAATGACGTCTAGGTCACTTGGCTGAGGCTGAATGACTGGAGGCTCTGTAAGAACCGATCAACAGAAAGCAATGGCAGCAGTTAGTGGCAGGAACATCTGAAGTGCAGCAGTTAGTGGCAGGAACATCTGAAGTAGCCATGGGTTAAACATGCCCAGAGTCTTATTTCCAAATGTTTACTGATCTGATTGTCCTAGGCAGAAGAGAATATTGACCATAGTACATTTTTTGAGTCTTGCCACTGTAGGCAGTTTCCATTAGAAGCAGCAAGGGCGCCTGGGTGGCTCAGTTGGTTGAGCGTCCAACTTCGGCTCAGGTCATGATCTCATGGTTTGTGAGTTCGAGCCCCACATCAGACACTCTGCTGTTGGTACAGAGCCTGCTTTGGATCCCCTGTACCCTCCCTCTCTGCACCTCTCTCGCTCGCTCTAGCTCTCTCAAAAATAAATAAGACATTTAAAAAAAACCTAGAAGTAGGAACAGATTACAGAAATTCAAGAAAAAAATTATTTAGGGGTTGTTCTGTGTGGTTTGTCAACTGTAGGGTTTGTTTTTTTTTAGTCTATTGACTAATACCTATCAATCTTTCATATCCCCCAAGATATTACCGGGTTGCAGAACTCTAGACAGTACATCCTTTCAAGAATAAACATGACTTGAAGGAAAAACAACAACAAGCTTTTAATTAGTAAGTAACCTTCATACCCTGGACACGAAGGGTCACGTGTCGATGCGCAGAACCAGCTGCATTCCTGGCGACACAAGTGTATCTTCCAGCATGGTTGAACTGAGTGGCAGATATTTCAATTGCTCCTAAAAAGGAAAAAGTTTTTATGCACAGTGCATCCATTTTTCTGCAACCATTTTTCTGGTTCGATAAACTATGTTTCTCTGATTTTGTGTTTTCATCCCCATAGCACAGTGGCGCTTGGCTTATATGCATACTTGCACCCCCTGAAGTGCCTAACATAGTGCCTTTTGATCATCATTAATGGTTTCATTTAGGTAACATTTACATACCATAACATTCACCCAATTGAATGTACATTTCAATCAGTGATTTTTAGTATATTTACAGAGTTGCACAACTATTTTAGTATATTTACAGAGTTGCATAACTATCACAATCTAATTTTTAGAACATTTCTATTACCCTAAAAAGAAATCTCATTCTATTTATAGTCACTTCTCATTCCCAACCCCAGTGCCAGGCAGTCACTAAATCTCTTCTCATTCTCCATATATTTGCCTTTTCTGAACATTTAATGCAGTTGCAATCATACAGATGTCTTGTGTCTGCTTTCTTTCACTGTGAACTGAGTTTCTGAGTTTCATCTGTTGTAGCATGTGTGAATCTTTTGATCTTTTTTACTGATAACAGTTTCGTTATGTGGATTATCCATATTTTGTTTATTCATTCACCAGTTGATGGACATTTGGATTGTTTCTCCTTTGTCTACTGTGCATAATGCTGTATGACCATTTGCATGCAAGTCTTTGTGTGGACATGTTTTCATTTCCTAGGAATGGAGCTGCTGGGTCATATGGCAACTCTGTTTAATATTTTGAGAAAGTTCCAAACTGTTCTCTTAACACAATACCTTGTGCTGAAGGGTAATTTCTATTTTATGATTTTAATTGCTACCAATCTATATGGGTTTCTGAGACAGCCAAAATACTTCGCTTTGAAAGCCAAGTTCTTCTGTGAGAATGATCTTCCATTATTTCCCTTCTATTGAGAAAATGAATTTTCTTAGAATAATATGCATAGATGCATAAAGCCACGGGATGTTAGTTGCTACTTTAGTTTATCTCTAGTGTTCCTTCCCAATGTAGGGCATGAGTTTTCAGAAACACCTAAGTGAATTACCTATATTTTCATTTAGGTAAATTTTTTTTCTCTTTCAATACATAAACTTTATAATAAATGATGGATGCTACCACTCTCAAAACTTATCCATCCTAGCACTTATCACCCAGCCTTCCCTACTGGCTCAATTATAAAAACCTTGAAAACAAGAACCCTCTTACTTTTATATCCTCAGAAACTCAGTGGAGTCTATAACTTATTTTAGGCACTAAATGTTTGTTAAGTGAATGGAGATTCTATTTGGCCAACGGAAGGAGTATGGGCTCACTCAAAGGCAACCTGTGAATTGTAAAAACCTTAGCATCAGTAAATATGGACATAAAATTCCAATGATCATACTTATTATATTCAGTTATTGTTATTTTGTTTCCAGATTGTTTTTTCTCTCCTGTTCTCTAATTTCCCTTGCCATCTAACTGCCTTCCCCCCCAGGCACCTAAGTCTAGGAATGAAAATGTATTTTATTCTTTTATTTTGGTGAAACGAAAGGCCAGGTGAAGACAGCCATTCATGATTAATCTAATCATAGATATGTAATCACTGAGCTTGGTCTTACCTGAGGACAGAATTCTATAACCATCTCCCCTGGGAAGTAGTCTTATCCCATTTTTTGTCCAGTGGATTGAGGGAAATGGGACTCCCGAAGCAGTACAGGTAATCACCGTTGGGGCATGTTTGGTTACTAGGAAGTCTGTAGGCTCATCAGCTATGGAAGGTGGAACTAAAACAACAATAATGACAAGAATAAAGTACACATTTTCAACTCTTCCAGATTTCTAAACCCTTATCATACATCCTTCTGTTCCTACACTGAAAGTGAATGTTAGGTAAGTGGAAAAGGAAGCCCTCTTGTGAACTAGTGGAATGATGAAATGTATCATTATAGTAACTATCAATCCATACAGTAAGCCAGTTCTACCTTGGACAGTGAGATCCATAGTCCTCTTATCCTCTCCGGCATCATTTGTCACGGTGCACTCATAGGTTGCAGTATCATCCACAGAAGGGGAAATAATTACTAGTGAACCTGAAGAAAGGAGCCTAGAAGAAAGATTTCAAAGCAATGATGTATTGTATTTTTCATAAATGTTGGTTCAACATGGTACCATCTTGTGAATTGAGGGAAATGGAATTCTTTCCTCATGTTAAAATGAGGAGTCTCTCTGATACTTCATATATCAGACTTTCTGATATGGGCAATGGGTTAATAGAGCCCTAACCTTGAGATTTATAGGAAGCTGTTGGGTGGATTGTTTGAAGAGGGCATCTTGCATTTTCTGAATGCTTCTATCATGATCAACCATGCTCTCCTAAGTGAAATACAGTAAAATGTGCACACTGATGATAGCTATTGTTTATTGGGCATTGAATACATTCTGGCACCATCTCAACCAGTTCATATAAACTATCTCTAAATTTCACAATAGCTTTGTAGATTGGCATTTGGTTATTTCCATTGACAGACAGGTAATTACAACTCTGTCTGTCTTGCATGTTTCCCTACTTCACATGTCTCCTTGCATGTGCTGGAAATCTTAGAGATGCATAGTACATACATCAAGAAGTCTTTCTTCTGATGTCTAATCAATTAAAAACCAAAGTTATCTGGATCACTTCAAATATTGAGGAGCTTTAATAAATATACATATATTATTCTAAGTAAATCTAAATAAAATCTCTCTTTTCTTACTTCAAAGTATGTGCTGATGGAATAAAAATGATTTGCTTTAATGGAAATAACATTTGACATGCTTTTTTATTCAATGATACTGTATATTTTCCACATAGTGTATATCTTTAAGTCACTAGACCCCCGGTACCCAAAGACTAAAAGGGTGAGAAAGAGAGAGAAACAATAGAATTCCAAGTGAAACACTCCTAGTTTCATATTTCCTGATGTATCAGAATCGATTGTTGTCAATGTAGACCTACAAGAACATTCGTTTTTAGTATTATGGCAAATCCTTAGACAAGATATCTATCCATTAACTTAATTGAGATAAAAGAAATGATGTTCATCTAAAATGTCAGAAATTCCTAGTGATTTATAGGTTAGCTTTTAAAATACATACCCTGTCATATTATGAGCTACTGGAAGTAAAGCCAGAAGAATGCAAAAAATTGGAGAAAATGATGTGTTCCCTTCCTCGACATGCTATCAAATACCTAAGTGGTATTTCAAGGTTCAGAATTTTATTTTTTATTCTACAGATACAGCCAGTATTAATTTTACAGATTAGTTTTCCTTTTACATCAAATGATGTTTTAATTTGTTGTCTTTATAAAATTCTAAAAGGTGCTAAAAAATAAAGCGGAATAGGAATCTAATCTTGTAGATCTCTCTGACCTGCATCCATAGGGCTTATGAATGGAGAAGTTGAACCTATAATTCAAAAAAAGCTTTTAGGTTGAGAAACTAATTTCACATTAAGAAAAAATATATACTCTATATACTAGCTAATTCTTCAGACTTTATATATATATGCATATGCTGTCCCCATTGATAGAGATGAAATGTTAATTCTTTTTAAAATTATGTTTCTAAATAGTACATAGGGGTTTTCAATTAAATTATTCCTTACCTATATGAATTCTGATTTTGATCCACATTAAGAAGATGCCCATTTTTCTTCCACCTGATTGATGGTTTTGGTATCCCAGTAGCCTCACAAGCCAGAGTAGTTTGAACATTTACTGTTACAGTTATGTTGGCAGGACCTGGAGCAATGGATGGAGGAACTAAAACAAAGTCAACAAATAAGAGGAAAAGCATTCAGCAAATAGTATGCCATTTGAAGTATTTCTGCCGGACTGAAATTAATCACTGGTAACTTGCCCCATAGTTACAAACCCAATAAGACTCTGTGAATTTAAAGAGTGTTGTGATGGTGCTGGCTGCAATGAGGAGAAAACATGGATTTTGCCTGTTCACAAGAGAGTGTAGTACATTCACATAGCCCTGGATATCAAGGTCTTTATGATCTCACTGGTTTAAGCTATCAAAGAACATTTAACCCAAAGATTAGATGCCGTTCACAGAAATATATTTACCATGGACCTGTAAGTCTATTCGCCTACGGTCTGTTCCAGCAGCATTTGTAGCCATACATAAATATCGCCCGGTATCTGTGACATGTGCTGACTGGATATGAAGGAATCCATTTTCCAAGATGGAGTATCTACAAGAAAGATCACAAGCAAAGTCCCTGGAATAAGCCTTTTCTGATTATTTGCATTTTGACAGAATATTTTACAAGACTTATACTTAAATCCATTTTTTTTTGTTTTTTTCCTGCTTTAGAAATTTACAATACTGTGGGTGGAAAAAAGGGATATTCTGCAAAAGTGCATAGCAGATGGACTTGTGCTCTTGGATCAATTATAATCATTATGTTTTGGACATAAGCCTTACGATTATGCTTTTAAAATAGTATGTGTTGGTTCTCATATGAAGATGAAGAGACCAATATTAAATATAACAAGACCAAAATAATACATTGGAAAAAAGATTCAAGACTTTATATTTCAGTTAGTACAGTATTTTTCATCCTTCTCCAGAATTGTTACCTTGCATGACTTGCAGATAGAACAGCTCCATCCTTTCTCCATGTTATCCTTGGGGTCGGCACACCCTCAGCAAGGCATTCCAATACAGTTGACATATTTAAGTGAATGACAAGACTCTGGGGGCCACTCTTTATGTTTGGAGGAACTGTTCAAGAGAGGCATGTGGAAAACTTCATTCATATTAATAACACAGCCCAAACTAAGGCTCTGAAGAGGTAATACATGGTTAGCTTTGAGTCAAAGGTACAGCTTTGCCTGTGGCTAATTCAGGTTAGTATAAATAGAATTGGGATTTAATTCCTAAAGTCCTACTCAAGATACTCTGTGTTGGAAAATAAAGTACAGATGGGGGGAAGGAGGTTTTAAGTCCCTGATACGGTGTGTGAAATCTGGCTTTCCAGGAGAGACGCTTGAATAAAAATTAGCTCTGGTCTGATGCAAATTAAAGATGATATTTCTTATTTCTCTTTGGCCAAATAATGGTCAGGGAATGTTAACACTGGAACAGCTTCACTTTAAATAAAGAACAGAAAGTGGGACGGTCTAATGAAAAGCACATCTGTGATTAATCATGCAAGTCTCAGAGTATGTATTTTATTAATCGTTGAGTTCATATGGGAACAGAAAACTTGGATTTTAACTTTAGTATTAGAGCTATTAGTTGTGTAGGTCACCCAATATTCTGTAAAGCTTCATATATTAACCAAAGACACTATTATGGGGGAAAGTCTGTATTATCTCCCCCCCAAATTGGCAAATTGTAATGTTTAGATTTTATATTTGAGAAAATCACAGTCTTGCGGCAGTCTCTGCAGCACATACACACCCAACACCAATATCAATAGAAGTGAACTAAATAATGGACCACCTGTCATCCAGAGATTCAGTGTAACTTTCTCCATGGCTCTGGTCTGAATGACACAGAACATCAGGATATGCTGATAACAACTGGACATATATTATCCTCTAAGATAATGTACCTTTAATTAATTTTTCTGAAATATCATTTGAATATAGCCATAATACAAATACTACATGTTGTCTTTTTCAAAAAATAAGATAACCACAAGAATTCATTTAGTGTGCTCACAAGGAACAAAAATGTTATTTCTTCGAATGCCCTTGGCTAAATTTTTAAATTGTGAAACAATGGTTAACTTTCTTACCATTTACAGTGAGAATAAATTCTCTTGTAGTCTTTCCTGCAACGTTGCTGGCCACACAAGTATAATTGGCTGTATCACTTAGATCTGCATTATTAATTTGCAAGTATCTCCCTCCAGAAAGGATTCGTACCCGAGGGCTTGCCTGGATTCCACAAGTAAAATTTACCATTAAAATGTCAGGAAAAGAGAATAAAATATTACTTATTAACAGCAAAAAGTAACTATAGTGAACTGTGGATTGCGTGTCTTCCAGTATGCTTTATTTGCTCCCCCTACCGTTATCCTGGGATCCAAAACCCTTGGGAACTATTTCTATGTTTGCCTAAGGCAAGGGCACAATCAATGTTCCCAGTTCTCCTGGCCACAATGATCCACTCAAGGATGGGCAGCTGGGCCCCTGAGAGCTCTCTGCAGGACTGTGTTGGAAGTGTTGGGGAGTCAGATGTGTTCTTTTCATTGGTATCTGTTAGTGAGGATGACATAGCCTGGTAGTGGTCTGATCACGTTGTGAGGACAGCCTGCTCTGAATCTAAAACAAAGCAAGCAGAACTGAGATTCAGAGAAAACATATCATAGATGCTTGATTATGTGAGAAGAATATCTGGATCTAGTAATACCTAAGACCTGAAACCTAAGATCACCAATTACTGTAGGTAATAAATGCCTTTAAATAATTTTTAAGTTGATTTGAGTTCAATTCTGTCATTTACAACTGAAAGTTTCATGACTTAAATTAACTTTGCTTAACTTCTAGGAAACAATGGTCCTTTAACATTTAAAAAATAAGTAAATAAATGATTTTAATCCACAAATATTTGTTAAGTATTTATTTTGTGCCCAGGTATGGGAACAAGAATTATCAAAATATAGTGATAATGAAACCAAATTTCTGCTATTAAGTCCAATTGGGAAAATAGATGTAAAGAATTAATTTTGTATAAAGATTCATGATGTTCATAATCATTAAAAATTTCCAGGTAGCATCAAAGACTGATATTTTCTGGTTGCATCAAAGAAGGAACTACTTCAGGGGTGGCATAAATAAGATTTTTCTGCCGAATGGGCTCTGCCCCAGATAGATATACCATTGACCTTTGAACTGCATGGGTCCACTTACATGTGGATTTTTTTTTTTGATAAATATAATTCAGTACTGTACAGTATTGTCTCTTCCTTATGATCTTGTTAATAATGTGTTCTTTTCTCTAGCTTATTTATGTAAAAATAGAGTACATAACATATAAAATATATGTTGATTGGCTGTATTAATGGTAAGGCTTTGGGTCAACAACAGATTATTAGTAAAGTTTTTGGGGGAGTCAAAACTTATGTGCATATTTCTGACTACATGGAAGGGTTATTGCCTCTCACCTCCATGTTGTTCAAGGGCTAACTGTATATTTCAAATGAAAAGAGTTGTTCATACTAAAATATGCAGTTTAGCTCTTTATCTTCCAAGGTCATGTATTTTCTTTAGGCCTTTCATTGCTATAGGAGCTATTAGTGATGAACTTTTATTACCTTTGATAAGAATAAGTGATTTCTCAAACATACACAGTAAGTTCTATAAAATATCTATTTTTAATTTTTATATGGGTATACCAGGTTTCTCATTAATAAAAAAAATCAGAGTTGATTCTTAATAATGTTTTTGTTCCATGAATATCAGTAAGTTCTGCTAATTCATCAAGCCTCCTACAATTTTCTCTGGTTTCTTTCCATTGGTCACCAGTGATTCTTCCAAATTTGACTTCTTTCCTCAGATAGAATCTCATTCTCTGTCGATGATCTTGCTTCCTACTCCATGGAGAAAATCAAAGCCCTGTGCCTGCAGTTCTCCCCTCCCCCTTAACTTACATATGAATGTAAAGCTTCCCATCTCTGTGGAAAAACATCAGCCTTTCTGTCCAAGGGTGATTTCTTCACCTATGACCAGGGTCCCATTACTTCTCCGTCCAACACATGTTATCCTATAAACTTCTCTTTCTCTCTCTTATATCTTCAATTTCTTACGTATCCAAGTCTTTTATATATTTAAAGAATAGCCCATAATTATTTCCATTTCCTCTTCTTCCTTAACTCTCCCAACAATGGTAACCTACCTTCTCCTTTGATTACTCTATTGAAGAACCATGGTTCAGATCTTTAATTATTTCTGTGTATTGCGAAGTCATGGACACAACTTAATTTGTATCTTAGCATGCTCTCTGTTAATCACTCCCTCTCTTTTCCTTGGCTTTTAGTACACCAATGTTTTCTGTATTTAATCCTATCTCTGAGTCCTCCTTCTCAGGTCTGTTCATCTCTTTTTCCTTTGCTCACCTTGTAATTATCAGTGTTGCTTATGTTCTATTCTCATTTACAGATTTTCTCACATTGAATACTTTCTGGTCAACTTCATACAAACCTATGGCTTCAACAACTGGTCATAGTACAGAGGACTACCAAGTCAAAGACATTTTTGATGAAATAGGGACCCATATTTCTTAGTACTTTTTAGAATCTCCACTTGGATAATATATCAGTCATTCAAACTCAAAATATCTGAAACTGAATTCATCTCTTTTTCATAACCGTTGAACTCACCCTGTCCCGGTACTAACATCACTTGGTCATAGCTGGGATTAGTCTAAACTTCTCCATCATCAACATTCACCCAGTCTCTATCTGAACACCTAATAGTTTTGAGTAAAAGGCACATATGGGAGATAAAACTATGGAGAAAGTGTCAGAGCATGAAAGGTCTCATGGCCTAAGCTGGGTAGTTTAACCTGGATCCTGAAATCTATGGGGAATCATAAAAGGATTTTAATCAAAGTCTCCCTCAGCCACACCAAGCTACTTGCAGTTCCTAGAAGAACAGCATTCCTTTTCCTGAAATGGCTTGGTAGATGTTATTATATATCATTAGAATTCCCTTCTTCTTCCTCACCCAACATCTACTCATCATTTAAAACTGAATTTACCCTTTCCAAGAGGCTCCCCTGAGCTGTCCTTTACCCTGAAGTCTGAATTACTAGCTTCTCTTCTGTTTTCATAAAATACTACATAAACATTGTTCTAACATAAGAGTTGTATCCATGCTATAATCTTTGGTTTACGTCTGTCTTTTCAAGTAGTCTCCGAGCTCCCTGAAGGTCAAGACTACTCTCAGGAGCAATTATAATGCCTACCATTATAGTAGGGGCACAATAAATAGAGAAACTGAGGCACATGAATATTAAGTGATACCCGTGATAATTTAGCATGTAAGTAACCCCCAGTTAGAATCCAGTCTGCTTTTGGTCCCTTGGTGTGGTTTGGTGGTGGTAGAGTTCTTCTGCCTTAGGTGTTAGGGGACTTAATCTTCTTTTATAATTAGACACAATTAGCACAGTAAGTTATACTAACAGGATGAAGAGGAACAAAAGGGGAAAAAAGAGTAAGTAACAACTAGGGTAGAAACAATCAGAGCATTCAAAGTCAAGGCTTTGAACCAATACTAAAAGGCAATTTAGGATCCTGGGCTGTGACACTCAATGACAGCAGACAGATATCACATGAGAGTGGGAAGCTTTAGAAAGCCAGAAAGAGTGTTCTTCAAGGGTTCCAGTCCTATATTTCTGGCATCCAAGGTTATCACCTAGATTCTGGGGGTCCCTCCTGAGGTCCTGGGTTTATTCCAGAAAAATTCAGTAAAAGGTTTGTCCAAGACACTTAATAGGACAGATCAGTTCTTTTGAGACTCAGATGATTTCTTCCCTCTCAAGTAAAGAAATAGCTGAGTGTTTCAAATCCAATTTAATCCATGGGCTCCAGGAGATCCACACTTGGGACAATTTACAGAGTGTCTGAATCAAAATACCTGTCTTTTGACCCATTACTAGGTATTACCTACTCACACAAAGGTTGAGAAAAGAAGATTGATTAAAAGACTGTGCCCACCCCTGCAATGTTGAGTAACAGCTTCATGTTGTTTGGCTTTGTCTACCTAGCAAAGACTTCTCAGAATGGATTTGTGGAATTTAGGAGGATTTACCTGTAACCGATCTCCATTTTTAAGCCAAGTGATTACAGGTGGGGGCACTGCATCTGATTTGCATTCCAATGTCACTTGTCTATTCCGTAACACAGTGAAATCCTGGGACTCAGCAGGTCCAGCAATATTAGGGGGTACTAGGTATGAGAACAAACATGTCAGAGGCTTTCAATAAACAAGATATTAGATGATCTGCATTATCTTAGGTTTTCACCAAATGTTACTTCTGTTATGTAAAGTAAGAGGCATAAACTTAAAATATTATGCATTCAATTTATGGTACAGATGATTACAAATGGTAGACATCGTTTTAAGCCTTACTCTGTACTTTCACACACATAGAGTAACGACATTCTTCCAAGAATCACATGGATGACAGGATAAGTAATGTGACATTACTATCACCATTTGATAGGTCAAGAAACTAAGGCACAAAGAAAGGATTTCTTGTCTTGGTTCGACACTTGGTAATGATTTTCTCTGAATATCAGATTTCAAAACTAATAAATGAGGGTCAGTCCATCATAACATACAGAAATATATATACTTTCTCAATATTCAGAAATGTATCTTTTTGTTAAAATGTTTTCATTTATTTTTGAGAGAGAGAGCGAGCGAGAGCGAGCAGGGGAGGGGCAGAGAGAGAGGTGGACAGAGGATCTGAAGCACTGACAGCAGAGAGCCTGATGCAGGGCTTGAACTCACGAACCATGAGATCATGTCCTGAGCTGAAGTCAGATTCTTAACCAACTGAGCCACCCAGGCACCCCAGAAATGTACCTTTTAATGTGACTTGTCAATTAATGGTAGGCTTAATTTGTGTGGAGGGCTGGTAAGAGAGGGGGATTTCCTAAATAACAGACAATTTGCATTGCCTGGTCATCTAGGCTATGAGAATGAAATAAATATTTCCTTTTTGTTTTTTTTAATGTTCCTTTCCATAAAGAGTAATTCCCATCTCTATGTTGAAATATATTGGCCAGAGTTTAATTGGCCCAACTTTTCCAGAAGGTAATTTGGCAAGAAATTTTCAAAGCCTTAAACATGTGTGTTTGTGTCTGTGCATAATCAAGCAAGTGTACTTACAGAAATTTATCAAAATAAAATAATTAAGAAAACAGGCTAATATGTATGCACAAAGATGTCTGTAACAGTATTGCTTATACTCATGAAAAGAGAACAGCTTAAATATCCAAACATAGGGAATGGGTTAAATAAATGATGGTATATTCATAAAATGAGGCACTAGGCCATTACTAAAAATTGTTATAAAAATATGCTTTTTGATATCTAAACATGTTTATCATACCATTAAGAGAGATGAAAATGAAGTTAAATACTACATGTTGTATGATACATTTCTGTGACAAAACATCTGTATGCAAAAGGACGTTTGTGTGGTAAGACTAGGTGACATTTTCTTCCTCATCGTAATTTATATCCTATGATTGTATATCAAGAACTATGAATTATTTGGGCAGGAACGAATATAAGTAAGTCAAAAAGCCCACTGAAGTATTTTCAAGAAGGACTTGATCAGCCAAATATAAGAATCAGATTTGCAAAATGCATATTTCCTTATGCATAAACATATCTTATGATGTACTATGGAGTTGCCTATGTTCCATAAATTATGGCTTCTAATTAGCTCTATGATAGATTGCAGGAGATTTTGCCAAATTTACCATGTACTCTCACTAAGTATTCTTTATCATCATCGCCTGCAGTACTGGATGCCAGACACGTATACCTTCCTGTATCCTCTACCTGCAAAATCCAAAGAAATGAATTACACAGTGTTAACTTGTCAGTTTCAGTGATGAGAGTAAGTATTCACTAGAATGAATATGGAAGCCTCACACAAAGCCAGGTATCATTTAAGAGAGTACAACCATTAAAATTTAATAAACTGTTTTAACATTTGGGATTAGCATCCTGGTGGTGAGCACTGCTTGGTGTCTCTATCATATGTGAAACTATGTTTTAACAGAGTTTCAATATTTGATCTCAGAATATTTGCATGTTAGGTATATTTAATGATCGCAGAAAAGGCAGCTATATGTAGGACCCCTCACCATACATGACAGACTAGATAATACAATGTTTACTGAACCAATCAGTATTTATGGATGTAAATGGTCGACCTAAAAGTTCAATTGGCATCTTCCTGAAGAAAATAAAATACAATTTAAGTAATCAAATAAAATAAAATATGAGATTATTTAAATAAAGTATGTTAATGCCACATTTTGAATCTACCTTTAGTAAACATGGTGAAACAAAAGAGCTGTATTATATAATCTGGCTGTAAATAGTGTCAGACTGACAGAGTAATCTACTAGTATCTGACTAAAACCAGAAACATTTCTTTAAAAAACCCTGTGCATACTTTCCACTGAAAGTGTGAGCCTTCCTTCAATATGTTTGACATTGTGTAGACACAGCCCATGCTTACGTACACATAAAATATACTCTGGAAAACAGATCATCTTACTTTTGTGAAAAATGTATTTTGGGAAAGCAGAAAAATCCTGTTTTCATTTATTTTTACTGCTTGAACATTCCTAGAATATTGTGAATTTTTGAATTCTTTCATTCAAAATTGACTTTTAAGTTATGGAAAAATTTTTTTGTAGGCTGCAAAAACTCCTTTGAAAAATTTAAGACTAGTATGTTTGCAAAAATACTTAAATACAACTTTAAGAAGAATGACACTCACATAGTCCTTCAGTTAAGAACTCAAAATGATGTACCACTGCCTAGAGAATAATTTCTGAATTTCCCATCAAATGTCTAAAACCTTTAAAAATCAATTTTTCTCTATCAAGTCATTTTATTCCCAATTAATTTTGCTCACCCCCAATTGCTTTGACTTAACCAAACTTGAACTATCACTCATGTCTACTCTTAAATCTTACCTCCTCCAATAAATATTTCCTCACCACCTGTGCCCTTCTGGATGCCTACAGTCATTATTTTTAGCTGCATTTTTCTAAACTGTGTTTTGTTTATAGAGGATTTGAAAAGTTACAGTTAATCAGATTTCTCTAGAGCAGTATTTTGTAGAATTGTTGACACTATGTGCCAGTCACAGTTGTATGTCAGAGTTGCATACACGAAAAGACAAAGTTCAGATAAGTGAAATTTAATGTAATAAGTGCTATAACACAGGTATGTACAAAATGTTGTGAAAACACAAAGGGACAGAGGAACTAAGATCAGTCTTGGGACTTGATAATATTTAATTTTCTACTTTGAAAATGTCTTGAATGTTTTTTTTTTATTGTTTCTTTTCCTAATTTTATCATGTGTGTAGTTTTATATCCTCTAAACACCTGGAAACTTCAGGAAGGCTGAGACATGTTTTATGTATTATGTTTGTATTCTCCACAATAGCTAGTGCATGTGGGTCACCATCTTCACTCTGTGGCATCTTTGTCTCCTTTTGTTATAACTCAACTACATAATGTTTTCATTTCAGACCTACTGTGATGTGGCCTTAATCTTCATTTTAGGCTTTATTTACCATTATTCTTTTGTATTGATAATTCTATTCCACAGAGTTTCCTGTCTCTTTATGATACAAAATTCTTTGGGCTCCTTTATCTGCTGAAATTATAATATTCAAGGGTTTTCATTCAGTAAGAGGTTTGACAGTTTAACTCGAGTTTCCTCTGAGTTATTGCAATGATTGATAGAAAAGAGAGGAATGGAACATGTGTTCTCCTTGATATTAGAAGCCAGAAATGTGCTGAGTTCCACCAGTAAGGCTTTTGACCCCAACGTAGGATTGAGACCCAGTTCGATCACTGAACTTGTCATACAAGTACTTAATCTCTCTGTGCCTGTTTCTGGCTGTGTAGAGTGGAAATAAAGACATTGCCTCACAGAGTTGTCATGAGAGTCACTGGTGTGAGAGAGCCCAGAGCTGAACATAGGACTGACACAGTGGACAATTTATAATGCTTAGCTCTTTTTTTCTACCTCCCTTTCCTGCTTCTTTTCTCAGTGAAAAAGCACACCGAATATAATTAAATAATTTGTTATTCCAGGTTTAAAGAAACAACGATTGTGATAGTAACAATAGCAGCAAGAAAAACAACAATTCCATCTAACTCTATTTAACGTGACTACATGCCTACGGCACCAGTCTAGGCACATCATGTTAGATGATCTCTGAAATCCTCAAGGGTAGGAGTTAGGTATTATTACTATTTTTATCCCAAAGTTACAGATGAGGGTATTAGGGCACAGATGGAGAATATCTGTAATATAAGGTTTGTCTTTGTTAGTAAAACAGAAGATTGTTATAGTAAGACATCCCAGGCATACTTCTTTTGAATATATTTACATTGCAGATGAATTTCCTTAAACACAAACTAAAAGACCAATTTTACTGAATTGATTGGAAAATTGTGTCTGTTCACATTTGTATGTCTCCTAGTTCATTTTGGAGACCAGAAATGCTCTTTGAGACCTCATATGTGTATATGTTGGATTGTTTTTTGTCAGTTTTGTAAAGGGTTGCATGGCACAAATTAAGAGCTTCAGGAAATATATTATCACTTATAGCACTCAGCAAAACTTGCAGAAATTAAAGTATCTTGCTTTCTTCCGAGTTTAATATGATACTTCTACTGCTCCTTTTTAGTCATGTTACCTTGTGTCTATACAATCAGGCATACCATAGCACCAATCTACCCTTTTTAAGGTTACAGAGAGAGATCTGTGTCTTTGGATTTGATTTGTATCTGAGATTTGGATTCAAAAACATAAGTTCTCCATGAGCAAGTGAGAGGTTTAACCCAGGATAAAATAACTTTTTGACTTTGACACTTACCTGGGCACTAGATATTCTAAGGACCTCTCCACCTCCAAGAGTTTGTATCTGATCTGTCTGTGGGAGAGGCCTTCCATCCTTCATCCAGGTAATTTTAGGAGTTGGGATTCCAGAAGCAAAGCAGTTAAGTTCAAGTGGATTATTAGCAATCACTGATATCTCTACAGGCTCTTCAGATCCGTTGATATGAGGTGGTTCTATTTAAAGGGAATTAAAAACAACAAAATAAACTTGCTGTTTGATAAAATACTGCTGATTAGAAAAACTTTAAAAGAAAATTCAACTCAAATTTGTGTTCTTATAATATAAATTGGTTAAAACAAACATACCAAAATAATGCCTACATGTCACTACCCATCGTCACTGGCACTGTTTTAAGAGGAATGGGTCATGCTTATCATAGATCATGAAGCAAATGGAAAGGTAATTAGAGCTCAGCATTTGGGAATCAGAATTAGGGATTCACCTAACTGCAAAAATTTGAAAACAATAAAAACTAAATCCATCTTGTACCACTGTTTAAGGAGACATACTAAAACATAGCAGTGTGTTTTTGCACCATCTAAATATCTAATTGTTTAAAGCAACAGGCAAATGTTGTGGAATTTTGCTATCATCTTTTCCGTGCAGAACTTTAAGAGGAAACGATGACTAAGCAGAAGAAAAAATAGTTACATTTGGAGACGATTTCTGCATAAAACACATTTGTTATGTCTGGGCAGAAATAATTTCCTTTTTTGTTATTTATATTTCTAAATTACCTTTCTCAAGAGGATGTTAAAGAATCTAAACACTTGGAAGAAATATTAATGTTCCCTTAGTCCAAGTATTCTCAAGTTTAGGAATCCCTTTAAAACAGTCTTTGCATACAATGATCATTCAAGTTTTCTATGAACATTTCCAGCTTACTATTTCACAAGGCAGCCAAAATAGTTGTTGGACAGCTCCAAGGATTACACTTTTTTTTTTTTTTTTTTTTTTTTTAAATCAGGCGCAGAGTTTAGAACAGAGGTTCATAGCAGAACATCTGGAGTCAAAAAGCCTGAGTTTGGAATTCTGGCTCCAACAATTATTAGGTTAGTACATTTGGGCAAACCTCTAAAATAAGGATAGCACTATTATTTAACTAATAGGATCATGGTGAGCATTTGATGAGATAATCTATAAACTACACAGTTCTCTTGTGTTTCTGAATATGTTTTATTTTATAACTAAAGGTTTTAAAAGGTTATTACTACTACAGTGTCTCTTACAGCTCTTGGTATTTTTTTTTCTTCAAAATTTTATTTAATTCTAGTTAGTTAACATATAGTGTAATATTGTTTTCAGGAGTAGAATCTAGTGATTAATCACTTACATACAATATCCAGTGCTCAGTACAAGTGCCCTCCTCATTACCCACCACCCTAGTCATTAGTATTATTATTAAAACCTACTTACTAAAAAAAAAAAAATTCTACCTATGGTCCTCATTTTTCCTATCTGGAAAAATATATTAAATCTATACCCCTTTTTAGATTGTAATTAACAAGTCAGAGTTTCTTAACCACTGACCCACTCTTTTTTGCTTTCCTCCATCTTACGTAATGCTGTCAAAATCCATTTTCTGAACTGCATTTTAGAATGATCCAAGATTTCTTGCTTAAAATATTTCAGTGTCTCCATGTTACTTACTGAATTAAATAAAAACTCCTTCTCATGGCTTCCAAAGCTTCAGCAATAAGGCCTTTATTTATCTTTATAACATTATGTACTTTTAATACACTTACATGTAACCTAGGCTTCAAATTAGACTACTTATTTCTCTCAACAAGTCCAGTCTTTTCTTGCTCTGTGACTTTACTAATGTTATTCCTTCTATTGGAACATCCTCTGATAGCCCCATCCCCTAACTGAGCATGTTCAAGTGCTATCAAGGTCACATTAAGGTCATTAAATTTATTTGTAAGAACCATACATCCTTTCTTGATTTTCTCAACACCAACAATAAAATTTCCATCCCTTTTAACTTCCAAAGCATATTGTTTGTATCCAAAAGCACTTATCTGATTTTCCATTTGACTACAGTCAATTCTTTATTCCTTGCACTTATTGGTTATTTACCATATGCCAGTCACTGTGGATACAAAGATTAATCAGGCATAGCTTTTAGCCTCAAAAGCTTATAGTCACTAGATTTAAAACAACGGCAGCATAATAGAAACAATATGCTCCCACCTGATTCAAAGCCCAGTCATCAGATCTTCCAGATGTTAAGTGATTGTGAACAATCTTATTCTGGGACTTGTTCATATGTCTTCTACTTTGGACAGAATAGGAGGTGTATATATTCTGATGACTCCAGAACTTATGCTTTTAGCTTAGATCTCTTTTTTGAGCTCGAGACCCATAAATCTAATTATCAGATAAACATCTCCAGTAAAATGTTTGGATGCTACGTCAATTTCAACATGTGTTCAGACTGAATCTGTTATCTTATTCCTCAAAACCTGGTCCTTTTCCATCATTTCCTGCATTTATGTAATGGATCTATCATTCAGTCACATAAGCCAAAAAGTAGGAGTTATCCTTGATATCTTCTTCTTCATCATTCTCCTCTGTCCAAATCCTCAAGTAAGTCCTCCTACTTCTACTTGAAATCATTTCTAAATACATTTTTCCTCTCCCCTCCATTATCAATCTGAGTTACAATACTATTTACTTCGACTAACATCGCCTCTTTCCTGGATCTAGGAACCAACCCAACATTATCTGTTTGTTTCTTTCACATTATCAGATCCCAGTTTTGTTGGGGCTGTCAGTGTGCTAAAAACTACATTTCCTGGCCTCTGTAGTAGATAGTAGATGGAGTGGTATGTGACAATTCTGAGCAATGAGATATATGTGGAAGCGGTTTTGTGAGACTTCTAAGAAAATCTCTAGAGGAGCAACTCTTCACTCTGCCTATTTTTCCTGCTCTGTTTTTGCATCTACTGATGCTGAGGGTGAGCAGACAATACATGATCACTGACCAACCATGATGTAAAGGTCAAGAGCACTGTAAATATCTGCACTGGTTAACCAACTACTGCCTACTTCCAGACATCTCACTCAACAAGAAAAACAAAAGCTACTTGTTCAAGCTGCCATACTTAGCCTCTGCTATTCACAGCCAAACACAATTCCTAATAATACATGGGTCTCTGAGAAGCCACTCTTGTCCTGCTCCAAGTAGCTCTCCACTTTGCACTCTGAGTGTTCTTATCAGACTGCAACTCTACTCATGGCATTCCACTTACTAGAACTTTTAATGGTTTCCAATTGTTCTAGAATAAAAACCAAATTCTCAATGTGTTCAACAAATCCCTTCACAGCCTGGGCCCTGTCGAAACTCCTTAGCTTTACTTGTATGAGTGTTTTCCCTTGTTTTCAAGATGCTTGTTACACTGGACTTTTTAGAACCATTAATACATTATGACACCTCCCCCCATGTGGAGAGCATTAAGCTAAGAATAGCAGTTCCCCAGGTTAGGATGGTGACTTTCAGAGTTGGAGTACAGTGCTGATTCAAGTAAAGAGTTTTTCAGGTTCTTAATGGAATTAGCTTTCAACAGATGTTGAAATGCTGAAACTTCTCATCTTTCTGCTGAGCCAGTTTTCAAATCTGCTTTAAGAAAATATTATCCTTATAAACCCTGTAGCTAGGAAGGTTGCTCTTTGTACCTTACGCTAACAATATCATTGTTATTTTCTTCCTTAGTTTTCTACATTGAGAAATGCTCCAGGCTGTGATTCTGCAGCTGGGTTCTTGATTTCCTAGAGGAGCATGCTTTCTCTCTTACTCCACTGCCACATATTGGGCCAGGCCATATGTCACATACATGGTAGATGTTCAGCAATTATTTGTTGCATGATGACTAGAAACATGCCTGGCACATAATGTATAGTCAAAGTACAAGATCACATTTATGTCACCTCTTGTTATTCCTGATACTCTGTGCATTGGTGTATCAGAATTTGTTACTTCACCCCTTCTTACAGATGCACACTTTCTTGTGTCTTTTGTCTCTAAATACCCTGGAGTAGCACCTCCACTACCACCCTTCATTCTATGGAACACCTGTCTACACCCCAGCCTCCTCTTTGTTTGTTTAGTGTTCTGCCTCCCTCTACAGTTAAAACCGCCTTTTATGCAGCTAGCAAGTACCTAATTCCATTCCATTCAATCCAACAAATAAATCTCATGTGTCAAATGCCATGATAAATCCTGGGAATAGAGCAATAAGATGGGTACTGCCCATCACAGAGCTTAACTAAGGGTGAAGCAAATTTTAACATTACCCAAGTGGTTGATTAAGTTGGTATAGGTACAATGAGAAAGATTACAGGGCGTCCTGTAAACATAGGCTAGCCTCTTGCCCAAATTGTTCTTATTGTTTGTTGTGAGGTACATTTTGTTCGGTGAGGAGCCTGAGGTTTTATGTATATCATAGTGAAAAAACAAACAAAACTCCAAAAAAATTATTAAAATAGTTAATCTCATTCATCTTCATTTCTCTTTCAAAGTCAAAATTTTTGATTTCAAGTAAAAGAGGTGTTTTCTCTTTATAGTAATTGTGCGTAGAACATTGTAATACTCATTTCGAATATTTAGCGCACACAAGAGTAAATAGTAGTAGACTCTTTGAAATGATTATGATAACTGTAATCTATAATTCGAACATTTGGTAAGATTGTATGAAAGAACATAAAATAGTATACATACTATGCTTTTCCATCAAATTGCAATTTATCAAGAGATTTTTGTTCTTGAAAAAACTTTAAAATCTACTTAGCAATTGGTTGTATGACTTTGTTAATGAATAATGTTTTATAAGTAGGAGTTTTCATCTTTTAAACAGGGGAAACAAAATAATTTAAATTTAACATGCTTCAAGTACGAGTAAACCTAGGTAGGGGTTCCTGGGTGGCTCAGTCGGTTAAGCGTCCGACTTTGGCTCAGGTCATGATCTCGTGGTTCGTGAGTTTGAGCCCTGCTGCGGGCTCTGTGCTGACAGCTCAGAGCCTGGAGACTGCTTCGGATTCTGTGCCTCCCCCTTTCTCTCTGCCCCTCCTCCGCTTACACTCTGTTTCTTTCTCTCTTAAACATTAAAAATTTTTTTTAAAAAAGAGTAAACCTAGGTAAATTACAAAACAAATACGAAGTGCAATGAAGTTTTTATAAATTTTGTCCCCTTACCAAGTGATTCTAAGAATTACAATTATTTACTAAATCTTTATTGTCACTTGTTTCCCAATCAATGAATGTTTACCTACCCAGGACTTTCAGGTTAAAGTGTTTGCTGACTTCTCCAGCTTCATTTGAGGCAATGCAGATGTACCTTCCCGAATCTTCAGTCTCTGCTCTGACAAGCTGAAGAACCATTCCTTGAGTGCTTACTGTCAGACGGGTATTAAGACCCAGAGGCTGGCTGTTTTTCAGCCAAGACATCCTGGGAGTTGGAGTTCCATCTGTAAAGCATGTCATGGAGGCAGAACTACCCTTGACAATTGTGATCTCCTCTGTTCCCATCGCATTGTCCAGATTTGGTGGCACTATATAGAAAACAACAGGTAAAATTTACACATCTATTATAATTTGAGACCAATTTAGATAAAATTTTTTTAATGGTTGTTAGTTCTATAGTATTTCTATGATCTATTAAAATATAGAAGTTAAAATAGCATATAATTACTGACTTATTATAAAAACAGGCATCAGATAGGCTAAATGGTAATCTTCCAAAATATTAGCAATGAAACCTCAGGATTGTTTTCTTGCAGAACATACAAAATTAAACTTTTTAAGTTTTGTCCATTTTTGAAGTTTTTAAGTTTGTCTCTTTAATTTGTTATGATATTATAATTTCAGAAGTATACTTTCAACTGCTGCATGTGGAATAAGTAAAATAATATGAATTTCTAGAGTAAGTTTTATATAATCCATCACAATTCATTTGTAGGCTGTAGTAAATAGTTACTTAACTGTCCTGAGATGTTCTTGGGGATTTAGAAATTTGGACCAGTAAACCTTAATATTTCAGAAATGGAATGTTTTAAGTTCTCTCTCCATCTACACACATATATGCACAAAGACATACATATGCACACATTCATTCATTTTTTAAATACTCCAAAGGTGCCACTGATATTATTAGAAAACATTCTGAACTTTCTCTTTGTATGAAAAGACTGGCCCTTGTGTTCAAATTGAAATGTTATTTTTAAAAATTTAGATTTGACTTAACGCAAAGTTCTAGGTTAAAAGAGTATTTTAACAAACAGATAGCATGTTCCAATATACATGGACCCTTTGGGAGAAAACACATTCTTTCCTAGTTAGCAAAATCTTATTTTACCAGTTCTTGGTAAAATATGTCAATATCTAAATATAAGCCGTAGCTTAATATTGGACATGCAGTAAAGTCCTAGGGGCACCTCTGTGACATACCTAAAACTTGAAGACTATATTGCTTATTATCCACCCCAGCTCTGTTGGAGGCCACACAAGTGTACATGGCAACATCAGACACCTGAGCTCGCACAATCCTGAAAAACAATTTGACCCAATATTGCATAATTTAATCCCACTCAACATATATGAAGAAAGTATTTCTGATGTATACACAGATTATGAGTTATGTTGGGAAATTTTAGTTAGGAAGGCTATAACTATCTGTCACAAAATACAGAGGCCTCAAGTGCAATTTGCTCCACAAAGTTGATTGGGCACTGATGGTACGCCATTAAAAACATAACATAATTTAAGAGTGAATATTTTTCAAATACACATTAATAAAGAATGATGCTAACATGAAAATCATATGATTGTAGTGGGCATCTTCCTATTATTTTGCCATAGAAAGTTTTATCTAAAATAGTACTTCTTGGAAATACATATGTGATAGATACATCTGTCTATGCAAGACCGGTTTTATACAAATTTACTAAAATGTGAGCATTTACATAAGAATAAAAAACCATTTCAATTTTATAGCTGTTATCCTCTCTCTTCTAAAAAGACAGCAAAAGAGAAAAATAAACAATAGTGAAAAAGCATTTTTTAAACACCATTTAGATGAGGTTAAAGCCTACAGGCACAGTGACTTTATCTGTCTAACAAATCACACATAATCAAAGCTGACCTGATAACCTGCCCTCCTGAGAGCAACCGGATATGGGAGGAGAGAGGCAGAGGAAGTCCATTCTTTAGCCAGTTGATCTGTGGTGGAGGCGTCCCTGTGGCTCTACATTCAATATTTATTGAAGTATCCACCAAAGCCATTAGTTTCTCTGCTTCTTTATTACCCCTAATTGCAGGTGGAACTATGTCCCACAGAAAATGAAAGAGAGAGAGAATGGGTGGGATGTGTATTACTAGTTCAAATCATTTCAATTACAATTGCCCATACTGCTGCTTCTTATACCAAAAGGAAAACAGCAGTGACATTAAAACTAAATGCTCCAGACACCTATTGCTGGACGTTCATTTCTACTGATATATTCCTAAGGTGGGATAGTCAAAAGAGAGTGAAATTTCACATTTACCGTAGACATTCAAGTTAAAAATCCGGTCTTCTTCTCCAGCAGGATTAGTAGCGACACATGTGTACTTCCCCACATCTGATGGGAGAGCTCCGTAAATGTTTAATGTGCTGCCATCTGCAGTCACCCTACAGAAAACGCCATGATAAAGGCACTGAGATGATTCATGTGAAGCTAAGAGCTTGAAAACTCACTCTGGGTTATTGAGTTCTTTAAAGAAATACCACCATAAAATGCATCTTCATCTTATATAATGGTTCATATCTTTTTCACTAAGTATATGGAGGTCTGTTAAAGTCAGAGCTAGTAAAACTGATGGACTTTTCAGGCAGCCAACTGAAATTCTATAGAACCATCTAAAATTCATGTCCTATATCTACCACCTCCTTATGAGAAAAACTGGAAGTGAATGAAATCAGACTGGGAACTTCTCTATCCCAATCAAAGACATGTTTTTCTCAAAGTTAGTATACTTTTCCCTTGGGTATCTATATAAGGCTTGGATTAAACAAAAATTATTAAAAAATTCTGATATGAAATTTGAAAAATGTTATAATGAGAAACTAAAAAAATATTTCAAAAACTATATAGGACTTAGTAATATTTTTAAATGAGAAGGAGAATAGCTTATTTAAACTGTGACAATTATTTTGTATAGGTATATTTTGTAAAAAATTTTCTACAAATTGCTAGAGTTTTTCTTTGAATTACATAATAGTAAATAACTATACTGTTAGATTATCAAATGTATCTAAGTTAATATTATTGCATTATTTATTCCCTTCACACACCATTAATTATCAAATAAAACATCCTATGTTTTAGAAAGAAATTAAATGGCTTTCTAAAGTTATTCCTACAATAGTGATTTTATTAGAATCTTCCAATGTCAAAAGTAAATACTCCATTTCTACCCTATCATGTTATTAAATGTGATTGATGAAAATTACAATGTTATCTGAGTCTACTACAGTTTTCATTTTCAAAATATGAATTTTAAAATTCCATGAGTTGAATCATATGAATAAACAAGAAAGCAAGTTGCCATAAGCAAAGGCAAGTGGTAAGTTGACCTTGAAAAATTACTTTATTTGATCGGCAAATTGTTCCACTTACAAACCTATACTAATTTGTAGAGCTGTGAACAAATAATCAGTAAGTTAGATATAAGAACAAGTGCATTTGGGATCTTATTGTAAGAGATGAGTGACTGATCATAAATTCTTAGGTACAAATATTATCATATAAAATTTTTAGGTCCCACCACCTATCTGCTGCTTGGCTTGCTATTCATATCAACTGATATAATAAAAATAATTAAATACTTGTTAACTATTGAGAGATGCCCACACCAAAGAAATAAAACTTAAAATGTATCTCTAAAATATTATTTGGCAATTTACTCAATCTCCTAAAGGAACAAACATCTAAATTTTAATATAAAATGACTTCAAAGAAAATAACATTTACTTATCATTCTTTAAGTACATTCAATTCATTGACTAGAAAACAGTCTAAGCCCTAAATCTAAAATATTGGTTTAAAATGATAAAGTGTACAATACATTTAATTAATGCTTATTTATGCATATGATTCTTCAAATATGTGTATACGATGGGGCTTTGTGATGAAGTAATCTAGTAGAGATTAGAATTCTAGACTGTTCTTCTAAAGGTTATTTGTTTTTGAAAGTAGCAAGACCAGGAAGTGGGAGCAGGAAGTCCTTACTGTATTATTATCTCATCTCTATATAGTTTGTTGCATGGCTAACAAGTACCAGTGGAAAATCGGATTTGGACAAATCACTACAAGGAATGAACTAGGTTATGATTATTTTGTCTCTTTTTGAAAATGAGTCAAGCTCTCATTGATGTTGATGCATAAGGGAAACACACACACACACACACACACACACACACTTTTGAGCAATTCTCTAAGGAGGATTTCTGTGTACAACTCTTCAAAATTTTATCTTTTCTCTTTCTGAATATGATGATTGCCAAGTTCCCATAACACTGAATTTGGTATTATTCATGTGAAATTTGAAGAATAAAGCATTGTAGATTTTACAATTAATGATGTAAAGCTTCTTTTAAAACATACCGGATTCTTTCTGTTTCACTGCTATTTATGGACTTTCCATCTCTAAGCCATTGAATAAGTGGGGTGGGAATGCCACTTGCCATGCAGGTCAGTTCCATGTTTTCCCCTAGAAGAACACTGACTTCACTTGCAATTTCAGCACCATCAATACTTGGAGGAACTTTGGGAAAATGATTAAGATTCTCATCAACAAGGCACAAAATGACAAATTCCAACAAATACAATAGAATCATAGAACAAAATACCATTTTTATTTCAAATTTTTCCTAGGTTGTGGTTAAACATCCAACTACTGTTATCCTCATAAATTACTTTTATTTGTTTTTATACTTATTTTTAATTTTTAATTTTTTTAATTTTTAAGTTAGCTTCATATCCAGCACAGAGCCTGACATGGGGTTTGAATTCATGACCCTGAGATCAAGATCTGAGCTGAGATCAAGAGTTGGATGCTTAACCTACCGAGCTACCCAGGGCCCCCATAAATTACTTTTAAGTGAGGAATGGTTAAAAAAAATCAGTTCAATAATCCTGTTATATTTGTAAGTTGATACAATTATTTAGTCACTATTTAGCTAGTGGCAAATCTACCTCACGGGCACCCTTCCTGGCCAAGTGCATCACTTTTAGATTAAATCCTCAATATAGTTCAGAATTAGAACAGTTCAGGAGTGTGTTTTATAAAATCTTGGCATCCATGTCTGAGAAGAGTATCTAAGTTGGTTATTTCTCTCATAATGCAATTTAAATATTATTTATTCTGAACAATGGATAGACTTGTAGGTTTCAAGATCCAATTATTTTCTATACTCTTTATAGTCAGCTTTGCTTTTCACATTAATGATTGGATTGAGAAATAATGTAATAAAAGTACTGACAGTGGTATCAAGCAGGAACACATCTGAATTCCTCTTCTAAATAATTATGGTGGCATGCTGGAGGTAGCTCACACCAGCTCGCAAGAGCCAATTTTACACATCTTCCCTACTCCGTGTTCAGTCATGTCATATGGGGAGCTTGAAATGGGTCACAATGGGGATGTTACACCATAGAAGGTGACAAATGATTGGCTACAAATCAGGGCATTTTTGTTTGCAGAGTCAGTTGTTAAATATTTAACAGCACATCCCTGCATAACCTCTCTAAATCTCAGTTTAGTCATCCAGAAGAGGATAATAATTGTACCAAATTTGCAGAATTTATAGTTACTAAATTAGTCAAATCAGTAGAGTTTTAATGAGACTCCTATAATGAGTATCTAATATAGGATGATCTCTGGACTAGTCCCTATACACATATTCGTAGTCCTGAGACATGATTACATATGTAAAGAATCTGGTGAAATGTTTGGTCATACCACATTACCCATGATTACCACTTATTGTTATTAATGCATTAAATAAAATTAAACATTAATTCCTGACCCTGAATCTCTGAACAGTTATTTTTCTCTTTTTGCTTCTGAAATCTCAAAGCATCCCTGATCAGAGAAACCATCGATACTCATAAGTTTATATCAATTTTTCTTAGTTTTAATTTTTAGATGGTGGATCTTCATCTTATTTTGCAATATATAAATTAAATAATTACACTATGCAACTTAAACTTATACTGTCATTTGTCAATTATATCTCAATAAAACTAAAAAAAATATTTTGAAGTTAGCTTTAGCCAAGTGCAAACTATGTAGATAATAAATATTCAAAATTACTTTTAAAATTTATGAGAAATTCTTTTCATAGTAACTGTAATAAAATTAGAAAAGGCTAGCATTCAACTTAGTTTCAAGTCAGATTTCCATTTCAATTTAAACATTAGGCCAAAAGTAATAATCAGAGGTTTATTGAAAATCAAAAGTTTGCAAGTTCTCCATCCATCCAGTGGTCAGGATTATGCTGAAACACAGTAGGTGTTAATTAAGTTGATTAAGTGTTGAATGAACTCCTATGTTCACCCCAAAGTAGTATAAGATTCATGCTTACTTGAAATTTACCCAATCCCTGACTTGTAGTTAGAACATAGTACAATCTCTTCATGAGTTGAATCTTACTTATCTATATAAATAAAAATAGATCTATAGGCTTAGCTCAAAATAAGTTACACCAGATTAAAATAAATAAGTAATTTGATAGAATATATACTGTTGGAAAGTAATCATTTCAGTAAACATGAAAAAATTAGAGATTATCACTTTTCTATTGTTCTTTTTTCCAGTTATGACCATTTTCATGAAAATACAACTATACTGATAAATGTAGGACAGAAAATTGACAATACTTTTTGTGTATCTAAAGGCACTTTGTAAGTCATGTCATTAAGCTGTGCTTACACAGTACTTATACCTCAACAAAACCAGAAAAAATAAAATATACAAAAAAGGTATTTTGAATCAATTATAAATGATCTCTTTAGATGTAGTATTATTGTCTTACAGATAGAATATAATAAAGAAACTGAAGGTAAATCAGAGTGTACCCCACATACCTTTTTTTCTTTTAATTTTTAAGTAAGCTCTATGCCCAACGTGTGGTTGAACTCATGATCCTGAGATCAAGAGTCACATGCTCTACTGACTTAGCCAGGCATACGTCACCCATATCCCACATACCTTGAATTGAAAGAACGTAATTTTTCTGTGCTTTTCCCTCCGTATTTGATGCAATGCATGTATAGTTCCCACTATCTGAATGTTGAGACCGGGCGATTTGGAGTTTGCTACCTCCAGACAAAATATGTACTTCAAGTGAGTCAGAATTTTCTAGAGGTGAAAACAAAGCAAAACAAAACATAAAAAGCTCTTATTTTTAACATCTCTGCAATCTACCACAATATATCTTATTTTATGCGGCAACTATAGTTCTTAAATGTTCTTCCTTTGTACTTTCATTTTAAACAGGAGACTTCTTTGAAAAAAGAAATAAGAAAAATCTCTATGTAATGAATAACATTCATTATTATTAGTTATCATTATTAGTTATTAGTAACTAGACTTTCTGAAGTAAGCACAGCTACAAGCATGGTACTAAAAATGTGTTAGTTTATTCAAGTGAATTAAGGGCAAAAGAAAACAAAAATAACAAATGCACAGCTATATTACCGATGGGCTTGTGGTTCTTCGCCCATGCTATGGTGGGGGGCGGGATTCCAGTGGCATCACATGTTAAGGTCACAGGATTGCTGATTGTTTCAACAACTACTTCATTTTCAGGCCCTTCGATACTGGGTGGCACTGTGAAAAGACAGAAGACAATCTTGGGTCCTCATTAAGCTAACTCAGGACACTTTTGCATTTGTACGTCTGGGGGAAAAAGCGCTGTATTAGAGGCAGATGCTCACCATATACATTGAGGTGGAAATTTTTATCATCCCGTCCTGCTACATTTATAGCTCTACATACATACTGGCCTGTGTCAGATACCTAAAAGAAAAAGATACTATTGTATGTGCTCCATTAAGTTACAGATGACCAATGACACTGTGCAAGTGTAGATTAAATCTTAAGTCATCTTTATGCTCCAATGCCCCAGTTCTGTTTTTATGTTTTTTAGTTTTATTTATTTATTTTGAGAGAGACACCGCGAGTCGGGGAGGGGCAGAGAGAGAATCCCAAGCAGGGTCTGCACCATCAGTGCAGAGCCTGACTCAGGGCTCCATCCCTCAGACCACAAGATCATGACCTGAGCCGAAATCCAGAGTTGGACACTTAACCGACCCAGGTGCCCCTCCAGTGCCCCAATTCTAGTTGCCTTCTACAATCCCACTTTAAAAATTAATTAATTAATTAAATTAAAAATAAATAAATAAATAAAAATAAGGTCAATAGCATTGATGACGCTGTTTTTAAATAAAAATTATTTTTCACTGCAGCAAAGAGAATATGCAACTACCAATGCTTTCTTCCACAATCCCACCGAGCAGTCATGACACATGAACAAGAATAAAAGATGCACCTCAGCTTCCTTGATCTGCAGCATTTGTCCATCTGCTAAAATCTCCAAGTGAGTGGACTCTGTTATCATCTGCCCATTCTTATACCAGGTGATGACTGGAGGGGGGACGGCATTCGACTCACACTCCAGTGACACTGAGGTCCCCTCTCTTACATTAACTACGGAAAGAGATTCACTGCCATGATCTTTAATGCTTGGGGGCACTGAGGGAGGGAAACAAGAGCAGAAGAGTTTTTCATTTTCATTAAGATGCTGAGATAGAAAATCTATAATACCAGTTTAGAAATGAAAGAATTTTATGAGAGTAAAGACAAACCATAGACAGTCAGGGAAACTTTTTTCTTGCTTTCACCAGCTTGGTTGATAGCGACACAAGTATATTCACCACCATCAGATACCTTGGCTCGAATAATCTGCAGGGTTCGACCACCTGTGGGCAAATACAATGCAAATTGAAGAGTGGCACAGAGATTAATTTTATTTATTTAGTTTTAAATGTTTCTTTCTTTATTATTTTTTTTTTTTAGAGAGAAAGAGTATGCAGAGGGGCAGAGGGGGAGAGAGAGAATTTTAAGTAGGCTCCACACGGTCAGTGCAGAGCCTCACGTGGAGCTTGAACCCATGAACCATGAGATCATGACCTGAGCAAAAATCAAGATTTGGACATATAACCCACTGAGCCACCCAGGCACCTCAAGTGGTTGTTTTAATAATTATTTCTATCAATAAGATAAACAGCAAAATATATCCTTTTTCTAACAGTGACATTTCCTATTCAAAATGTTTCCTATTTGAAAGGAAAGAATTGAATTAAATCGAGTGTCTTCGATCCTTCCCTTTGATCTCAGTATTTATTCTCTTCCTTATAAAGGAAGAAATTCAGAAAATTTTTCTCTCCAGTAACCAAACATAGAGAGTAGAACTATTTGATGCAGGTTCTAGTGAGCACACAGTAATTATACTATAGTCAAGATATGTTAACTTTCCCACAGTATAGAAGTGATTGTCTGTTGGTCTATTTATCTATCCTCAAGGAGCTTTAGGATTGATTAAAAACAACCACTGATTTTATCCAATGAAATCAGTATTTACTAGTCGATCACCTGCAAGGAGTCACTAAGCAGTTTGTTCCTAACTGTCATAATTTCTTGAAAGTAGACCTTGTTACTGTACATTCCCGCTAAAATCACAAATCTGTACAATGTTATCCTAATGGCCCCAAATGAGTAAAGAGAGGCATTTAATGTGAACAAATAAAAGGAACAAGATAGGGGCGCCTGGGTGGTTCCATCGGTTAAGCTTCTGACTTCGGCTCAGGTCATGATCTCACAGTTCATGCCTTCAAGCCCCACATGGGGCTCTCTGCTGTCAGCATGGAGCCTGGAGCCTGCTTCGGATTCTCTGTCCCTCTCTCTCTCTGCCCCTGCCTTGCTTGCACTCTCTCTCCTTCTCTGTCAAAAATAAACAAACATTAAAAAATTAAAAAAAAAAAAAGGAACAAGACAAAAGTTTGGAAAGAGACTAAGTTGATGCCATTTGCATTGAGGAAAGTGAGAAGGGTTTGCCCACCTTTTAAGAGTAATAAGTTCCTTACCAGGCACAATAAGAGCATTTGTATTTAGCTTGATAGGCTGTTCATTCTTGAGCCAGCTGAGATCAGGAGGCGGAAAACCAGAGACTTCACAGGTCAAAGAGATGAAATTGTTCACCACAACAGTGAGATTTTCAGGGTTAGGACCAATGACACTTGGAGGAACTGTAAGAGTAAACATATTAAAAGTGAAATCTGATATTATCAGCAATACATATTCCAATTTGTTAATATAAGCCTGGTCCCTGTAGTCTGCTAAAGCACTGAGTTAATGATACTGTTATTTAGCTGTCTTTCTTCGAATTCCCTAATGCTTTCATCAAACTCATTTCTATCAGTTTTGTTCTTCCCAATTGAAAGAGAATACTAGGATTTTCAAAGACAGAATTATTGTGCATTTTATGTATAAAAGGTAGCAGGCAATTCCTAATATGGTTTCATTAATGCACAAAGAAAGACCTAATAGCACTTTGTATTCAATACATTTGAATATTCTTGTATTTAACATTACATTTTAGTTTAAGGTTTTATCTTACTGCTTATAGCAATAGTAAAGTAGAATTTTAATTTTAGGGTATCTGTCTATCAACAAATTATACAGGTTATTTTGACAATGTAAATAAGTGACTTTCAAAATGAGCAGAAAATTAAGAAATAAACAATGCTATGATTTATTGTTCAAAACAAAAAGAATTCCAAAAGCAAAAGCAGTGCAAAGAAAAAGAGGAATAAAAAATAATAGGATTAATAATGCAATGCCATGTAAGCATATTAAAACATATGCATACGGAACAATAGATTTTTATAAGAACACATAGACATTGATGGCATAACATCATACACATTCGGATGGTTTTTTATGAAAGGAGAAGGTAAGCAGAAGCAAGAAATGGGCATAAAAATGAATGAACGCATGAATGAATTGGTTAATAAATAAAAGTAAAATTGGGTCTTGTTCAGGCCAATGATGATAGACATGAATGCAGTTAATAGAACACTCTATTATATTAAGATGGAGGTCTTAAAACAACATCAAAAACAAAAGTAAAACATCAAAAAGGCAAAATTTCTTTTACTATCACATGGTTGTTTTTCACCCATGAATTAATTTTAATATTCATTCACTCATTTATTAGACATTTATTAAATATTTACTGTATTCCAGACATTGTGCCAAGTGCTGATGCGTGTGAAAATGTAACAGATAATGCCCACATAGAGTTAATAGTTTAACATTAAAGACAGACATTGAACTAAAAATAACAGCTAACATTTTTTTGGATGGGTATGCCATCCCAGGCACTGTTCTAAACACTGCACATACTATTACACATACACTTCACATATACTAGTGAATCCCCATACAACCTTATGTATTAAATACAGTTCTTATCCTCATATTAGAGATGAGGAAGTGGAGACAGAAAAGTTGGCATCTTGCCTAAGTCTTCACAACTAGTCACTTTTAGAACAGACCTAAAAGACTGTTGTCTGGCTCTAGAGCCCCTATTCTTATCCACTGTTCTATACTACTTAGTAATTACTAGTGTGATGAGTGTCCATCAGAAGATTAGGTAATAACAGGGAACTAACCTAATTTAGGGAGCAGGAGGAGGAGGAAGTGACATTGAAGAAGATACTGAAATACGAGCAGGAATAAGTCAAGTGGAAGACAGAAAATGGGTGTGCTTCCAGAAAGAAGGCATTGCATATACAAAGGCCCAAGTGGAGAAAAGAACACAGCACCTAGAAGACTAGCATGAACAGAGTTTGAAGAACAAATTTAGGGGAGATGGACAAAGAATTAAAGGACTAAGCAAAGGTATGATCTTATAAAGTCTCTGGGACCCATTCATTAAGAATACTGAAATACAGCCTCAGGAATGGGAAGCTGAAGAGTGGTTTAATAACCAATTAATTTAAGATATTAATCTGGTCACAGTGGAGAGAACTAATTACAAGGCTAGAAGGGATTCAGAAAGGCCAGTGAGGAGACAAGTGCTGTAAAATGTGTGACAGATGATGGTAGCTATGCCTGGGATGGTGTCAGAGAGGATCAAGAAAAGTGAATGGATTCCCAGACATTTTGTAGGTAGAATTTTTAGGACTTGATGTTTTGAGGATAAAATTTAAGGAGGAGAAGGAGTCAGGGATGACACCCAAAAGGCAAGGTATAAATAAGGGCTGAGAATGTCAAATGCACAGAAATAAGAAAGATAAGCCTAATAAGATAGGCTCCTATCCTAAGATAATAAGGATGTCATTTGATGAATTCAGTGAGCAGTTTCATTGGTGTTGTGAAGGTGAAATATGGAATACAGTGGTGGAATGAGTGAGTGGGAGAGAGGAAATGGAGACATTAAATATATACAGTTATTAGAGAAACTTATTTTGAAATTGGGGAGAAGGTGAGGGAGGTAGGTGAAGGGAAAGTTTAAGTCCAAGGGGGACATTTTGTTGTTGTTTAAAAAAGGAAGAGACAAGTAAATTTAAGTGCTGTTGGGAAGGAGCCAAAAAGAGGGAGAATTTCAATATTCAAGAGAAAGAGAGGAGATTCTAAGAGATTTTGGAGGAGGCAGTGGACAGGAATCTAGAGTCAAGTTAGTCTTTGGCCTTTGGAAGGTAGAGGGATGCTTCCATCTTCTGTGGTAATGGGGAAAAAAATAGCAATAACAGATGGTGCTAGTAGGCTCAATTTGATGGTAGGAATTTAAGGTGGTTTCTGAGATATGCCTTCCCTTTTCTCTGTAAAACAGGAGGTGAGGACATTTACTGAGAGAAAATGAGAGGGGGCTGTTTACGGACTGAATGTTTACATACCCCGCCTTGCCCTTCCACCCCCAATTCGTATACCGAAGCCCTGATCCTCACTGTGGCTGTATTTAAAAGTGCCCTTGTAATTAAGGCTAAATGAGGTTGTATGGGTAGGGCCCTGATACTAAGGATTGTTGTCCTTATAAGAAGAGACATCAGAGAGATTTCTTGCTTTTCTGGCCATGTGTGCTCAGTGAAAAGGCCTTGTGAGGACAAAGTGGCCAAAGCAAGCCAGCAAGGGCCTTTACCAGAAACAAAACCCTGGATTTAACCTTGATTTTGGACTTTCCAGCCTCCAGACAGTGAGAAAATAAATATCTCTTGTTTAGGTCACACAGTTTCTGCCATTTTGTTATGGCAGCCCGAGCCCACTGAGCCAAGGGTCATCTGAAGAGAGGGATAAAGGTGAGACAGAGTCAGTAGGGAGAGACCCAAGAGGAGGAGCCCCAGGCGGTATGGAGAGCCCAGTGCAAGATGGTACCTATCAATTTATAGGCACAGATACCCCTGACTCTAAGAGTTCCTCCAGCCGTGGTAAGCCACCTAGGTGCAGGTATGGTCAGATATGGAATTTACTGAGTGATAATACAGCAAGCTAGCTAAGTTTAAAACCTCTAGAATGAGACCACCTAAGTTAAAATCCTTTGCCAGTTCTGTAACTTTGGGCATGAAACTTAATCTCACAAGACCTCAGCCTTTTCACCTGTAAAAGAGGTATAAAATGGTAACAACCACCTGGGATTATTGATATAATTAAGTGAAATAGCATATGTAAAAACTTGGCACAGCACCTAGTAGGTACCAAGCAGACAAAATGTTGTGTTGTTAGATGCAGAGTTGAGCTTTTACTGAGCAAGAGCAATAAAGAGACTAAGAGAGGTGACTGAAATGCTGTTCCATGGATAGGTAAGCTGGACGTGAAGGAGAGGGAAGACACAGAGAGCTGAAAACCCAAGGGCCAGCAGATGGAAGGTCAGAGTCCAAATGAAGCAAGCGTTGTTGTAGTGGGAGATAACAAATGGTATGGTTTTAAATGAAAACAATTTAAATTATGTCTCTCCAAAATGAATTTTCTAACTGTAAGTATGGGTTCCTGACTGTAATCGGGGCTCAAAGTATCATTAACTGGTAAACAAGGAAAACACCCACCCAAACTCCAGTCCTTAAGGGTAAACTCTAGTGGCTTTGGGGTCTCAGGGTAGCAAGGTTCCCACTTCAGGGGTTTTTGCTATGCATTAGGAAGAAGCAATGGGGGCCCTTAACCATCTGATGTTGGCTCAGGTCATGATCTCGCAGTTGTTAAGTCCGAGCCCCACGTCGGGCTCTGTGCTGACACCTCAGAGCCTGGAGCCTGCTTTGGATCCTGTCTCCCCGTCTCTCTCTGCCCCTCCCCTGCTTGCGCTCTGTCTCTCTCTCAGAAATAAATAAACATTAAAAAATGATTTAAAAGAAAGAAGAGGCAATGGATATGATAAAACACGAACCATTTATTTAGCAACTACAACAACTAAGGATAGGTTCAGGGAGACCAAGGTCTGTAAGAAATGACTCTTTGCCTACAACACCTATAATAAAGTTGTAGGATGGGGGTGAAGATACAGACGTATAAAGACAACTAACACAAGGCAATATGTGTAATTGCTATAATTGGAGCTTTTGATCACATGGAGGAAGAAAAGTGAATTCTGCCTTGGGAATCAGAAAAAATAATCAACCTTTTTATTTTCAACATTTACTCTACTGCACTTTACAGACTAGAATGTATGCTTTCACAATGATCATATTTATTTAATTATTACTGAGAATTCATAGCACATTGTTTCTGTTTTGCTTAGATGCACTAATTTAAAAAAAACCTTGAAGATATTTATTAAGCACCTACTGTGTGTTACTCATTGTGCTAGGTACTGGGAATACAAAAATAAAAATGTTTCAAATGTCTGTTACACAAACACCAAACAAGGCTGGATGTCAATACTCCCTACAAATCACACCAATAAAGAATATCCATGATGCTCAATAAGTCTTTTGGAGGGAGAAATTTTTCATGAAATGTCAAATTTCAGCTATTTCCAACATGAGCTAGGATTTTGTATGTATGCATCTCACACACAAAGGAAATCTTTTACAATGATCGTTCACCATTTCCAATATTCCCCAAACAGATGTGGGTCATGAAAATAGAATTAATCATTTGCAGTTGACATCCAATTGCTTTCTTTTTTTCTAACTTGCCTAAATAGTATCTCAACAGCTTTTTAGCAAAAAGTTAGTATTTATTCAGTGTCTAGCGCATATCAAGAGCTTAAAGTTTGATCAAAAGGTGTACTGATTGTTTGGGGGAATTATTTAACTCCCAAAATGACTTTTTCTTCTCCAGGGAGTACACGTAAAGGTACTAGAGGATCTAACTCAACATGAATTCTACCTTTGAGGACAGAAACTGGTTCTGATTAGGATTAGTGGGTAAATTTTTATGAGTAGAAGAGCTATACTTGGGTCTAACTTCATAAAAACAAATAATTCAGGGGATTTCAAATTTTGATTCTTTTTTCACTTTCAAAGTAACTACTTTCTCCTGAGGGACTGAAATAATATAAAAACAGGCTTCCTAGAAGACTTGTACTTTATAATCCTACTAGTTGATGGGAAGAAAGACAGATTGAATAAATTCAGACTCCACACATTGTTCAAGTTAAAAATACAAAATAAGTCTACATAATCCAAAACACAGTTTTCCTGCTTTTTCAAGCATACGCTAAGAAATGTTATTGGAACTGAGCTCTTACCATGAACATTGAGGTTAAAATATTTTTTGGCCCTTCCAGCTCTGTTCTCAGCAATACACACATACCTGCCGATATCTGTTATTTGAGTGTTCAGAATCTAAGGAAAAAAATGAAGACATTCCAACTGAGATTTTTAATAAAGCAACTTTTCATATTCATCATTATGTTTCAGAATAAACAACAGATACCTTTCCCGGTTAATACCAGATGAGCCCAAGAAAAAGAAAATTTTGTACATGATAGTGCTGATGCCAGCTTTTATTAGGTCAAATATTTATTTATAAAGATTTCCAATCAGAAAAGGCAAATTAAAAATTTTTTAATGTTTATTTTTGAGAGAGAGGGATGGAAGGTGGGAGAGAGAGAGGGAGAGGGGGGTGGAAGAGACAGAGAGAGAGAGGCAGAGAGAGAGGGAGACATAGAATCTCAAACAGGCTCCAGGCTCCAAGCTGTCAGCACAGAGCCTGATGCAGGGTTCAAGCCCATGAACTGTGAGATCATGACCTGAGCCTAAGTTGAATGCTTAACTAACTGAGCCACCCAGACACCTGAGAAAAGGCAATTTTAAACATACTTGTTATATGATGACTACAAAAAATGTCCATAATTATTCTTTCCCTTTCCTGTTACACCCCTGACAATGTGACTTTGAAGTTCCTCCCATGAAAAGGTGGAATAAGATGCAGAATTTATGTTGGCCTTGTGAATGGATTTGACCAACACAGTGTGATGAAAGTGATGTGTGCCATTTCAAACCAAGGCCAGAAGAGGTCTAGTGCCTTTCCTCACTCTCTTGGAACCCAGCTACCACCATGTGAGAAAGCCAGGACTAGCCTGCTGGAGGGCAAGAGATCACATGGGTGAAGGATCAGCTCAATTATTACAACTGAGGCCCTGGATATGTGTAAGAGCCCAGCCAAGATCAGCAGAGCCACTTACTCAATTCACAGCATCCGAATGCTTGGGTAAGCCTAGCTTCTGGTAAGACCAGAATTACCCAGCCAACTAGAAGACTTGTGAACTAAATAAATGATTACTGTTTTAAATTATTGTTTTGTAGTGCTTTGTTTTATGCAGCAACAGTTAGCTAATATAGCATTTACATTTATTTTATTAGGCAGAAATTTTTATTCTTGTATGTATCTTTTGGCCCAAGACACAGAAACATTTAAGTATTTTGGTAGAGGTTGTATGACATCAAATAGATACACTCACAAGGTTTAAAAGATACTTTGAGAATTCAAGGTTATTTACAGGCAGTGAATCTGTTGGTCCCCCCCCTCCCCAAGCAAGAACTCTAAAAGATATGTCCTATGTTGGATACACTGATAGTTATGCTTAGATTCTTGGGCCTGAGAATCTCATTTATAGGGTCAGAAATAATTTATTAAGTTGTATCCTAACAAAAGAGTTGGTTATTTCTATAAATATATAACTTCCTTTCAGGACACTTGAAAAGAAAAATATAGACATGGCCATTAGTGAACAACAATTTGGGATGTTTATGTGGTTACCATTATTTATTACCAATTCTTTACTAATATAGGGGAAGGGTTGATCTACAGGGAACCTTATACCACGTAGGATTTTACCATCAGAAATATGCAGTAAAAAGGGTTATAATAATTTGCCTATAATGTGGTTTTTATTACAAAGACTGTGTTGTAGTAAATTTAGGGGTGTGCATGTGTCAAAAGTACAGATAATATTTGTAAGAATTCACACAAAAGTGCTAATAGGGGTCACCTCTGAAAGACAAATACCATATGATTTCACTCATGTGTGGAATTGAAGAAACAAAACAAATGATCACAGGGAAAACAAAGAGAGAGGCAAACCAAGAAACAGATTTTTAACTCTAGAGAACAAACCAATAGTCACTAGAGGGGAGGGGGGCGCGGGGATGGGTTAAATAGATGATGGGGACTAAGGAGGGCTCTTGTGATGAGCACTGGGTGTTGCATGGAAGTGTTGAATCACTAAATCATACATGTGAAACTAATATTACCCTGTATGTTAACTAACTGAAATTTAAATAAAAACAAAAAAAATAGTGGGCCCTCTGGTAGGGGGTATAAAGAATTTTATTTTACATTCTTCTTATGGTTACTTATTTTTATAAATATAATATTTATAAACCAATAAAAATTACTTTTAAATGTGGAAAAAAACTTCTTATAAAATATAAAGTGAAATAGCTATTTCAAAATAAGATTTTTTTACTTTTACCTGCAGAATTCTTCCATTAGATAGAAATGTATGATTTCCATCTTCAAGCAAGGGCTGTCCATCTTTTTGCCAGGAATTCTTTGGTGCGGGGCTGCCACTGGATAAACACTCCATCAACGCGCTCTTATTCACCAGCACAGTGACCTCTTCCGGGAGATCACCATTTGCTCCCTTAATAATCGGTGGCACTAATAAATGATTGCAACAGAAAGATCAAACAAGATCTTTTCTCAGTTATTCTCATTTTGTGACAGTTTTCCAAAGTATGGCATGATAGCAGAGGAGGAAAATTGAAGAAGAAACATTTTACACCAATAAATTAGGGTGGTGATAAAAATGATGTGAATTTGGGTTTACCTATCCTGGACTAACCCCTTCCACCGTTTTCATTCCCACTCAGCTCAATCCCAATCCTTCCCCAAATTATCGGACCTTGCTTCTCTCTCAGCCCCTTCCACTATGCCTTCTGGGTTTTCAAGCATACATGTAAGTAGCATCTGCATGAATGAATATTTAAGTCTGTTTGGTCATCTAGACAAGCCAGATCAATTACATCTTTAAAGTGTATTTGGAATGTACAGATTTGGTCTCATTTTGCAAGGGAATTATCTGGGCTTCTTAAAACATGTTTCCCCAGCCTCAGTGTTCATGGTACTGGCATGATCTGGGAGCTTGGTTAGAGACAAATTTGGGGGGCCCACTCAGACCTCCTAAATGGGCATCTCTAGAGAGGCCAAGAAATTTGTGTTTTAACAAACTCTTCAGGTGATCTAGATGTACACTAAAGTTTGAGAAGTTGCATTCTAGATTTTCCTACATATATTCATTTGCACTTAAAATAATACCATAGAATCCAGGTACATATCTATCTTATGTTACACTAGTCTGTTATGAAAAATCACATATTACCAATAAAATTAAAAAAATGGAAATGTTACATAAACTAGAAACACATGTGTTGGCTGCTGTTGTAAATGTAGAAAACTCATCTTCAAAGTGAATAATCACTTTATTTTATTTGGAAAGCTTAGCTATTTTGTTTCACTCTCCTAAAATGTACCATATCTTTAGCAATCAGTAGAGACTATATATTTAATGTTGATGTAGTCCTGTGGTATTTGGGACTTTCAAAAACTAAACCATAAATTCTGTAAAGAAAATAATCAAGGCTACCAGGTACATATTAGAATTTCAATGTTATTTTAAATGCAAATTTACACATTCAAAGTTATATGATTTCTACTATACTCTAGATAACATAAAATACAACTTGAACTGCAGATTAGTGAAAACTGAACTTGAACTTCAGATTAAATGAGGCTGTTTGTCACTAACCCCAATACCAGGAAAACTAAACAAATGGAATGTTGGGACATAAAGATTCTGTTTTCCTTAACTTCTGCCTGAGGCTGCACCATTAGAAAGTCCCGGAGGTACTCTACAGATCTGAAGCTCTTTTCTTTGACCTGCTCCTCCAGCTGCACTGCTCCATCAGCTGGCTTACACCACTCAGAATCATTCTCAGTAGAGAACCTCAGAGTAGCTCGTAGAAGGTGAGCCTCAGAGCCTCAAACACTGTGAAACATCCCTAATTTAAACAGAATTTTGGGTCCAGTTTATTTTTGTTTTGTTCCAGCCCTCTAAACTCATCTCCGTCATGCTGTCCAACTTTCTCCTAATTAAAATAGTCTGAAGGGATGAACATCTACCTTTGACTACTCACCCCCTAAGTTCCATTTCAATTTAACTGACTCCCAGTCCTTCCCAATACTATATTATCTTGCTTCTTTATCAGATCCTTCCAAAACTGTGCCCTAAACAAAACTCTTTCCAAACTTAGGTCAAAATAAGCCAAGTGGTCTAGAATACTCCTTCACTGTTCTTGGCAATGTTAGTACTGATTTTAATTAATCGTCTTCTCTCTTTTTCTTTTCCTTATCACTATCTCATAGACTTTAAAATCTATGTTGATGACCCATCCAACCCTAAAGAGTTCATCTCTACTCCATGTCAGCCAGTCCTAGACAGCCATACCTTGGACCATTCAATATTAACACCTCTTCCCTCTCCAAGTTATAAGCTCCCTGAAGGACCAATGTCTACTATGTTCACTACTATATCCTCAGTGCCTAGCACAGTGCCTGGCACATAGTTGAGCAATCAATAGATACTTGTCATATATGATTTTTGAACTCTAGTGTTCTTTCTTCCACTGCTTCTCAGACTTCCTTCCTAAGCTGCTTTTTGTTTGCACTGAAAACTCTAGCCCTTCTACTCCATCCTCACTTATAGTCAGCCCATCAGCTAAATTCCATCATTTTTCCTCTTGCCCTGCCCAGACCTTATAGGGGTCATTTCGGTGATGCTCTGTCTCACTGGTTTTTGACTCTCCAGTGCTTCCACAATATATACCTGGTTACCTTGTGGCACAACCCCTGCCCTCATCTAGATAGAGCACACTAATTTAATTTTTTTTTTTTTACCTCTACCTCCAGGTTACTGGGGATGTTGTGGAAGGAAGGGTGGCTGCAGAAAGGAATAATTGAGCCACATGGCTCTAATTTCAACAGCTGACTGTCCATTACATCCTCTATGGTGGCAATCACTAAACTTTTCTGTTTTCTGCAGGCCCAAACACGCCTACCACTGTTTGTCTTGCTCTCATGCTTAATGAAAAGGACTAAAGACATCTGATATGCATTTTCCCATTTCCCTCCTAACCATTCCAGTGAATGACAATTCATTACCATGAAAGGCTAATTAACCTCTCTTGGTTCCTAGATTGAATTTTTCACCTGTTCTAGGATCTTGGCCCATCAATTCCTGCACACCTCCCGCCCCCATCCACACTCACACTTGAAATTTTAATTTGTCCTGTTCTGTTGGATCATCTTCTTTAGTCTGTAAGCAAGCTAAAATCTTTCTTAAATGTTTTCTCAAACAAATTGTTTATCCTAAAACTCTATTCCATTTCTTCCATCCTCTGCAAAATGTCTTAAGAGTACTCTATATTTGTTTTCTTTTCTTTCTGATTAGTTGCTCAAGATTAATCATTTTGTCCTGTGGCTTTCTTTGTACCATATCACAGTATCTAAATTGATGTTTTGAATTGTATCAATGCTTTCTTAGTTTTAAAGCCAAATGAACTTTTTCAGCTTTAATTTTCTTAAATTTGCTTTAGCGTTCAATACTAGCTAGATCCACTTCTTGATAACCTTTTCCATGCCTTGTATTCTGTGATAGAATAGTATATAGTTTACTCCTTTTCATGAACTTCTCAGATTACTTCTCCTCTAACTGTTTTCCTTATCCTTTTTCCTACTTGTTAATGATCCCATCATGAACTTCTTTTCATCTTCTCCTACTCTATCCATAAGCCTTGCTGTTGGAAATCTCTTGCCCTTGAATGTCACTTGTTTGTGGATAACTATCAAATCTACATTCTTAGTTCAGTCTCTCTCCTGTCCTGAAGTTCCTTATTTCCAACGGCCCTTTCAATCTTCTATTTTTATTATTCTTGCCACCATTTTCTTAATCATACAGAATAAAAATCTCAGTGTTATCTCATGCTCTGAGTCAAGTGCCTAATACTTCATATCACTAACTTCCTCTATAAACTCTTTCATGCTGACTGCTTCCTATACATTCTCACTGCCACTTCTCTATATCGATCTCTTCTAATGGAAGCAACTACTTGTTTCTGCTTCTAGTGACATCACCTCTTTTTCCCTTCAAGGTACAATACTTCTTCCATTCTCAGTTCATGCATTCAGATGGAGATCACTGTAGTCTAAGGATAGGTACATACACTAGGCCTTAACCAGGCCACTTAGCTGCTATGATTGGTTCATGGAGAGAAATGTGATTCGTGCTTGGCCAATAAAAGCCATGCACATCCAATTCTAGGACTTCAGTTGTAAATACTAAGAGAGGCTTTCATTTGGATGTGAAATTAGAAACTTGTAAGAGTAGAGCTGCTAGGGGCCAACTTGTCATTCCAGAGGATTTCCACTCCCCCTCCCCCAGAGAGGGATGCTAACAGAAAAAAAAAAACAAAGCCAAGAGAAAGAGGAAGGTTAAATCTGCTTGACCTCTTTTGAGCCACAGAAGTCAGTTATGACAGCAGCCAGATCTACACTCTGGCTTTCTGAGTCCATGAATTCTCTTTTCTCCGTTGGAGCCAGTTTGTTATCTGACACATCAGGAGTCCTAACTAATGTGTTCTCAATTTGTATAAGAAAATTAATTCCTCAGTAGAACTATCACTTTCTGATTATCTTTACAGTCTTTAAAGTGCTCAATGCAATACCTTGCAAACATCAGCTCCTCCAAAAATTTCGTTGGGTGAAAGAATGCAAGACAAACAAAAGAAAGACTCACAGAGCACACGAACGTCATACTGAAGGGAATCTTCTCCAGCCTCATTCACAGCCACACATGTGTATCTCCCCGCATCTTCGACTTTAGCTCGGGGAATCTGCAACACTCGCCCGCCTGAAAACAGATCCCAATATATTTACTTCTCTAAATCCTACAGTGAATACTGGTCATAAACAGAGATGTGAGTTTTCAGATCTAATGACTTCCTTACGTTTTCTTTCAAAGTTCTTATTTCATCTAATGGTTCAGTTTTAATCTGACATACCATTTTTATAACAAACACTGCATTATTGATAAATGATCCAATATATGAATCACATTTCCTGAGAGGTAAAGAGCTCATGTTGTTTTTTTTCCCAAGAGAGTAATGTTGCTGTCTCTCATCATATTCCGTGCAGAATGTTATTATGTAGTGACATTTTTGATTTTACAGTTTTGAACATATTAAAAGAAGTTTACAATGTTGTAAAAGAAGTTTACAATATTTGAGGCAGGTACAGGTTTGAGAAAGTAAAAGCCAGAGATGTAAAAGTTATAAAGTATATTATAATACACACCATTTTAAAAGAATAACTGCATATTTTAAAAACGTTTCATGTTGATATAATTTCAAACTCAAAGTTTCAATAATTGTGTAACAAATTTTTACTTGTTTACTACTTATATTTCATTCCACTTATTTTAGCTCTCCCTACATATAATTTATTTATTTATATATTTATTTATTTATAAATCTTTTTTCTGAACCATTTGAGAGTAAGTTGGAAACATGGTGCCCCTTTACCCCTAAATATTCATAAATCTGTATTTCATAAGAACAAAAATGATCCCTTATATAACCAAAGTATAGTTATCAAAATCAGGAAATTTAAAATCAACACAAAACTACTACTGAACTCACAGTCCATATTCAAATTTCATTATTGTTACAATCTTTTATAAATATTTTTCTCCAAGCCTACATCCAATTTCAGACCACATATCACAAAATTTAGCTATCATTTGTATTCAGTCACCTTTTAAAATTTTTTTCAAGATACTCTTTTATTTAATTGAAATCAAATTACAGACCATGGAATACACTGACCTTAAGTGTACAATTTGGTAAATTTTGACAAGCTTCTTTGAATGTTTGTTAAAAGTAAAAAGAAACCTTGAAAAGATTATAATTCCACAACAATTTAACATCTTTTCTTTTCTTCTTTTTTTTAAATGTTTTATTTATTTTTGAGAGAGAGAGAGAGAGAGAGAGAGATACAGCATGAGCAAGGGAGGGTCAGAGAGAAAGGGAGACACAGAATCCAAAGATAGGCTCCAGGCTCCGAGCTGTCAGCACAGAGCCGGATGCGGGGCTCAAATCCACGAACTGTGAGATCATCACCTGAGCCGAAGTCGGACGCTTAACCGACTCTAGTCACCCAGGCGCCCCTAACATCTTCTTTTCTATCAATACCATGTGATAACTAAAATATTTGAAACTAATAATCATAACTCTTAATTTATGATAAATGTGTTTAATAAAGCACATAGCAACTATGTCCAAGTATATTTTAGAATTTATCATTAATAACGTGTAGAACCTGAACTGATGATCTCATAACGCTATTAGAGACATGGAGTGTGATGGAAGCCAAAGAACTTAAGTTGATAGAATGATCCTGTAGTAGACCTGAAAATTACTTAAGGTATGCCAGCCCATTGTCAAATTCTCAGCCTATACTCTTCTTGAAGCTTCACAGACACGAGAGGCATTTGGCAGCTTGTGTCCATTAAATGACATGGCCAGAAAGCTGATCAACTCAACTGAACTAACAAATGAGGAGAAAACACTTGGCAGAGACTCCATTTTCACCCTGTTCATAGCAATCATTACCTGGTAGAATCAACACTCTATCATTGGAGGTCAGAGGGCGGCCATCTTTGTACCATGTCAGTGTTGGGGGAGGAGCAGCATTTGTTTCACAGTAAAGGGAAATGGGATTGTTGATAATCACATCCTTGGCTTCACCATTCCTGCCAGCATCCAGCATGTTTCCCATTTCCCAGAGTTTCTGAAAACTTGGAGGAACTATGGAGGAAAGACATGACATGTTAGACACATGTGAATGCTCGGGTTAAACAAAGATTCTGGCTGTATATTCACAAGAATGATTTTTAAATATAATAAATTAGACAATGTGAAAATATTTTCCAGTACTTACACACCTACCAACTCTAGCCCTAAGCCAAAAAATGTAGTAGGCATCAGAGTTGGTTTTCATGTGGAAGAACAAGAAATATGGGGCTCAAAATGCCATGCTCAGGCTTTGCTCTCTGTTAAAGATCTTAGAAGATGAAGGGGCCTATTTTCAGGCAAGACATGCTGTAATATACATGGCTAGGAATATGATCATAGTGGGAAAAACTAAATTTTGAGGAACCATTAAAAAATTCTGGCTCAACAGAGAACATTCACCAATGATTTGTTTTACTAAGAAGACCACAGAAGTTTGCAATCAGGATTAATAACTGCATTACCAAAAATAATAGGACATTCTCAAATATTTCTCAGGGACAAGCATGAACTTTCTAGAGGGCAATTTTCTTGCACATCAAAAGCATTAAAAAAGTGTATAACTTTTGACCTAAAATTTCCACTATTAGTAACTTGTGAAAAACCACAGATGTGCAAAAGTTTTATGTATAAAGATGTGCAGTGAAGCATTACATGAGCAGCGAAAATTTGGAAACAACCTAGACATTCAATAATAGAAGGGTAGTTAAATACATATTTTAATACTCAACTGATAAAACAAGTACATTATTAAAAAGTATGCTATAAAAAGCATATATAAAAGTACAAAAGTAACAACATCAACAACTATAGCAGGTACCACTTCTTAAACATTTTGCTAAGAGTTTTACATACTTTTTAATTTTATTTTTTAATTATTATTTTATTTTATAGAGAAAAGAGAGTGTGCACACTTGCATGTGAGCAGGGGAGGGGCAGAGCAGGGGGAGAGAGAGAGAGAGAGAGAGACAGAAAAATAAAGAATCTCAAGCAGACTCCATGCTTAGCATGGAGCCGACATGGGACTCGATCCAGGAAGCTGGGATCACCATCTGAGCTGAAATCAAGGGCCGGTTGCTTAACTGACTGAGCCACCCTAGCACCTGAAAGTTTCAAATATTTTATGTTATTTAGGACTGTGTGGAGCCTGACACAGAGGTCGAACCCACCAACTGTGAGATCATGACCTGAGCCAAAATCAAGAGTCGAACGCTTAAATGACTGAGCCACCCAGGAGCCCCTAAAAGGCATTAATTTTAAAAACATGGAAACCAAGCCTTAAAATACTTACGTAACTTGCCCAAGTCAAAAAGTTTCCAAGAGCCTAAATCATCATTCAGTTTCAAGTCTGACCATTTTAAATTCCATACTTCTTGCCTACTTCCACTACTTCCTTGCCTTCCATGTAAATGCTATCAAACAAACCTTCATGATGAAATGTTAGGGGAAAGCTCATGTAATAGAAAAGTCTGTATCACGTGACCCTAATTTATAAATGAAGTATATCTTACAAAAAGATACCAGAAGGAAACGTAAAAATAACAGCAGTAACCCTGAATGATGTATTATTTCTTCCTCAATTTCTCAAGTTCCAGTGTTTAATAATGAATTTTTATTGTCAACAGAAAAATAGATATTTAAAACAAACCAAGTTAAATCCCTTTTTCATTGCTTTGATAGATCATATAAGTAATTATACACAATAAGCATATTATTATTACCTTGTATATTAACATCAAAATCCAGTTCATCTTCACCTGCAATGTTAGATGCTACACAAGTATACCGTCCAGTATCTGATATTTGAGCCTCCTTTATTTGAAGTGTGTGTCCATTTGCAGCAATAGTAACATGATCATCTGATTTAAGAGGCTGTGATTCAATTATAATAATGTTACCGTGAAGTATACTAATAAATCCTCTAAGAGACCATACAATTAGTATTTTTTAGGATTCTTTAATAAATAACAATAAATTACATTTGAAATACTCAACACAACAATTTAATTTAGTTTGATTAAACTTTGAGTAATCACATTTTTATATGAAACAATATGAAAATATTGTTCATATACTTTACATCTGTACCTGGTTATTTCTGGGTGGTACATTTATATACCATATCTATTTTATGATAAAAAAAATTCTTACGTACCATATCTATTTGTCTATGTTGGAAAAAATTATCAGCCAATTCCACACTGTACTAAAAAAGTTTATCTTTTACTATAATTCTGTAGAATATTCCAGGGTTTTTAAATGAAAGATTGGGGGTATGGATATTCTCATTTGATCTAAATGCCACTATTTTTCATTCAGAAACATCATTACTTCATAAATGGAGAATTTTAACCTAGAGATATATATGTTACAGTGTTTGATTCAATGTATTACTATACTTAATGGCACATTAACTTACAGATATTTATATTACGATCTTTTATTAATAACATCACCTACACTTAATAGGACATTTCTCATCTACTAAACATTTCCATTTACACTAAGTTCCCTCTTATTCCTTCAACACAACTGGCTCACAGTCATTCTTTCTAATGATACTTTTCTCGTAATTCTTGGTGATTTCAACACCCACATAGACAGTTATCCAACAGTGTGTGCTCTCAGCTCCCTCACCTCCTCTAATTTTTTGTCCCTAATCCTCTCTCAGCCACTCAACCAGTGTCATACTAGACCTTGTAATTACAAGAGCTTATAACCACATCTCTTTATAATCTCACTTTCAAGTCCTCACTCTCTTGACCACTACCTCCTAACTTTCTAACTTACTTCCTCTAGCATCCCAACTCCAATAAATTCTTGGTCCCATGGGAGATCCGCACTCCACAGACCTCTTTTCACTGCCACTCACCCCTTTCCTGACCCAGTCAAAGTCTATTATGACAATCACTCCTTGCATAAGCCCTCAACTCCTTTATTTTATTTCTCTGATAAAATTCTAACCATGGTTAATACTGCTCTGTCCATTCTGAGTATCTTCTGGTCTATTCAAGGGCATCTCTCCAACAACTATGTCCTCTGTCACCTGCATCATCATCAAATGATTTCTTTCCACTGGAGGTTTTCAATCTGCATACATCATACTATAATTTTCCCCATTAAAAAAAAATCTCTTTAGAATGTGGCCTACCTCCACATTTTTCTACTCCCCTTTATAGCCAATGACTTTAAAATATTTTCTACATTTGCTGTCTCCATTTCTTTGCAACTTTTCTTGAATCTATTCCAATAAGACTTTTACCATCTCCACTTGACCAAATGACATTGTCAGAGTCACCAATGGCATCCATGTTGCTAAATTTACTGGTCAATTCTTGGTTTTTATTTAATTTGTCTTCATTTTGAAAAACTTGTTTCCCCTATCTTTTGGGGCACTTCACTGTCTGCTCCACAACCTCTAAATGTTGGAGTCCCCCAGGCTTAATCCTCAGACCTCTTATCTTTTCTATCTAAACTCACTCTCCTATTCATCTTATGCAAAATCTTGGACTCAACTTTGTACAGTTTTCCCTCACATCCTGCTACCCCGTTTGTCCAAGTAATCACCATCTCTCTTCTGGACCACTCTATCTTCTCTCAATACAGAAGCCAATGTAATCCTTTTAAAACCTTAATTCATATCATATTGCTCTTGTGTTCAAAATTTTCCAGTAACTTTCTATCAGAATGAAGGCCAACTGGTCTATAAGACAGTATTATCTGCTTCCCCATTAATCTTTTGCTCACAACTGCTGTGTTACCATGGATCACTGCACTCCAACCAAAATGCCTCAGGATCTTAGTCCCTGTGATTCTCTCTACTTTAGAATATCATCCCCTCAGGTATTTTATGTCTGCTTACTTCATTTTCTTTGAGTTCCTGCTCAAATATCACCTTATCAGTGAGGCCTTCCCTATATAAATGGGAGAGCATACTCCCTATGCTTGTTATTCTACTTCCTGATTGAGTTTTCTCCATAAAATTTACCCCGTCTGGCACATTATATGTTGCACTGATTTAGTTTTTGTCTCCCCAAACTTCACACGAGGAGATATTTTTCTCTGTTTCCTTCACAGCTATATCCCCTGAACCTAAAATCATGTCCAGTAAATAGTATGTGCTCAATAAATAATTTTGGAATTAATAAATCATTATTAACATATCACTTATATAAAAATACTATAAGTTAAATGTTCTCTGCTAAAAACCCTTCAGGCCATGAATAAATAAAACTCAAAGATTCTATGGAAACTTATTGTGGCTAATATAGCCAATATGTTTGATGGATTTTCTGAAAAGTGCTGTTTCACTGAAAGGGTTGTTTATCTGAAGAATGAAATAACAGAAGAAAGGATATGGAAAATAAACAAAAATTAGTATTTTTTTTTGGTACACATTTTAGAGAACCAATCCTAAACCCTGAAAAATTTAGCAGTTTAAAGCATCATAACTGGATCAATTTCCAAGTCTGGATTTGAAACTGTAAGTTCACCATTCATTATGATATTAAAAAAAAAATGCCTCATTCCTAGCACGATTCTAGTCTTTAGCCACTATTTAAGTGTGTATGTGTTTGTTTGTGTGTGTGTGTTCATGTGTAGAAATTAAAAAGAATAAAAAGGTTCTAGGTAAAATTAAAAATAAAATAAGATTTCAAGGGAGAAAGGAATTATTTGTTTCCAAGCAAACTCATCTAGAATTGAAATTGTACCATGAAGTGTACTTGCAGTCAGAAAAGACACTGTAAACAGAACATGGTGGGAGTTCCATATTTTTCCTCTTCAATGGTTTCCAGATGAAGCCTGCTTACTTTATAAGAGACCATTTTTTTCTAGCTGTCAGTATTGCAAAATCTCTGTGATCTGAAAAAAAAAAGCTCTATCTTTCTGTATCTTAAATCATAACTCTGACTGGAACTTCTACAGCTGGAATTTAACTGACCATTTGGTTGATTATGTGTATAACAGGACAAACAGCAGCTTAGTTATGCCTCAACTCTATTACGCACAGTGTTAACGGCAGCCAAAAAAAGGGTCTATTTTGGTGTCAAAACCCTAGCACATGTATCTTTAAAACATGCATGGAAGAAAATAAATTGAATGAGCAATGACGATGAATAGTGTAAAAGTCAGATCACCTAAGTGAAGGAGGTGCCATTATTTATAGTTTCTCATTCCCCCTAGCTAACTGAATTGAGTAATCATCACATTTAGCTATTTTTCTTCCTCTTGTAATATAAAACAGGTTACCTTCTATAAAAGAATTAAAGGTGTTCAGAGAAAACTCTGAATAAACTTAGTACCCCTGTATATCATTTTAATTTGGTTTAGCACTGTTCTATGTTTCTTCTCTACAAAGTTTGCTTACTCTGTAAAGCCATAGAATACAAAACTGTTCCTCAGTGAGAAGGTGGCTGGATTTTTATACATTACTGCTAATGTCCACAAAAACAATCCTTCAAACTTTCCTGTGATGGAATAATGCTAAGATTGTTGAACGTGGTTCAATTTCTTAACAGTTTTATACTCTAGGAGCATGGAATTGGGCTGGTTATAAGGCGACATTGATTCTCTGAGTTAGTTGTGTCTGTTTTTTTTTTTCTTTTTTAAAATTTAACTGATTATTTCTGTTTTTAAGAAACTATTCACAAAGGAAAAAAAAAGGTGTGACTGGCCTGTCCATCCTTGTACCAGCTGAGAGAGGCAGAAGGAATTGCATAAGCTTCACATTCCAAAGTCAGCGTATTATTTACTTTGATCTTCACTTCTTTAGGGGAAAGACCTGGCCCTAGTAGGTCCCCTTTATTGATGATGGGTGGAACTGCATAAAAAAAAAAGAATATTCTTAGAATATACACTTGTTCTTTTATATACATGGAATATCATGGAAATCACACTGAGAATTACTTAAGAAGACAAGGAAATAACTGAGGCATTTGCTATGCTCCCCTTTCCCCATGGACCCAAGAGGGGTCCATGGACCCACATCTTATGAAATGGTAGTGTTCAGATATAGAATATGAAGGAAAATATCTTTTTCCCTTCATGTGAATACTGCCAATGAGTCTAATGTCCTTCACAGAACTGTTACTTTCATTTTTCCAGGTCGCCAGACACAGTCCAAGCATGACCCATAAAATGTACTTTCTCAGTCACTAAAGGAACTGATTCAAAGAATGAAAGACAATCAGAAAGATTCTCTTCCTTTAAAAAAAAAAAACAAAATCCTGAAATGTAGGCCCTGTTAACAGTAGGATTTGCTTTGCTTTTTATGTACAGGTCAGAGTACAGTGTATCAGCCCAAAGTCACTGATGAACTCATCTTAAGCTATTGATTAGAATACATATATATTTAAATAACAATTTTGTGCATGAAAGTACTATAACTCAGGCCAGAGGGTTTTCAGAAAGAAAAACAGAGAAACGTAAGGAAGTGCCACTGACACTCCAACAAGAGGTTGTTTTTCTCCAACAAGGGGTTAGTGAGCAGACTTAATGGGCTCTTCACATCTTTAAGCAATTGAGGTCATGGATACAATGTTAATGCAACTTCCATCTTAATGAAGCAAGCTGCATAAACAACAAGCTTTAATGATGAGTATAAATAATTATGAACCCATAATAAAAACAGGATCAAAAAAGTTAGAAAACTTGAGGAAAATATGAAATGTAGTGTTTTTTCAGGACTTACTGTAGACTTTCACTTCATAGTGCTTTATCATTTCCCCTGCCTCATTCGTGGCTAGACAAGAGTATCTTCCAGCATTGTCCTCCTGTGCATTTAGGATCTGTAGAGTCTTACCTCCTGAAAAGGCATGGAACACCAAAGAATCTCTGAAGTCACAGTGGCAACAGCGTATGCACAAACTATCAGGGTTTTTAATTCTCACTATTAACGTATTTCTTTTTCTATGTGCCAGTTCTGTAATAGACATCTGACACAAGACAAACTACAATATAGATGGGCACTGCATGGGGAGTGAGGAGTCAGTAAGTCCTCAGGGATCCTCTGTGATAATGACTCTCATGCTCATCCTGCCCCTCCCATGCCTCTGTATACACTCTGGCTAAGGTCTTTGTTTCATTCCTTCATAAACAGGTCTTCTACTTTAGTCATCTTCCTCTCTCATCTACTTGGCCTATCAGTAGAGACTGATCTAAAACTCAGTTTGTATTATGGTACTATTCTCCTTAAAAATCTTCACTGGTTCTCAGTTGACTCAAGTATAAAGTTAAAACTCTAACCCAGGCATTCAAAATTCCTTCCTGACTTTTTCTCCTATCCACCCCCCTCCCTGCCACACACACACACACACACACACACACACACACACAAACACCCGTCTTCACTCAAGTGGGAGTTGGGGAGTCTACATATTCTTACTTGCATATAGGCCTTTGTACATCTATGTGCCTTTCTCACTTTGCACCTTTTCCACACTAGTCATCCTGATGGATCTGAAATCTCTCATTTCCAACCAACAAAATTCTCTATTTTTCTTTAAGGGCTGGTTCAAGTTCCAACTGCAACAAAGTATTTCCTGACCACTTTAGCTCACAGTGACCATTCTATCTTTTGAATTTTTATAAAATTTGTCACAATCTCGTTTATCAAACTCCATGACTATTCATAATCCATGATTATTCATGAATTCATGTTGTTAATGAACTTTTATACATCTTATCTCCCTTCCACATAAAACTAAATTTCTTAAAGCCAGCGATAATACTTTTCCGTCCTTTCTACTTTCATATATTTTGCCAGGTATTAAAGAGAAATAAACAAACTCTCTCAATCTAAATAATAATTGTCTTTCAAGGTTCAATTCAACAAGAAGTGAATTTCTACTCCTTTTGGTATTTCACATTATATTTTAACAATTAATAGCATTATGGTATTTATTGATTTGCCTTGTATGTAGATATTTTACTGGTCTTTCAAAAAGTAATTTTACTTTAGGTTATAAGATATATACAAATAATTTAAAAATTAAAATAGCAATGGAACAGCATAACTAAGTCATAAGTACTTTTATTAAAATTAACCAATGATTCTTTTTCTACAATAGCAGATGACGTAAGTGTTACCTTGGGCATCTAAAGTAAATTAATTACCTGGAAGAATACGGATATTTCGGTTGGATTCTAAAGGTGTTCCATCCTTAAACCAGGTGATGGTGGCTGGAGGATATGAATAAGCTTCACAGACCAAAGATGTGGGGCTGTTAAGGATAACGGTCACATCTTCAGGGCTACCATCACTATCAATACCAGCAATTGTAGGAGATACTGAAAAACATTTAAAATGTGATCAAAGAAATATGTTTAGAAATTTCCTTATTTATAAATTTCTCCCATCCAAGTACTAACCAGGCCTGACCCTGCTTGGCTTCCAAGATCAGATGAGATCAGGGGCATTCAGGGTGGTATGGCCGTAGACCCTTATCTGTGAATTTACAAATTTCACTGTACTTATTTGTGTAATTCCATTTCTTAACAATTAGAGAAACAATTGATTATTTTTCTTATTCTACAGGAAAAGAATGAGAACTTCAAAATAGAATAATGGAGGAGATGACCCACAAAGAGAAATCATAATGCAATGTAGTAAGGTGAGAATGGGAATTCTGTTGCAGGATACTGGAAGCATAGGATTTAATCCAATCTCTGGTATGTGGTAAGAGGACTCTCATCAGGGAAGCCCTCCTAAAGGAGATTTCAAAGTGAGTCTTAAAAGATTAGTGGTGGTTAGTAAGGGAAAGAAGGGAGGCTAGTAGGAAGAAGGAGCATATTGGGAGCAGTGAGGAGCAAGCAGGTAATATATAGAAGATGAATTCAAGGGGGTCAATGTTGGAAGCAAGGATAATGGAGATAGGTACATTTGTTCCATAAAAGATAATGAGGGACTGAATGAAAGGAAGGCATAAAGAGGAAGGAGTGACTAAAGAAAAAATTTAGAAAGTTAAGTGGTATGCCTTGATGATAGAATTTGGTGGCTAAGGCAAATCAAAGATGACTTCTAGTTTTCTTGCTTGGGAATGTAGGTAAACTGCAGTGAAGCAACATAAATAGAGCATATGGAAAGATGTGCTCATTTGGGAGGGGAAGATAGTTTGTTCAGTTCTAAATATCTTGAAGTTTAAGTGCCCATGAGGATTCCAGATAGACTTGTCCAACAAGTAATTGCATATAGAAATCCAAACTTGGGAGAAAGATCTGGGTTGCAGGTATGGGTTAAGAAAGAAGACACCAGTCTGGGGTGCCTTGGTGGCTCAGTAGGTTAAGCATTTGACTTCAGCTCAGGTCATGAACTCATGGTTTGTGAGTTCAAGCCCTGAGTTGGGCTCTGTGCTGACAGCTCAGAGCCTGGAGCCTGCTTCAGATTCAGTGTTTTTCCCCTCTCTCTACCTCTCCCCCACTCACATTCTGACTCTCTCTCTCTCTCTCCCTGTCTCTCAAAAATAAACAAACATTTAAAAAAAAGACACCAGTCTATAGGAGATGAAAAATAAGCTTATGGGAATTAAGCTTATTATTTGAAGACAATATTAGAGTAAAATGAGCAGTGAAGAAAGACAAAATGCTAAGGAACCTAATGTTAGAGAGATGGATTATCTAAAAGTCCATAAAAGAGAGAGAAAAGGAGTAACAAAGTGTGTAAGGATAACTAGGGAAGAAGACTGCCAAGGAAAAAGTGATGACTAATGTCTAAAACATTAAGAAAGGACTGAAAAATATTTGTTGGATCTAGCAACAGGATAATCTTTGCCACAACATCATGAAGCATGGCATGAGAAAAGCCCATTTTTAGTGGGACAAGCAGAATAGACCAGAAATAATTACAATATGAAGTGATGGAGGCAGTAGGAGGTGAAGCAGTAGGTAAAATGGGTGACGGGAATGGCTGACGTATCAATTAAGGGGGAAGATACAGAGTTAAGGGCATAAGTGTAGGCAGTAACTGTGAACAAGAATACCTCATCCTCTGGGAAAAGAAAGTGTTAGGACACTGAATTATGGTTGAGTAGACTGGAAGCTGCAAATGTACACACTAAACAGCCTCAACTTTATGAAAATGGTGGAAAAGAAGTCTTTGATTCAGATCCCTTAGTCCTCAATGAATGAGGGAGAATGACAAGAAACAGGTAAGTAACTAGGAAGTGAGAATTGAGGGGGGCACAGTCAGATAGCATGACTTGGGATACTTAGAGACAGTGGAGACTGGAGAGAGTCTCTAGGGAGCTAGTGTCTCCTGGGAAGAGTCAGATTTCAGTTACAGCAAGGAGCTAGAGAGAATATTAAATCAGGTTTCCAGAGAGGACACAGTATAGAATTTGGACATGAGTTAGTATTGGGAAATGAATCAGTGGTAAAAGGAAGGAGGCGCAGGAACTTAAACCTCTGAGAAAAGCAGTGAATGAACTGCAGGAGAGGAAATCCAGGGCTGAATGTTTGCCTTTCATACACTTATGGGTGTGAGGGAACACAGGCGCGTTACTAGGCAACTGGCTCATGAGCTCCCATTCATATTTATCCATATATCTGTTATTCAATGCTCTTTCAGGTGCTGGGGCTAAATCCTTTATGAGGTAAAAGGGGTTCTACGTTTTGGAGTTTGTTTTTTATGTATTATCTATATATACTATTCATTTAACATTTATACATTATCCACTATTTTGATTTAATTTTTCTTGCACACATCTCTTCTACTTAACTAGGCTATAAGCCATGGGAGGGCAGTATTCCGTACGAGAGTTTCCTATGTATGAGACTATGTCTCCCCAAAGAGTCTACGCAATAACTATAAAAACAAACAAAAAGTACAAAACTTGCATACTCAAATGTAGGTCAGTTGATTCAAGTAGAATGAAAAGTATTTTGATATTAGTAATCAAATATAACACATATCTGAATATAGTACATTAAAATATAATACATTTTAAATTTCAAGACATGAGCAGGAATTAAGAATCTATTTTAATGTCATGCCTGAGACATAAGCATAACTTTGATGCTATAAGAACTGAATGTATAGTTTTTCATAATTCCTAGTCCACAAAGACTATAAATACCAATAATGGCAGAGTCCCATAAAGAAAGAACAAAATATATCATATTGAGCCCCTTGTACTGTTGACCTATTTCTCTTTGACTAGCATATATTTTATCTTTTATCACTATGTTTTTAACATCTGTCTTTTCCACAGTTGTGTCCCTAGCAGAAAACACAGTGCCTGGAACATAAGTGGTATTCCTAATGTAATGAGTGAATGAATGAGTTAAAGAAAAAAAAGCAAGTGTACACAACCACTAGTCCTCCTTAAATAATGCAATTCTATGGTAGAAACATTAAATAGAAAAAGAAAAGAAGGTAAGTCAGCAGACCTTCATGTTTGATTCTTCAAGATTTGAAGCAATGTTGGTACCTACCCAATACATTAAGACTGAAACTTTTGCTCTTGTCGCCAGCTGTGTTAGATGCCAAACATGCGTATCTTCCAGTGTGTGACACTTGGGCATTGGTAATTTTAAGGAATCGGCCACCAGACATAATGTGATGGGTGTCATCTTCCTGGAGGAGCTGTCCATCTTTGTGCCATTTAATTTCTGGCACCGGATTCCCTGTAACAAAAAGCCATTTCTGAGAGATGGCTAATAATTGTATGCCTATAAATGATAACTGAAAGCATTTTCACTTACTTGCCATTTAAATATCACACTTATGAAACGATGCATTAACCATTCATGTTAAATTAAATTTGTAAACATAATTCATAATAACCATGCTATAGTTTTTAAAATTTTCATATTACAAGCCATTTTCAAATGAAGATTAGTTTTGATTTTTGAGTGAAATGATTCCAAACTAGTCTTTGTGCTTAATTAAATAGTAAAATATACTTTAAGAAGAATGGGACATGCATTTTTATCAAAATTATTATTTGTGAATACTTTCACATTCATTAAAATTTTTTAAAGGTTTATATTTTTGAAAGAAAGCTATAAAAAAGGAAAAGCCTTGAATTAAACAATTCTATAAATAGATATTTTCAGTTTATACTAGGATTCTAGCATAAATATATAGATAAGGTAGATAGAAATATATAGTAATTATTCCCATAATATTTAGGGTCTATGGGTAAAGATCTTTTTGTTTTAACATGAGACTTATGTTAAATACTAATTTTTAAGTTTTTCAAATAATTAAAAAAAATTTTAAACCATAAAAGCAAGTTTACTTAGGAAAAAGGGCTAGAATAATATATTAAAATTGGAAGGCTTGGCCATACCAAACATGGAGCCTGTTCTATAGCCCCACCCAGACAGGGAAGTAAATTTACAGGCTTTCCCAACTGCTGAGTTACAGCACCCAGTCCCACCTGACTAGAAGCCTAACCGGAGAATTCAGGCAACCACAGAGTCTATTCTACTGCACTCAGTCAAGAAACCAAGCAAGCAGTACTATCCAACTGTTACCAGCCAACAGTAATCCTTCTCCACTAACCTCAGAGCTCAAGCAATGTGGCCTTAACCAAATAGAGACTCTAATAGCAAGCCCCACCTGCAAGGACACTACCAGATTACCAATGCAGAACACGAAGATGAATTGACTGATTGATGATTATTGTTGCCAAAGTAAACCTATAAAGTCTGGAAGAGGAGGCCCCTCAATGCAAGGAATCAGGTAAAAAAGACACTATCAAAGGAAACTAATTAAACTCTAATAATGACTCTAAAGAAATGGAGATCTGTAACTGTCCAACCAAAAATTCAGAATAATTCTCTCAAAGAAGATTAGTGAAGGTTGTGGGATGGGGAATGGGCTCAATGGATAAGGGGCATTAAGGAATCTAATCCTGAAATCATTGTTGCACTATATGGTAACTAATTTGGATGTAAATTAAAAAAATAAATTAAGAAAACAGAAGTTTAGTGAACCACAAGAATACAGACAACTAACAAAATTAAGAAAACAGTACATGAACAAAGAAATAGAAACTATAAAAACAAATAAGCATAATTCATTGAGCTGAAGAATATAGTGACTGACCCAAAGAATTCAATAGAGAGCTTCAACAGCAGACTCAACCAAGAAGAAGAAATAATTAGTAAACTAGAGGATAGGTCATTAATTGTCCAGTCAGGAAAGAAAGAAAGAAAGAAAAAAGAAAGAAGAAAGCCTATAGGACTTATGAGATACCATCAACAGAAACAATATATACACTATGGGAATCCAAGGACAGAGATAAAGGACAAAGAGTTTATTTATAGCAATAATGGCTGAAAACTTCCCAAACATGGGGAGAAAAATGGATATCCAGAATAATGAGGCCCAAAGAACCCCAAATTGGTTGACCTTGAAAACGGCTACACACTACAATTATGTTTTTAAAGTTAATGACAAAGACAAAGTTTGAAAGCAGCAAGAGAAAAGCATATCACAAACAAGGGAACTTCCATAAGACTTTAGGCTGGTTTTTAAAAAATTAGGTCTAAATGGAATACTACTTGGCAATGAGAAAGAATGAAATCTGGCCATTTGTAGCAATGTGGATGGAACTCGAGGGTATTATGCTAAGTGAAATAAGTCAGGCAGAGAAAGACAGATACCATATGTTTTCACTCATATGTGGAATAGGAGAAACTTAACAGAGGACTATAGGGGTGGGGAAGGGGAAAAATAGTTAAGGAGAGGGAGGGAGGCAAACCATAAGAGACTCTTGAATAATGAGAACAATCTGAGGATTGATGGGGGTGTGGGGGAGAGGGGAAAATGGGTGATGGGCATGAAGGAGGGCACTTGTTGGGATGAGCACAGGGTGTTATATGGAAACCAACTAGACAATAAACTATATTAAAAAAATAAGGTCTACTTTGAGGGTGCCTGGGTGGCTCAGTCAGTTAAGTACCTGATTTCAGCTCAGGTCATCATCTGGCAGTTTGTGAGTTTGAGCCCCACATTGGGCTCTGTGAGGACAGCTCAGGGCCTGGAGCCTGCTTCAGATTGTCTCCCTCTCTCTCTACTCCTCCCCTTCTTGTGCTTTGTCTCTCTCTCTCTCAAAAATAAACATTAAAAAGGTCTACTTTGTATGCCAGGAAAGAATAGGATAATATATTCAAAGTATTAACAGAAAAAAGAATCTGTCAACCAAGAATACTATAACTGGCCAAGTATGAAGGAAAGATATTTTCCTGAACAAACAAAAGCTGAGGGAGTTCATTATCACTAGACCCACCTTACAAGAAATGCTAAGGACATTCTCAAGTGGAAATAAAAGGATGTACAAAACTCACTGGTAATGGTAAATATAGCCAAAGTCATAGTCTCTACAGTTGTAATGGTAGTGTGTAATTCACTTACAACTCTAGTTTAAAAGTTAAAAAGTGAATGTATTTAACATAACCATAACTGCAAGAATTTGTACATGTAAAAAGTATAAAAATTGCCACATCATAATCTAAAATGTGAGGGGGAGAGAAGTAAAAGTGTAAGATTTATGTGTACTATCAAATTAAAGTTGTTATCAGCCTAAAAAAACATATATCTTATGTAAGTCTTATGGTGAAGAAAAATCTATACTAGTTACACAAAAGATTATGATAAAGGAGTCAAAGCATACTGCTACAAAAAAATCATCAAATTGCAAAAGAAGACAGCAAGATAAGAAGCAAGGAATAAAGGGTTGACAAAAACAATAAGAAAACAATGAACAAATGGCAATAGTAAGTCCTTACTTATCAATAATTACTTTAACATAAATGGATTAAATTCTCCAATCAAAAAACAGAGAATGACTGAATGGATTAAAAAAAACAAGATTCAGTAATATGCTGCCTACAAAAGAGACAAAGAAGTTCATTATGTAATGATAAATGGATCAATCCTCAAGAAGATATAATAAATGTAAATATCTGTGCACCCAAAATTGGATCAACTAAATATATAAACAAACACTAATAGAAATAAAAAGAGAAATAAACACCAGTACAATAGTATTTGGGGAACTTAATAACCACTCAACAATGGAAAGATCATCCATACAGAGACTCTATAAACAACAACAACAACAAACAAACAGGTTTTGGACAATACTCTAGACCAAATAGACAGACTTATACAGAACATTCCATTCAACAGCAGCAGAATACACATTATTTTCAGCACACATAACACATTTATTAGAATATATTATACGTTAGACCACAGAACACGTCTTAACAAATTTAAGATGATTAAAATCATACAGAGTATCATTTCTTATCACAATGGTATACAAGTACAAACCAATAACAGAAGGAAAGTTGGAAAATTCACAAATACATGGAAATTAAACAATACACTTTAGAATAACCAATGGATAAAAGAGAGAATCGAAAGGGAAATGAAAAAGTGTCTTAGGACAAATGAAAATGGAAACACAATATGCCAAAATTTATAGTATGCAGCAAATGCAGTTTTAAGACAGAAGCTTATATTGAAAAATGCACATATAGAAAAAAAGAAAAATCTCAAATAAAAAACCTAACTTCCCGTACCTCATGGAACTAGGAAAAAAAAGAACTAAGACCAAAGTTAGCAGAAGGAAGGAAATAATAAAGACTAGAGCAGAAATAAATGGAGAACAGGAAAACAATAGAATAGAAAGATTAACAAAACTAAGAATTGGTTCTTTGGAAAGATAAACATGTTTAGCTGTCCTAAGAAAGACAGAGAGAAGACCTAAATAAATAAATTATAAGTGAAAGAGGAGACATTACAACTGATACCATAGAAATACAAAGGATTATAAGAGTATTATTAACACTATCACCAACAAACTTGACCACCTAGAAGAAACAAATTCCTGAAAACATACAACCTCCCAAGACTGAATCTGAACAGAAAATCTGAACAGACCAATGAGTAAGGAGACTGAATCAGTAATCAAAAACCTTGTAATAAAGAAGAGCAGAGGATCAGATGGTTTCACTGGTGAATTTTACCAAACACTGAAAGAAGAATTAACAGCAATTCTTCTGAAACTCTTTCAAAAAATTGAAGAGGAGGAAATATACCCAAACCATTTTACAAAGCCAGCATTACCCTGATACCAAAGCCAGGTAAGAGTACCAGAGAAAAGAAAATTACAAGTCAATATTACTGAATAATATAGATTCCAAAAAAAAAAAAATCTCAACAAAATATTGGCAAACTGAATTCAATAGCAAATGTAAAGCATTATACACCATAATCAAGTGGGATTCATCCCTGAGATGCAAAAATGATTTGAAATATATAAATCAGTAAACACAGTATATCACATTAATAAAGGATAAAAATCATATGCTCATCCAGCTAAATGCAAAAGAATGAAACTGGACCACTTTCTATACCATACACAAAAGTAAACATAAATGGATTAAAGGCCTAAATATGAAACCTGCAACCATAAAACTACTAGAAAAAAACGTAGGCAGTAATTTCTTTGACATCAGTTATAGAAACATTTCTCTAGATATGTCTCCTCAAGCAAAACCAAACCAAACCAAACCAACAAAAGCAAAATTAAACTGTTAGGACTATACCCTTTTGCACAGTGAAAGAAACCATCAACAAAACCAAAAGACAACCTACTGAATGGGACAAGATATTTGTGAATGATATATACATTCATATATTCATATATTTTGGGTTAATATACAAAATATATAAAGAACTTATACAACTACACATTCCCAAAACAAATAATCCAATTAAAAATGATCAGAGGGCATGAATAGACACTTTTCCAAAGAAGTCATACAGATGGCTAGTAGACACATGAAAATATGCTCAACAACACTAATCATCAGGGAAATGCAAATCAAAACCACAATGAGATACTACCTCACTGTCAAAATGGCTAAAATAAAAAACACAAGAAACAAGTGCTGGCAAGGATGTGGAGAAAAAGGCACCCTTGTGCATTATTGTTGTGAAAAAAGGAACCCTCATGCACTGGTGCAGCCACTGTAGAAAACAGTATGAAAGTTCCTCAAAAAATAAAAAATAAAAAAATAGAACTGCCTTATGATCTAGTAATTCCACTACTGGGTATTTACCCAAAGAAAACAAAAACAGTAATTAAAAAAAATATATATGCACACCCATGTTCACTGCAGTATTATTTACAATAGCCAAGATACGGAAGTAACCCAAGTATCCATGTATATATAACATATGTATATGTGTATATATATAACACATCTTTTTCCATTCATCTATGTGTATTCATATATGTGTGTATATACACACACATATACACACAAAGGAATATTACTCAGCCATAAAAAGAACGAAATCTTGCCCTTTGCAACAACATGGATCGATCTAGAGAGTATAATGCTAAGTGAAATAAGCCAAAGACAAATGCCATATGATTTCACTCATATGTGGAATTTAAGAAATTTAAAAAAAAAGGAAAAAATAGACAAACAAAAAAAATGGACTTTTAAATACAGAGAACAAACTGGCAGTTGCCAGAGGGGTGGTGGGTAGAGCAATGGGTGAAATACGTGAAGGGAATTAAGAGTACACGTATTATGATGAGCACTGAGTAATGTATAGAATTGCTGAATCAGTATATTGTATACCTGAAACTAATAACACTGTATATTAATTATAACTGGATAAAAAAATCATATGCTCATCTCGACAGATGCAGGAAAAACATCTGACAAAATTCAACATCCATTCATGATAAAAACTCTCAAAAAGTTGCCTATAGAAGGAACATTCCTCAACATAATGAAAGCCATATATGTATGACAAATTCATAGCTAACATCATACTCAATGGTAAAAGACTGATAGTTTTTCCTCTAAGATCAAGATGAGGGTTCCTGCTCTTACCATTTGTATTCAACATCAGTGCTGGAAGTCATAGCTACAGCAGTTTGATTCTTTTCAAACCAGGCAAGAAAAGAAAAACCTACAACTACATGGTCAACTAATCTTCAACAAAGCAGGAAAGAATATCCAATGGAAAAAGGACAGTCTCTTCAACAAATGGCACTGGGAAAACTGGACAGCTACATGCAGAAGAATGAAACTGGACCAGTTTATTATACCATACACAAAAATAAATTCAAATGTATAAAAGACCTAAATGTGAGATAGGAAACCCTCAAAATCCTAGAGGAGAACACAGACAGCCTCTTTGACAATGACTGTAGCAACTTTTTCCTAGACATATCTCCGGAGGCAAGGGAAACAAAAACAAAAATGCACTATTAGGACTTCATCAAGATAACAAGTTGCTGCACAGCAAAGGAAACAATCAACAATACTAAAAGACAACCTATTAAGTGGGAGAAGATATTTGCAAATGACATATCTGATAAAGGGTTAGTATCCAAAGTCTATAAAGAACTTGTCAAACTCAATACCCTAAAACCAAATAATCCAGTTAAAAAAATGGGAAGATACAAATAGATATTTTTCAAAAAAGACATACAGACAGCTAAAACACAAGAAAAGATACTCGACATCACTCATCATCGGGGAAATACAAATCAAAACCACAATGAGATATCATCTCACACCTGTCAGAACAGCTAAAATTAATAACACAGGAAACAACAGATGTTGGTGAGGATGTGGAAAAAGGGAACCCTCTTACACTTTTGCTGGGAATACAAACTGGTGCAACTGCTCTGGAGGACAGGATGGAAGTTCCTCAAAATGTTATAAATAAAACTACATTACAATCCAGCAATTTTAATACTAGGTATTTACCCAAAGGATAAAAAAAAAATACTGATTTGAAGGGGCATAGACACCCCAGTGTTTATAGCAGCACTATCAACAATAGCCAAATTAGGGAAAGAGCCCAAGTATCCATCAACTGATGAATGCATAAAGAAGATGTGTTTTATACACACATACACACACACACACACACACACACACACACACACACATAATGGAATACTACTTGGTGATCAAAAAGAATGATATCTTGCCATTTGCCATGACATGGATAAAACTAGAGTTCATTATGCTAAGTGATATAAATCAGTCAGACAAAGACAAATGCCATATGATTTCATTCATATGTGGAATTTAAGAAACAAAACAGATGAACATAGGGGAAGGGACAAAAAGAGAGAGAGGCAAACCTTAAGAGATTCTTAACCATAAAGAACAAACTGAGGTTATTGGAGGGGATGTGGGCAGGGGAGGGGCTAAATGTGTGATGGGTATTAAGGAGGGCACTTGTGATCAGCACTGGGTGTTATATGTAAGTGGTGAATAACTAAATTCTGCTCATGAAACCAATATTACACTATATGTTAACTAACTAGAATTTAAATAAAAACTTTAATATTTTTTAAAAAATTTTTAAATGTTTTAATTTTTGATACAGAGAGACAGAGCATGAGAGGGGGAGGGGCAGAGAGAGAGACACACACAGAATTGGAAGCAGGCTCCAGGCTCTGAGCTGTCAGCACAGAGCCTGATGCGGGGCTCAAACCCACAAACGTGAGATCATGACCTGAACCGAAGTCGGAGGCTTAGCTGACTGAGTCACCTAGGTGCCCCTAAAATAAAAACTTTAAAAAAAGAAAAGAAGAGATAAGGAAGAAGAGAAAATAAAAGATACTGGAATCAGAAAGGGAGATGTAAAATTGCCTCTATTTGCAAATGGCATGTTTTTATATATAAAAATCCTAAAGACTCTACCAAAAACCTGTTAGATCTAATTAATGAATTCATTAAAGTTTCAGGATACAAAATAAACATACAAAAAATCAGCAGCATTTCTATACACTAACAACAAATTATCTGAAAAGAAAATAAAGAAAACAATAATATACTTAGGAATAAATCTAACCAAGGAGGGAAA
>CM053562.1:21193733-21340090 GCA_028646485.1 Cryptoprocta ferox
AAAAAAAAAAAAAAAAAGACACATGGTGTAATGGAACAGAATCATGAGCGAAGAAATAAACTCATGCATATATGGTCAACTAATATTGGATAAGGGATCCAAGAATAGTTGATGGAAAAAGATAGTCTCCTCAATAAATGGCATTGAGAAAACTAGATATTCACATGCAAAAGAATAAAATTAGACCCTTGTGTTCCACCACTCACAAAAATTAACTTGAAATGGATTAAAGACTTAAATATAAGACTGAAAAAAAAAAAAACCTCCTAATATTACTGAATCTGGTCTGGATCACCTAGTGGAAGAACCAAGTGGCACTTGGTCATCTTGGAAGGCAGGAGGTTTATTTTACACCAGTGGGCTCAGAGGAGATCATTCTCCAGAGGTCTGAGCCCAGAGCATTAGCAGAGGGAACAATTTATAGCCTATTACTTCTGCATTCCTCATTAATATGCCCGACAAGCCAGGTGGAAAGAAGAACCCAGGGTGGGGGAGTCTTTGATCAGAGACAGGTGTTTTTTTATTACTCCCATCAGCCATCTTACAACAGATTTTCCCTATCACTAGTAGAAAGCATAGGGACAAAACTCCTTGACATTGGTCTTAGAAATGATTTCTTGGGGGGGCGCCTGGGTGGCTCAGTCGGTTGAGTGTCCGCTTTCGGCTCAGGTCATGATCTCACGGTTCGTGGGTTCGAGCCCCATGTCGGGCTCTGTGCTGACAGCTAGCTCAGAGCCTGGAACCTGTCCTCAGATTCTGTGTCCCTCTCTCTCTGACCCTCCCCTGCTCATGCTGTCTCTCTCTCTCCAAAAATAAATAAAAACATTAAAAAAAAATTAAAAAAAAAAAAAAGAAATGATTTCTTGGATATGACACTAAAAGCACAAGCAAAAAAAGTAAAAATAAACAAGTGAGTGTGGGGAATAAGCTTAAGAATTCTCTGAGCTTGCAGGAATGGGTTAACAAGGCACCTTTCTTTTGCTAATTAGCTGTGGGCAACTTGCCCTGCTGAGGTCTATAGCTCTGTTTACATGTTTTTGTCCTTCTTTCCAGTGAAAGCAGCTTTCTGCTATTATATTATATTGGAGGGTGCTTCCATCCTGAATAGCTAATCTTGTTTACCTCTTCTTGGATGTTTTCATCCTGAGATTGCCTATTCCTATACCTTTGTCCTGTACTGGGGGCCTTTGCAGGTTTCCCTAATTGTGTTTACCCAAACTTGGGTGTGTTCATCCTGTGGCTTTCTAATTCTCTATGCCTTGTATTAATCCATCAGTGCAAGCTCAGGGAATTACATAAAACTTTATTCTACTAAGGTTTACTGAAGGTCAAATAAGCTCATGTTATCTCTGTTCCAATTGGTTAGCAAGACGATGACTTAAAGTAATGGTTAACTTTGTCTCAGAGTTTTCATGGGTAATTGTTAAACTAGTTTTCAGGGTCTTTGGTAACCTAAAACTTGAACATTTTGCTTAAATGTTAAATTAAGTTCATCAGACATTTAGGCCTCTTCCAAATCAAATGCGATGCTGAAACATTGGTTACTAAACATAGGTTTATGCTTCTGACTTCTTATGGCAAAACAGAACAAAACAAAAACAAAACAAAAAACTAAATATTTAACTCCATTAAAAAAAAACTTACTTTATGCTTAATGGATTCATAAGTCTGCCACCTAAAAAATTTCTGATGTTAAAGACAGTTCACAATTGGTTACTATCTAGTTTTCCCCAGAGACTAAGGTTTCTGAGTTAAAATTCTGCTACATGTAAGTAAGGCTAATGGAAATAAGTAACTTCATATATAAAAAAGGGATATGTAAGAAAGATATAAAAACTGAAAATACATTTTTGTTAATGGTAATAAATAAATAAGTAAATAAATAAATACAATTTTAACAAAAAGGGTAAAACAACCAAACAACATGCCCCTTTAAGTTGTCTTACTTAAGCCTTGGTTAGAATTACCTATTCCTTATAATCCACAAGACCAAACAATTGTAAAATGAACACATAATATGCTCAAAAACATGTAAAAAAGGGGGGGAGGGTAAGATACCCCTGGCTGTCTGCATTACAACCTCAGCTCCTCCTTGATCATGCTACGATGATTACTCTTAACTTTTAAAATCTTAATCCTCAAGGACTAACTACAGCTGAGTCACATTCTTCAAAATCAGATAAACCCTCTCACCCTATCATGCTAATCAAAACCCCCAAAGAGGGGCCCACACTTCTCCCCTGGGGTCGAGGATATGCTTGTGTTCTTTCAGATTCTGGACATCTGTGGATTCCTTCTCTGTTGGTGAAGCCATACCATGGCATGGTGGAGACCCCCAGGATATCTTCCAATGAACCAGGATATCCAGAGAATGACTCTGAATGAGCAACCACCGCCCACCCTTTTTCAAGATGGAAGAAGCCTCTTCATGGACTCCTCATCCTGAAGCCACTCCACAAACACAAGTCCTTGCCCTTGATATAACATGGGGAAGCTTTAAACACCTGTCTAACCAGGCTGGCATCCTCTTACAACACAATGATATTGCATATACCCCTAATTCGCATCTGATGGCCATGATCTCCATCATTAGCAGAAATTCAATATATGTAACCCTGATTCTTCTTCTTGTCCTCATTTGTCCAGGCCAAGCTCAATATTCATATTGGGCTCATCTCCTTAACCCAGGTATATTTGATAGCTTAACACTCCTAGCCTGGGATATTCCTATTAGCAATAATGACAGAGTTCATGGAAGGAGCCAGTCTTAACCCACCCTTCCAAACTGAACAAAACATTGGCTTTATATGCCAAGACCTCAATGGTGGCTTACTCCAGCACCTCCTATGTGTTACTCAACTTAGCAACTTATCTGCTTGTCTCAAACTAAAAATCAACGGGCTTGTACATACATGTATGGCTCAAAAGCTCTACAAGGCCAATTTTTTTACCTTTTTCTCAGCCACGAGCTTTGATTTACCTCAAAAAACAAACATATCTCACATTCCTAATGTTATAGCTTGCTCTAGTCTCAAATATTCAGACCACCCCTGGAATAATATTCCTTGGACAACCTGTTATATAATTTTCACTGGGGAATTTGGACTATTATCGACAGGGGTCCTAGAGGACATCTTGAAACAAAATATTCAAATAAGACTATATCCTTTGACCAGTCTAGTAGGGAGAATATTTTCTGGAAAGATAGAGGCTTGTCTGGCCCTATAATTTCTGCACATAATGGGAAATTAAAAGGACCTTGGCTTAATATTTGGAAGCTAGGCCTTCCCTTCTTCACTTGTACTGTTAGCCATGGTGACATTTATGTAAATTGACATATTAACATAACTTGGGCCTCCTTGAACAATGATCAATTTACATGGACCCTATCTGTGTCCCTTCTCCCTACCTTCTCTTTGCTACCTCCACTCTACAGATCAAACAACTAGAAAATAATTATAATATCTCTACCTCCCAGGTTTGGTTTATGTCCTGCATAAATAATGATAACATCACCCAATTAATTATCTCCTCTTTGTTAGTACTTAGCGCCTCTCGGCCTGGGTTCCTTGTAATAGCTCTGAGCTCTATATGTATCCATCAGGACTAGACACTCTTTCCAAGTTTGTTCAACACTAGTACTCAGCTATAAGGCAAAAAAGATTTGTTGGCCTGTTACTCATGGGCATCCTAACAGCAGTAGGTGGTATTGCCTCTGCCACTGTTACTGGAATCAGCCTGCATAGTATTATCCAAACAGCCCGTGTCCTTAATAAATTTATGGCCAACACTACCAAATAATTTATAAGCCAAACTTCTATTGATAGACAAGTTTTGGCCTGCCTCAAAGCTCTTGAGGCTGCAGTGGAATTTATTGGAAAAAGACAGGAGGCCTTGTACCTTCACCCTAAACTGCCCTGCGACTCTAACTACCAGCATATTTACATGACTGGCATTCCTTATAATCACTCCCAAGCTTGGGATGCTGTCCAGACATACACACCTTCACAGTATTTTTTCTTCCTACCTCTCTAACAATATAGAAAATTTAGATGTGACACTGCACCAACAGCTACAACATGCAGAAGACCAAATTAAAAAAGAATGGGCTGATTCCTGGGCAGTGTGGCATGACCTAAATCTTTTCTCACTTACAGGCAGTACTCATCTTAAATTCTAGATAACTCTGGGAGTGGAATGGTTTTACTGTGCCTCTTTTTATGTCTTTGCAGAATCACCCTCCAAGCCATCCAAAAGCAAAAGGACCAGGAGCTTGTCATGACGGTCCTTGAACACAAAACTAGAAGAACCAAGAAAAACAAAAAAAGGGGGAACTGTGGGTAATAAGTTTAGGAATTCCCTGAGCTTGCACTGATGAGTTAACAAGGCATAAAGAATTAGAAAGCCACAGGATGAATACACCTAAATTTGGGTAAACAAGATTAGGTAAACAGGGCAAAGGCCCCCAGTACAGGACAAAGGTACAGGAATAGGAAATCTCAGGATGAAAACATCCAAGATTAGGAAAACAAGATTAGCTATTCAGGGCAGAAGCACTCTCCAATTTAGTACAATAGCAGAAAGCTGCTTTCACTGGAAGGAAGGACAAAAACATGTAAATAGGACTATAGACCACAGCTGGGCAAAGTTGCCAGGAGTGGAGCTAATTAGCAAAAGAAAGGAGCCTTGTTGACCCTGAGGTAGCATGCTCTGTGTTTCTTGTCTCCTAGACTAGTTTAAGTAAACAGAGGTAGCACCTCATGTCTGCTGTAAACAACCTTCCACCCAGCACCAGAATTCTGTTTTGTATTGACCCAAACCCCTAACACCACCTATCTTCAAAACTCCCTTTCCCCCATGCTCATGAGTTAATCTTCATCGTTTCATTGTCTCTTTTGCACACCCATCATGCTTGTAAGTCTTCTGATCCTAATAAAAACGGATCAAGGATCCTTACTCGGGGCTCTTGTCTCCTCCCGGACATTAGCCTCTCTCGCATTTTAATCATGCATCCACTCTCTTGCTGGACAAGAGAGAACTCCAGACCCAGAGTCTACGAGATGGGAGTATTAAACTAAAAAGCTTCTGCCCAGCAAAAGAAATCATTGGCAAATAAAAAGGCAATTTAGAAAAGACAATAATTTATTGAATTGAAAGAAAAGACTGATGTGTCTTTTTCTCCCCACCTACCCCTTTGGCTCCTGGACTGATACCTTTGGCATCAGTCTTCTTCCTTCTTCCTTCCTTTCCTCATTGTAGGAGTATTCTTTTTTTATATAGTTTTTTTTTTTTAAGTTTATTTATTTTGAGAGGGGGAGGGGCAGACAGAGGGAGAGAGAGAATCCTAAATAGGCTCTGTGCTGCCAGTGTAGAGCCTGATACAGGGCTGGATCTCACAAACCATGAGATCATGACCTGAGCCGAAATCAAGAGTCAGATGCTTAACCAACTGAGCCATCCAGGCAACCTGGAACATTCTTTTTATCTCCACACATTCCGAGAAATTTCCTCCTACACTTCTATTGTCTCTACTTAACTAGAATTCAATTTCAAATGCTTATTATAGTAGTTTGACTTTTTTCTCAACTAATTAAGATATATAGTGGAGGCAATATATAATCAGTGAGTGGAGGAACAGCTGAAGTACAAGAGCGAAGTCCCTTACCTGTCACTTCACAACTCAGTGTAATGCTCTGTTTCTCTTTTACCTTCACGTCTTCCAATGTATTTTCGCCCACAATGCGAGGTGGCACTAAAAAAAAAATTGAATGCAGAAAAAAACAAAAAGTAAGCAACAATTCTAACAGAAGTATTGTTATTTTACAAGCATCTATGTTTATATTTTTATAAGTATAACCTTTAAAACAAATCCCCAAATTTTCATTATTTGTTTACTAGAATGTCATAACATTATTTTGATCAATTCCAATTTTTAGATATAGTATAAAGTTATATGTCATGAATTCACTTACAATGAATTTTATTGTAACATAAGTTATAATGTCTGGATAAAAATGCCAACAAGTTGATAATAACGTTTATTAGACATTTATTTCTCCCACTAAAGCTCAGATAAATATTCACATGAAACAAGTTATCAGAGTCTTAGAATATTATTGAAAAATTGTGAACTGAAAAGACATGGCATTTCAGGCATTTTAATCCAATTACATTTAAATTATTTTAACATTGAATTATTGCCAAAGGTATCAGTCCAGGAGCCAAAGAATACATGAATGTGAGATCAAGCTGTAGATAAATTTTAACTCTACACACAATGCATTAAGCCAACTGAAAATTATAAAAATACCTAATACTGAAAGCCCAAAGATTTTTCTTTCTTCACCAGCTGCATTTCTTACAACACAAGTATACTGTCCAGCATCTTCTGTTATGGTCTGCATCAACCTCAGAGTCCTGCCTCCTACAGAAGCAAACCACCAGATGACTCAAAAAGAAATCTGTAACTTTACAAGTTGGCCAACCAATGCTCAATTTAGATAAAATTTAGTCAATATGCTTCAAAGGCCTTAAACATTCATTTATGTCAAGCTTCTTTATTTTTAAATCATGTTTTAAGCCTATATGAAACAGAAAAGGTAACTCAGAATAATTTTTTGGTTGAATGGATAAAAAATAAATACAATGTTAGGTGACAGTAGGCAAGAAATGGAGTTTCAGAGAGGTAATGTTTGAACATAATCTTAAAAGGCAAGTATACTTTAACACATGGAGTTGAGAGAAACTACTGCAAGTAATGTATGAATGAGGTAGTAGAGTAGAAAACAGATGTGAGTTGTGGTACTTAAAATAGAGCAGGTGAGGGGAGCCTGGGTGATTCAGTAGGCTGAGCTTCTGACTCTTGATTTCAGCTCAGGTTATGATCCTAGGGTTGTGAGATTGAGCCCCACACATTGGGCTCTGAGCTGAGGGTGGTGACTGCTTAAGAATCTCTCTCTCTCTCTCTCTCTCTCTCTCTCTCTCTCTCTCTCTCTTTCTCTCTCTCCTCCTCCTCTTCCTCTTCCCCATTCACTCCCTCTTTCTCTCTCTAAACAAAAAAAAAAATTAGAGCAGGTGAAGCCAACATTGAGAGATGAGACTAGCCGGAGTATGGTCAGATTCTTTGGCCTCTTGAATGCTATGCTATGGAATTGGGACTTTATTTTGTTCACTAAAAGCTATGGAAGTGTGTTAACAACAACAACAAAAAAAGGTCATGATGTGATTTGTGCTTTAGAAAGACAACTGTGACAGAACATTTAGGAAAGGATTCCCAGTTTGCCACTGGGCATACGAAATGGGAATGTGAGAAGGAGAACTACACTAGCCACCCAGACTGGGGTGACATCAGTCTATAAGGAATGGGAGAAACCATGAAGCCTGATTACTGGTCTTCACCTGAGTATCATGTAGTCCTAGAATAATTTCAATCAAAGTCTGTGGGGGTCACTTGATTGACTGGTACAACTCTGCTTTTGTTACATTTTATATTTTGAACTTCTATGTAGGGACAAAAGATTCTGCATCCAAGACATGCTTGTAGACTGAGAGGGAAGCTCTGATATGCTGCAGGGTCTAATCACACCCTGAAGGACAAAGGAAGAGGAGCCAGTAAATGGGATGAAGCAAAGCTTGCAGAGAACTAAGGTGCACTGAGAGAGGAGAGTCCTTCAAACCATTTGAGAAGTAAATTCTAAGAAAAAAAAAAAGAAGTAATTCCTGTCTTGGATTTTGTAATACTTTTCTACCTGATACATTTTTGCTTAGTACCCTGAATTTGAACTAAAAAAGTAGAAATGGTTAAACATGGAATTTTCATGTAAATATTTACCTGGCTCTGGATTCCACAGGAGATTCCATCTGCCTTGTTTTTTTATAAACACAACAAGTTGTCACTGAGCTTTTGCTGTAAGCAACTTTCCCATCTTCAACCCGTTGAAAGGTGAACTTAGTAGTAACTTATGGAGATGAACAAAGCCCATTGCCTGAGTTCAATCCCCGCCCCGAACTGAATTTAAATAAGCAAAGTTAAATACAGAAATTGTGTACACATGTCAAAAACACTTGTTTAATTAGGCAGGGATTTAGGCACTCACTGCTCCTTCGAGTTACTGAGACCATGATATGATTCCAGCTGAGAGATATTAACACAATATAACTTTCATGAGTTATTTCTAGCTCTGCAAACCCTAACCTCCTAAATCTCATGATCTTTCTTGTGTTTCCTGGTCCTCTCACTTAACCCAGTGAGAAACAAGCAAACAAACAAGATCTGACAATAAGTTATACTTAAATGGAGATGTTTCTTGTACCTATTAAATTTTTATAGCAGCTCTCTATTCTTGGCAGATAGCTTCATAACAATGACCTTCACAAACATACTGCTTTCAGAAAATCTGTACAAAGCCTCAGGAGAACTAATCTTAATGAAACAGAAGTGTGCAGCAGACCAAGGACCAAGCAAGTCATATGCCATTCATCTGATTCTCATTCATCTATTGCTCAATACACATGTTCAGACTGTAAAACTAAATGACTCCTTTGGCAGTGCCACAAGGTCAAATATTTTTAATGTGTTCACTCACAGATCTCCAGCTGCTAGTCAGGCAAAATAAGACTAAGTAAAACCAAAACACCACCCCTGTAAATCTATAATAAGCCAGAGCACATCACTCTTTGTGATAGCAGTACATCACTACTATCTTGCCTTTTTCATTCCAGGAACCCTGAGGTAGCTATTATATTTAAAAAGAGTTCCTATTTTTTCAGCAATTGAGAATTAAAAAAAAAGCCAAAACCATGAGCATAATTTCAAGACATGAAGATAATGTGTTCAGGTTTTTGGTAACCAAATTGTAATAAAGCATTTCCTGAGATCAATAGAGACTAGGAGTCTTGTGCAAAGGAAAGTAATATAGTAAGGAAACAGGAAAATTTCCCAGGACGGGGACACACAAACCTTTTACCTGGTTGTCTATGGCAATACTGAACATGTATTGGATGCTTACCATAAAAGCAGGCACTGTGTTAACTGCTTTATACATATGAACTCATTTCAACTTTACAAAAACCCTAAGAGGCAAATATTATTAATATCTTCACTTTATAGGTGAAGAAATAGAAGTTAGCAATGTTAAGTAACTTTCTTGGGATTGTAAATTTATTGAGTATTATAGGCAATAAATATAATAATTATGGCAATATATATTCTTCATCAATGTCCTATCATTTATAGACCAACATCTTGAAAAAACAGAGTGACCTTACGATATTTAGACCTAATTCAAAACTAGGAAAGGATCTTATCTGAAAAAGTCTTCAAAAGTGGGAATTTAAACTTTGAACAAATTTAGAGGCAAGAGGTCACTTACTTTTAAAAATAATTCATCTTGGCTTTAATATTTTTAATATTAAGCATTTAATAATATTAAGCATTTAATATTAAAAATATTTTAAAATATTTTAATAAATATTTTTTAAGTTGCTTATATTCAGACCCAAATCTGTCCCTAGAATCTTCCATAAACTGGAATTACTTTTAACCTCTGGAACTGGACAAACCAACATAATCCTTTTCTGCACCATGGTTCTTCAAGTCTTTAAATTTAATTTGACTATGTAACCATAAGGTTACATAAGGTTTATTTTTTCAGCTTAAATACAATCAGAAATGTAAATTATTTTGCAATAATTTTTCAAAGCAGGGTAACCATGATGGTAAAATTATTATTGCAAAATAATTTTACCATCATGGTTACCCTTTCTTTGAAAATATTATCAATAGGTCCTTCTTCTAGTCTTCCTGATGAGTAAGTTAAGTCCAGAATACAATTATTCTCTTCCTTTATTTAATTTGTGAAAATATATTTTATTAATGTGGCAAAATAGTGCATTTATTTTCTTGATGACCACATTACATTGTTAATGTATACTGAATCACAGCACAATTCAGAGCTCTTCTTATATGAAGAATTCTGAAGCTGTATTTCACCCTAATTTTCATCATTTAAAAAAATATTTTAAGTTTATTTATTTTGAGAGAGACAGAGACAACACAAGTTGGGGAGGGGAAGAGAGAGAGGGTGACAGAGAATCCCAAGCAGGCTCCGTGCTGTCAGCTCAGAGCCTGACTCAGAGCTCTAACTCACAAAACTATGAGATCATGACCTGAGCTGAAATGACGCGTTGGGCACTTAACCGACTGACCCATCCAGACACCCCCATCATTATGTTTTTAATAAACGTGCGGAGTTTATTTAACTTCCATTTTGTTGAGCTTAACTCAAAAGTTCCAGGGTGAGGTGTGTTTGAATTCAAAAGCCTTCACTCAACACATTAGGTATTCTTCTCAGTATCCAAGCCCTTTATTAACCACAGCTTGGCAAGATTGTTTTCTCGGTCTGTATAAGACCTGAGGAGCGAGGTACAGACTCATTCCTAAAACAGTGAAGCACAGACTCCTGTGGCATGGCCTTGAGACATCTCTCTGCATGCTTACTTGGGTTCATAGATGACAAGCTAATAGATTTTCTTACATCATCAGGTGAGGCAGAAGCTGAATATCCCTTTTAATGATAAAGTCCTAGCTCACAGGAAACTAACCCAACCTGAAAATATAAAACTCACACAGATGAAATACTTGGCTATGGAGATTTGTTATAAAATATGATTCATTCTAGACTCTGGCTTCGTTTTCTAGACTCTGGCTTCATTTTCAGTACTTCTCTGCCTTCTTCACCCCCCTCCCCCCGCCTTTTTTTTTTTTTTTTTTTTTAAGAGAGACAGAGCATAAGCAGGGGAGGGCCAGAGGGCCAGAGACAGAATCTGAAGCAGGCTCCAGGCTCTGCATTGTCAGCACAGAGCCCAACGTGGGGCTCAAACTCATGAGTTGTGAGATCATGACCTGGGCCGAAGTCAGCAGCTTAACTGACTGAGCCACCCAGGCACCCCGTTCCTCACTTTTTAAATTGTTTGGTACTCATTGTAGCACGAATGCTCTTGACATCCCCATGATTTCAGTAATAAGCAAGTGCCATTATTTCTTTTTTAAAAAGATCTAGAGATATTTACAGATTTCTCCCCCTTTTCATATAGCTTCTGATGTCCTTCTAAATATTTTTTTCTTAATATGACCAGCAATATAGTAAGAAACTAGATCAAAAAGAAAAAATAAAAGACAGAGAAATTAAGGAGAAACTGTGGCCATATGAAGCCAACCAGATTATCAGGCTATGAAAATTCCTAATACCTGAGAGAATTCTCACAGAGCTGCTAAGGCTGACAGGCCACCCATCTTTAAGCCAGGTAATTGAAGGCAGGGGAATTCCTGAGGCTTCACAAGTCAGGGACACTGAGTTCTTTTCCACAACACTGATATTTTCAGGTTTCCCATGGTTTCCTATGATGCTTGGAGGGGCTGTAAATAAAACGAACAAGGAAGATAAAGTAGCTAATATATATCAAAAACCAAATCCTCAACAGCCTATGGCTAATAAGACTTCTATTTTCTGATCAACAGTAAGCAAAATAAGCAATCACAACAATGAGCTTATTAGCAGTAGCAGTTCTTTTAGTGTGAGACTGCTGGAGGTAAACAATGTCACTTCTTCCCCACTCATAGCAGTAAAGGACTGTTATGCCATTATTCTCTTGGTGGTGAATAATTTTCTATGAGTTACTCATCTGGTAAATTTCTAATATGGATTTTTGACTTCTTATGGGCAGAATTTTCTAACAATTCTAATCCTAAAAATTCAAAGTAATCTAACAAAAAAGATGCTTAATATTGAAACCTCTTTTCTTTTACATTTCTGATTTTGTTAGCTTTGGCTCACACATTGGCAGCAAACCATAGGATATGAATACTGGATGTTGTGCATGTCTTAATTGGATTCAGGTTATAAGATTGTGTCTATTAAATTTATCATTGTTTCTATAGATTTAAAAATCGCAAGTCCTAAAGATTCCATCCAAAAACTGTTAGAATAAATGAATTCATTAAAGTTGCAGGATACAAAGCCAATACACAAAAATCGATCGCATTTCTATACATGAATAATGAAGTACCAGAAAATGAAATAAACAATCCCATTTACAATTATATCAAAAAGAATAAAATACATAGGAATAAATTAACCACAGAAGTGAAAGACTTGTATGTTGAAAACTATGACATTAATGAAAGAAATTGAAGAAGGCACAAATAAAAGGATTGAGGAATTAATGTTGTCAAAATGTCCATACTACCCAAAGTAATCTATAGATTCAATACAATCCCTATCAAAATTCCAATGGCATTTTCCACAGAAATAGAATAAACAATCCTAAAATTTATATGGAATCACAGAAGACCCCAAATAGCCAAAGCAATCTTGAGAAAGAACAAAGCTGGAGGCATCACACTCCCTAATTTCAAACTGTTCTACAAAGCTATAGTAATTAAAACAGCATGGTATTGGCATAAAAACAGACACATAAATCAGTAGTACAGAATAGAGACCCCAGAAATAAACCCATTCATATATAGTCAATTAATTTATGATAGAGGAGCCAGGAATATCCGATGGGGAAAAGACAGACTCTTCAATGAATGGTGCTGGGAAAACTGGATAGCCAAATGCAAAAGAATGAAATTGGACTACTATCTGACACCATACATAAAAATTAACTCGAATGAATTCAAGACTTGAATGCAAGACATGAAACCATAAAACTCCTAGAGGAAAACACAGGCAGTAAGCCCCTTGACATAGGTCATGGAGATGATTTTTTTTGAATGTGACACCAAAAGCAAAAGCAACAAAAGCAGAAATAAATTATTGGGACTACATCAAAGTAAAAAGCTTCTGCACAGCAAAGGAAACAACTGACAAAATGAAAAGGCAACCTACCGAATAGGAAAAATTACTTATAAATCATATATCTGATAGGGGGCTAATATAAAAATATATAAAGTACTCATACAATTCAATAGCCCAAAACAAGCAATCCAATTAAAAATGGGCAAAGTATATGAATAGACATTTTTCCAAAAAAGACATACAGATGGCCAATAGGTGCATGAAAAGGTATTCAATATTATTAATTAATAGGGAATACAAATTAAAAGCACAATGCAGTATCACCTCACAGCTGTTAGAAAGGCTGTGCAAATTATATGCATACAAAAAAGACAAAAAATAACAAGGGTGGGGGATAAAGAGAAAAGAGAATCCTTGTGCACTGTTGGTGGGAATGTAAATTGGTGCAGCCACAATGAAAACCAGGTTTTTTGAGGTTCCTTAAAAAATTAAAAATAGAACCACCATATGATGCAGCAATTTTGCTCTAGGTATTTATATGAAGAAAATGAAAACACTACCTTGAAAAGATATATCCCCGCCGCCCCCCATGTTCACTGTAGCATCATTTACCATAGCCAAGCAAAGGAAACAACCTGTGTCCATTGATGGATGAATAATTAAGAAACTAAAGTATTTTATACAATGGATTATTGTTCAGCCATTAAAAAAAACTACTTGAAGGGTATAATGCTAAGTGAAATAAGTAAGACAGAGAAAGATAAATACTGTATGATTGCTCTTAGATGTGGAATCTAAAAACAAACGAATAAATACAACCAAGTTTATAGATACAGAGAACAGACTGATGGTTGCCAAAGGTGTGTGTGTGGTGTCGGGGGGAATGGGCAAACTGTTCCTGTTTTTTAGTTTAAATAAACTGAATTAAAAAAACAAAGAAAAAATTAAAATTGCAATTCAAATTATATGCATACAAAAAACTGTCCCTGAGTAAATATATGTTTGGTGTATTCCTATTTAATACTCATTTAATATTAAAATATTAAAGCTGACTTCAGTACAACTCATGAACAACTGATGCTGAGTCAGTAAGCTCTAAGGAACCTAGGCTTGTAATAACCAAGACAGCAAATTTGGAAAACAGAATTAAGGAATATTACCTGGGATAGCATTGGACCAAAAGTACTGGAAGAAGATAATTAGACAATTATATCTACTTTACTATGTGGTTTTCTAATAGAATATCCAATATATGCCTGTTTCAGCAAGGTAAGAAATGGGAAGTCAGGCACAGAAGGATAAGTGATGGGACTGATCCAGAAGAGAGGTGCTTATGTAGAAAATCATAGGCTATAAATAAAAGACTCAACACAGAAGGTTTAAATCTCCCATCCAGGATGCTATATATTACAAGAACCGGTGAATAGGCTTATTGAGCTTCTTTATACTTACTATGTACACTTAAGTCATATTTTCTGTCAGTCATTCCTGCTACATTCACAGCAACACAAATATAACGGCCTGTATCAGATACATGAGTGTTCTTCAGCTGAAGGATGCGACCTTCATCCAATATTTCCATTCCCCTTCCCTTGGTCAAGGGGCGGCCATCTTTCATCCAGGTCACTTTTGGTTGAGGAATACCCTGCACCTCACACTCCAAGGAAATACTCTTCCCTCGAATCACAATAATTTCAGTAGGGTGGCTGCCACTATTGGATATTGTTGGTCGAACTAAAGAAAAAAGAAAATATAATAAAGTAGGAAATGTCTGCTTCAAGTCTTGCATAGGAATTATCAGCCAAAGTTAAATTCATTTTTGATGTTGAAATATTAACTACTAAAGAAAAGACCCAAAGCTAACAGATAGCATTGCTATATTGAGAGGTTGAACTCCTCTCCAACATTTAAATGGTTTCATGCTTAGAATAAACTATCAACACAATAAGAAAAGAATTCTGTGTTTGCTACTTTCCCTGCTTTTTGACAAGTTATACAAATATTTGAACTTGTCATTCATAGTCCTAATTTACAGAAGTCTTCCCAGGATTAACTTTAAAATAGATATGGTACCCTCGCTCACAATCAATTCCTTTCTTCCTTCTAACTTCCACTACAAGAGTTAGAAAATCTAGACTGTTTCTAAAAATTGAGGTGGCCACATAAATCAATTCAGGCCTATAAAATCTAAATAAAGATTTACTGGGCAGCCATAGTGGGTGAGGGAAATGGGTTGGGAATTTTTTTGTTCTCCCGATGAAAGGAAAAAATACCATTCCTTACCCTTATATTTTCCTGCAGTGGACTTGATACCACAGTTGCAGCAGTGATGTTGAGACCACAGAGGAAGGGCCATGAGAATCCTAGCCCTCCTGTCCTGATATGAGTAAGGTTCTGAACGACCCCAGTGACTGCTAGCCTCAGGCTTCTCATTATGTGAGAAAATAAGTCTCTAATGGGTTAAGCCAGTGATCACCAGTTATTCTGTAGTTTTGCAGCTGAATTTAGCTAACTGATACTGATCCTAAGGAAAAAAATTAGACCAATACTAATAAATATGTGTGTGTGGTGGGGGAGAAAAATGGGCCATTGTTAGTAACCTTGTGTTCTAGTGCCAGTTCTACCAGAATCAAGCCATGTGACCTTGGCCAGTCACGGAAACCTCCCTGGGCTTAGGCTTCCACATTATGCAAAATGGAGGCATTAATTTTGTTTCATATCACAGCTCATGTAAAGGTTAAATGAGATAATGTAAATATTTAAAACACTCAAATCATATACAAATGATTTACATGTATATGATTACAAAATCATATACATATCTTTAAAATAAGATATTTTTACATATTGTAAATATACCCTATGATTCAATGCCATCATCTCCCCATTCCACATGTCCACTATCCCACCCACAACACAATAATACAACCACACTGATGTATCTGCCATTGGCAAGCTGATGCAGAGTGGACAGCTATATTGCTAAATAACAGAAATAAGCAACTGCTTTTTGTTTATGTCAGCACAATTTAAATTTGTGGGTCTCATGATAGGTACATTATAACCATACTGCCTTGAATGTATCTTAAAGATTAAAGAAAAAGTAAAAAGGAAAGACAGAAAGATTAAAAGATAATTGTGCCAAAGTCTGGTTAATTAATAACTTACTGTAAACTTGCAGACTGTAGTCTTTCTTTGCAGTTCCAGCAACATTCGATGCCACACATGAATACAGCCCTGCATCAGATCTTTTGGCAATTGAGATCTGTAACTGTCTGCCTCCGGATAAAGTTCTGACTCGCCCTGCAGAATCAACCAGCACTGGGGAGCCTGCAAAGAAAACAAAATGGCAGAATATGAAGCAAAAACACAACATTTGTGTACATACTCTGATAAGTATACTTATTTATGTCCTAGTTCAAGTACCCAAAAGGCAGATGACACTGTAAAATAATCCTATGCAAAAAGATGGAGGAGGAAAAGGAAGGAGAGGGAAAACAGAAGAAGGAAAGGAAAATGAGGAGAAGGAAAAAGAGGAGGAGCATGAGGAAGAGAAAGAAGAGATATTTATCAAGATTATCTTCTGCAAATATTTCTTTCAATCAATATCTCATTTGAAAGAAAACAGAGAAAAAGTACAATATTAAAACAGTAAACAATGATTTTATTTTAATTTTTTAATGTTTGTTTATTTTTGAGAGAGAGCGAGTGTGCGAGCGAGCACGCAAGGCAGAGGGAGGGGCATACAGGGAGGGAGATACAGAATCCGAAGCAGGCTCCAGGCTCTGAGCTGTCAGCACAGAGCCTAATGCGGGCTCAAACCCAGGAACCATGAGCTAAAGTTGGACACTTACTCGACTGAGCCGCCGAGGTGCCCCACAAAAATGTTTTTAAAAATCAGCTAAAAATATACATGATCTCTCTGATAGATAATGGATACAAATAAATATTTATTGATGAATAAATTGAAAATTTGTTCAACTGCAGAATTCAATCCTAACATACACTGCAAAACTGTCACAAATACAGCAAAATTGTTTGTTATAGAAAATATTTTTTAAGGCGTATTCTAAAGAAGAAAAAAGACTTCTTTGAATGGTGGAGTCTTGATCATTATAACCACTGTATAATGTGTTTGATTAAAAAGCAATCAACTAATACAGAAAATTATTCTTTTTTTCTGAAGAACAGTTTCAAAACTGAAGATTTTCAGCTAGATACTAAAAGTATCACATGCTACACTTAAAATAAAGCAATCCTGCTATCTAATATTTTAGTATGCAAGCCCCAGGAAAGTATGTTAATAAATTGATATGTTTGTCATATAAAATGTAAATTCATTTAATATTTATATTTAATTTTATAAGTGTTAAGGGTGAAAACTGACCTTTTTTCTTCCAAATGAGATTTGGGGGTGGAATACCACTTGATTCACACAATAAACTAATGAGATTCCCTTCAATGACTGTAAGTTGAGCAAGTTCATCAGAACCATAAATATTTGGTGGTACTGAAAGATGAAAAAGGACAATTTTTACATTAACATAAAATTTCCTTAATACTTTACATTAAAAAAAAGATTCCCACTCAAATGACACAAGCAAGTCATTAGCACTTGATGCTGATATATCAATATCACATTAAAAGTCAACTGTAAGATGTAGAATAAATACCTATTAGCAGACTTCCCGTTTTCACAGATAGAAACTTAATTAACAAAATATCCAGAGTGGCTACAAAGAAGCTAATGTATTATAGATAATTAGATTTCTTGCATCAAAATCTAAAGCACCTACCAAATTTAAACTTAACTGTGTTTGTGCCAAGCCAGTTTTGATGTCTCAGAGGCGGAAGAGAACTGGAAAATATCAGGCTTACAACATTGTAGTGAAGAACAGACACAAGGGGTTTGATCTAAGAAATGGATATGGTACCTGTTGTAGAATGCATAGCCTGCCTCCCCACTGTCCTCTAGTTTCTCTTTGGAACCTTTAAAGTGAACCCTGACTACCCATGCTTCTCTCAAGGAGGTTGAGTCTGCATTTGCTGGCTGAACTCTGCTCTCAAGATCTTTCTCCAGCTGCAGTATTAACAGGTGACAAATGCTTGGTTTCTAAGCTCCTGGGAGTTGAGGAGTGGGAGAATCCTCCTCCTCCCTCAATGCAGCTTCCAGTCACTATTCAACTTCAACTACCCCCATGTGAAAGCTTATTCCTTTGAGGCTCATGTCATCAATTTACTTCTTTTTCTCCCTCACCATCATCTGTGAACCCACCATCCTTCTTTTCTTTTCTTCTCTTTTTTTTTTTTTGTGTGTCTTTTTGAGGGAAGGAGGGGAGGGAGGAGGAGAGAGAATCTTAAGCAGGCTCCATGCCCAGTGCAGAGCCTGATGTGGGGCTCAATCTCATGACCATGAAATCATGACCTGAGCCAAATCGGGAGTCACATGCTTAACTGACTGAGCACCCACGTACCCCTAAGCATTGTTTATCTATTCATTGAAGAATTTGGTAGTTTTTTCTATCCTTCTTCACATGGAAACCTGCCATTCTTCTGTATGAACTCACCATCTACATGTATATCCAGTCTAACCACCATGGCTACTCACTTCCTTGATTTGCTCATCCCTTTCTCCATCATGTTCATCTTCTATATTTCTCCTACTACTCCATCCTTATAGCTCTTTCACTCAGTTATTCCCAATTCTCATTTCATTGATCTAATTGAATCTCAAGTCTTTTCACCTCTCAGGAAACTCCCAATCCAGCTGCCTACTCTTGTTTACTGACTTCTCTATCCAGCTTAGATTTCATGATCAATACTTTCAACTACTCTTTCGTCAATGTTCTCAACTGCCTTGCACTGTTGCCCTTCCTATTTGACAACTGTCTTTCTCTGGATGAATCCTATAGCTTACTCCGTTATCACCTATACCACAGATGGAAAGCTCCACAGAAGAAAATGACAATTACACAGATTGCCACCACTATAAGTTCACCATCTCCAACCTAAATGCTACCCTTCTCTACTCCCATGACTTCCACTGACAGATACTTACAAATCTGTATCTGTAATGCAGACCCCCTCTGAGATCTAGACTTTTATATATGATTACTAAACATCTCTATCTGGGTGCCTCAGAGGCACTTTCAAACTCCATTTGCCCACAACTGAATTCAGTCACCTTCCGTCTCTGAGAAAAGGGCACTGCTGTCCACATGGCCCAGCTGGTCAACCTGCACTGACATCCATCCTTCACTCTTCTTGTTTTCACACCTCTCCATGTAATCAATTAATTCTGTTAATTCAATTCCTTAAATATTACTGGAATTTATCTGTTTTATTCCCAAAATACATATCTGAATACCTCAGTCCTTCTTTAAATCCTTATAATGGTACCCTATCGCTTTAAGAATCAAATCCATGCTTCACAAATTGGTTTTAGAGGTCTTTTTCAGTCTGTCCCTTTTAACCTTTTCTACCCAAGATCTTCTCATTCTCCTCAGCACCACACCAGACTCCATAGTGAATGATGTTTGGTTCAGTGAATGCAGACAGTATTCTCCAGGTCTTTGTAATGCTTCCATCCTGTTCAGAGAGCCTAACGCCTACTCATCCTTAAAATCTCAATTAGATGTCATGAGCCCCGATATATCTTCCCGCAAATACTCCTATGATCTCTTAGGAGATTTAATTTTGTCCATTTAAAGATATTTCTGCAGCAGCAGACTACATATTCTGTGTGACCAGCGGCTTTGTCTTTCTCATTAACCTCTCTATACCTACATGAGGCATTGTGCCTAGAACACAGAGGCACATCAAAGATATTTTTTCGAGTGAATCTATCCTTGATGTCTCAACTTCCTCTCCCCTATCATTCATTCTTAGATCTACTGTATTCTGCTTTCTCCTATTAAATTGCTTTCCTTTAAGGGGCACTGCTCTCATTTGTAAACTACACTTTGTAGTTCATGTCTAATTTCCCTGAAGTATGTGACACTATTCATTCATGCACGTAACCATCCATCTACGTCCAACTTTTTCTTTTTGTTGTCCATGTTTTTCTTTTGGGAACACCATTGTCCTCAGATTCCATGACACAAGTTTTCCCCAACCTCTTTGACTGCTCCTTCTCAGTTTCTCACTTTGTGTCTCTTTTTCTGTCTCTTTTTTTATATTGTACATATGAGAGTCTACAGTATTCTTCTGTACACATTCTTCTTATTCTCTAAGGGATTTCAACTGCCGCATATATACTCATGTCTCCAACTTTACATTTTAACTCTTTTCTCTCTCTTTCCTAAATTATAGGCTTGTATTCCTGACTGCACAGTGTAACATACAGCTTCACATGGACACTCATTAGGTATCTTCAATACACCATTGCAAAAATGAATTTCTCACCACACTTTCTAACTCATCATCAGCTCTAATATTTTTTTTTCAATCTTTACTTGACAACACTTAGTTCAGTGTCTTGTCCAGACTGGGAGTTACATGAACATTTTTCCCATTTGAAATAAATGAGAAAGAAAGGGAAGGAGCAATGGTAGAAGAAAAAGGATGGAAGGAGGTAGGAATAGATGTTAATGATATATAACTAATATGTAGTAAATAAATTTAATACTTAGTAAATTTTACTACTTAAAGGTAAGTCAATCATTTCACAGGGTGAATAATAGTACTTCTCATAAACTTCCTCAAGAATTTTTAAATGATAATGATTTATAATTAACAAATTATTTTCCACATAAATGTAGGCTTTTGCAGTTTTAAAAAATATGTGCTCTCCACTGGAATCAAATTATTTCCTCTACCTATTTTGATTTTAAAACTATGGCTTTGAATAAACCCTTACAAATCAATGGTAAATTTCAGCTCATGATCTCAACAGTTAAAAAGTTTAAACAAATACAATAAAAAAAGTGGCATGATATGTTATAAATGAATTTAAACAAGTAAATAAAATAAAGGTGAATTTGCTGGAAATGGGAGCCTTTTTAACAATTAGCAGATAGGAATTATCACAACTTGTACTTGTCTATGACTGAGAATTATCCTAACTGGTAACAAATGGTAGAATTTCAGGCAAGGATGGCTTTTCTCACTGGTCAGCAGAGTAATCCCACCATCAACCAAATGCAGGTGTTCTGTCACAAACAAAATCCCTGTGCATGATTTGGCCTTTTGACCTCTTTCAATTGATCCAGCCACTATCAGTTCATGGAGAAAGCTCAGTTGTTAGAAGATCCTGGTTGCAAGAACTAAAGGGCACAAGCTCAGGCAGGAGAGAAGTGTCCTATGTCAAAGTTACAATGACTAATATGCGTAAGTTCAGGAAGACTACCTATGATTGATTTTGAATTAATTACATATAATCACACTTACCCCAAATATTTACATTATAGTTTTTCTCAGTCTTTCCAGCAACATTTGTTGCCTCACATGTGTAACGACCAGTGTCTTGAACTTGAGCATCTTCAATCTAAAAACAAAACCATGCTTTGAAACCTCAGTTTCTATTTCGTAAGTAATTGGAATTTTTCTATTAATGTTATTTGTGACTTCTTATTTTTCATGTGTATTCTAAAGATTTCCAAACATATAAAAAGGAGAGAGAATAGTAAAATGTATGGCTATATGCCCATCAACCACATTCAACACTTAAGATTCAACAATTTTCATCTACATGTATCCTACTTTATTTTGATGTAGTATTAATGGCTGAAGGTCTAGAAAGGCCTTTTAAGTATAATTAAATAAAATTCAGATAAAATAGCAACAAAAATCACAATTTCTGAATAAGTTATTTAGGGCTTTAAAATAGAAAATCTGAATATGTCTAGGATATCATTCAGCAAAATAACACCTTTATTATTGATTTATTACATGTCTTCTCCCCATCTGGTTCTGTAAGCTTCTTTAAGCCAAGTATTATATGCAGTTAGTCTCAATCTCCTGGCTGCTAGTTTGGTGCTTGATAGACAACTGAGTATCATTAAATATTTTCCAAATATTTATCTGCAACATGCATCAACTCTCTTCATCATTTATTCATTAACCATTTAGCAGTTATTAACAACCTTGTACCAGACATTATAGCTAGAAGATACCAAGAAGTTTAGTGTAACATACAGTTTGTGACTTGAGTTTACAATCTAGTTAAGAATATAAAGTACATGAACATTTTAAAAAAAGAGTTCAATAATAAACGAGGAATAGATAACACAAAATAACGTAAGACATACAACAAACAGTATCTGATTGATTGCTAAATAAGTTTGCGATCAATTACTTAAACATTCAAAAGAGAGAATCATTGGAGTTGGAGTGATCTTTGAAGTTATTTAGTATAGCAGGGGTGCACAGTAAGCACTCAATAACACTTCTTGATTGATGTGAACAAAGAGAGCTGGAGTTTTATCAAAGCACAGATAGAGAACCCAAGAATATTAGAGCTGAAAGAATACTTAAAATATAACCTCCTTATTTTACTAAGAAAACAGGATCACCTCGGGGATTTTAAATGCCTTGGGGCACCTGTGTGACTCAGTCAGTTGAGTGGCTGCCTTCGGCTCAGGTCATGATCTCATTCGTGAGTTTGAGCCCCATGTCAGGCTCTATGCTGTCTGTGCAAACCCTGCTTCAGATCCTCTGTCCCCCTCTCTCTCTGCCCCTGCCCCACTCCATTTTCTTTCTCTTAAAAACAAACTTTTAAAAAAGAATGCTTTAAAATAAATTAAAAAATTAGAAAAAATAAATTGCCCAAAGTCACATAATTGTTGATAAACATATTCAAACTTAGGGGTCCTTAATATCATCTCATAAAGAATCCGTGAGGAGGGGTGTCATAGAGAAGAAGGGACTAAGATTTACTGATTGCCAAATGGTGCTAGGAAAACTGGACAGCTACATGCAAAAGAATGAAACTGGACCACTTTCTTACACCATACAGAAAAACGAATTCGAAATGGATTAAAGACATAAATATGAGACCTGAAACCATAAAAATACTAGAAGAGAGCATAGGCAGTAATTTCTCTGACATTGGCTATTGCAACATTTTTCTAGATAGGTCTCCTGAGGCAAGGGAAATGAAAGCAAAAATAACCTATTGGGACTACATAAAAATAAAAAGCTCTGTACAGCAAAGGAAACAATAAACAAAACTTAAAAGCAACCTACAGAATGGGAGATATATTTGGAAATGACATATCTCATAAAGGGTTAGTATCCAAAATATATAAAGAACTGATACAACACCCAAAATACAAATAATTCAATAAAAAATTGGGTAGAAGACATGAACAGACATTTTCCCAAAGAAGACATACAAATGGCTGATAGACACTTAAAAAGATGCGTAACATCACTCATCATCAAGGAAATGCAAAACAAAACTACAATGAGATATCACCTCACACCTGTCAGAATGGCTAAAATCTAAAACACAAAAACCAACAAGTGTTGGCAAGGATGTGGAGAAAAAGGAATGCTCCTGCACTGCTAGTGAGAATGCAAACTGGTGCAGCCACTGTAGAAAATAGCAATGGAGTTTCCTCAAAAAGTTAAAAATGGGTAGGTACACTAATGGGTACCTACCCCAAAAATACAAAAACACTAATTCAAAGAGCTACCTGTACCCCTATGTTTACAGCAGTATTATTTATAATAGTCAAATTATGGAAGCCACCCATGTCCATTGATAGATGAATGGATAAAGAAGATGTGCTATACATATCCAACAGAATATTATTCAGCCATAAACAAAAATGAAATCTTACTATTTTCAACAACATGGATGGAGCTAGAGAGTATAACACTAAACAAGATAAGTCAGAGAAAGTCAATACCATATGATTTTACTCCATGTGGAATTTAAGAAACAAAACAAATGAACAAAGGAGAAAAAGAGAAAGAGAAACAAACCAAGAAACAGATTCTTAACTGCAGAGAGCAAACTGATGGTTACCAGAGGAGAGATGAGAGGAGGGATGGGTAAAATAGGTGATGGGGATTGAGGCGTGCACTGTCGGGATGAACACTAGGTGATATATGGACTTGTTGAATCACTATACTGTACACCTAAAACTAATATAACACTGTATGTTAACTATACTGGAATTAAAATAAAAACTTAAAGGTTTATTCATTGCCTAGTATGTTCCAGGCAAATTAAAGCAGTAAGAATCTATTACTTTACCTGGTTAAAGATGTACATGAATTGTTTTGGGTAATGCATAGGTGAGATAGTTTTAACTGATCAGTTTGAATTCTGTAGAAGTTTCTTTTCCATGAGGTTGTCTCCCAACACTCCGCAATAGGACTTGCACCCTTCTGGGTGCCTGGCCAGCCTCCGTGGTAGAGATTCAATAGATGCCAGAATTTCTTCACCATCTCCTTTCTTCTGGCTTCCTAGCCCTATTAATATCTGTGCTCTGAAGAAATCAATGTCTACACTCTGAAATTTGCTAAGACATTTCTAATCACACATAGCTCTGTCCTACCAGTGCTGGGACTTGTGTTCATACAATTGTCTCCTTCTGTCATTTGGCCAGAGCTGGGGTTTGAGAATTCTACCAATTGGTTTCTAGAGCTTTCGGTCTGCCTCTGAACATGGCCATTGTGTTTTGCTTTTCCCCTCCTAGATAGCTCAATGGACTTTTCCTACTTTCCTCCATCAGTTATTCTGTCTTCTCCTTCACCCAGCTCCATTATTAGAGATCATAATTCCTAAGGTCTCTACTCTGTTGCCTCTGAGACACAACTTCACATTCCTTTCCATTCTCTCCCATGCTTCTGCTCTCCTTATGTAAGCTTCTCAGCTTCCGATGTCCTCACATCATCATCCATTTCTCAAGACTTCCTTTGTTTGCCACTAATAACCTTCCTTTACCAAAAGGCTATGTGGTATAGCAGTTAGTAACATGAGTTTTGAAGCTATACTCTATGTATTCAAATCCCATTTCCTACACTTAGTAACTGTGGGCAGATTACTTTCAATTTCTCAATAAGGGTATTATGAAGACTTTATAAATAAACATTTCAATGGCTTATTGAGTTTCTGAATCCTAATTCCTTAAACTAGTTTTCAATAACAGTGAAACTATTACTTCACTCAAATCAACATTGTCAACATTATTTCCAAATATTCACTTTGTTTTATTCTCTGTTTCAGCCACACTAGCTTCTTTGCTTTCCTTGGTCAGGACTTTTGTCCCCTCTACCTGTAAAAAACGAAGAAGCCTTCCAAGACTTCCCGGCAACCATAGCCTCACCTTTTTCTATCCTCCTAAAAGGTATTGTCTGTACCAGCCAAATAGTAATTAACTCAGACTTACTTTAATGCATTTTCAACTGAACTGTTAATTTTCATATTTTATGCAAAACTGGAAGACACTGAGGGTAGGAAATGTGTCTACTTTTTCAGGTCCTATGCAGAGCACCTAGAATGGGTGTTTATTTGCTGACTGGTTGAATGGCTAAAAATGAAGCACTCATTAGAATATTTCTACAGTATTTCCCTAGAAGCATTTTTGGATGGCTTCTGGCTACAAACATGGATAGACAACTATCTAAATCCTACTAAGCATAAAATCTAAAAATATTACAAAACCCTATTAAGAAAGAGGTACGTAGACTTTTGTAAGATGAAATGAGTAGAACACTTATAGACAGGCAAGGTTTTTTTTAAATTTTTAATGTTTATTTATTTTTGAGAGGGAAAGAGAGAATACGAGCAGGGGAGGGGCAGAGAGAGAGAGAGAGAGACACAGAATCTCAAGCAGGCTCCAGGCTCTGAGCTGTCAGCACAATGCCCAATGTGGGGCTTGAACTCATGAACTGTGAGATCATGACCTGAGTGGAAGTTGGACGCTTAACCGACTGAGCCACCCAGGTGCCCCTAGACAGGCAAGTTTAATACCAAAGCCATGAGCTTAGAAATAAGAAGAAGTACATGAATCCATAGCCTTACCTTTAACACACTTCCATTTTCAGAGATACTGAGGCCTGGTTTCTTCAGCAAGGGACGGCCGTCCTTTAACCAAGTCAAAGTAGGTGGGGGGATCGCATCACTTTGACACAGTAGCTCCACGGCTTGGCTAATGAGGACAGAGATGTTCTGTTCTTCTCCCATAATATTTGGTGGAACTAAGTGAAAGACGGGTTTTCCCTCAGGATAAAACAGGCCAGTATACTGTTTATCTTTATTAATCATCAGGACATACACAGAGTAGTTTTATTTCTTTCAAGATGTAGGACCACAATAATTCTAGAACACCCTCTTTGCTTCATTTTGTTCATAGTCAAGTGTTAATAAATCACTGATTAACATGTTCCTATTGAACATGGATTAACATGTTCCTATTTTCACTAACCTTTCACTTTAAGAAGTTTTAGAACTGGAAGTTTTTCCCAACTGCCTATTTCAGAAACTTTTTGAACTAGATGTTCCTGCTTAAGATTTCCAAAGGAGTAAGTCACTCACAAAACATTTTGGAAATAGCAATAATTAAAAGCATGGATCTACTTTTGATATTATTTATATTTTTGTTTGCAAAGGAAAATAAACTTTATAGACACAGAGGCAAAAGAAAAAAAACAGAGTTGAAAGAGATCATCTGTTTGTACCTCACAGTATGTAAAACATGAGGTGAGTGACAGACAATGACTGATTTGAAATAATGTGACTTAGAATTTAAATAAAAATTTGAAGAAAAAAAGAAATAATGTGACTAATTTGTGGCAGAGCTAGGAGTCTTCTGACTTGCAGTTTAGAGCTCTTTTTGGTTTTCCACGATGCCTTGTCAGCTTTCTATAAAATAAAGACCATGTGGGATAAAGGACACAATAATGAACCAAACGAAAGCAGTGACCAGCTGTACAACACACAATTACACAAAAGGAGGAACTGAGTTGAAATTTTAATGAGATTAAAATTAGAATCCCCTGGTTATCGAGCTTGTCAGACGCTGCAATGTGCTCTTGGAGAAGTCTAAGGAACCTCCTTCCCTTGGGTGTATTAAAAAACAGAGTAAACAATCATTTGTCTCAAATGGTTTAGGTACAGCCCTGCCAAGAATGAGACAGGGGCTCCATAACCTCCTAAGGGCTCTTTCAGGCCTACATTTATAATAATTCAAAAAACACAAACTAATGATGAAATCAGGCCTCTTATAAAGGGGCCACTATGAAAAAACACAGAGAGGAATTTCCTTGGCCGTTTCTCACTAAATCCCCAACTATTCAGGATTGTAGGAAATGTACCATATTTGTAGTATTATTCCTCCCCTCCCCCTCCCCCAAGAAAGGTTAAGCTGCAGTGAAATGAATCCTAAGGGACTTCCCAAATGCTTTGATAGAAATAAGATTTTAGTGGTAAGGATTGGTACAATAGTCCATGCACCATTGTCTAGGGCTGGCTACTGCGGCATGTGGCAAAATGACGACGAATGCAATAGGTTTTGACTAGTAACAATGCGTTTCTGCCACCAGGTTTCTTTGCTACCATGTCTTCTACAGAGGGAAAGGCATATAAACAAAAGGCCACTTTCTTGTACTGTTTCTGGATGCAGGACCTGTGCTAAATCCAAAGGAATTGACACTATGAGGCAAAGAAATGCCATGAGCAATAGCTGGAACAGACTAACAGAGCATTTGTGTAGAGATTCCCGGTGTGCCTTTGCTAAATTCAAGCACATGCAGACATCTGGCTCTCAATAAGCTTAATCTACGGGGAACAGAAAACAGTGGGATTGTTTTTAATATGTGACACATTAGATAACAGATATACAACCAGTCTGTTTGCGATTAAAACTGCTATCATATTAGCAAAATCAGGACAGTTAATGACATGTTCTAAGGTATTATGAAAACAAATCCACTCATCAGTCTTAGCACAGACAGCCCTTTGAAAAATAGCCAATTTAACAGCTTGGAAATAATTTCAGGTAAAGTCTGGTCGAGGGGCATAAAAAAGTACCATAACTGTATAAAAATATGTTTATCTTAGAGTATTTATAGAATTTACAGAAGAACATGAATTATTTATGACTGCTGGTGGAAGTAAAAGTCAGAAATAATTCACGAAAGCAGAATGCTAATTTATTCCCAAATATTGTTCTTCCAATTATTTTTCTTTATAGCTGAATGAGTTGGATCAAATTCAAAAAGAAACCAGATTTTTTTAAAATTGAGAGGAAAAATGCAAAAACAATAGCGTATTTGTTTCCTAAGGAACATGAATTACAGCAAATCTAATTATAGCCGAGGGTATCTATTACTGAAAGGCATCTATATTTTCTGACTTTTCATTCCCAACTTTTTGTTTAGTCTGAGAAGAGTACAAGCTTCTGACCTTTAGACCTCAGCTTCCTTAGATGTTATCCCTACTTAGCTTTGTGGTTATGTTGCTTAGGAAGGGGTGTATTGTGTCTGTTTCTCATCCTATGCATTAAACTTGCTAAATTTAATTATCAAAATCAGCGCTGCTGTAGGGTTATGCTTGTTCAGGTGCTGGAGCACGTGTGAGGTCTATCAAAGTTCTCTGAGCTTAGGTACCACAGGAATCACAATCATTTAAAAACCCAATTCTCCTGTTATAGCGCCACTGTGATTTTATACTAGGGAAAACATTTTTAATGAACTTCCTCAATGATCTTAGGAATTAAACACATGTATATCAGAGCAGAAATAATTATTAAAATATCTCACCATATACTCTAAGGTCGATGTCCCTCTGTTTCTCTCCAGCAGCACTGACTGCCACGCAGGTATATTTCCCGGTATCACTGATTTGCGCACTGGTCAGTGCTAGGATGCGGCCTCCAGACAGAACCTATCGATGATGAGAAAGCTAAATAACCAACATGCCCCTCTGAGAAAAAGATGCATAAACAGCCTTTTTTCTCCTATTTTCTGAGGTTGATGAAATGACATCTGCCTCCAGAAAGACTTCCACTTGGATATTTTTTATTTTATTTATTTTCTTTCCACTTGGATTTCTTCTATTTTATTATTTTATTTTATATGGGCAACCATCATATAACCTACTTCTCATCCTCTCTCTGCAAGAAGACTGTGGGAAAAAAAAGCTAGAACCAAACTTGGTAATCACTGAAAACAAAGTCCCTATATACAAGATCAAGTGAAGGCCTAATCTGATCTATACTCACTACAGAGAGACAGAAAGCCACCAGGGGAGAAAGATGAGAAGAAGTGGGAATAAGAGGAGCTAACTTTCCTTCTAATTTTCTTGGGTAGAGTAAATAAGAAGTTATAATAAATAGCAAAATAACAGCCAAATTAATTAGTCATATTCATGGCTCTTTTAACCCATTGGTCTAGTGGTACTTCTACAATATTGACATTAAGTCTGGATCTTCTATGGTCCCAAATTCTGAAAGCACTGGATGTTTGAGAAAAACTGAAGAAGAAGAAAGGTGGGAGAACGAAGTTCTCTGCTAGGCCAAATAAAACTAAAGCATACTTTAAAGGAGATATATATGCTTCTATGTATTTTTAAAAAATGTCTATTTGTTTTGAGAGAGAGAGAAAGAATGCCCCCAAGAGCAAGAGGTGGGGGGGGGGGAGAGAGGGAGGGAGGGGGAGAGAGAGAATGAATGAGTGAATGAATGATCAGGGAAGGGGCAGAGAGAGAGGGAGACACAGAATCTGAAACAGGCTCCAGGCTCTGAGCTGTCAGCACAGAGCCTGACACAGGGCTTAAACTCACTAACTGTGAGGTCATGACCTGAGTCGAAGTTGGACGCCCAACTGGCTGAGCCACCCAGGCGCCCCTCTATATTTTTAATTTTGAGTCAACGTAAAGCACTTAAATCCTTTCTCAGACTCAAATTTAATTTCTTATAATGTTGACTTTCTAGTTTTTCTTACTTTATTATTTCATGTTTTTGTAAAATTAAATATACTCTATATGGTTCTCTCTGTAATTCATTAATATTTCCAAACATTTAAATATAAATTTTATGAGGAAATTCTGGTTTTTATTGTTGGTCAACATTTTTTTTTGAGAGAGAGAGAGAAAGAGAGAGAGAGAGAGGAGGGGAAGGACAGAGAGAGAGGGAAAGAGAGAGAATCTCAAGCAGGCTCTGCATTGTCAGTACAGAGCCTGACATGGGGCTCTAACCCATGAACTATGAGATCATGACTTAAGCTGAAACCGAGTTGGATGCTTAACTGACTAAGCCACCCAGGCACCCCTGTTGATCAACATTTCTTTGTGCAAGGTATCTTTTGGGATGGTGGCAGGGAATAGAGATGGGGAGGTAGGAAGAAAATAAAACAAATAGGGGTGCCTGGGTGGCTCAGTCGATTAAGCACCTGACTCTTAGTTTTGGCTCAGGTCATGATCTCATGGTTCATGAGTTTGAGTCCTGTGCTGGGCTCCCAGCAGACAGTGTGAAGCCTGCTTGGGATTCTCCATCTCTCTCTCTGCCCCTCCCCTACTTGTGGACTCTATAAACAAGCAAATAAACAAACCTAAAAAAAAAATAAAGAGGCTAAAACAAATGATCAATATATAGTACCTACGTATGAAATAAAAGAATTCTTATATGTAGTGGGCTTTAAAGAATTGTTTACAAATCCCAAGTGTGGCTATGGTATTTATGGGTGTACATGTATGTGTATGTTTTTAGATAACATTTTTTAATTCTTATTTTACAAATCTTAATAGCTTTACCTGTTTGTACTGTATTCAATAATCAGGTGGTAGACTGCCCTTAAGAAGTGACAAAGAATACCTGTATCCCATTAGTGAAACTAGAGACAGGGCTCCCATCTTTCAACCAGGTCAGACTTGGGGCAGGGATACCTCTGGCTTCACATTCTAACCTCACTAGGTTATTAACCACCACTGCCACCATGTTATTGCTGCCAGAAATTGATGGGGGCACTGAAAAGAAATAAAAAATAAATAAAAGTTATATTAACATTACAGAATATTTTACCTCAAAATCATGAAAAGTAGATATAATGTCTAGAGTTGTATTTTCACATGTGGGTTTTTGGTGGCTTTGTTTTGTTTTGGTGAGTTCTTTCATATCATTTATTTGAGATTCTAAGCATAGCTATCCTTTGAGACAAGTAGCGCAATTATCAATATTTACAGTAGAGGAAAGCTACTTTGCTTAGGAAATCCAGTTTTTAACACCAGAGTGTTTTTATTTGTGGATTTCCAGGTGTGTGTGTGTATGTGTGTGTGTGTGTGTGTGTGTGTGTGGTCCTCCACTGTATCCATGACTACCTCATTGTCTTAAAAATATTAGAGCTAATAACTTGAAATCTTTCTTTGACCAAAATCTATGATTTTGATAGACAATATTTACAAATAGGGCTATTGTCATAAGCTGATAAAATCGCTGATGACTATTTCAACAATTCATCTAATTTTTTAAATTTTAATGATTGTCAAGTTAGCTAACAGACAGTGTATACGGTGTAGTTTTGGCTTCAGGAGTAGATTCCCGTGATTCATCCCTTACATACAACACCCAATGCTCATCCCAACAAGTGCCCTTCTCAGTGCCCATCTCCCATTTTCCCCACCCCTCCACCCCTTACTCCCATCAACCTCAGTTTGTTCTCTGTATTTAAGACTCTCTTATGGTTTGCCTCGCTCTTTATAACTTATTTTTTCTTCCCCTCCCCTATGGTCTTAAGTTTTTTAAATTCCACATGAGTGTAAACATATGATATATGTCTTTCTATGACTCACTTATTTCACTTTGCATAATACCCTCCAGTTCCATCCACATTGTTGCAAATGGCAAGATTCCATTCTTTTTCATTGCCAAGTAGTATTCCATTGTTTATATATGCTACATTTTCTTTAGCCATTCATTAGTTAATGGACATTTGGGCTCTTTCCACAATTTGGCTATTGTTGATAGTGTTGCTATAAACATTGGGGTACATGTGCCCCTATGAATCAGCACTCTTGTGTCCTTTAGATAAACTCCTAGTAGTGTTACTGCTGGGTCATAGGGTAATTCTAGTTTTAATTTTCTGAGGAATCTCCACACTGTTTTCCAGAGTGGCTGCACCAGTTTGCATTCCCACCAACAGTGAAAGAGGGTTCCCCTTTCTCCACATCCTAGCCCCATACCTACTGTTTCCTGAGTTGTTCATTTTAGCCACTCTGACTGGTGTGAGGTGGTATCTCAGTGTGGTTTTGATTTGTATTTCCCTGATGATGAACGATGTTGAGCATCTTTTCATGTGTCTATTAGCCATCCAGATGTCTTCTTTGGAAAAGTGTCTATTCATGCCTTCTGTCTATTTCTTCATTGGATTATTTGTTTTTAGGGTGTTGAGTTTGGTAAGTTCTTTATAGATTTTTGATACTAACCCTTTATCCAGTATGTCATTTGCAAATAGCTTCTCCCAATCTGTTGGTTGTCTTTTAGTTTTGTTGATTGTTTTCTTTGCTATGCAGAAGGTTTTTATCTTGATGAGGTCCCAATAGTTCATTTTTGCCTTTATTTCCCTTGCCTTTGGAGACACGTCAAGTAAGAAGTTGCTGCGACTGAGGTCAAAGAGATTGGTGCCTGTTTTCTCCTCTAGGATTTTCATAGTTTCCTGTCTCACATTTAGGTCTTTCATCCATTTTAATTTATTTTTGTGTATGGTTTAACAAAGTGGCCCAGTTTCATTCTTCTGTATTTTGCTGTCCTCCCAGAACCATTTGCTAAGGAGACTGTCTTTTTTCCATTGGATACTCTTTCCTGCTTTATCAAAGATTAGTTGGCCATATATTTGTGGGTCCAATTTGGGTTCTCTATTCTATTCCATTGGTCTATGTGCCTGTTTTTATGCCAATACCATACTGTCTTGATGATTACAGTTTTGTAGTACAGGCTCAAGTCCGGGATTGTGATGCCTCCAGCTTTGGTTTTCTTTTTGAATATGACTTTGGCTATTTGGGGTCTTCTGTGGTTCCATACAAACTTTAGGATTGTTTGTTTTAGCTCTGAGGAGAATGCTAGTGCTATTCTGATTGAGATTACATTGAATATATATAAGCAAACTTAAGCTCAACAGCATGTGAAACTAGAGAATTTTAATAGGAATCAGAAAATAAAAATATTGATCAGTTTTAGAACACTGCACCTTTAAATAAAGATGACGAAACACACTATGTTAAATATTTATGCGAAAATTTTATAGAAGCACTTAATCATTTTGAACACATTTTTACTCCAGGGTGAATCTAGAAGAAATTGTACTAACCATGGACCTGTAGACTGTAAAATAACTCTGTCGCTCCAGCTGAGTTGATGGCCACACATTTATATATGCCAGCATCAGTGATCTGGGCACTTTCAATATCAATGATCTGTCCTCTGTTCAGGAATGTCACACTGGTGGACCCTGAGAGTGGATGATTATCTTTGTACCATGTAATAGCTGTAAGGGGAAGGAGAGAGAAGCCCATCTCTTTAATTTCTTTTTTTTTTTTTTTTAAAGTTTGATACCACTAATTGGTACTTAACCAAAATAGTAGTATTTGCTTTATTCTTCTGCTTGTCATTCAAGTTTAAACAGTTTAAGAATCTCTTTAGGACAGGTTTTGAGGAGGAGGTAACCCTAAGAAAAACATGAATAGCCAAACTAATGTAAGAGTCCTGAAAATGAAGTTATAAAGCAAATATTCTTTTTATTATCTCTCATGTATCAATATTGTTTGATAGCAAATTTTTAACCAATTCTATTTTTTTGTTTATACTCCTCTCATATATAAAAATTGTCTGCATTTCATCAAAACCAATGACTGTATATACTATTAGCCTAAAAATTATATTATGGATTCATATTGATAACTTACTAGTGATGAGAATCAACAAAATAATAGTCTCATCAAATGACTGATTACCATAATCAATTTGAACTAGAGAAAAAAAAGTTTTCAACATAAATGTATAAAAAATACCATTGTGAGTTTTGTGGCCACAGTAAGGACAGTAAGAGGATTAATTATTCCCATATTTACACCTTGTTCAAATGTGTAAATTATTTCATGGAGTTAGAAGCAATGAAAATTCAGAAATATCATCCATCTCATGATATCATTATCAACGCTTTACCCTTGTAATGTATTCTATAATCTTTCCTTTATTAGTAATTACTATATTGTGCTCATAAACAGATTTAGCTTTTCCCAGAAATCTTAAAATGTCCATAAATTAGAGACTCCACAAGTAAACCTACTGGGCAAGGGATTGCCAGCTGCCTTGCACTCCAGCTGAATGGGGTTGTTCACCACCACCGTCTCATTCAGCATCTTCCCAGCATCCTCCAGGCTGGGTGGTTCTGCAAGACACCCAAACATAATTAATTCACATGGGTAAGATATTTAAACAAAAACTATTTCTTCAATGGAAATGATCATTCGTTTCTTCCTCTCACATACCTATACTGATATACTTGGAATAAACGTAGTAAAGTATACTATTAAGTAGAATTAGAGAACAGGATTTAAAAAAAAAAAAAAAAAAGATCTCAATTAACTTTTCCGGATCATCCATTCCTCTGTGCCCAAATAGGAAAATTCTCGGAGTTGCAGATTAAGTTAAAGGACTATTTTTTTATTCCAATTAATCTGATTGGTCTGATGATGAATTGCCTTTAAATAAGAAGTAAGCTATCCCATTTAAACTCCTCTGGTGAAAGGAAATCAGTATTTCTCAAAAATCTGACTTTACCTTCATATAGTAAAATATTAAACCTCAGAAAAATTAGACTCTTGGCTTTTTTTAGTTTATTGCAGTATTTTCTTTTGATATAAAAGTTATAATGAAATCGTTAGCAAAATAAAATAGAAAGCTCTTTTTAATTTTAACTTTTCAAAAACGTTTATTTTGAGAGAGTGCGTATGCATAAGCGGGGTAAGGGCAGAGAGAAAGAGAGAGAGAGAGAGAGAGAGAAAGAGGGAATCCCAAGCTGACTCCACACTGTCAGCACAGAGCCTGATGCAGGACTCGATCTCACAAACCATGAGATCCACCTGAGCCAAAATCCACATGAGATCAAGACCTGAGCCAAAATCCAAAGTCCAATGCTCAACTGACTGAGCAACCCAAGTGCCCTATTTTTAATTTTAAATATCACAGATAATGCTACTCTATGATTTAGTGTGCATATAATAAAGTAGGAATTTGAAAAGTCCAAGAGGCATATAACAAAGCTACCTGCTTTCTTTTGCTTGACAGGTCACAATAAATGAAGAGTCCATTTTAATGGCAATTCTATATGCATTGAATAATAAAGCAAAATTTGTTACAAAGCAGGACAATTTTGAAAAAACTAAAAGGAGTATATTTTAGTGTATTTTCTCAGGAATTGACTATAGTGAAATAAAATTTAAGTTTAAAGAATATGAAAAATAAAATTACCCATCCAGATTGTGTGTGTATATGTGTATTTATAATTAAGAAGGAATATACATTTTTTCAAATGCTAATGGAATATTTTCAAAACTGACTATATATTAGGCCACAAAATCTCAATAAGGCATTTATAACTACAATTTAATAAAACTATAATAAAAAGGAGTAGAAATCAAAAACAAAAATATAAAGCTATTTATAAGAGGATAAGTTCACTACAGAGGAAATCAAGACAAAAGTATATGATTACAAAGAAATAAAATATGAGATTGATTACAATTAAAACATACAGGATGTCACCTAGCTCAAATGTGGGTGAGGATGTCATACTCAAAGGAAATCCTAAAAGTCCAATTAATATATTAAAAACTAAGAACGTTAAAAACTAAGAAATAATGAAAATAAATGTTCTAAGCACATTCAACTGGGAATTCAATAAAATAAACCAAAAGAAGTCAGGGACAGAGAAATAATAAAAATGAAAGCAGAAGACAACACCAAAGAAAACAAACTAGGTAAAACAACAAAAGCTGGTTTTCAACAAATTTAAAATAAAATCTGTCCTCAAGGGCTAAATGTCTTGGTGGATTAGATCTCTGTATTTCTGGAGGTTGTTCCTAAAGGCAAAGCCTACAACCCACTATACTCCTTCATATCTGTATCCATTTAACTCAATGTGTTAACCCTTCTGTTTGAAAGCCTAGAAGGTTTCTGTTTTCTGCACTGAATTCAGAAGAATGATATGGTATTTAAGGACAAAGACCTCTAAATATGGCTATCTGACTTTTCCAACAAAAGGAAAACTAGTCCCTGGCACATTGTTCGAAACAGTTATTTAAGTACTCACTTGAAGCCTTCTGGACTGAAGTGATCACTGAAGGCTTTGACAGACTATGGAGCTGCTGCAATAAAACATTATGGTTAAGAATAAGAAATGCAAGAGCTATGGAGTGGGTTGGCTATTTTTCACTCCCCTAGAGAACTTAAAGGAAAAAGATTAGGCATCAGCAAGAATGGTAAAGAACTCTGAAAATCCACTCCTCCATAAAAGAAACAAGAACACTGGAAAATTTGTCAAAATCAACTTTTTCAGAACTCTGGAAATTAAACAAAGACTTGCAACAATCCAAGAAGTGTTTATTCGAGAAAAATAGCTAAATTTCATTAAGAACAGTGAGTTTCATGGCATTTTATCACCCTCTATTCCCACCACTCTCTCCCCAGCTCAGCAGTAACCTTGAAAACAAATAGCCTAGCAACCACGGTGGAAAAAAAAGCAGCAGATATTGAAAGCAGAATGGGTTTGGAGCTACCTAAGAGGACCATTCCTAGAAAACTGGCACCTATTGACCTATCTGGCCCTTCCCTAAAAATCCACACTCAAAGGGCTTGTCTTTATTCAGTCAGATTCAGAGTTTGCTCAGTGCAACCAGCCTTTTCCCCAGGGGCATGTTAAAGTCTATAAAAACAGACTTCCCAGGAATTTCTGAGAAAACTTACCATATTAGTTTCCTTTTGCTTTCACAACAAATTGCCTCAAACTTGATAGTTTAACAATATAAATTTATTATCTTATAGTTCTATGGGTGAGAAGTCCAACACAGTCTCACTAGGTTAAAACAAATGTCTCAGAAGGGCTCAATTCCTTTCTGTAGGCTGCAGAGGAGAATCTATTCCCTTGTCTTTTCCAACTTGGACACTTACATTCCTTGGTTTTCGATCTCCTGTCCTCCATCTTCAAAACCAGCAATGGAGATTTGGGGCAGACGCATAAGACCCTTTTATCCTATTTCTCTGAAGTCCCACCTCCCACCTCCACTTTTAATCCTTCTGATTACACTGGCTACACCTGGATAACCCAGGGTAATCTTCCTATTTTGAGTTCAGCTGGTTAGCAACTTTAATTCCATATGTATTCTTAATTCTTCTTTGCATGTAACCTAACAATTGACAGGTTCTAGGAGTAGGATGTGAACATTTTAGGGGGTACCAGTATTCTACCTATTCACTAAATAAAAAGCAGAAGACATAAACCAACAAAAAACCCAGCAACAACAGTGACAACAACAACACTAATTATGCAAAGAGGAGAAAATGCTTTCTAGAATTGCCACATTTTTTAAATTTTTAATTCTAGTATACTTAATGTTCAGTGTTGTATTAGTTTTAGGTGTATAATATGTAATTCGATAATTCTATACATTACTCAGTGCTCATCATGGTAAGTATGCTCTTAATCCCCTTCACCTATTTCACCCATCCCCCTACCCACTATCCTCTGGTAACCATCAGTTTGTTCTCTATAAGTCTGTTTTGTTTTGTTTTTTTGCTTATCTCTTTTTTCTTTGTTAATTTGTTTTGTTTCTTAAATTCCACGTATGAGTGAAATCATATGGTATTTGTCTTTTTCTGACTATTTCACTTAGCATTATACTCTCTAGATCCATCCATGTTGTTGCAAATGGCAAGATGTCATTCTTGTTTATGGCTAAGTAATATTCCATTATATCTATGTGTGTGTATCCCACTTCTGGGTATACAAATTGAAGGAAATGCAATAATATCTCAAAGAGATAATCTGTACTTTCATGTTCACTACAGCATTATTTACAATAGCCAAGATATAGAAACAATCTAAGTGTCCAACAATGGATAAATGGATAAAGAAGATGTGGTATATACATAATTCCCTTCTAGCATTTAAGGAATCATCTTGCAATTTTGAATTTAGGTGAACACTGTTTTAGACAGAAACATTCATGGGGCGTCTGAGTGATTCAGTTGGTTGAGCGTCCAACTTGGGCTCAAGTCATTATCTCACAGCTCGTGGGTTCATGCCCTATGTCAGGCTCTGAGCTGTCAGCACAGCTGTGCACAGCTCCCAGCACAGGAACCTACTTGGGATTCTGTGTCTCCCTCTCTCTCTGCCCCTCCCCTGCTCATAATCTTGTCTTGGTCTCTCTCTCAAAAATAAATAAACATTTAACAAATTTAGAGGAAAAAAAGAAACATTCATAACAATATCTTACGTTAACAGTAAGATGTCTGTATACTCCAAGCAGGAGGTAAGATGTCTGCATACTCTAAATAGGAGGTTGAATTCCATTCAACTTGTTGGTTTTTTCTCTATTCTCCTTCTTCCAAAAGCTGCGTGTGCATTATCATGCCAAACCCACAATACCTTCTTCTGAACATATCATGGGCAGGACTTTACTTATGACTTTAATTACTCACAGGCATGAATTGACTCTTTCAAATTCTGGTTAAATTCAATTTAATACAGAACTAAAGTAAAACTGAGTTAATCCCACCTAGTTGCCAAAATTATGATATAGTGAGTAATAAATTTATTAATACTGAGAAAATACTAGAGTCCTAAACTCAAGTTATCCAAAAAAAGAAAAAAAGAAGTTCCTCACAACATTCCCAAGTCTCCTTTAGGTCACGAGTGAGCTATTAAGCAAAACACAGAAACGATAGAGGAACCTTTTTAAGTGGGTGTTAGCAGATGTTAGCCAAGCAAATACTTTAAAATAATAAAATTAAATTAAGGGGTGCTCTACTAATGTTTTCACCAGACAACTAATACAGACCCAGGATGATTCCTGGCCAACAGTAAAGGCATTAGAACTTCAGATATATTTGTTAAAATGTTGGTGCTGGGGAAGGGCCAAAAGCCAAATATGCATTTGGCCAAAACAGTTGGTAAGCTACCATTTACAGATAGTAAGTAGAAAACAGGCACCAACCTAAGCTTGTAATTGTAAGCACATGGAGTCTTTCATTTATTCCTCCCAACAACCTCCCCGATTATAGTACATTATTCTTCCCATTTTACAGATGAGAAAACGGATCTAAAAAGTTAACATCTAAGCCTATTATCCTTATGATATTACTCGGCAGTAGAGGGACACGAATGAAAATTAAAACCTCATGCTTTTCACCATGACATGCCACTTCTGGGTGCTTCACCTTGGGTAATATTTCCTAGGACATAATTAAGTACAGATGTAACGAATGCTTGAGCCATTAGGACCCCAAGAAATCATCTGCTTGTGGCAACATCTGTGTCACTTGGCAAATATCTGAGGTTTAGATAAAATTTCATAGTTTGGTCTAGAGAATTAGAACTTTCAAAATTATGAAACTTTGATGATCAAAAAGGACCACCTACTGAGAGTCTCTGCCTTCTATAAAAGACTGAATTCTCCCTAAGAAACTTAGGGGATCACAAGAAAGTTCCTCTCCTCATGATCATGACATAATCTTCTGGTCCAAGAGACCATCCACCCTTACTTCACGTTTTGAAAACATGTTTTCCCATGCTTGAGAAGAATGAAAGCATCTACAATCTTTTTTATAAGAAAGGAAAATATTAAACAGTTGGAAAACGGAGGTTTTTAGGATTTAATACTTTTGGATGATAATTATAGTAAATGCTCATTTGCTGGGACTAAAACAAATCCTCACTTAGAAAGCAACTATAAGATTGGTTAAATAAATTAATTAAAATACTAACTTAAATGATAGTTGCTTCTCTATAGATTTTTCAATGTCCCTCTTAATATATAGCACCAGGATTAGATACAATACTTGAGAAGCATTCAGAGAGCAAGAGTATAATAGGGCTGATTCCTTTCTTGTTCATATTGTTTCTAATACTGACTTCTAAGATTATTAACTTTATTACGAAATTGAATGAGCATATCTACAGTAATCACAGAAAGCCATTGATCTCTCCAGTATTTCAATGTGTAGTGTCTTTAAGCCACTTTAAGCCACTTTAATAATAAAGATTATTAACTTTACTATGAAATTGAATGAGCATATCTACAGTAATCACAGAAAGCCATTGATCTCTCCAGTATTTCATGTGTAGTGTCTTTAAGCCACTTTTTCGTAGTTTTTCACATATGAATAGGGTGGGTAAAATAACACAAACTTGTTATTTTAACTTCTGAGATCTTTTTCAAATCTATGGTCAACTAATCCTTAAATTTCTACACTTTTTGTTAACATCTCCCATGCTCACAGAAGTTAGAAATATAAGATTGAAGAGGACAGAACAAGTTTGGAGCCCTTTGCATCCAACAGGGCATGGCTGTCAACAGTGCCTAGATGATACGTTAGCTTTCTGTCCTGATTCCTGGACAGTAACCAACTATTTCCTGCCAGGTTGATTATAATCAATATTAGATTAGAAGTCCATTTCATCATTTATTCTCCTTTTCAGATTGATGAACTGTATCTTACCTCTATTCCATTTGTGATTTGTATCAAGAAGACTGTTTTATATGGTCCATCCAATTTGGTAGCTTTTAATAAGTACTTACAATGACTATCCTTCTGTTTCTTTTTCTTTTCACATTAACTCAGATGTCTTCCAGCTTGCTGCCCCCTCCCCAACCATTTTCCATGCACATGTGTACCCTAATTACAATCCTTGGTAACGTATATTTTGTTACCATATTCAGACTGTAGGTTTATAGACTATGTTTTCTTAGGTATTGACATTTTTTTCTTTCTGTTGTTGCTTTGTATTTGATGGGATCATTGATTTCTTTCATGAATTCTGATTTTGAATCATTCTTCACTACAGTAGTAAGTCTCTAAGCAAGTTTTTAGAGTCTGGGCCAATGTAATGGCATACAGACCATTTGCATCAGAGATGTTGTTTTGGGAGATCTGAAACTGGGCCCAGGAAGCTGTATTTTTAACATGCAATACATATGATTTTTACAAACATTGAAGTTTGGAAGCCCCAAACACTGAAGTTTTGTTCTTCCCAGCTCTCAAGACATACATTCTATTCTTCATTTAAGTATTTTAATCTAGTCTAGAGAATGAAAACATCTTTCTTTTTGATAATGCCTGAGAGAGTAAAAGTGGGAGGTATTTTACATCTAATACCTCAAAACCTCAAAAGCACTCTGCAAGTCAGATACTCAGAGAAATTAAATGGTTTGCTCAAGGTTACATAGATCATGGTTAGCATAGAATATAAACCGTAATTGGCCTGACTCCAGGGCCTGAGATGATTGCAACATATCATGCTAGCCCAACTAACTGTTTCCTTTTAGACAACAATGGAGACAAGGACAGAACTCTGCTGAAAGGGAGAAGACAAACAGCCTGTAGGAAGAGGGGAGGAGGAGTCTGAGGGTGGGAAAATGGGGAAAGGAGAGCAAGCCCGCCCACACCACACTCTTAGATGGAGGTGGAAGTCTCAGCATGTGCTGGAGACAGCTGCGGTAGAGCACTAGGAAGAGACAGAGGCCTTGTGGGGAACAAGGTAAATGTGAGGCAACTTAAGGGAAAGCAGGGTCAGCCTGTTCGCAAACTCTCAAGCATGGCAAACCAATTCCAAGAGAGTTATAGTCAGATATTGGTCTTTAAGTTAATTACTAAACAAAAAAAAAAAAAAATACAGGCCTTCTTAAGGAACACAGTCTGTGCCTATGACATCCATAAGTTAGGTGTTCATATTTGGGGAATGGGGGAAAAGAAGTGGGTTTATTAGAAACATTTAGGGAATTGATGATCTGAATTTTTTAACTGACTGATTTAAATAAAATATGTAAAGAAGTAGATTAGAAGAATTCAGTGTCCAATTTAAATTTTTTCATTCACCTACTATTCACTTTTTCATTTCTTAAATATTTATTGACTGCCTACTAATAATGTAACTGGAATCAAGCTAGATGCTGTGGCATCCTTTTGGGTTAAATTGCTCAGTAAATGCAGATTGAATATATGAATGAATGAATGCATGAATGAATGAATGAATAAATAAATGAAATGAATGAATAAAGGGTTTAAAAAACAATCACATAGATTATAGAAAATGAATAAGGTATACATGGAGATCTTGGATAGCTCTCAGCAAATATATTTGGCTGAATTAGGAAAGTCCAAGCCTACAATTCTCGACCTTTTCTGATGAGACTCCAGAGATCTGAAATCTCACATTCAAGGTCAAATATTCTTTCAAGTTTTTGTGAAGCTGTAATATTCAGAGAGTATTCAATGGCCACCCAGACTTTTTATTAAAAAAAATGAGAGAAGATCTTGAGTCAAGGATAGCTTCTACTTACAAAATCCCTCTTATAGGCAGGAAAGAAAATCACAGAAAATACCAAGGCACAATTCTGCATCTCTGTCTTTACAACAAAAGTTATCTGTACAACGTTATTAGTCAACAGAGTTCAAATAACTAAAAACACAGAGTAGTATATTTACTTATTTATGAGCTCTAGCACATCCTATTTGACAACCTGAATATCTTAACTGATACTTTGACAGGGGCGCCTGGGTGGCTTAGTTGGTTAAGCATCCAACTTCAGCTCAGGTCATGATCTCACAGTTCACAAGTTTGAGCCCCCGCATCAGGCTCTATGCTGACAGCTCAGAGCCAGGAACCTGCTTCAGATTCTGTGTCTCCCTCTCTCTCTGCCTCTGCCTCACTCACGCTCTGTCTCTCTGTCTCTACAAAATGAACAAACATTAAATTTTTTTAATTGATACCTTGACAAACTGAATGTCTTAATAGGGGCAATTATAATTATAATAATGTAAAAAAACTAGTTTTTTTCCATATAGGCTAAAATAAACACTTGTTTCTTTTATACTGTAATTTAGTAAAAATGAGTCATCGTGTTAAAAAAAAAAAGCCATAGAAATTCTTTTGTTAAGACATGGGAATGACATTACCATGCACGTGTAGCTGAAGGTGCTGCTGTGCTTCTCCGGCCGCATTGGTGGCCACACACGTGTATCTGCCAGCATCTTCTATCAGGGCTCTGGCAATTTGTAACACTCGACCGGAAGACTGTATCTAATTGGGAACAGAAAGCATGGCGGCACTTTGTACTTTACAGTGGACTTTAAAACATTTGCTGAGATAGACAAACTCATTGAAATTTATACTATCTAATTATAGTATCTTAATTATGCCAATATCTTAATTAGATAGATTAGAACCAGATCACTTCATCATACAAAAAAGAGACTGATGTGATTGAAAACTTTTTTTATTCATTATAAAACACAAAATAAAATAAACCAAGCCCAGCCTGCTGGTACAGTCATAAAACTTCACTGAACAAAAGACTTTAGCACTGAACTATGAGGTATGTGGTGAAAATTTAAGCTACTTAAAAAAACACAGTCACATTTATATAACACTTCATAAATAGTTTTAAAACAACAATCTTTTTTGATTAAATGGTCACAGAGGCCAGAAAAACAATAAAAATTACAAAATATGAGTAATGGAAATGCAGATAAATTTCTTCCTGACTGTTTTTCCTCATTTCTCTCTTAAACCTATTGCAACTAGCCTCCACCATTTTGGAACCGGTAGTTCACGGGTTATTCTTTGAAACTGATTATTTAAAAGTTATCAGTAACTTCTAAACACAAGATCCAGTAGAGTATGTAGTAACCTCATCTTCTCTTTCTCCATCTATGGCGTTTGGCATTATTGACCACCTACTCCTGAACCACTCTACTCTCTGGCTGTTGAAGATACAAAATGTCCTCAGTTCTCAATCTCTATTTCCTCCTCCTGCCCCATAAAAATAAAGCTCAGCTTTCTGATAGTTTTCATCCAAATTCATGTCTTCAGCAAAGAATCTTGTGCAGACTCCTAAATTTATAGCACTGGCCTCAATTTCTCTCCTGAGCTCCACACTCCCTGTTCCAGCTATCTGCTGGATGGGTTAGCACATGAAATTTAACATATCCAATAACTGTTTCCTTGTATCTCCAGACCTACTTTTCATTGCATGTTTCCAATCTTGTTTAATAGCACCACTATTCTCCAAGTCATCTTGATTTCAGAGCCCAATTTGACTTTCCTATTAAGTATACTACACTATGTTTTTCAGATCCCCTATTTTCCATTCTCACAACCACTGTGGGATTATAATAGTTTCTTAATTTATATTCCAGTGTCTCCAACCTCCCAAACTGTTAATCTTATATACCACTGCCAGAATAATTTGTCTAAAATGCAAATTTGATCCTTTTACCAATTCCCCTTCAAAGCTCACTCACACCTCCCCACTTTGCCCAGCATGAAATCTGAACTTGGCATGCATAGCCCTCCAGGCTCACCACATTCTGACCCCAAATGATCTGCTCTCCATATACTCCCATGTAAACTCCCACTTGACCCATTCTCCAGCCATGGTGTACTAAACACATTAAACAGCACATTCGTACATTAATATTCACTTCTAGACTTCTGCACATGGCCCTTAAATGTCATAATTTTTTAAGAGTCTGAACTAGGTCCATTCTCTCTTCTATTTTTTCTTATTCTTTACTCTCCCCTTAGATAAAGTCATTCACGTCCATGGTTTCAAATATAATTATTTGTCAATATCTCCAGCTAGAGCTCTCCTATAAGCTCCAAGAGCATACATTCTGTGGTCTACCTGATCTCCACTTTATTTCAAAGTCAACTTAATCTCCAAAAGTCTAAAACTCAAATACAGTTTTGTCTCCAAAATGGGTTGTCCTTCTACCACACTGGATGCATTATAATCTATGTATTTGTGTAGTTAGATTTCCCAAGTTTTCATTGATATTTCCCACTCCCTCAACTTTCATGTGCAATTTTTCACTGAGTCATAATGACTGAAACAATAATTCTCAAATGTATCCATATAACCTCATCTTCATGGTCAGAATATGAGTTCAAATTTCAATCTTCTCTCTCTCCTAGATGAGGAAGTCCTAACTGATATCCACACATCTACTCTTTATCTTCTTAAATTTATTTTTGGCAGTAAACTTGGCATATAATCGCACAGTTTCATGTGTACAACATACTAATTCATATATCTGTATACATTGCAAAGTGATCACCACAAGTCTTGTCATCATACAAAGTTACAAATTGTTTTACTTGTGATGAGAATTTTAAGATTTATTCTCTTGTTAACTTTCAACAATGCAACACAATATTATTGAGTATAGTTACTATGCTGTAATCCCATCCCCATGAATTATTTACTTAATATCTGGGACTTTGTACCTCTTGACCACTTTCACCTATTTTGCCCACCTCTCAACCCCCTTCCTCTCTGGCAAACACCAATATGTTCTATGTGCATCTATGAGTTTTGTTTTGTTTCTTTCATTTTTTAGATTCCACATATCAGTGAAATCATATGGTATTTACCTTTCTCCGTCTGACTTATTTCAATTAACATATGTCTTTAAGGTCCATCTGTGTTGTCACAAATGGCAAGAATTCATTCAATTTTTTTTTACGATTGAGCAATATTCCATTGTGTATGTATATCTTTATATCTATACATATCTATATCATCTATATCATCTATATTTATCTCTATCTCTATCACGTCCTCTTTATCCATTCGTCTACTGATGAACACTTTGGTTGTTTCCATGTCCTGATTATTGTAAATTATGCTGCAATGAACATGTAGATGCATATATATTTTTGAGTTAGTGTTTTTGTATTCTCTGGATAAATACCCAGAAGTGGAATTGCTGAGTCATATGGTAACTCTATTTTTTTTTATTTTTTGAGAAATCTCCCTACTGTTTTCATAGTGGTTGCACTAGCATACATTCCCACTAACAATGCACAAGGGTTCTCTTTTCTCCATTTCCTCACCAACAACTGTTATTTCTTGTCTTTTTGATAATAGCCTTCAAACAATTATGAGGTGATATCTTGTGGTTTTGATTTGCATTTCCCTGATAATTACTGATATTAAATAAACGTTTTTTCATGTGCCCGTTGGACATCTATATATCTTTGGAAAAATGTCTATTTATAACTTGTGCCCATTTTTAAGTCAGATTGCTTATTTTTTTTTTTTTTACTATTGTTTGAGTTCTTTATATACTTTGGATACTAACCTCTTACCAGATATATGATTTACAATTTTTTTCTTATTTAATCGGTTGCCTTTTTATTTTGTTGGTTGTTTCCTTTCCTGTGAAGAAGCTTCTTATATTTATGTAGTCCTACTTGTTTATTTTTGCTTTTGTTGCCTTTGATTTTGGAGTCAGATCTAAAAATTCAATGCCACGACTGTTGTCAGGAAGCTTACTACCTCATGTTTTCTTCTAGGAGTTTTGTGGTTTCAGGTCCTACATTCAAGTCTTTAATAAATTTTCAGCTGATTTTTATATATAGTGTAAGATAGTGTTTTGGTTTCATTCTTTTGCATGTGACTATCCAGTTCTTCCAATGCCATTTATTGAAGAGAACATGCTTTTCCCATTGTATATTCTTGGCTCCTTTGTCATAAATTAATTAACCATATATGTGTAGGTTTATTTCTGGGCTCTCTATTCTGTTCCATTGATCTATGTGTCTGTCTTTATGCCATCTATGTTTTTGATTATTATAGCTTTGTAATATAGTTTGTAACCGGCATGATGCCTCCAGGTTTGTTTTTCTTTCTCAAGATCATTTTGGCTATTTGGGGTCTTTTGTGGTTACATATGAATTTTAGGTTTGTTCTATTTATGTGGAAAAGGCTATTGGAATTTTGATAGAAATTGCATTGAATCTGTAGATTGCTTTGGGTATTATGAACATTATAACAAGATTAATTCTTCCAATCCATGGGCATGGGGTACTTTCCATTTATTTGTGTCTTCTTCAAGTTTTTTCATCAATGTCTTATATTTTCTAGTGCACAGGACTTTCACCTCCTTGTTAAAATTTCTTTTTATTCTTTTTTATGCAATTTTAAATGGGATTGTTTTCTTAATTTCTCTTTCTGAGAGTCAGTGTATAGAAATACAACCAATTTTAGCATATTGATTTTGTAGTCTGCAACTTTATTGACTTCATTTATTAGTTCTAACAGTTTTGGGGTGAAGTCTATAGGATTTTTTTATATATAAAATCATATTGTCTGCAAATGGTAACAGATTTACTTCTTTATTTTCAATCTGGATGCCTTTTATTTCCTTTTATTGCCTAAATGTTCTGGCTAGGGCTTCCAATCTATATTGAATAAAAGTGGTGAGAGTGGGCATACTTGTCTTGCTCTTGATGTTAGAGAAAAAACTTTCAGTTTTTCACCATTGAACATGATGTTAGCTGTGGGCTTACCATATATGGCCTTAATTATGTTCAGGTATGTTTCCTCTTTTCCCACTTTGTTGAGTGTTTTTATGATAAATGGATGTTGACTTTTGTCAAATGATTTTTCTATTGAGATGATCATATGATTTTTATCCTTCATTTGTTAATGTGGTGTATTTCATTGGTTGATATGTGAGTGTTGCAAACATCTTTGCATCCCTAGAGTAAATCCCACTTAATCATGGTTTATGATCCTTTTAGTGTATTGTTGAATTTTGTTTGTTAATATTTGGTTGAGGATTTTTGCATCTGTGTTCATCAGGGACATAGGCCTATGATTTTGCTGTTACTGTTTTTTTGTTGTTGTTTGTTTGTTTGTTTTTGTGGTGTCCTTGTCTGGTTTTAGTATCAGAGTAACACTGCCCTCATAAACTAAATTTGGAAGTGTTCCCTTCTCTTAGTGTTTGGAAGAGTTAGAGAAGGATAAGTACTAAATCTTCTTTGAATGTTTGCTAGAATTCACCAGTGAAGCCAGCAGGTCCTAGACTTTTGTTTGTTGATAGTTTTTGTTTGTTTGTTTGTTTACTTATTTTTGAGGTGGGAGAGAGCATGGTAGGGACAAGAGAGAAAGGGAGACAGAGAATTCCAAGCAGGCTCTGCACTGTCAGCAGAGTCTGATGTAGGACTCGAACCCACAAACTGTGAGAGCATGACCTAAGCTGAAATCAAGAGTTGGACGCTTAACCAACTGAGCCACACAGGTGCCCTGATAGTTTTTTTGATTACTGACTCAGTCTCTTTACTAGTGATTGGTCTATTCAGATTTTCTATTCTTGATTTAGTCTTCAAAGATTGTATGTTTCTAGGAATTTATTCTTTCTTCTAGGTTGTCCAATTTGTTGGTAATATAACTGTTCATAGTAGCCTGTTATGATCCTTTGTATTTCTGTGGTATCAGTTGTACACTCTCCTTTTTTATTTCAGATTTTATCTGTTTGAACCATTTCTGCATTGCTTTTGGTGACTCTACCTAAGTTTTGTCAGCTTTGTCTTTTCAAAGAACCACCTCTTAACTTCAATAATCTTTTTTTTAAGTCCCCATTTCACTTATTTCTATTCTGATCTATTATTTCCTTCCTTCTACTAACTTTGGGCTTTGTTTGTCTTTCTTTTTCTAGGTCCTTTAGGTGAAAAGTTAGACTTCTTATTTGAGATTTTTCTTATTTCCTGAGGTAAGTCTGTATCTCTATGATCTCCCCTCTTAGAATGGCTTTTGCTGCAGCCTATTGATTTTGGTATGTTGTATTTCAATTTTCATTTGTCTTAGGTATTTTATCTTTTTATTTCCCCTTTGATATTTTGTTGATGAACTTATTGTTCATGTTGTTTAATATCCACATATTTGTAATTTTTCCTGTATTTTTCTTGTAATTATTTTTCTAGTTTCATACCACTGTGGTCAGAAACTATTCTTGATATGATTTCAATCTTCTTAAATTTATTGATATTTGTTTTGTGGCCTAATGAGGGATTGATTCCGGAGAATGTTTCACATGCACTTAAGAATGTGTATTCTGCTGCTTTAGCAGAATATTCTGTACATATTTATTAAGTAAATCTGATCTAATGTGTTGTTTAATACTGATATTTCTTTATTGACTTTCTGTCTGGATGATCTATTCATTGATTTAAGTGGGATATTAAAGTCCCTTGCTATTATTGTATTGCTGTTAATCTCTCTCTGTAGGTCTGTTAATATTTTCTTTGTATACTTTTGTGCTTTTATGTTGGGTGTATATATATTTATAAATGTTAAGTCTTCTTGCCGGATCATTACGAAATGATTATTTACTGGCCTTTATCATTAATGTCCTTGTCTTTTTTTTTTTTTACAGTTATTGCTTTAAAGTCTATTTTGTCTGATATAAATATAACTTTATCAGACTTATTATCATTTCCATTTGCATGGACTATGTTTTACCATCTCTTCACTTTCAGTTTGTGTGTGTCCTTACATCTGAACTAAGTCACTTGGAGGCAGCATATAGATGAATCTTTTCTTGTTTTATTTTGTTTTTTAATCCATTTAGGCACTGTATCTGTTTGACTGGAGAATTTAGTCCATTTACATTTAATTATTGAATAGGGAATATAGTCAATGATATTATAATAGCATTGTATGGTAACAGAAGACAGCTACGCTTGTGGTGAGCATAGTATAAAGTACAGAATTTTTTAATCACTATAGTGTACAACTATGTTGTACATCTGAAACTAATGTTACATTGTATATCAACTTCAACAAAAAATTTATTTTACTTTTTTACAACAAGGAAACAACCTGCCCCCCCACCCCCACCCAATAAACTGTTGATAGGAATGTACTTATTGCCAACTTGTTAATGGCTTTCTGGCTGTTTCTGTAGTTCTTCTCTGTTCTTTCCTCTTCTCTTGCTTTCTTCCTTTGTGGTTTGATGACTTTGTTTGGATTACTTTCTCATTATTTTTTGTGTACCTACTATAAGTTTTTGCTTTGTAATTACCATGAGGTTTACATATAATAGCCTATATATACAACAGTCTATTTTAAATTGATAGCTGGGGCACCTGGGTAGCTCAGACATTTAAGCATCCAACTCTTGATTTCGGTTTAGGCCATGATCTCACACTTTGTGAGATTGAGCCCTGTGTTGGACTCTATAGTGAAGCACAGAGGCTGCTTGGGATTCTCTGTCTCCCTCGCTCTCTGACCCTCCCCAGTTTGTACTGTCTCTTTCTCAAAATAAATAAACATTTAAAAATAAATAATTAAATTGATGGTAACTTAAGTTTGAATGCATTCTAAAACTCTACATTTTTATACCCCCTTCCAGTGTTTTATGTTTTTTTAAATTATTTTTTATTTATTTTTCATTTATAGTTTGTCAAGTTGGTTTCCATATAACATCCAGTGCTCTTCCCCACAAGTGCCCTCCTCCATGCCCATCACTCCCCTTCCTCTTTCCCCCTCCCCCTTTAGCCCTCAGTTTGTTTTCAGTATTCAAGAATCTCTCATGATTTGCCTCCTTCCCTCTCCCTGACTCTTTTTCCCCCCTTCTCCTCCCCATGTTAAGTTTCTCCTGTTAGACCTATGAGTGAAAACATATGTTATCTGTCCTTCTCTGCCTGACTTATTTCGCTTAGCATGACACCCTTGAGGTCCATCCGTTGCTACAAATGGCCAGATGTCATTCTTTCTCATGGCCATGTAGTATTCCACTGTATAGATAAACCACATCTTCTTGATCCATTCATCAGTTGATGCACATTTAGGCTCTTTCCATGGTTTGGCTGTTGTTGAAAGTGCTATGAACATTGGGGTACATGTACCCCTATGCATCAGCATTTCTGTATCCCTTGGGTAAATCCCCAGCAGTGCTATTGCTGGGTCATAGGGTAGTTTTACTGATAATTTTTTGAGGAACCTCCACACTGTTTTCCAGAGCGGCTGTACAAGTTTACATTCCCACCAACAGTGTAGGAGGGTGCCCGTTTCTCCACATCCTCGCCAACATCTATAGTTTCTTGATTTGTTCATTTTAGCCACTCTGACCAGCGTGAGTTGGTATCTCAGTGTTTTATATTTTTGATGTCACATTTTACGTTCTTCTATTTTGTGTCTCTCTTAACTGCTTATTGTGGTGATAGTTAATTTTACTACCTTTGTTTTTTAATCTTAATACTGGCTTTATAAGTAATTAACCCACTACCTTTACTATGTATTTAGCCTTACCAGTGGTATTTTTTCTTTTGCATGTTTTCTTGTTACTAGTTAGTGCTTTTTCTTTCCGGCTTAGAGAAATCCCTTTAGCATTTTTTTTTTTGGTAGGGCCAGTTTAGTGTGATGAATTCTTTTACCTTTTGCTTGTCTAAAAATCTCTTTACTCTCCTTCAATGCTGAAGAATAACCTTGCTGAGTAGTTTTTCTTGATTGGATTTTTATTTTCTTTCCGCACTTTGAATATATCATGCCACTCCCTTCTGGCTTGCTGGTTTTCTGCTAAAAAATTACAGTCTTATGGGGGTAGGGGGCTGGTCCGTTGTACCCAACAAATTGTTTTTCTCTTGCTGCTTTTAAGGTTTTCTTTTTATCTTTAATATTTTACTTTTTAATTATAATATCTCTTCATGTAGATCTCTTTCAGTTCATCTTATTTAGTACTCTCTGTGCTTCCTGGACCTCGATGTCTGTTTCCTTCCCCAACTTAAGGAGGTTTTCATCCATTATTTCTTGAAATGTGTTTTCTGCCCCCTTTCTCTCTCTCTTTCCCTTCTGAAGCCCATATAATGTGAATACTATTCTGCTTGATGTTGCCCCATAGGTCCCTTAAGCTATCTTCATTTCTTAAAAATTCTTTTTTCTTTCTTTTTTAAAATTTTTAAAAAATACTTATTTATTTTTGAGACAGAGAGAGACAGAGTGCGAACAAGGGAGGGCAGAGAGAGAGGGAGACACAGAATCTGAAACAGGCTCCAGGCTCTGGGCTGTCAGCACAGAACCCGATGCGGGGCTCAAACCCATGAACCGTGAGATCATGACCTGAGCTGAAGTCAGACGCCTAACTGACTGAGCCACCAAGGCGCCCCTAAAAATTCTTTTTTCTTTTTGCTGCTCTGTTTGGGTGAACTCCACTGCCCTGTCTTCCAGGTCACTGGTCCATCCCTCTGCTTCATCGAATCAGCTGTTGAACCCCCCTAGTGTATTTGTCAGTTCAATTATTGTATTTTTCATCTCTGTGACTTCTGTTTGGTACTTTCTTATCTTTTCTATCTTTTGTTTAAGTTCTCACTGTGTTCATCCATTCTTTTTCTGAGTTCAGTAAGCATCTTTATGACCATTACTTTGAACTCTTTATCTAGATTACGTATCTCCATTTCATTAAGATCTTTTCTTTTCCGAGGTTTTGTTTTGTTCTTCCATTTGAGACATACTCTTCTATTTCCTCATTTTGCTTGAGTCTCTGTGTTAGTTTCTATGTATTAGGAAAATGGCTATCTTCCCAGTCTTAAAGGAGTGGCCGTGTCTAGATTAACCTCATAATTCAACCTTGTCTTAGCTTTTGGTTGTCTCTCAGACCTTGTGACTGTCTAAGTAGCCTGATATAGTCCTTTTGTTTTTTTTTTTAATGTTTATATATTTTTGAGAGGGAGACAGAGACAGAGTGTGAGTAGGGGAAGAGCAGAGAGAAGGAGACACAGAATCTGAAACAGGCTCCAGGCTCTGAGCTGTCAGCACAGAGCCCGATGTGGGGCTTGAACTCATGAACAGTGAGATCATGGCCTGAGCCGAAATGGGCCACTTAACTGACTGAGCCACCCAGGCGCCCCTAGCCTGATTTATTCTTGATAGGTCTCAGTTGTTAAGGGTGTTCCAAGACGTATCAGTGTTCCAGAGAGAGAGAGACAGAGATCTTAGTCAGCACCTGGTTTCAGGCTGACTGGAAGCCAGGTTCTCAAGCAGCAGCTTTAAAAGTATACAAATGGGACTGCAATTGTAATCCTTGCTGGCCTTCAGACCAGGGGATCTGGAGGTGCTCCCTGGGTGACAGTTGCAAAAACTGGGGCTTCAGATGTGTGTATATGCTCCTTTCTGGGAGTGCGCTGTATATAGCGAGGCCAAGGGAGAACACATAGGTGGTGTCTCCTTCTATGTTCCCTGAGAATGCCTTCATAGCCTCTACATGTATGGCAAACCTGAAACCCATCCCTCAGGTTGAAGGTTGAGGACCCACGCCTTTTTCACCAGCAACTAGGAGTATATTCCAGTTTACTATCTGTGCAATGCCTAGGGTATGGTAGCCTGCCAAGAACTGTTTTTCTGGTTATTGTTATAGTCCCATAGGGCCCTGGAGCAGAAGCTCCTATGGCCACTAGGTCCAGGCATTCAAGGGGTATCTCCTGTGTGGACTGTGCTTTCCTGTCAACGTTAGTGAGGCAGTGGGAGAGTACTTGAGGTGGGGCATGCCTGCAGCTTTCGCAAGGCATGGTAGGAGTGCTGGGGGCAGAGCACAGCCTCTACTTCAGCAAGGCAGAGGGAGATTGCTGTGTCTGTGCACATCTGCCTTTGCTAGCAAGGTAGAGGAGAATGCAAAACTGGTGCCTCCCAGGACCTCTGTTTCTGGAGAAAGTCCCTACTGGTCCCGGTTCTTCTGGCAGATGCTTTAAAATTAGAAAATGAAGGGGTGCCTGGGTGGCTCAGTGGGTTAAGCATCTGACTCTTCATTTCGGCTCAGGTCATGATCCCATGGTTCATGAGATTGAGTCCTGAATCAGGCTCTGCTCTGCCAGCACAGAGCCTGCTTGAGATTCTCTGTCTCTCTCTGTCTCTCTGTCTCTCTCTCTGCCCCGCTCACCTCAAAATAAATAAAATAAACATCTAATAAGATATTAGCAAGTGAATCTTCACATAGAGTCTAGGCACTTTTTAAACTTTTGCACTAGGTCCCAGGGCAGGTAAGTCTGCATGTGAGTCATTTAAAAGAGGTATCTCAGATTCCTACAGTTCTTTGGGTCTCTCAGATGTAAGGTCCAATGGTTTTCAAAGCCAGACGTTTTATGGTTTATCTCTCCAGGACAGGTCCCAAGGGCTGGAATGCCTGATGTAGGGCACAAACCCCATGTTCCTCAGGGAGAAGATCCAGACCTGTGAGATCCCTCCCTGTTGAGAGTTGCCATGCCAGGGGTGTGGCTTCTGGCAAGACTGCATCTCTGCCTCTGCCTCTCAACATCTTGATGTTGCCCTTTTACCCTTTGTCATGGAGAAGCTGTTCAGCCAGTTTTCAGATCTTTTTCAGAGGGAACGGAACTGTTCCATACATGGCAGTGAATTTGGTGTCTGTGGGAAGAGGTGAGTTCAGGATCTTCCTATACTGCTGTCTTGGACCACCTTTGCCCACATATCTACTTTTAACTCCTTCAATTCATTATCTTCTAGGGGTCTGTTTAAAGTGAAAATTTGATTATGTCACTCCTCTCTTAAAACTCTTCCAAGGTCTCTCATGGATTTAAGTACAAATAAAACCATTGATATTACTTAAATGCCTTCTACCCACTCTTTGGTCTCCTCGAATACCACCTCACCTTGCTCTCTGTTCTTCAGTCCACTGGCTTGCTGTCAGGTCCTCCAGCGCTGTCATGTTCTCCTTTATTTTAAGTTGCTTGGCTATACACATCTTCTCTGAAATACTCTACTCAGTTCTCTTCCATTAATTCACCCATTCAGTTCCTATGTATTTTTCAGATCTCTGCTCAAAGACTTTCTCTATGAATTACCCTCATGCCTAAAGCCTTTCCACATCAGTTCTCATACTTCTCCATATTTTCTCTTAAAATTACTCATTACAGTTTCTAATTAACCTTATATATATATATGTATATATATAGATTATATATATATGTATATATATAGATTATATATATACATATATATATATATATATAAATGCCTATCTCCAAGATAAACAGTTGTTTACCAGCATTATGCTTTAAGGCTGCATAATGAATCTCTCACTAGCACAAATGTATAAGATTAATTCCACAGTACTTGGAATAGGAATAATAATAAATGAGCAGATACCCATTACTTGTATTTGGAAAAGAACTCAGCACATCCCTCATTATTGAAAACTCTCTACAAGCAAAGTTCAAGCCCACATTAGTCAATTAACTTGATCCTAGGAGCAAAATCTATTAATTCAGATTTTTAAATGCATTGCTTAGATTATCTAAGTTTGAAATGTCTTTATTTGAAAATATGTAATGAGGTAAAATTTTATGCCAGAGATTATACCCAGAGTGAAGGATACAGAAGTGAATTTATTCAGACTGAGTCTCTGTCCTATTGAAGCTTATAAACTAGTTAAAATATTTTTTTCAAGAATTATTCGACTTAGGTTTATGTAGATATGATTTTACCTCAATCTTAGTCTATGGTAAACACACTGCAGTTTACCATAGACTACGAATGAACATCATTCATTCATCCATGAAACACCAGTTTTTCAATAGTTAAAAGAGGCACACATCAAAATAATAAAAATATCAACCAATAAGTTAAAATCACTATCATTATGATTATTAGTCTTTAATTCCATTCTTCAAATCAAAATATTAAGTTAAATTCTAAAAAACTCTAAGTTAAACACATATTGTTTTAGTAAATTTTCTATAAAATCTGTCCCACAGGAAAATCTACAACTAGGAAAGAAGAATGTGATAGCTCTGGGAAGATCTATGTAGATTTCACATTTTGGGCTAAGCAATATTGATACTTACTTTGAGCTTTCCTTGGGCAGTGTTCACAGGTTGGCCATCTTTTAACCATGTAATAGATGGATTTGGAATACCATTGGCAATGCACTGCAAAGTGATAGGCTTGTATTTCACTATGGTTCTCTCAGAAAGATCTGAGGATTTGATTGTTGGAGGTACTAGATTTAAGGAAGGAAGAAGGAAGGAAAAAAGGGAGGGAGGGAGGAAGGAAGGGAAGGAAGGGAAGGAAGGGAAGGAAGGAAAGGAAGGACAGGGGAAGGAAGGGAGGGAGGGATGGAGGGAGGGAGGGAAGGATGGATGGATGGAAGGACAGGGGGAGGGAGGAAGGGAACAAAAACCATAATCAGTGGAGTCAAATGCTTAAAAATCTGGATGTAAGCACCTGAAACTTTAAAATTTAGAAAAGGGGAAATTCCTATTTTAACAATGAAATAATTTTATCTCATGCATTCAATTTATAGTCTTCAGCAATTTTAGATGACTTATTTCTTAACTATGGATTTCTAATTCTCTAAAGAATAAGTAAAATATATTTATAGCAACTGCAATCCACATGTATGCTTGGATTACACCTCTTGGTGTGTTTTCGCAATCTATTATGATCCTTCCTTTCTCCAGAACCACCTCATTAAATCAGGGTGGGTTTCCTGTACCTGTATTTATTACTGTGTGACTCTGACCCCAGTAAGACTGATTGAATATAGAATGGTAACTTGATTTCAGCTGCCAGATTCCCTCCCTCTAGAATTGGAACTGAGACTGAGAAACAGAGTTAGCTATATTTCATCACAGGATTGAAAAAGCAGTAAAAAAATCCGATGGACAGAGGAAAGAATGTTGATGTTCATGAAACCTCTACTGGGGGCTCCAAATGGCTCTCCAGTCTCCCATTGCAGTCTCTCCTTTCCCAATGTCTGCAGACAAGTGAGACACATTAATACCCGGCAAAGGGTTACCTCGTCATTACACTAATGGTTCTGATCCTTCTGTGCTAGTTCTGTGAATACTCTTCTGTGCCCTGGATCCTGCAGAATACCTTTACCCTCTATTTTGGAAATGACTTTATTTACACTCTCTCCTGTTTTGACTAAACTCTGGAGAGCGGACATAACCCCTTTACTTAGAATTTGTTGCCTGCCTATTCTGTCTTATTTGGTCTCATTCCTCAGACCCTGGCATTCTATGCAGAATACACTAACATTTGAATTCTGTATATTCATTCACATAGGTCTCTTGGGTAAGTCTCTGTGTTAGGAAAGTGCCTTCTAATCTGCCATATAACTTAATTCAAATTCATATCCTTCATACTACTTTCCACAACTCAAGATTTATCCAGATTACTGAGCTACCATCTGAATGAAATAATGACCCAGTGCATAAATTCATTTTAAATGTAACACTCCGGTCTCTTCTTCAGCATACCATGAACAGTAACTTCAAATTCCTTTTTGTGGTTGCCAGCAATGTTTGTTGCCACGCAGCGATAAAGGCCTGTGTCTGACACTTGAGCCTGGGCAATAACCAATTTGCGTCCATTTAGTAAAATCTGGAATCCATCCCTTTCATCAATTAGTTGGCCATCTTTTAGCCACCTATAGAAACAAGGCAAAAAGAAGTCTAGACATAAGTTTTAAATAACTAAGTTCCTAGAGATATGTGTGTCTATTTGTGTGTGTGTGTGTGTGTGTGTGTGTGTGTGTGTGTGTATCTTGGAGGAACTAAAATCATTTATATATTAAAATGTTTCTATACATAAACAGACATGTAAATGTAAATTCTCAACTGTATTTGCCTTATTCTCCATTTGCCCATTCTATAAAGGGAACTCTAATGGGGAAAAGAAAAAAGTAAAGTTGGCCTAACACAGAAATTGGCATATTGTTGGAGCCCCAGCAGCTGTGTGTTTCCTTCATTCTTCTATTAACATTAAGGAACAGAAAGAGACAAATGTCCCTAAAATTTATTCACTTCTGATATTTAAATAATATTAATGAACAAAGTGAATACATTCCTAAAACATCTATACAATAAAACCATGAAACCATATAGCATTATATATTTTTCATTGCTCTTGAGTTATCACTTTCCATTTTACTTTATAATCATATGTGAACATACTTTATTTTCTTAGTTGACTAACTGTTCCTTTGCATATCCTGCACCCTGGAAAGGAAAGGTTAGGTATTCACAAAATGCTTTGTGAATGAAGAAATTAAAAAAAAAAGGTAAACACATATGCATGGTAACTTCTATTTCCCTAATATGTCCAGTACATTTCTTTTTATTTAATCTTCATTAAACATTTCAGTTCTTCAGGAAGATCTGACACATACTGCTTACTAGTCTGTCCCTATGAACTGAAAATGTAATTTCTAAGAGCATAAATGTAATTCCTCTAGTTGAGCAGATTTAGGGGCCCTGTAATTATAAAGCAAAAGTTGCCTTTGTAGGTAGAGTATGTCTTTTAAAAGAGGGACATAAAGAATATAATTTATATGGACACCTTTTAATGACACAGAACTTTCAAGATAGCTCTAAAACACTCAAAAAAAGAAGTGGGAGGTATTTAGAAGACATACCAAAACCCTTACATGATAGTTGGTGTGGGAGAGCCTGTCACTTGACAATCTAGCTCCAGTAAGTTATTAACCATCACAATGAAGTAAGATGTTTCATCTCCTCCTTCTATAGCTGGTGGCACTAGAAAACAACAGAGATGTAACATACAAAGAAATGTACACAAGAAAAAAATATACTATCCTTTTAAGCAATACTAAGTTGCAGTTTAGAAGGTTGACAAGTATCATAGGGATTTGATACATGAAGGGGATTTGAAATGTAAAATATATTTTATCATACATACTTGCTAGGATCGGTAAATGTATTTTTTGACATACTGTGGATTTTCCTCAATGAATCTACCACTCAGGTACTGCTGATGCCATCTGAATATAAAGCTGGTTCATATTTTATGTTGCGTATTTTCATAATAATAAGAGAAAGGAACCTCATAAATTGGGCCTCTGTTCAAAAGCCTTCGATGTATACAGAAATAGAGAGTAAAAAGGTTGCAAGATGACTTCCTAAAGCCCAGAGACGAAGTTTGCTGTTGTCTAGCATAGTGCTTATGACAGGGGACCATGTTATCACTTACTGCAAGCAGATATTGTCATAGATGTAAAATGCATCAATGCACTTACAAATACAACGTGTGCCTATCAAAATCAGTGGAAGATTTACATGGGTTCTTATATCTTGGGACTCTGGTGATAAATCCACTACTCAATAATGTGCATGTCCAGAGTTGAACAGTTGAACAGATAACTGAAACTTCACTAACATTGTTTCATGATTCCATGACCAAAAAAGAAACATTTAATAAAATGGTCAGGCTTTGCTATGAATCTGGAATCCAGATCGTGGCATCCTTATTTACCTAAGACATCAACTTCGTATTTGATTTCCTTTTCTCCTGCCACACTGGTAGCCACACATACATACTGTCCCCGGTTGACTTCTAGGGCACTCATGATTTCTAGTTTCTTCCCGCCAGCTTCTGTACGGATGTTGTCACTGGCTTTCACAGGTACACCATCTTTTAACCAGGTGAGAACTGGAGGAGGGTTGCCAGTAGCTTTACACTCTAGTGTCAGCGAATGAGCAATAATCACTTGCTTATTCAGAGGTACAGCCAAGTCACCTTCAATCATTGGAGGAACTAGGTAGAAAAAAAGTAGCATTTCAGGCATCTTTGAAATCCCAATGGAATAAAGAAGATTTTGTTTTCATGTAATCGGACCACAGAAACTATATACATGTCTGTCTCCTTCTAAGCTGTTAAGAAAAGAATTTCTTGGGTTAGCTGATCTGCAACTATTGTAAATACTGTGGGATGCTCTGTACTACATCTGGCTTACAAAGGGTAGATAGCAGCAGAGAATGATCTTAGTCCTAAACACAACTTTACCTTGTCCGTAAAAACCAAATGTTCTAGATACCTCATGTGCCATGTACAAATGGTTGGGCAAATGAATGGACCGCTTCTTGCTAACTGTATCTTTTTAAAATATTCTTCCAAATCATGGGATAAATTCTTCCAATTTCTATCCATGCATATTGAAAATGACCAAACCTGCCAGGACTTTATTAGTGAATGAATTAGATGTTGGCATATTAGTAAGCATAGGCAGAAAGGTATATGATTAGAGCACGCATTTTTTTCTTACCATAGACATCCACGTGGAATGATTTTTCAGCAGTTCCGGCAACATTGGTTACATGACATGTGTATGTTGCTGAATCAGAGACCTGGGCTCGAGGGATATGAAGAAATTGTCCTTTATCAATATAAAGGGCTTGTGAGCTGGATATGACTGGCTGGCCATCCTTATACCAAGTAATAGCAGGCACTGGAAGTCCCCGAGTTTCACATTCTAGTTTAATTATGCTGTTGATCAATGCTGATATTTCTGTAGTGACATTCCCTCCTTTAATACTAGGTGGAACTACAAAGGATTGCAGAACAGAAACAAGATTTCTAAGCTTTAGCATCTGCATCAGACTCTTAAATGCTGTAGATGTTTAAAGAATGCATTTAAAGTAAAATATGAATTAAAGACAATTAGGAAGTCAATGATTTATCTACTGATAGTCAATTACCTGTCTTCTCAATCTTTATAACCCTTCTCTTGGGTTTCAGATTTCAGTAAAAGCAGAAAGTCACAGGTTTAGTTGCAGGTGTTCAATTAAGTCCAACAGATCATTACAGTAAATAAGAAAGGTATGTTGAACAAACAAAGCAAAACAAAATAAAAACCTACTTAAAGTAGATACAATACATTTGAAATGAGGCTAAGGGAACAAGGAAGGTCACATCCTATACAATTGCATGTCTTCCCTGCAAAATACTGAAGGTCAAAGTGCCTTCAAAACCAGCTACGAGGAAGAGCTGTGGAATCTTCCAACCTGTGCTTCTTACAGGTTTTTGTTTCTTTTTTCTTTTTTCTTTTTTTTTTTTTTTAGCTACCAAGAGTTCATTCACTCAACTATCAGCTATACTCATCTAATCAGCTACATGTGTATCTTCCATAATTGAGCAACCACATTCCTGGCCTCACACCACATGAGAACTCTGCTGTTGGAAAAACAACTCAAGCAGCTCAATCATGCTACATCTTTTGACTGTGGTCATTCCAGGCTTGTGCTACAACTGCAACAAGTTGAAAGAAATCAAATGGATGTGCCTGAACTGAGATTACCTTAATACTATTTTTTGAAACTTTTATTTTAGAATAGGATATGTTCTAGAATGCTTTTCTTATGGTTGGACTAGGGTTTAGGATTTAGGAGGAACATCAGAGAGGTAAAACACCTCCTCATCAGATCATATCAACAGTTAAAATCATCAGCATGACTTACCACTGATGATGTGAACCTTAATAATCTGGTTGCGGTAGCTTTTGCTAGGTTTCTCCCTTAAAAAGTTACTCTCCTTTCCCCCTCTTTTTGGGAAAGGGATCACTCTTTTCAGCCCATACATATGGGGTAGGGAGTTAGGTCCTACTTTCTTGAGAGGAAACTAGCTACCAAATTTATTTGGAATTATCCTATATAATTTTGTTTCTCCTCCCCAATTTATTCACTTATTCAGCAATTTATTTATATCAACATGAACTCATGGAAACTTATTTTATACTGTGGGTTATAATCTAAATACTACATTGTTTAATCTGTTACTCAAATCAATCCAGTTTCGACCACTGGGAACTATTTCATTTGGCTCCTCTGTTCCTTTGGCGTATTTAGGCCATTCTACTGTTTTAATACTTTTTTACCGTCTGGCCCCACTACATGCTGTAGGCTCATCTTGTATATTCCCTGCCCCATATTGCCTAGAATTAACCATGTTTCTGAGAAGCCCTGGCTCCTTTGAGTGGAAAAGAATATTAGAAAACAAGAGTGGGGTGCTGAATAGAGTACATAATATTTTCTGATTATCATTCTCAGAACTAGCTTACAGTGACAAACATTCACATGCTCATTTTTTGGTCACACATAATTTAAGGAAATATCTACTACACTGTGAAGTAAACCTAGCAGCGGAAAAATTTTCCTACAAGGGGGTTTAATCTATAGCTCAGGGAAGCCAACTACGGTTCGTAGGCCACGCATGGAGTTGCTAAGAATACATTTTTACATTTTTAAATGGTTGGGAAAAAATCAAAATAATACTAATACTACTTTGTGACATGTAAAAATTACATGAAATTCAAACTTCAGTGTCCGTAAATAAAGTTTCATTGGGATATAGTCCCACTCATTTGTTTACATATTGTCTATGGTTACTTTCTCCTTCTAACAACTGAGTCAGGTAGTTGCAAAACATAGCAAATATGGCGTTCTCATTGCTTCTCACTCGTGCTGAGTTTACCATCAATTTAAATGACACAGTTATAACTCAATAGCATTTCAAGTTGCCATGCATATCACCATACCATGATATTTTACTTTATTTTTATTCTCAGTGCATTCTTCTCATGTCAAAACAAGGAAAGAAGAGAAAAGTAGACTTTAAAACACATTTTTAAAGCACAACACAGTGGGAATTATTTTGTTATAAATGAATGGCAAAGCATTGCTTATTTTGTAATAATACTATTGCTGTTTTGAAAGATTATAAGATACATCAACACTACTAGACTCATCACGTTATTTCCAATTCAAAAGAAAACAACAGTAGGATAAATCAGAAAATGTAAAATGGATTGACTCATAATAATAGGATTTCTTCTCAAAAATAAAAAGTCAAAATGAGGCTAGAACCAAAAAAAGTTTCTGAGTGGTTAGGTTACTATGCTAGCCAAGCAAGAAAAGCCATTTACCAACAGCGATTTAATTAAAATCAGGGATGATTAATGTCAGTAGTAACAGAAATGTGTCCACAGACATCTTAAATCTTTGAGATTATTAGCCGTTCCTTGAGAATAATTGCTTGAAGAGATGAGAACACTGGGAGCAACACTGATAGTTAATTTTTTTTAAAGGCAACTTTTCTGAACAGTATTCTTGGCTCTTGACAAACTAACAGATGTTATTGATACTGCTTTTTGTTTGAGGAGTCAATGCCAAGTTTGAAGAAACTAAAGAATTAGTCTCTATGAATAGTCTGCATGGAACAACTACAGACAAAAAATATTTTTAAAGAAGTTAAAATAAAAACCACTAACTCATTACAACCTGAAGTGGAATCTTCTAAGATACAGTACAACTGATGGTAGCAGGAAAAGGCTTAGACAAGTTTACAAAGCTTATTAAAATATAAGGTTTTAAAAGTCTACATTCCTTGTGTTACTTATCAACAAGCACTCTATGTAAAATACTCATATGTTCTTGAACCAGAAGTGTCCATGGTAATATTTCATTTGGTATTATGGACTTAAATATCATCAGTTCCATTAATTTTTGTTAAAAGCAGAAGCTGAATATAAAGACTACCATTGAGTAGTTCAGTGCCTTAATGATGTAAAGTTATATTTTAATTTTTTGAACTCAGTGATGAGACTATTTTTTCTGAATGAAAAGAACTGTCTTCAAACACTATTACTGAATACCATTGGATGATTTTGGAAATTAGTTTTGCTACAAACTTTGCTAATGTTATTTAATTATCAGATCAAAACAGCATGTAAATGCAAAACTTATACTAGGGTAGTCATTCTGTTTGAATCACAATTACGTCAAGTTATATTTATACATTTCCCATGCTGTCAAACAAAACTGAGATCTCCACTGCCCTACAGATTCGCCCTGGATATATTTTCTGAGCCCAAATTTCAGTTTCAGCAATGTTTGTCAGACCTTGATACAAATACAAAGGAAATCTCCACATTCAAAGTTCATTTATCTCTGAGAATGAGGACCTTCCAAACAACCTCTAATTGTTCAGTCTGCGATATGGCAGGCTAAAAGTCAATTATCAAAGGAATATAACAGAATTCTATAAATGCTTTCCAAACAAGGACTATGGTCATTTAAAAGAATATGTTTGTGAACTGATATCAGTATTTGACAGTATCTGTCTACATGAAAAAACATTTTCCAAGATGAAATACATAAAATCTCATTACAGATCAACATTAACAGATGAACATTTGCAATCAGTTTTGGTGAGAGGGATCAGTAATTTGACCTCCAATTAAAATGTTACCCTCTCCCCCCAAAGAATTCCATTCTTCTCATCTGTAGACTTGTAGTACAAAAAAATTATACTTTAAAAAATTACCTGAAAAAAGAATTTCATCAATAGATAATTGGCAGAAATTTATTTCTGTCTTGATATATAAATACCTACATAGTATCTTTGACTTTGTCTTATAGTCTGCAAAACCTAAAATATTACTAACTTTCTCTTTATAAAAAAGGTTTGCCAAGTCTTGCTATAGATAATTAACTAATACAAATTCAAGCCACCATTTTGAAATCTTAAGGAAGAACATTTTATTCAGATTTAAATTTTTAATTTTGCTTTGAGACTACTTAAACATATATTGAACTTTTGGTTCAAACTGCCTAAATCAGCTGGCTAGCCTAATTAGTTGGACAACACATTAATGAAAGCAAGAACATATGTTCAAATAAGTCCCTATTCTCCATGAATGTTTTACAATGGAATATCATTTATACCAGAAACGATCCATTTTAAAAATCTGCATTTGTGAAATTGAGAAAAATTACTCCAAGAACATTTCTAATTGACATCAGAACAATTAGAAATAAACTACTGCTTAAATTTGCCAATAAATATCACTTCCTATTTCAGTTTAATTCATATATACTTTTCTGGGACCTTATTTCTGTTTGAGGAAGATTGTTACAGATAAAGGTTATAAACACACTGCACATTAAAATGCACCACACACACACACTCAAAGACTTAAACACACTTTGGGGAAACACTTAGACTTCTTAAACTCAAACACGGACCTCAAGTTAAAAATCTTTGCCTCAGAACTAATAGCTATGCATTTACACAATCTCCTTATAGGATATTAAAAGCTCTTTTATTTCCTTCCTTTTTTCACATCTTTCCCCTCCCTCGTTTCCCCCTCCATCTTTTATTTTTCACCCTTATTTTGTCTCTTTTTCTTTCCTTATTCGGGCACAATGCACTTTTCTCCCTTTCAAGGGCATTACTTGTTTTGTCCTCATGTTGGTATGTAAATAAGGAAAACAAATGAATCAAATGTAGTACAAAACACATTCTCCATCTGAAATCTACATAAATATTCCTCACAGCACAACTATGGTATCTGTTTCATTCATTCTTAGGAATAAAAAGCATTTTCATAAGTGAAATAAAAGGAGCTTAAGATTACCCACGTGGAGGTGCAGACAAGCGTACTAGAAAGGAGATGCATTATTTCCTAAATTATGATAATCAAAACTTCGCAATGTCATAATACCTTTCATCTCAGACAATCCTAGAAATTTTAAACATTATAGATCCCTCTCATCTGGGTGCCTGAAGGCATCATATAGACTAAACAAGAGGATCTGAAATAAAAGAACCCAAGTCCTTTGGAAATAGGTATCTTACAGAATCACCAAAATGTTTTCATCATAGACACTGGCAATGATACAACAATGTAGAGAAGACTACTCAAAAGCTTAAGGGAAATTTTGCACCTATTATTTGAATGTCTGGTTCTGGGAAGAAGCCATTGGTAGCAATAACACTTATGTTTAACTTGGATTCATGATCGCCAATCATTTACTAATGTTACTCTTTTTTGGAGGACATGTCTTTTCATGATTAAATTCTTCCAAGGTTTCTATTTATAGATAGAAATGATTTAAAAGCATGCATTTAATAAAATCTCTTTGATTCAAGAGAGCTACTCAAACGTTATATAAAGACAGTAACATTAAACAGAGAAATTTCCAATCCAGTGAAGTTATATAGAAGTCAAGCTAGTAAGCCAATACAATCACTAAGTACATAATGAAAAATGAATAACACTTATTAAACTCTCACTATAAGCCAGGTAACTGAGTAAGGGATCTAGCTTTTGATCCTCACAATAACACTATTAAGTAGGTGTTATTATTGTCCCCATTTTATAGATGAGGAAACTGAATATCAAAGCGATAAGGCAATTTGTCCAAAGTCATAAAGCTGGTCAGTGACAGAAACTGGATCTCAACCCAAGTCGGCCTGTCTCAGAGGACCAAGTTCTTGTCAATGATTACATCAGTGCTGTCCAACAGAAATATAATGCTAGCCATCTATATAAAATAAAATGGCTATATAAAATGGCCATCTATATAAAAATTTTTCTAGTAGCCACACCAAAAAAAAATTGAAAATAAACAGAGTGAAATTACTTTAAAAAATATATATATATACTATCATCATTTCAGATGTAATCAATTTAAAATTATTAATTAAATATCTTACATTATATTTTCATATTAAGTCTTTGCTATCTGGTCTATATTTGATATTAACAACTTGTCTCAATTTGAACTAGCCATACTTCCAGCACTCAACAACCTCATGTGGCTAGTGGTTACCATATTGGACAGTATATCACTAGACCACTCATTTGGTTATTAGCAAAAATTTCTTGAGAGCTACTGTGTATCAGACATTAAAATAGGGAACATGCAAAACTAGGCTCTGCTCTTATGAAATTTAGCTTTCCGTGGAAACCAATAGGTAAATAAATCCATAACTAAGCAATAATCTATCAGACAGTGATATGTGTTATGAAGAACATAAACTTGGACAATGTAATAGCAACTGCATGACTGACTGGATTGGGAAGATCCTGTAAAGAGGTGACATTCCTGAAGTAGCTAAACTTTTGAGTGTCGTACACTGCTGAGAGACAGAAATTAGTGCAAGTAATAAGCATGGCTGGCCTACTGAATTACTGGGTAATTTCTTGTGCCTGCAATATAATGTTCATGAGTGTAACAAAAAATTAAATGACCTTGGAATTCACTTGCCTCAGGGAATATTGAGACTTTTAGTAAAATGAGGGCTGAGTCCGCTGGTAGGGACTTAGCTGGAAGAATACAGGGGCACAAACATAAGGCATTTAAAATATCACCATGTGGTCAGAGAATAAAGACCAAAATGGTTTGAAAACAGAACAACTGAATGGTTTGCATACCATTGGCTTCATTCAATTCATGTATCTCAATTCGTTTTAGAGGTTTCTGGGTTTTTTTTTAATTTTTAAATTTTTAATTTTTTTTAAGTCTTTATTTTATTTTGAGTGAGAGACTCAGAGTGTGAGCGGGGGAGGGGCAGAGAGAGAGGGAGACACAGAATCTGAAGCAGGCTCCAGGCTCTGAGCTGTCAGCACAGAGCCCGACACGGGTCTCAAACTCATAAGCTGTGAAATCATGACCTGAGCCGAAGTCGTCACCCAGGTGCCCCTCTGGGTTGTTGTTTTTTTTTTTTTTAAGTCTTTTAAGGATTTAGACATTTGGCTTATTATATACTAATCAATTAGGAAACACCGGACCTCTTAAGGTCACCTGACACCATCGGAAAATCACTAGAATTCTCGAAGAAATACACACTTAATGACAAAATACATTAAAACTGGATGTAATGTTCTAGTCTAAAACACAGAAACTAGGATCTTTCCTTTAATGTAAGTTGCAGTCCAAATTATTCAGCATTGAATAAAAGAACAGTTAACATTAAACCCTGATTTTCAATAATAGTGGGAACTTTTAATAACAAAACAAGCATAAGGAAAATCACACTTACTATAGACCGTCAGTTTTATGTCCTTGGCTTGTTTGCCAGCTGCATTAGACACAGCACACTGGTAGCGACCCTTGTCACTTCTTCGTGCATTCTTTAAACGTAAAACTTGTCCCCTGTCTAGAAGTTCAATATTAGGATCTTCCAAAAATAAAGGCCTAGAAAAAATAAATTTCATTTCATGGGTCTGTTTTTATTTTCCTGTATTTCCTCTCTTATTAAGCACAACAACAAAAAAAATAAGTCCTAGGAGGTTAAAAATATGAAACAAAGTTGTTTTTTCTCTATGAATCTAAAAAAATAAACAATGATATGATTAGTACTCCTACTCTGAAAAATGGAATTATTATTTAATTTAATAAATTATTAAAAACTTCACTAATGAAAGATAATGATTACTTTGAGATGAAAAGTTCCCTCATTTCACACTTATTTGTTAAATATTAATAGAAACCTGGAAGTGTTTCATTGTTTCTTCCATTCCTCCCCCTCCTTCTTTTCCTTCTTCATCTATTTTATTTGTTTTCATAGCCAAAAATTCTATCATCATTTAGTAAAGGAAAACTAAGAGTACAGGAGCTTGAGGCCAAGGAATATTATTTTTAAACCAATATCATGATAATACCTGGAAAAGTATTCACAGTAGAATGAATAGTTATTACTTAAAAGGCAATGATCATGCCAGCTTTTCTAAAAAGTATATAGATATTGTAGTAAATATGAATGCTTTTATAATCATAAGTACTGAAAGATACTTATGTCAAAAGCAACTCATATACAGTTGTTAAGGAAGTCTTTTCCTACTATGCAGAGTCATTTATTGAATATTATAAAATGCTCACTTTACATAACTGGCAGCAGCTTTATGTAATACTTGAAACATCATGGGAAGTCTATAATATCCTAAGATTCATACCGGTTTTTTTTTTTAATGTTTATTTGTTTTTGAGAGAGAGAGAGAGAGAGAGAGAGTGCACAATCGAGTGGGGGAGGGACAGAGACAGAGGGAGACACAGAATCTGAAGCAGGCTCCAGGCTCTGAGCCGTCAGCACAAAGCCCGACGTGGGGCTCGAACCAGAGATCATGACCTGAGCCAAAGTCAGACGCTTAACCGACTGAGCCACCCAGGCGGCGCCTAAGATTCATACCTTTAAAATCCACTGATGTTCTTTCAGGAAGACCCATAGATAGTTTTTTAAAAATTTGCAGTGACTTAGCCCATGATAAATAACTAGATGCATTGCTGGATTAGAAGCCTCCTCAGACTATGGGATTAAATGGAAACACATTTAATTTTCTGTGGTGGCATCCTTTAGATTTCTTGGTATGTCACTTTGTAGGAAGCTCCCAAAAGCTAAGAGAACAAAGTACCTTAGTTTAATGCATTTTAACTGTTTTTAAAAAGTGAATACTTGATAATGTTACTCAAATTTAAGTAACTTTAAAACTTTTATTGATCATTAATTATGGAAGTAATATGAAAATCTAAACAAACAAAAAAGTAAGTATTATAATAAGAAAAGGTCCACTTGATTTAGTATCCCTGATGTGAGTCTTCTCTCTAGATATCTCAGCATCATAAGTTTGGTTTGCATTCTTTTACAAGTTTTTTTCCTAAACATTTTCACCCTTAAACGTCTTCCCAAAAGAATCTGGTTCTTAGGTGTAAATGGTATTGCTTTGTTCTTTCTACTTTCTCTTTTTACCTGACAATAGCTGTAGAGATATTTTTGATACCTATAGGTTGATCTTAGTCTTTTTAATTGTTCACAGTGTTTTAAAATATGACTATGCTGCAAGCTACTTCCTCACCTCCGAATATTAGGAATTAAGCAGTTTCCACTTTTCTGCCACCACAGTGTTGCAGGGACTATGACCTGTTGTCATACCCCTCCCGTTGTAGGTATGCATGAACTCTTCCCTCTTCTAGATCCTGAAAGTATATCTGCCACATTACAGCAAATGGGCCTTCATATTTTAACAGATATCAACACACTGCCTTTCAGAGTACTAATTTATTTCCCACACTCCTGCCAACTTTGGCATTGTTTGAATGTTTATTTATTTATTTGTTTTGCCAATCTGACCTGTGAAAAACAAAATTCATGTTATTTTTGTTTATATGCTCCAAATTATTGACAGTGAGCATCTTTTTCTTTTTCTTCCAAGTTTTTATTTAAACTCCAGTTAGTTAACATACAGTGTAATATTTGTGTCACGTGTAGGATTTACGGATTCAGCACTTACATATAACACCCAGTGCTCGTCACAAGGGCCCTCCTTCATGCCCATCACCCATTTAACCCATCCCCATGCCCACCTCCCCTCCAGCAATCCTCAGTCTGTTCTCTGTTGTTAAGAGTCTGCCTTATGGTTTGGCTCTCTTTTTTCCCCCTATGCTCACCTATTTTGTTTCTTTTTTTTTTTTTAATGTTTGTTTATTTTTGAGAAAGAGAGACAGAGTGAGAGTGAGGGAGGGGCAAAGAGAGAGGGAGACACAGAATCTAAAGCAGGCTCCAGGCTTTGAGTTGTCAGCACAGAGCCCGACAAGGGACTCAACCTCATGAGCTGTGAGATCATGAACTGAGCTGAAGTCGGACGTTTAACTGACCAAGCCACCCAAGCGCCTCTTACCTGTTTTGTTCCACATACGCATGAAATCATACAGTATTTGCCTTTTCTTAACTTATTTTGCTTAGTATAATACTCTCTAGAGTATTTAATACAGCTATTGCTTAACTGTATATTTTAAAATTGCCTGGTTATATCCTCCATACATTTTTCTACGTTGTCATTTTCACTGATTTATTAAAAGTTTGCATACAACCCTTTATTTTATACAATGCAAATCTTTACTCTTTGCTACTTAAGCCTTAGACACCTGCTCTCAGAAACCATAATGATACTCAAATTGAGACCAGGCTCTGAGAAATAAGCTCTCACCAATAACATGAATAAATACAGCCATATCATTGTGGGCAAACCTCAGTAGCTCTTGAACTTGAAGTCTGGGAAATATCTAATTGCTCTCTTGTGATTGTTTCTTTTTGTCCATTTATAGAACTAGCTTAAGTATTCATCTTGTCATAAACCAATTTTCTTATAATTCAAATAACCCCATGTAAAAGCAAACTTTTCTCTGCATTTGGATCCTGCATTTTTCACTTTTTATTCTGAGCCTATGGGTAGAATATTTAGTGTCCAATAAATTTGAGTTCCTCTATGTTTATAAAATAAATTCCCAGCATTTATATTCTTATAAATCATTAGAATGAACAGTATTATGAGACTTTGAGAATATTTCTCAACTATATGGTTTTCCTTCATGTTCATTTAATAATATTTGTGTGGTTAAAATAATTAAAAGGGAGGAAATCCACAAGCATTTACACATCTATTTTATATCAGCTGGACCCTTGCAACAAACAGAGAAATGGTACTCACTTGCCATCTTTGAGCCAGTGAATAACGGGGAAGGGAGCGCCTTTGACTTGGCATTCAAGGGTGGTGTCATGGTTGAGGACAACGGAGACTTCATTTGGGGAGTTGGCACCTATTATGCTGGGAGGAACTTGAACAGAGACATTTTATCATGAAAATCTATGATTTAGCAAAAAAGAGTGGGGGGAGGGAGAGCAGATTATTAATTATTTCCATAGTATTTCAATAATATTTTAATAGTGCAAATAAAATATCGCATAAAGTACCTTGCATATTGCATCTGTGGACCCACCCAGATGTTAAATATAGGAACACATTCATGAAAAATTTGCGAGCAGGACAATTACTTGCAAGAATTATGGTTGATTAGAACTCACTCATTTTGAGAAGAAGTAAACCCATGTGCAAAAAGAGTTGGGAATGTAAGTGAACAGTGAAGCTCATAAAGTGCAATTTACTACTGCTGTATATTTTGGAAAATGAATGATGTAATCAATATTAATCTTATACGGTTCAAAACTAGCATATTACAACATAGTGCTGTTTAAAGTATATTACCCTTGTTTCTTTTAAAGAGCCCCTGGGCTACGACAGGATAGGGGACATAATATGAAAAAGATTATGCTAGTTTTATTCTCAGAATTATCCAAATATTGAAGAATTCCTGTACACTTCCCAGACTTTGAAATCCTCTCCTTTCATATCAAGTTAAGATGTTTGGTCTTCATCTTCAGAGCAATGACCAGCCACCCAAGTAGCTCTCTTGGTAGAGAAGGGGTGTGATCAGATTTGTGCTCTGAGATCACATTGGCTAGGGAATGAAGAGTGGATTTCAGTGGCAAAGAGTGGATGAAGGCTACTTTATTTTGGTTTATAAATGATGATACTTCCACAGTTGGAAAGAAAGGAAGTAGATGGTTTAACATTGGATTAGGAAGTAGACTTCACAGGATGTAGATAGACTTCTTAAGTTGGGGAGGGGGAGGTAGGTAGAAAGGATGAGTGCCAGGCTCTAGCAGAGGCAAGTGGGTGGATGGGAATGCTGTGATGGGGATCGCTGGAGGTGGGCAGAACAGATATTCATTCACTGAGACCTTTCTGTTTGATATGCCACTAAGACATTCAAGTCAGGACACTGTGGAGAAGATAAGATATATATTCTAAGAGCTCAGAGAAGAAGTCTGAGCTGGAAATAAAAATTTGAGAAGTCATCAGCACATAGAATTCAAGGTAAATGAGAGTCAAGAGAAATAATGCCAATGAGACTAATGATAGAAAAGATTACTTAGTTTGTTTGTTATAGTCTGTACTTAAATATAATAAGAATAATTTGATAGAGGAAATGCAAAGTATGTCAGGCTCTGAGAAGACTAATGAGAGGGATTATTTTTAGGCTAAAGCAGTTTAAAAATGGTAATTTGAATGCAGCATCATTCCCAGACATCACTTCCACCCCAGATTGACAAACCTATGCCCATTTTGATGAACAAAATATTGAAAAGGGAGGAAGGCATTTTATCACAAAACTTTAATTGGCACATATAATTTCATAAGCTAAAATTACAAAACTTTAAATTTATAATTACCATTAAAATTTTATAAATGTCTCATAACCCAAGTTATACCTCAATTCTTCTACCCACACTCAGAATTTTCCCCTCTTAATTAGAATCATGGCAGAGGTGATTAAGTTATAAGAGTTAATTAAAATGCAGGGAAAGGAGCATTTGCTACCTTCTCCAGTTCAAGTTACAACCTAGCAGCTTCAGATGTCGAGGGCATTAATGAGGTTTACTCTGCATTGTCCTGTATAGATACCCTCCAGAGAATTTCCTGCCTACCTAACAGGAGAAATTGACAAGAGTAGTAACTTACTATTTTATGTATAAGGCAGTACCAAATACCCACAGACATCTCTGTATGATAAATAATCAATAACTTAGAACATTCTATGTCATATATTTCTGGTTAACCAATATTAAAGACAAAATAACGGAAGAGTAAAACAAATTATATTTTTCTTATCAATTTATTTTTTATCTGTTTGCTCTTTCATACTGTCAGCTCCATCCAATTATAAGAAATGCATCTGAAACTTTTAGTTTTTTTTAAAAGTTTATTTATTTATTTTGAGTGAGAGAGAGTGAGCACAAGTAGGGGAGGGGCAGAGAGAGAAGAGAGAGAATCTTAAGCTGGCTTGGCGCTGTCAGTGCAGAGCCCAGTGCGTGGCTCGAAGAACTGTGAAATCACAACCTGAGCTGAAACCAAGAGTCAGACGCTTAACCGACTGAGCCACCCAGGTGCCCCTGGAAACTGTAGTATTTTTAAAAGCCCATTTCCCTTACCTAGCACATCGATGTTAAAATGCTTCTGAGAGGTGCCTGCAATATTAACTGCTTTGCAGGAATATCTTCCTGCATCCTCTGGAGTGGCTCTGAAGAGCTTTAATATCTTTCCATTGTTTACAATCTGAGTACTGCTGCTTTCAGTCACCTTCAAAGGCCAAAATGGTCAGTGTTATTTCCAATCCTAACACAAATGCATAATTAAGAATTGATGTAAAAGTTTTCTATCATTATTAATGAGAAAGTCACATCTGAATGGTTTATTTCAGAGACAGAGGCAAGGAGTTAAGCATATTTTGATGTCTTCATTTACCTGGACATCATCTTTGTACCACGTAATGATGGGAGAAGAAGCACCTTCAACTTCACAAAAGAGACTGGCCAGGTGATTGACCAATACAGACACATTTGTTACTTGTTCTTTATCTTTGATTACTGGAGGAACTGAAAAAAGAGAGAAGTCATGGCTAGATAATTTTATAATAAACATTATTTATGAAGTTTCTTTACACCCGCCTTTAGAAAGCAAATTCTGAGATATGTGATAGCTAGAAAGGCTGGTCATAGTTTAAGCACATGCCTTAACATAAAGTGAAATATCTTGACCAATATATTTGTAAGTAACTCTTATTACATTTTTACTTTAACTGTCAGTTCAGAGTTTTGCAGTGAAGATAAGACTTAGTATACATTTAAGGAAGAGCCCAGTTATTCCACTTACCACTCAAAATGCAAAGTGCTAGGGTCTTAATTAAGTCATGTGGAACTGTCACTACTTTCATGATGGAAGTGCATATTGCCCAGAGTCTATGAAAGCCAATATCCAAAACTGTATGCATGTATGTAGGTATTTTAGAGAGACTGCACGAATGGGGGAGAGGGACCAAGGGGGAGGGGGTGGGAGGGGGAGGGAGGGAAGGGGAGAGAGAGAGAGAGAGAGAGAGAGAGAGAGAGAGAGAGATTGAGAATCTCAAGCAGGTTCCACATGAAGCCTGATGCGAGGCTTGATCCCATGACCCTGGGATCATGACCAGAGCTGAAATCAATAGTTGGACACTCAACCAACTGAGCCACCCAGGCACCTCCATGAAATTTTAAAATGAACATAACTCATGACTGATGCAAAATGACAAATGTACAAGTATTTTAGTGAGGTGTTACTTATACTAACAAACAACTGGTAGCACCTACATGTTCATCACTAATAGATGAAGGTTAAGGAAATCATGGCACAACCAGTGGGATGCTATGTAGGTATAAATAAGGGTTAGGAATATTGAATAATCCCCAAGATAGATATGTTAGTAAAATAGACAAGTGTAGCGTCATGGATACAGTGTTCTCCTATATGTTTACCTTTTTATACATAAAAAGAGAATAAAATATATATTCATATTTTCTTGTTACATATAAAATATCTTGGGAAAATACACACACACATATATGCACACAAAGCTAATAAATTTCTTTGCCCCTAGGGAGGATAAGTAGATAGCTTAGCTTAGGCCATGAAGACTTATGACTTTTCTACCATTTGAAATTTGAATAAATTTGAATAAAAAATTACATGGAATTTTAAATCAATCCATCAATCAATTAATCAGTGCAATCAGATGGTCAGTTTTCTGTATGATAACATTGTATTCACATTAATATTAAATAATAATACATTAAGAGAATAACATATATATAAGAATTTGAAAACATCATATATTCAATGATAGGATTTTGATATTTTTATCTATGTTTACCATGGACTTTGAGATTATATTTTTTTTCTGTGGTTCCAGCTTCATTGAGTGCCACACAGATGTACTCCCCATTGTCATAGGGTGTAACAGAAGCAATGACCAACAATGCGCCATCTTCCAAGATAGAAATCCCAGGCTCTCTGCCTGTCAGCTCTCTACCATTCCATATCCATTTGATGGTTGGTTTGGGGGTACCTAAATAAGAAAACAAAGCTTTGTAATATCTTAAATGAAATTAGGAATCATTACAACATACCATATATATTGAGGAGAAATAAAAATTTTGTTATGACTATAATTTGTAAACTAAGGGACTATGCTACTTTCAAGATATTTCTCCTGGCATGAACTGTCAAAGAGATTGGTGTTTAAGGCCTCTAGTTCCTGATCAGTCAGTCTTAAGAGACCTATGGTCTCTAGGGTAGAGTTTGAGCAAGTTGTCTTTATCAAGACATTCAGAAGACAGTAAGCAAACCAAAGCATTTTCTTGAGTAAGTTCATGGTCATTAGTGGGGAAAAAACTATATTAATCAAATGAGAGAGTTTCAGGGGTGAAAATAAATGAAGAACAGAAAGCAAGAGACTGTCACAGGAATACAACATAAAACTTGCCCAACCACATGCCCAACATGATGTGTAGAAGCAATGCTTTATAATTAATATTTAAATTTTTTTTAATCTTTATTTTTGAGAGAGAGAGAGAGAGAGAGAGAGAGAGAGAGAATCTGAAACAGGCTCCAGGCTCCAAGCTGTCAGCACAGAGCCAGACACAGGGCTCAAACTCACTAACCACAAGTTCATGACCTGAGCCGAAGTTGGATGCTTAACCAACCAAGCCACCCCCAGGTGCCCCTATAATTCACATTTTAAATAGGCCTTATATAGTAGAGATGAGCACTCTACTACCCACACATATCTGGTGATCTCATGCTATTAAAAGGACAATTAGGAACAATTCTTGACTTCTTATACAGGAAAGAAAGTTGGGAAAGCAGAGAGCAGGACTGATTTCCTAAATTTATTTATGGACAAAGAGTAAATGGAAGTGATGTGTTCATGAGTAAAAGTGATAAAACCATCTTGAAGTACATAATTGAGCCAAAAGCACATATCGGAAATAGACAAACAGTAATTCTGTATTAAGAATATATTTATTTAGCAGATAAGGTGTCAGGCACTATTCTAAGTACTTTTAAAATTTACTTAATATCTATAAAAATTTTAAAAGGACATTAAATTAATATGATTGTACATTATTAATAATCATATATTAATGAGTAATAAAAATATTAAAGTAATGGCATATAATCCAAGACAAGTACAAAAAAATGGCAGAATCTATAGAATGCGTCATTAAGCTAAAGGACTTATAAAAGTAACTATGAAAGTCATATTTATGAGAAAAAAATAAAACAAAAGAATTGGTCTATTTCAATGTGTGGATAGTAAAAGGCTGACTGATGAGAAAGAGAAGGTGAACTGATGGTCTGCAGTTGTCTGTCTATGTTGTCAAAGAAAAAAGGGGTATAATCATTTCCTCATTTCTTTACATCCCGTTCATTCCTTTATGGGTTTCAGTTAGACTTCTCATTGAATATTTGTCAAGCTAATGCATGAAAAATTAAATGAACAAGTAAAAGAAGTTGCATTATCTTTAACTTCCTCATGGACATGATGGAATTTGTTGCAAAAGATAATGATAAGGTATCTAGCTACTTTATTATTTTTTAATTTTTTAATGTTTATTTTTATTTTTGAGAAAGAGAGAGAGAGAGATCAGGGGAGGGGCAGAGAGAGAGGGAGACACACAGTCTGAAAGAGGCTCCATGCTTTGAGCTGTCAGCACAGAGTCCAATATGGGGCTTGAACCTACGGACCATGAGATCATAACCTGAGCCAAAGTTGGACACTTATCTGACTGAGCCACCAAGGTGCCCCTCTGGGTGCCACATTTTAAAGACAAATCCTGTCAGAAGTAACCGAAGTAGCATAAACTAAATGGGAAAGATACTAGATATGACAAGTTTGAAATAACAGGTCTTTCCATTGAAGCAAATAAAATATCTGTTGGGGAAAAATACCTATTCAAAGAGCTGTTATTTAAAAGAAGGATTAAAAAAATAAAAGAGGGATTAATTGCTATTATGCCTAAATGTTATAACAAGGACCAGCAAATGGATCTTTTTATAATGATGTTTGGGTTCAATAGAGAATTCTGAAATAATATAACTTTATGCCAATGCCCGTATGTCCAAGTACTACACACCTTTGGCAGGACATGGAAATGCGATGCGTTGGTTGACCACTCTTTCTTGGAATGGAGTGTCATATGGAGGTTCTAGATCTTCCAGTGTAGGCGGTTCTATTAGAAACATAAATGCATTATCACAGGCTTTCCTTAAGCAGTATCAAACTCTCCTGAGGCATTATCAACCAGCTACATTGGTGAACTGCTCTCTTTCCTGATTCCTCTTTTAAATATGACACATATTTAGCTGCCAGATATTTCTAGGGATGTGACCTAGGGATCTAAAACTCAAAATGTCCCCACCCTCCAAATTTACTATTTTGTGCCTCCCACAATCCTGTTGTGTTTCCTTTATTCCCTCAGTTAAGGTGTCATGCTTCACCCATTTTTCTTATGTTTTCCTCCCTTACTCCTGACCTCCATACCCAATCATATAGTGCCATATGTTCATCACATATCTGTATCTTCCTCTATCCTTAAGGTCACTGCTGATTTCAAACCCTCACTACTCTTGCTGAAATTACTTTAATAGGATTCTTACTGGAATCCTTTTTCAAACGTGTTCCCCTTTGGATTCATAATCTACAGAGTCCTCAGAATACTCTCTCTGAACCGCAAATCTCATTTTGGGGCTTCCCTGATGAAAATCATTTCTGGTATTCATTTTGCCTGTAGGATAAAGTTTCACACCTGTTCTTCCTTCAGTACACCCTATCAGTGAATCCAATCTCCCTGAACACCCTCACTATCCATCCATTTCCTGATGAAATTTGGGAGTCTTTCTTGAGTCTTCTATCTCCTTCACTCCTTGTATCCAATTGGTCACCTTTCCTGATGATTTCCTCTTCTAATTATTTTTTGAGTCCATTGTCCTCTTTCCCCCAGTCCAGCTACCATCATCTTTTGCCTGAGCTACTTCAGTCCTCCAGCTGCTTCTCCTTGCCTTCTCTAGCCAAACCATTCTCTCCCCAGTGATCTTTTAAAATCCAAACCTGACACATCATTCCCCAGTCACAACCCCTCTGAGTCTTTTCACTGCACATGGAATAAAGTCTAAACTTCTTAATTACATTTCTAGATCTTGGTTAATCTAGGTTCCTAGATCTTGGATAATCTGGCCCATGACTATGTGTCCAGATTTACCACATGTCACTCAACACTCAGTCTGAAATGTGGCCAGCTGGCCTCTATTGATTTATTTATTGATTTATGCCAGTATATCCAAAATGTCACATTTCCTCTTCTTCACATTCTGTATCCTTCTCCTGGAAGGCTCGCACCACTCCACCCCACCCCACTGCATCCTTGCCCACCACCTAATATACTTCTATTCCTTCCTCAAATCTCAACTTGCATGTCCCAATCCCTGAAAGCCTCCTTTGATTTGTCTTTCTTTAAAAACTCTTATACATCTTCTACCATTTCATGACAGCGTTAATCAGTTTTTGTTTATGATATTATCTTGTAAATATCTATCTCTCCCATTGAACCATAAACATAAGCACTCAATAAAGTCTGCTGAATGAATGAATGAACTGGATAAGCTCTCCAACAGTGTGCTAGCCGTCCATCCAAAATTGCAATGGGGCAGTTGTACTTAGTACTTTGCTAAATACAATACTTCCTTATTTTTTCTTCTTGTCTTTCTACTGTCATTCTCTCTGCCAGGAATGCTCTTCCCCTTAATTTCCATATGGCTGGTTCTTTCTAGTCAACAGATCTCAATCCAGGTATAACTCCTCAGACAATGCAATCTAAAGTAGTAAACTGCTGAGAGCATCACCCTATTCTAAGTTTCTACACTGCACTTCTCATGTTCTGTATGTCTTGGTTTATTTGCTTGCTTTCTGCCTATTCACAATAGACAGTTTATAACAGCTGGTGATTTACTTTTCTCACTACTTTCTCCTCATTGCCTAGGATATGACAGAGCCCTGGCAGAAGCTTGATAAATATTTGTTGTTTGAAGGAATAAATTTTGATCTTTAAAGCCTCAAAACAAGGCCAACATCATTAGGGGAAAAAGCATATCTAGATTTTTAGGGGTCAGTATTGAGTGCATGCTACCAGTATGAGGTGAAATCCTACTCCAACACACTCTGTTCACAATTTCTCCCAAACCAAAAATAGTGGGTGGGATACTTATCTAGGATTGTTTCCATTACTGACATCATCCATGGCAACTTCATTTTCAAAAGTAAACATACAAAAGCGGATGCAGGTTTAGTAATAGTATGGTTTCACTTCTTTCTAGAATGGTTCTCCTTTCAAAGTTAACTCAAGAGTCATAAAAGTTATAGAAATCTTCCAAAAGTGATCCAAGACTATCCAAGATTATATATTTTGTACAGACTCCAGGGGTTTTCCCCACTCCCCATCCCCACCATACTTATATTTTCCTATGGCCTAAATCACCTTGGACATGTAGGGTTATTGCCGATTCATCACTGCCTGCTATGTTAGTGGCAACACATGTATATGTGCCGGCGTCAGAGAGCATGGCTTGGTCGATGCTTAAAGTCCCATCTGAACTGATAATATTCTGCCCTTCGTCAACCAACATGGCGCTTCCACCTCTAAACCAGGTGATTACAGGAAGAGGCGTCCCTTGAGCATTGCACGGAATGTCCACTCTTTGACCAACTTGGACTTTCATTAGTTTAGGACCACGCTGTATCTTTGGAGGAACTAGAAACAATTGAGCATTAATAATCCAATTAAAAATGTTTTTAACATTTATTTATTTTTTGAGAGAGAGAGAGAGAGACAGAGTATGAGCAGGGGAAGAGCAGAGAGAAGCAGACACAGAACCTGAAGCAGTCTCCAGGCTTTGAGCTGTCAGCACAGAGCCTGACACGTGGCCCGAATCCATGAACCTCATGATCATGACTTGACCATGACCTGAGCCGAAGTCAGACGCTCAACTGACTGAGCCACCCAGGCGCTCCTATAATCCAATTTTAAACAAATTCTTTCCTTTTCTCAGTTTAATTGGTAACTCTTTACCAAGAGGCAGCATGAAAAAGTAGAACAATCTCAGGATTTGGACCCAGGCTGAGGCCACTTACTAGCTGTGTGATCTAGAGCAAGTCAGTAAATTTCCGGAAGCCTGTTTCCTTGATAATCCAGGCCAAATAACCTAATCAATACCAGTACACTGCAAGGATTATGGGAAATAATAAATCTAAAACCCCTCATCCCAAACTTGAGGAAAAAGCAAGTATTTAAAAATGTTATGTTTCCTTTAATTTATAAATAACTTAAAGTTTAAAACTCCCTTAAAAGGCAATCTAGATGATTTCTGTAATATAACGGAGTAAAAGAAAAAGCATTTCTCTTCATGTACTCCTAGTTTTTGTTCTCTTTGTGGAAGGTTTAGCCAGACAGTAAGAAAAGCTTCTCATTAAAAAAAAAAAAAAAAAAAAAAAAAAGTTTCTCATAAAAGCCTTTGCTAATTTCAGAGAAGAAAATCAAACTGAGTCTCTATTTCTTGTCTTTATGTACCTTCCTTTAGAAATTTAAATGAGATAATTTATCGGAAACATTGCCAATATTATTGTGACTAGAGTAAGGGTTAACATTAGGCAGGGAGAGATAAGGAGCCTCAAGGAGGCACGCTGCTGCTGCAAGTGGGAGGCTGAGAAAACGTCAGTGGCAGCGGAGTTTGGGAAAAAAGAGGATGAGATGAACCTGTTCCAGACCTGCCCGAGCTTGGTGCCATGCATGAAGTCTCACAAACGTCCTGATCAGGTCCCAGTAAAAAGTCAGGGACAGAAATCTTCAGCGGCTACCCAGTCGGGACCCCTCTCACTCTTGAAAGCTTTCTACTTTCCCTCAATAAACTCTATCACTTTGCTTACTCTCCGTTGTCCCGGAGATTCATTCTTTGACTCCGTGAGACAAGGACCAGAGTCTCTCCCACCCTCCTGTAACAAGTGGATTCCACATACATGCATTACGCACTGTAGAATCGAGTTGACCGTAGAATCAAGTTGACTTACATTATACAATTAGAATTTATGTACCGTACAATGGGGCTCAAAAGCCCCATTCCTCTGTCCGTTTTTTCTACCTTAATATTTAACCAATACATTCTAAAGGTTGTCACTTAGGACAATCTTATAATTTTGACAGGATTGTTATCATCCTTTTCTGAAAGAAAAACTAAAGGTAAGAGAGGTTAGATAATATGCCCAAGATGTCCTATAATTCATAAATGACAGAATGCTATTTCAAATCCCGTTGTTAACAGGACACTATTATAGTGATTGATCTGACAATGAAATTTGGTCAATACCATCTGAGAAAATCTTTTTCCAATATTTGAATATCTGGCACCTACCTATACAAATGGCTGACAGAACATGTACTCAATAAGCATGTGTTGAATAAGTAAGTATTTGGACAGACCATGGTAAATTGAGGGAATCACACAGATTAACTATAAAGTTTTTAAAAAGTTAGAGTCCCAGGATGCAGAATGTTTTCAGTTTCTGAGTTCTTTGAAAATTGAAAATGAACATATAAATACTAGTAAATTCTTCTTTGATAACTCACATTCACTTCTACAAAAAGCCATAAGTCTGAACACATTTTTTTTTTTTTTACTGTGTATTAATAGTAGTCATGAGTGGCTGTGGACATTTAGTAAAATTGAGAACCAAAATTTTAATAGTGTTCATTTGAGGAAAAGGGGAAAAGGTTCTTATAGATGGCAGATAAATGATTCCAGAGTAAATGAAAGAAAATGACAAGTCTCCAATTTTAGAAAATTTTTCTCTAATTACTCTATATACAATTCGGAGATTAACTATCAAAGAAACTTGTATGATGGGCTTCCCTGTGGCCAGTACAAAGATATTATATGTCCTCATTTCAAAACTCACCATAGACATTTAATTTAACAGACTGAGTCACATTCCCAGCAATATTTGTGGCAACGCAAAGATACATCCCACTATCTGAAACACGAGTCTCAATGATCTTCATTGAACCAGAAGGGAGGAATGTGTGCCTGAAAGAAAGAAACCACATGAAGACCACAGAACATGAGAATTTAAATATCCCCTAGGCAGCTGCCCTTCAGTGTGAAATCCCTACTCTGCAACCATTCTCCCATCTATATTTTTATTTACCTTAAAACTCAGGGATTTTCACAATTATATTGTGTACAGTGTATGATATTCTTGCAAACAGAAAATCAGATTGTATTTTTTTTACCTTTAGATATAACCTAATGGTCTGAAATCATCCCAAAACTGTCCATCTCTCTGCTTTATTAACTTGTAACTATACATAGCAAATGTATATTTTAGTAAATTTTGACCATATTTTGATTCTTATTATTTCTTTTGCAATGTTTCTTTAAAAAATTTAGTGTGTTAAAATAAAAGCAAAAGAAGTACATATGTAATTATTAAAAATATATTGAATATATTTTTCCTACAGAACAATCATGTAGTTGGGTGAACTAGATCTACATATAAAAATGTTATTATGTTTATTGTATTGAAATAGCTTTAAGGGGAGAAGGCCAGATAGAGCTATTCAAAGTGTTCTCCTGGCCCAGAGACAGAAAAATGAATAAATTGTATTCTAAGGAGAATCTAACATGTAACATATAATAATAGAGCTGATATCACAAAGATCAAGGAAAGGACTGATTATTCAAAAATGATGGACAACTGGTTCTCCACATGGGAAACATAAATAAATAAAAATAGAGCACTACCTAATACTAGACAGAACATAAAAATTCAGTTGGATTAAAGTCAAAAATGTGAAAAACAAACTTAAAATATTAGACTAAAACACTGGAAGATATGTATATATTCTTCATAAAGTACAAATATTTTTTTAAGTTTATTTATTAACTTAGAAAGAGAGAGAGTGGGAGGGACAGAGAAAGAGAGAGAGAGAGAGAGAGAGAGAGAGAATCTCAAGCAGGCTCTGTGCTATCAGAGCAGAGCCTGATGCAGGGCTTGAACTCACAAACCATGAGATCATGACCTGAGCTGAAGTTAGATGCTTAACTGATTGAGCTACCCCAGGCGCCCCAGAGGGAAAAGAGTCATTTAATGCAAAGAACCACTAGACCATGGCCTTGGAAAAGTTTTAAATTGAAACCAAGTCAGTTGCTTAAGCGACTGAGCCACCCAGGCACCCCATGAAGTACAAATCTTAAAAACAATAGATTAATACACTGAGCTGCATAGAAAACGTAAAATTCTATACAATCCGACATTATACATTAAAAGCCTTGCAGTGGTCTAAGATATTTTCAACACATACAACAGACAAATGATCGTTATTAAGAATATAGACCAAATTTCTACATTCAACAAGAAAAAGATAAACTAGTTCTCATAAGTCTGTGCAGCAGTTCTAAAGAGGCAAGTCACAGGTGAAACAAATGGCCAACGAAAAAGTAAAAGCATTCTTGGTTCCCTGGCAGTCAGTCACATGAAAACTAAGAGTTGCAAGATACCATTTCACACACATCTAACCAACAAAAATGTTTAAGTCCATAAACACCATGCATTGATTATAATGGGGAAATAGTTGCACCTACATTCTCATGGTAGAAAGGTAAATCAGTAGTGCCTCTTTGGAGAGCAATTTTGCATTGTCTACAGAGTTGAAAGTAGGAATTCATTCTGACCAGAAGTTGTAGTTCTAGGCTGATCCTAAAGAAACTCATGGACATGTGTATGAATAGACATATATAAAGATATTCACTTAAGAGCCTTGTTTGTAAAATCAAAAAACCAAAACCAAACCAAACTCAAACAAGCAAAACCCTGAATGTCTGTACACTGGGAAATGTACAAACAAAATTTAGAATATGTATATGGCAGTTAAAAATGAATAAAGCAGGGCGCCTGGGTGGCTCAGTCAGTTGAGCATCCAACTTTGGCTCCAGGTCATGATCTCACAGCTCGCAGGTCATGATCTCACAGCTCGTGAGTTCAAGCGCCACGTCGGGCTCTGTGCTGACAGCTCAGAGCCTGGAGCCTGCTTAGGATTCTGTGTCTCCTTCTCTCTCTGCCCCTCCCCCACTTGTGCTCTGTCTCTCTCTCAAAAATAAACATTAAAAATTTTTTAAATGAATAAAGCAAATCCATATGTATAAAAATGAATAAATATTGACTTAATAAAGCAAGCAGAATAATAATATATAAGATGTTACATGGCAAATTAAAAACAGACACATAAAGCAAAATGAAAACTACAGAACGCACGATTCCATATTGTTTAAGAATGGTTGCATCGGATGCACATGAGATCTGTTTGCAGTATTTGCCCCCTGGGGAGAAAAGTGACTGGGGAGGAAAACAATGAAACTTCAAGCTTATCTGTAACATGGTATTCCTGTCATTCAAAAATATCCAAAGCACATGTTTTTCAAAAAAAAATATTTTATGTAAACTAGTTCTTAATTGTTCTTTTCCTCCTCACCAGTGGGTAGGGAAATGACAATAGCATGGATTTATGGCTTCATAACTATACACCAGTAAGTCTAAAAGACATAGCTGGAGACTATAATTCTTATTCTACCAGTAACTTCTGGCATGACATTGAGTTAAAACAGTAATTGCTACTATTCCTTGAGAACTAGAGACAGGGGATGTGGCATATACATTATCTTATATATGCCTTTCAGGTAAGTGTTATGTCTATTTTATAAATATGAAATCTAAAGTTCAAAGGGCCATTGAAAAAACCACCAAAAGTTTCAGGCAAGCTTTAAGAGGTAGAGGTCAATTTAAACTCATACTTGCATATCAACAAAGGTAATACTCTCAAAGGCTCTGGCATTCTGCTTTTTCCATGTCATGTAGCCTATCAAATATATTGTCTCAGTGGGCCTTTATATGTATAAGCGTTTAATCAAGAAGATTTTTACAAAAGCATTTAATGAGAGTCAAATCTTAGACATGAGAGCACTTACTGTGTTTTACCGTTCCTACCGGATTAATGAGATTCTGTGTGTACTATGCCCTTTGCTAACACAAATCTATATACAAATATGCTCCATTTTAATAACTACCTTGCAAATGCACCCACGGGCAATTTTGTCAAAGCTGGGTGTTAGCATTCCTGATATTAAAGAATGATTTAGGGGCACCTGGGTGGGTCAGTTGGTTAAGCATCTGACTTCAGTTCAGGTCATGATCTCACGGTTTGTGAGTTCAAGCCCCACACTGGGCTCTTTGCTGTCAGCACAGCAGAGATCTTCTGTCCCCCTCCCTTTTTCTCTTCCCTTCCCCCATTTGCTCTCTATCTCTCTCTCTCAAAAATAAAATAAACATTAAAAGAAAGAGAGAAAGAAAGGAAGGAAGGAAAGAAGGAAGGAAGGCAGGAAGGAAGGAAGAAAGAAAAGATTTAGAAGGTATAAATATTTTCTGTAGGCTCAGATGGATGTGTGAATTATCTCAAATTTAAAAGTTATTTCTCGAAACTTTTGAAAACCTGAATAGGCACAACCTTCTGTCCCAAGAGATTGTGTTTGTGTGTGTCGCGGTTCATCCCAGATCCCTTACCTTGGAGAGAATGGAGAAATGAACTGGGACTCTTTGGCCCAGGTGATGATGGGTGGGGGTAAGCTCTTCACTTCACATGGAAGCGTCACGTCTTCTCCTGCGAGGGCAGAAATCTCAGCAGGCTCATCCTGGGACAATCCTCGTTGGTCTCCAATCACTCTGGGCCTTACTAAAATAAACACAGATTTTGGAAGGGAAATAGTACATTGAAAACATTTCACTTACCTTCACATGTAGACTACTAATACTCTTCACAAATTTACAAGAAGATGCTGTCTATTCCGAAGCTTTGGTGCCTATCTAAAACTTGCCATGAATACATTTATAGTGGGAGCTGAAAGGAAAATGACCAGAAGGTCTCCCTTCTTCTTCACTCTTCCTTTTAGAATGTAATGAAGAGATCAGTTGAAATGCCCTTTTAGAATCTGCCATCTGTGAAAGTAAACCCTCAGGGTGGAAGTGCTAACCAAGACAGAGCTGAGGCTTGGCTTTGGCAGGAGTTTGAATGAACTGATGTTTCTGAAGTGGACTGGGCGCAATAAGCATACTCCTTGGGTAAACACCACAACATTTTCCTGAATGGCTATACAATTACTCTCCCTTTAAATCAGAATCTAAATAGAGGAGAGGTTGGTTGGCAGTAAAAATGCGCTTTTGTAAATGCAGTTCACGTTAGGAGTACAGCCCCTGGTAATATGATTTGGGAGAGAAATGTGAGTTTTGGCACCGGTAGAGAGTGTCAAAGAAAAACATTCCAGAGGCTCTCACCATAGACGGTCAGCTGAACCTTCCTCTTGGCATAGCCAGCTGCGTTGGTAGCGGTGCAGATGTACTCCCCGCTCTCTTCACCCCCGGGGGACACCACATACAAACTTCCGTCAGCCCCTGCGGAAAACTTAGCACCGCTGGTGGAAATCAGCTCGCCTTTCTGCAAAACACAACAGAGGGCAAAGTGTTTTTTAAGATAATACAGGAGTGACTTGACGTCTGGAAAAGCAAAAGAGGAAGGGGGAAAAGGATTTCCAAGGGGGGGAAAATCTTAGATTAAAAAAACAATGCTGATTTGAAGAAAGGAATTTGTAAGAATTATTAAGCAAATAAAGCAAAGGTGATATATCTTCATACTGAACCATTGTCTCCTTTGTTCCAGAGCTACTTAAAACTGGAGGGAATAATGATAATAGTAATGGATGGGACAGTGCTTATACAAAGTCACACATGGGTTTGAGTACTTCACATGAATAAACTATCTTAATACTCAAAAGGATCATATAAGTAGGAACTACCACAAGCCCCAATTTACAGATGAAAGTATTAAGCCTTGGGGATGAAGTGGAATAAGTTGCCCAAGGTCACAGTCTGTCAGTGGTAGAACTGGCACTTAAACCCCGGCAGTCAGGCTCTGGAGCCCAAACTCTTAACCTCTGTGCTTTATCACAACACAAAGGCCACCCGGGAAAGATTTCATTTTTATGTTTTCCCAAAATGCATTAAACTTCTACTCAGTCCCAGACACTGTACAGTTTGGGGATCAGCTTCACGACTGTATTTCTGTCTCCAGAATGCAGAAATCTTCACTTTATATTTAATTTACAGATGTCACCACCAAACTTCTTTATATTTCAGAGCTTTTTAGATATATAAAATTAGACAGTATGGTAAAATACTTAAGTTGTAGCACTAATTGTACAAATGCCTCATTTCATTATTATGCTATCATTTTATAGTATACCTGCCAGATTTAAATTAATTTACAGGAAATATGCTAACCTCATGACAATTCAAACATGAAAAGGACTTCCTCAGGGAATGGTTTTTTTCTCACTGCAAGAGTACAAGTAAAACCAGACAACTTCATGATAGGGACATAGAGGGGAATAAATGAGTTCATGGAGGTCCTATCTTGGCTTCCTAAAAGAAGAGAGTCTGAGACAAAGATTTGGGGGAAAGAAATTTACTTGCAAAGTGATCCCCAGATGCATGAGCAGGTGGGTGGGAGAGTGAGGCACAGAACGAAGGCAAGCTAAAAAGTGCTCTGGTTTCCCCTGTGATTGGGCTGATAAGCTTACATGTGCTGGGGATCCTCTGAGAAGCTATACAGAAGCAGCTCAGAAGTATTCTTCTGATGGATGAGAAGCAGGACATTTACATAGGACACCTGCCCCTCACAGGTGTCAATGTCCCTATGATTCCTGGCCACCTGATAGCAGGCTGAGTGGCCTCGTGGGGCTTTGGAGAAAGTCCTGAGTCCAGAAACAAGGAGGGGCACACATGAAGTTGGGACTCTGGCAGAGTGCATGGAGCTGTCCACCAGAGCTGCGCTGAAATCAAAAGAGCTGAAGGGATGTGCAAGGGGTAAGAAAGGACCTGCTACAACATGTAAAAAGCACTAAGAAAAGCTCCTGGTGTACAGAACGTGCTATATTACAGTCCACTGTTTGTTCTTAACGTTACTTGAGCCTCAGGTAGGTGATTACACTAAGGACATTTTGAGGTCCCTTCCAAGTGGTAGGAGCACACGGGTTTTCCTTATTATAAAGTTCTATGGTACGGTCAAGTCCCACATATGACCAAAAATATTCAAATAATGTTGTTATAACACGTAACATTAGTAAACACCACCAGATGTGCCATTTACCTTGGACCAGATGATAGATGGCTTGGGAATTCCGCTTGCTTTGCACGGTAAAGTTACTGGAATGCCTTCAATCGTGCTGAGTACCTGCTGCCCATGCTGAATGGTTGGCAGAACTGAAAAAGGAAGTAATATTCAGAACCGAAGCATCTGTCATTCCATTTAGCCTCATTTGTTTAAAGTTGTACATTTTCAGGATATACTGCACATTTGTAAAAACTAGCTGAGACTCGAGATTTTCTGATAGAAATGTAGGGTAACTTGTAACACAGTGTAATAAAGTAAATACAGTAGCTACAATCTGAAGAATTTAATATAAACTTAAAATCAAGTGGTAAATTATGCATAATAATTTGACTTTCCTAACAAAAATAAGACTGAAGAAAATCCATGCTTTCCTGGAAACTCAAGGTGGAACTACATCCTAAGAGTTACACATTTAACACATACCTTTCATCATTGTCCATTACCCATTAAGCTGCAGTGAGCTGACTTAAGCCCACTGCCAGAAAAATGGACTGTTTAAGCCATTATACATTAAATGTCTGTCTGTTTACAAGAACTACTTAGTGAGCTACTAAATTTAACCTAGAAAAAAAGGATTTGTTTTCTTAAAAGAAATTCAACAATAAAACTTGCAAGGCTTTAGGAGTTTACACTTAAAGGCTAAAATACAGGATTCTAAGTCAATAGTTTGCACTAAGAAGAAAAACATATCTTTTGACTTTAGAAAGCAACTGAAGAATTAACATTATATGAGCAGAAGCAAAAGGAAAAGGAAGACTGTTAATTATTCCTTTCTGTGTATATCTCAATTAATCACAAGAACTAGCATATGAAAAAAGATCAATACTCAATGTTCTCAAAGTAATGAATTTGAATAAAGAAGTTCCCATTCATGAAAGTTCTTAACATAGAGTAAGGAACACAATAAAACCCCGATATACACCTTCCCCTGGAAAATTAGACTGGAACTGCTCCCTGGAGCTCAAGCACTCACGGTGTCTCTTGCCTTGGGAGTCAAATTTCTCTAGAATATATCACAGGTACCCTGGAGGAGTTTCACAGGACAAGAGATACCAGAAACCTCAGTGCAAAAACTTCCCTGGAAGGCTTAGATTAGCTTTGCTACATACTTATTTTCCTAAGGCTGGGTTTATTCTTTAGATAATTTCTTCTTAAAACATGGCAACAAATTCCCAGATACCCTCTATGTCAGGCTACTCTCTAAAGCAAGAAATTTAATTTCCAGAATCATCATGGAAGAGTCAAATCTAAACTATACTGTAATTTTGTGGCAACACGGAATAAGCCATTTTCTTACATACATATTGAATTAGACAGCTATAAAGGAAAGTGGTAAATTTAGGCATTTTCAAATCTGATGACATTTGACTATGGAAGAGCTACTTCTTTCCAGATTGTCACCATACATAAATCAAAATGACAGTGAAATGGCTTGCCATTTTAATTTGCATTTATATCTGCATGCATTAATTTATCCTTGCAAGAAGTGGTCACTGCGAGCTTCTAATGAGCATTCTTCAAAGTGGAGAGGCCCAGTAATGAAAGAACGGCAGTGCTAATTAACATAAGTACAGAGGTAAGGAGAACCTGGCATGTTGCATCACATCCAACTCAAAAACTAATTTGTCAGCTAAACGGTTGCTGGGTTTAGTTCCTGTCAAATGTCCGTTTTTTTTTTTTTTTTTAACCTTAGTAACTATATCAGTTACTCATTTTGGACTAAGATGGATGAAACGATGTTGCAAAGTGATCTTTTTAATTTCTAATTGTCAACATTTATTGCATCACTATAAACCACGTCATTGGTTTGTCTGTCTCCTCACTCCTGTGATCTGGCAGACATCACAGCTAATCATGTCACTCTTTTACTCAAGTAAAAATTTGCCTCAGAATCCTTCTCAATACAATATCGAATGGAGGTGACATGATTATATTTCTATACTAAATTCTCGAACCAATCCATAAGCACCCTCCAGGAAATCTGTGGACTGATTTTCTCGAAAAATAGTTAAACACAAATACAACTATATTCAATGTCGCATGATGTATTTACTCTTTTAGTCTACAATTTAGTATTACTTTAATATTTCTTTAAGAATATCTCATGTGATGTTAGTGGAGGCTCATATAAGATTGAGAGAGGCAGAAGAGACTATTTTTTTAGAAGATTTTTTTATTTTTATGTAATCTCTACACCCTATGTGGGGTTTGAACTCACAACTCCAAGACCAAGAGTGGCATGCTTTACTGACTGAGCCATCCAGGCGCCACAGAAGAGGCTATTTACAATGAGAAGCAGACATAAGAAAAAAAAAAGATGGTCTGTATCCACTGACAATTTCAATAGACCAAACAAAATGTGGAAATTACCGGATTCTCTAACTCATGTCCTAAAAAAGAGATGAATTAACTAAAAACAAATGTTCTGTGCTACTTTCATCTCTGTATACAGAACTATTTTTTAATACCATACTTTAAAAAAAACAATGTTGCAAAGTCTTTAAAGAAAATACACAAAAAATTTATGGCAATTTCTTAAACTATGAAATTGTCACTTATTTATTGAGATGTAAAAAGTCCGTGACTATTAGTCATGAATGGAAAAAGATGGCTTTTGGATTTTCTTATTTGTGAAATTTTAAGTTATCTAACACGCAAAAAGATTGTTAGGAGCACATGAGGTGGCCTTTAGAAAAGTTTAGGTCATTTCTAGCTAACACACAAAGGGGTCATTAGTAAGGACATGCTTATTGCACAATCCAAAAAGAAAAGGCAATTTGGAAGGAATAATAAGTTCAGCTTGCCTGAAATTAAAATGTATTTTTAAACATAACTCTTTCAGAACTGAGTTCACTTTTATCAATTAGGAAACCACTTACAAAAGCCCTTGGCCAGACTCAGCTGGTGGCTCCCAATGAAGCCTTGTTGTGTATGTTGAAAAAGGAATTCTGGAAACAGCCTTAACAATGTAAATAGTGTTCAAGAAATAAGGCTTTTTGTTAAAAATAACAATTAGGGGGAAAAAAATCTCCTTCTTACAACCAGAAGACAGAGTTATTTGATTTAAAGACACAAACCTAGCTTTGAACATGGTTTGGAAAGAATTACAATGGGTGCGTTTCTTACCATGCACATCCACGGTGGTAGTTTTGTTAATGGTTCCAGCAACATTACTGGCCACACAAGTATATTTGCCTCCATCCTGAAGGCGAACTCTTTCAATGTGGAGACTCCCATCACTGCGTACAGTGATGTAAGGATTTTGGACCAACTTAAAGAAAAAGAAGTCATATTTAATTTAAAAGATAATGTTCCCTAAGTCAAAACCAGATTTGTTTTTCTCCAACTGGGTTATTAAATATCTTATAACAAAAATATTTTAAGACCTTTAAGTGAAAAATGATGAGCATGTTACCAAGTGTAGAATCAATCAAATGTCATTCTGATGTACCACCAAAAAGTATACCTCCTAACATCTTGTGGAGTTATGCAAATGATGAAAAAAGGAAAGAAACAGAAGTATCACTTATTTCATGTTTCTGTGAATTTTGTTACCGCTCAGGACCCAAATTTCACTAGTCATTTTTACTTTGGGCTTAATTTGTTCTTTTTCAAGAAGACTATTACCACTTGCAAACTATTTGATATTTTTATTTTGGCAAATAGGAACTCATTCAAGCTGAGAGAATGTGACTAATCTCAACACTTCTGCTTTTCAGTGACGATGCAAATATCAGAGGCAATGTATGATATAGGAACTGTGTCAGAGAAGGCTGGCAATATTTTCTATAAAAATGATCATTCTAACTATACCATAAATGCATACTGTTCAATCACAGGACACCTGAGTGCTCAAGCAGTATCATCCTATGTTATAAGGGCATTAAACTGTTGAGTGAAGTATACTAATTTTTCTCAGGATCTCATGCAAATATGAACAAGTTTACATCGTATTCCATGGAGTTAATTCACTTCTAATTGGCATTTCAAAAAGAAAGTGAGTCTAACTACCCTGGAAAATGGAAGGAAAAATGCTCTGAACTAGATGAAAATTTATTACCATAGGTAGCATATTTACAAAAAAAATCCACAGAACTGTGAAAAATTTTCATATCCTTTCATAATTAAAAGTTATACACTGAAAAATAATGACACAAAATGGATTCACATTTTTAAATAGTTCATGAAAAAGTATATAATGTTTGGAGTTAATACTAAAGATTAGTAAATGGAAAAATTTTATGAGAGTGTTAACATTTATTATATCCTGCAAGGAAGGATATAAAAATATTTAACTACTATAAAAATAATTTTGTATTTTCTTGACTTTTTACATACTCTGAAGAGTTTATTAGTTGCATCGAATTGAATGCAAAACTATAAAAATCATACCATTGGCTATTTCTCTGTTTTATTAATTCCAAAATAATGTAACCTGAGCCATGTCAATATGGAAAAAAAGTTTTGGTGTTACACTTACAAAATGCGTTTGTATATTTATTAAATTGAAATTTCAATGTTTCAAATAAATTGCCTCTTACTCAAGAAAATTACAAATGTGAATGCATGGATTTAAAATGTTCTTACCATGGCTGAATTCTTAATCCACCGACGTTCTGGAATAGGATTTCCAGCCAACAGAGCACAGGGCAAAGTAAGCTGCTGTCCTTCAATGACGCTGGTCACCGAAGGGCTGATTCCAATGAGTGGAGCAACTAAGTTGTAGAGATACAGGTATTATCAACTCTATTTCACCCAAAAGGAAGGCAAATTTTCTTCTAGGCCTATGATACTAATTACACTATTTTTAAAAAATGAATTTTCAAGAACAAGATTTTAAAATGTCAATAGGTCTGAACTGGGAGAGAGAGATAAAAGACCCTTTGAAGCAGAAGGAATGACAAGACAGTAGGTAACAGTAGAGAAGTAGAGAACGTAAAAGAGAATTCATCTATGGCATGTGAGGTCAGAAATGTCAAGCCAAGAAATTTGCACTGTTCAATGGACAAATGGAGAGGGACTGAAATCATTTATACATAAAAAAATGTGGGATCATCAGAACCATTCTCAGGAAATATTAATCTGAAAACTGTGACTAACTTATTGGAGAAGGGAAAAATCGAAATGGATAAGGTGAATGAGGAGGGTATCATAACAGCTCAAGCAAATAAAATGAGGTGAACTCTCTTAGATGGAAAGATGTTCTTTCATAGAAATTAATTAATAAATTTAACATAAATCAAAGCAAAATCCCTAGATATTCTATTTGGAAATTCTAAGTATATGTAGATGAATAAAGAGAGCTCTAGAAAGAAAATTTCATAAATGCATATTAATGAGAAACAGGCACTGAGAGATTTAAAAATCATATTAAATGCTATAATAATTTAGACAATGTAGTACCACTGCATAAATAGAATTCCAAGGAATAGACATAGGAATATAAATTTAGCATGTGACCAAATGGGTATTTTAATCAATGGAACGAGAATATTCAATACAAGATACTGAAATGAAAAAAAATTTTTAAACTATAATGGGGCGCCTAGGTGGCTGAGTTGGTTAAGGTCTGACTCTTGATTTTGGCTCAGGTCATGATTCCAGCATGGTGGGATCAAGCCCCGCATCTGGCTCCTTGCTGAGCAATGAGCATGGAGCCTGCTTGAGATTCTCTCTCTCTCTCTCTCTCTCTCTCTCTCTCCTTTCTCTCTCCCTCTGCCCCTCTCTCCTGCTTGTGTGCTCTCTCTCAAAATAAATTTAAAAAATGAAAAAAAGGAAAAGAAAAAAAGATATTGAAACAAATGTCTTACCACTAAACAATACTGTATTCTTACTTCATGTTATATTCCAAAACAATTTCATGTGGACTAAAATGATGTAAAAAAGGTAACCAGAAAAGAACGACATGACTCTAATGTGTGTGTGTGTGTGTGTGTGTGTGTGTGTGTGTATTTATATTTAGACTTAAATCAATTTATTCGAGTTGATTTCTTTAAATGAAAGAAAAGGAGCTTGGAGAAGATGATCTGTAAGGTTATTTCCAGTTCTAACATCCCATGAAATATGAAATAGGGTAATCAAATATTTACCTGTTGTTTTTTATTTAAAGTGGCACAGATAAGAGATGATATAGTAAAAAAAGTCTGATAACTTGGAAGATTGTGATATCTAAGCACCTAGTTGATCTTACCAAGTCCTGTCACTGTTACTGTTGTCTGGGACTGGATCTTTCCAAACTGGTTTTCCGCTTCACAAATATAGGTTCCTTTATCATTTGCCCATAAATCTAAAGAGAGAGAGAGAGAGAGAGAGAGAGAGATTGTTTACTCATTCAACACTATCTATGAAGCATAGCCATGCCAGGCACCGTGCTGAAATTTGTGGACGGAAAATGTGTGTGTACTGCCTTGTGTCCTTGTGTTATTTCCCATTCTATGGGAGGAGACATATATAAAAACCAACAACAACACCACAGTGTGATAAATGCTATAATATAAGATTCAAACAATGAGCTTTGGGAGCACAGAGACAGGAGAGACTGATGGCATGTAGAGAAGTTAGGGAGGGATGCACATGGAAGGTAATATACAAGCTGTACCTTAAAGAGCAGGGAGAAGAAAGGAAGGGCAGTCTAAGCCCAGTGGGCTGTAAAGACAAAAGCATGACTTGAAACATCAAGGTCTGTGCAAAGGATGGAAAGCTGCACCACCAATGGGTGCTGCAGCAGCACCCTGGGGGCAATTAAAATTTTGCAAGCAAGATTTTTTTTTTTTTTTAGTTGGCCCAATGATTGGGAGAGTATACTGGCATTTACTGGGCAAGAGGTAGGGAAGCCCTGCAGGGGGCAGATTCATGGAAGGAACAGTTATCCCAAGTCCAGCAAGACTTCTGAAGATCCCACTGCAAATTCATGGATTTGATGACTTTGTTTACAATTATATGATAATTTCATGTATCAGTCTACATTCAAGCTGTCAGATATATGGTGATACATGTAAACATGTATGCATATTTTGTAGACATTTCTAGAGTATTTACCTATGAAAATGTCTATTACTTTAATAAAAATTACTTTCCTTTATTTTCCTTTGTAACACATTGTGGATATTAAAATAGTGTTTATTATGTAGATAGGTCAAAAAGATAGACTTGGTTTCAGGATAATAAAAAGGATATTACAAAATGTTTTTTAATTAAGGAGGGTGTTAAGGGGATCAGGAGGAAGACTACTAGGTTACAGGTTGTGTGGATACAGTCAGGGGACAAGCTAAAGGCAGAGCGTGCCTTGTAAAGAGTGTGGTTTGTCTTGTGAGCAGTAGGGGAGTCAAAAGAAGATTTTAAATAGGGAAGTTAATATAACCTTTGCAAATATCTTAACTAAATAAGCACAGTGTAATCTACTGATAACGTTTGACAGAGAAAAATGTCACTTTCCATTATGAACAGTTCCATTTATCTCAGATAAAGAGTAGTGACAAAGCTCCTACTTCTCTGTTAACCATATCCATATAGCCTCAGAATTACAGCTGGTAAATTCGGGCAATATCCACTCTCAACAACAGCAAACATTCATTTGCAAAGGAAAATTCATCGAATCATCTGGTTAATGAGTCACACGGTTTTATCCAAGATATTTTTCATATTATCAACTCCTGGGCCAATTTGTATAGGAATACATTAGACTACAGAGAATGGTTTCTAATCACTACTTTCCATCTAGATAGTTAATGTAGACATCTGGGCAACCACTGATCAATGCGCTGCCCTCTTTCATTCTTCCTTTTTTACATCGCCTCTGACTGATTTGTTTCAGGTCTAATTTGTTTCCCGGGCTTTTCTCATCACTATTGTCGCCCCACCTGTATAGCCCTGTAAGCCTCCCCCATTTTCCTTCTCGTATCTTTCATCCTGCAGAGGCGTTGTTCTGAAATAGTATTTTCATGTGTCTTTTCCTGCAGTGAAGCTTGGAGGGCTATCTTCTACCTCATTAAAAGCATTTCTTCACCTGCACATTCCAGGTCCTGCATAATCTGACCCAGTAGGTACTTTTGTGGCCATCCACTTAGATGGTGGGTTATAAAAATGCCTGAGTGGGGAACCCCATATATGACTTCTGTCTTCACCACAGAGCCTAGCCCAGAGATGATTACTTAAGCACTTCTAATTAGTTTAATTCATATTTGGAAGTTTAAGTGGCTAATGTAACATTTAATATTGTTAATAAACATGGAAATCACTTATTGAAGGCTTTCTACAAAATAACCCCAAAGATGCAACTACCCTTTAAAAACCAGTTAATTGACTAAATGTTTTTATTCCTCTAGTGCCACTATTCAAAAATTCTGAATATTATTTGAAAAAAGTACAAAGTGTTAAGCAAACATCTGAATGCTTAATAGCTCATAGCCAAAAATTTTTGGATGATAGAGTATTTGACTTTTTTTTTTTTTAAATCTTCTGCTCCAGGTGGATATAATTTTTAATCAAGGAGGTTCCATAGAGTATAGAGTCCCTGTGGCTATATACTGTTGGTCAAAAATAATTCATTAAAGTTAACTAACTACTATTTTTGTATTTTACCTTTCTATACGGCAGTTGGTATAAGAGTCAATAAAATGTGATCACTTATCCACTTAGAGGCCCAGGTGACTCTATTTGCAATACACAACAGGATATATGAAGTCACATTGCTTCATAAGCCTTTATGGTATCATATACATTTGAATAAAATACAATTTATTCAAGACCATTCCAAAATATGAGTTCAATACCATTTTAAAGTGAAATCCAACAAACACAAAATGTGTTGGCATGATTAATTCACTATTTTAAACATAGTAATCCCTGTGCATAAAACATGAATGTATAATACATGTGCATACTTGTATAAAATATATTTCCTTTAACTTACTTGAAATAGAGAGAGCCCCTGTTCTTAGTTGGCTGATGGAACTCACTGAAAAGGGTCTTGAGAAGATTGGCATGTTGTCTGACCTCCGCCATTTAATCTTTGGTTCTGGATAACCCTGGACATAGCAAGGTAATGTCACATTTGAGCCAATTTCCATAGACACATCAGCAGGTTCTTGTATGAAAACTGGAGGTGCTGAAAGGTATTTAAAACAAACAAAAAAAAGTTGTTGGGATAGTGTACAGGCACATTAAATATAAATTTAATTATTAAACTGCCAACAGATTGAATCTGAATCAAGGTATTCTTCATGTAATAGTATGAATTTACCCTTTAAATATTCCTGTCTGCTACTGAAATAGCAGATATTTCTTTTTTGCTTTATAAATGAAAAGAGGCACAAAGAAGTTCAACTACTTCCTTAAAGTGATAAATGATAAAGATGGTGGAATTCAAGAGTGGGAATTTAAATCAAGATTACTTTAAATAAAGAGAATCTTTCATTTTAGAAATTTCTTTTCAATTTTGGTTTATGTCATACTGCTCAAATCTTTGAACTTTCTTATAAATAAGTCTGCCTTATAATGAAATATTTTTGACACTTTCCAAAACTCAACTCCTACTCGTCAAAGTTTTAAAATTTTAATGTTTATTTAATTTTGAGAGAGAGCGCGAGAGAGACAGAGCCCGAGCAGGGGGAAGGGCAGAGAGAGAGGGAGACAAAGAATCCAAAGCAGGCTCCAGGCACAGAGACCGATGTGGGATCGACTACTGGCTGTGAGATCATAACCTGAGCCAAAGTCAGAGGCTCAACCGACTGAGCCACCCAGGTGCCCCCTACTGGTCAAATTTTTAAAGAACTTGATTTATACTAGAGCTCATTCTTTAACACATCACTAGATCTCCCCCTAACACTATTTAATCCTAAATTACACCTTCGTTTTGTATCACATTCTTGCTTCTCAATATCTTTCACCTTTGGGGTCTTTTTCTGCATTTTTTTAATTAAATGAATTTAAGCTTGAGAATCAATAATAACAGAATATAGTATTTGATAAAAAAAAGAATGAGAGCTTAATATCTTAGAGTTAAAATCTGATTCAGAAATTATAAAACTATAGATTAAAAGGCTACAGTTATCCACATAATTAGGTAAACACAGAAGCCAGGAGGAAGAATTAGAAATGTGGTGTTGGCACAACTGGGAGAACATGGGAAGGAAATACAGGAGAAAGTTGTCAGCAAGCCCAAAGAGATGAGGCTCTCAATATGTCTGTCCCCTAGAATTTATAAGTAATGATGTATGAGGCATCAGACAAGGAGAAATACATAGAACGCTACTGAAGGTAATTCGTGAAACCTGTTCATGTAAGGATTCTAAGAGGAAGAGCCCAAGAGAGGGCTCCTTGGTAATGTCAAGTTCAAATATTGCTTAGGAATTCAACTCTCACTTATAAAGCAAGGACTGTTGTAAGGTACTTTCCATTAATTTTTTCATCTGATCTTTACAGTATCCCTATGGGGTAAGTACTATTATTCCTCTAATTTTATAGATAAAGAAACTGACACACAGATTTTCTAAGTGTTACATGGAATTGAAGACCAGAGGTAGGATTGAAAAACAGGTTGATCCTGGTAACAATTCTTTGTCATTGTATCAGCCTCCCTTTTTCTATGAGTTCCTACAACTGCTCAAAGTCAAGGTGTTTAGCAAGCTAACAAAAACGGGTGCCGGAGATCACTTCTCTCTTTCTCATTGGGAATTTTGGGACTTGGATGCACAGTTGTCTCCTGAGCAGCATTAATGCTTTATTAGCTTAGGCTAAAGGACATTCTCTAACTTTGCAGCCTCATCTCCCATTATTCCCCTACAGATATCTTATTTTCTGGACAATCAGAACTCTTTATTCTTCTCCAAATAAGGATTGACCATTTTCATACCAGTACCTGTGTTACAGTCATCCCTATCAAATGCAATGTTGGCAATTGATCTATGGCTATTGAAATATTGACAATCCTTTAATCCAGTTCAAAAGGTCCCTCCTCGATGTCAACTCCCATCTTCCCAGATGGACATGACTTCCTCCCTCTGTGAGGTACAGAACTCATTCTGTAGCACTTTCATGGCAATGGCCTCAGCCAGCCTTTTATTAGACTGTGTGTTTGATTTTCCCTACAGAGTTTATGTTTACAACCATATTTTATCTTTCATAGCAGCTAACCTAGAACTTTGTGCATTATACATGGTTGTTCGATACCTGTGAATGATTGAATCAATATTAAAACACTTCAATGATAATCTAGTATGTGTATTTGTTTATGCGTGTAAGTGTATGTGATGTTAACAACCTTGATCTTTTAAAGAAAACATGGCAATTTCAGAAGCCTACTGTTTGTTTATTGAATCTAAATAAAATAAAGTTAAATCCGCAATGTAATATGTTTTTAAAAAGAAGTAGAGTAGCTGTGTTTAGATTTCTCTTAATCCACCTATATGGGAATTTGACATATAAAAATAGGCAAAATAAACATATTTTTTAAACAATTCATAAAGTGACTTATTATTTTTCTATCCTAGGTGTAAAGGACTAGTTACTTTTCTCTGGAGTACAGTAGTCATTTATTCCAGAGCCACTTGTTTTTCTGAGAAATGGAGGTTAAATATAAAAGTCTCCGGATGTGTTAGATGCGGAGTATGGGCAGGTAGATGTGGAAATGGGGCAGAAAATCAATTTCAGAAGAACAGAAAGATATGCAGAAGCCTGGAGTTGACCAGACATTTGAGAGGAAACCAAGCTTAGTGACACAGTGGAACAAAGCCATCAGTCAAGATGGAAACATATTGGAATTTTTCAAGTAAGAAAGCCAAGAATGAACTGGACTAGAAAAGGATAAGCAGAGCTCAAGTTGTGCCCATAAAACTCAGTTAAGACAGGAGAAGTCATCTGTGGTGAAGAAGCTTTGGGAAAAGTGTCAGGCACAAGACAAGCAAAACATTAGGACATATACATCCTGGTACCAGAAAACAAGGCAAATGAGAGTACCAGGCACTAGGTAAGGAGCCAAGACAGCATCAGTGACAAGGAAACCTCAAAAATGAAACACTCCTACCTCGAGCCAAGAAGCCTTTTAAATACTTCCTACTCCTGATGGTGGCCAATTCGAACTCCAAGTGAGTTATACTGGGTGGATGGTAAACAGATTAACCGGGCCACGGAAGGGGCAGTGGTGATTGTAGTACAAAACACGGGACTTGTTCAGAGGAAGCTGTGTTGCGTAGAGATGTCACAGTCCACTAGGTGGTTTTAAAATGCAGTTCCATTATTTCTTAGTCTATTGGAAAATTATTTTACTTCCCTGAGCCTAAATCTCTCCATGAACAATAAAGAGATAATAACATTTCCTATCTCATGTTGTTAAAAGAGCTGGTCTTTATTAATCATTTAGCATGCAGTAATCACCCAAATATTAACTATCACTGGTTATAAATATTGTTGAATATTTAATGCATTTAAATCTTAGCTCCAGGATTTAATAAAACTATTGTTACTTTCAACTTCAGCTTATGCGTACAGCCTGTCAGGATTATGCTGGACTCACTATGATCCCCTAAGTATTCGTGTGCAAACCCCTTGAGAACTGGAAAGTTAACACTCAGTACAGCTTTGTCGTCACTCACTGATAGATAGATATGGATGTGTACATACGTTATTTTGAAAATAGAAAACTCACAAACAGATTGACATGTTGTTCTAAAATCTATTGCATAAAATTATTCTAGTTCCTCTAGTGATAATTAAATGTATACCTACTCAGCCAACTCTTGCATTACATTAGTCAGAGATTTTCTTTCCTAAAATGGCTGAACACACTGTTTTGGTTCTAGCAAACCACAAAACACAAAACCACAGTCTAAGACTCAAACCCTGAGTGGTGTGGAATGCTGCAAATAAAATCACTGCCAGGCCAACTTTTTGTTTGATGTAGCCAATCTTCTTCTCTTCCAAATGACTTCACAATTCACTACCTCTTTTTAAAAAAGGATGAAAAGCACTGGTAACTTTCCCTGTTGACCTGAAATGTCCATAACTCAGAGCCATGATAATGAGAAACAGGAAAAAGGAGACTCACTACTAGAAGCTATAACTCAACAATATTGAACAGCTTTAATATTATTATTATTTTGATCTACTATTGATATAAAGTAATAGGCCCACAAAAATAAGCTGGAAGTCCAACAGCTACATGATAAGAATAAAGGTATGTTTTTCTTTTTAAGTCATAAGCTAGTTAAATTTATGCCCAATAGTTTTGGAACTTAAATGAATTTTATGCACCACTACTAATAGTAGTACTTGAATTGTCTCAAGCCCTTTAAAAAAATCAACTTGAAACAATGACTTTCATATTAAAAGCCCAATACTTAATCTTAAGTACTATGCCACTATTATATATGCATTTCTATATTATTTTTCAAGACTCAGAGAATCAAAATGATAATTCAACTTGTGAAGTTCATCTATTTGATACATGTGCCATTAAGCAGCTTCAGATGAACAGCAGTAACCAAGGACATGATGCACGCACATGGGTGATGATGTCTCGTTTCATCTTTACAACCTATCAAGTAGGTACTCTTAAAAGTCAGGTGGAAAACCCAGCCTCTCTCCAAAGCCCATTCTCTTAACCACTATATAAATTCTGAGGAAAAGTTTGGTGTTTTTTTTGTTTGCTTTTAAACCTAACAGTGATACCACAACCATCACTGCAACTGTGATTTGCACAGACCTTAGCAATTATACCCTATATGTGCTAGGATGTGGGACCATAGTTTTGTGTGGATAGAAAAGCTCTAACCAAACTTTGGGAGCCACAGTGATCAGAATTCTAATGGTGGATAAGGAGAAGGCATATGGATGCATGTATGGTACTGATGTTGGTATGAAGTTATCTGGCAACTGTTAATGATCAAGATTACAGTAAGGAAACAATCGACTTTATGTTAACAGCTCCATCAGAACAATTACTGGAATAAAAGTTGAGAAGCCACTGTCTTAGAAAAGGTCATAGAGAGTAAAGATCTTGAATCCGAGTAAAAATAAAACAAAATTCAGTTCAAGGAATGAGGATATACACAAAACATTGGTTAAGATGTTTCCTAATCCAATGTAAATCACTCCAGCACCAACAGCCCTAACGTTTACATGGTTTTTTGCTAGTCAGAGAGAACCTGGAAAGTTCAGAAACTCAAAATATCATCAAGAAGGCAGTAAGTAAGCAAGGAAATGTGTATGTTGTTTAGATTTCCCATAATCTTGGAGAGGGGTGAGGGTGTCCTTCCCCTTTTGCTGGGAACAATTACTCAGGCTAATTACTCTTCCTCTAGAGCTAGACAACTCTAGAAGGATGTTGAGTCAATATAAAACATCTGAGCAGGAAAGAGGAAGAAGCAGAACTAGAAAGTGTTGGGAATTTGAAACGCCATACTTTCTGTATTTCTTAGAAACAAGAATTCTGCATCAAGTGACCCTCTTCATTTGGGCCTTATATTTCTAAAAGCATCCCTTGTGTTTTAACTTTACTGGGGTAGATTCAGATATCTTCCACCCAGAGATTTGAATCTTATTTCCAAGGCACTTCTCTTAATAACCTCAGCCGTTAGTCACATTTTGCTGTGCCCCAGACAGATTCTACAGTGGTCTTTGTGGGCATTTCCAGCTCTGTTGATTCTACCCCAAAGGCAAAATCATCAAGAGTACAGGGTGTTCACCAGACAGCCTAGGGGCAAAGGAGATCATAAAAGATTCCAGGAGGAAAGAAATTAGTTTATCTGAAGCAACATATTAAGCTTGGAGGGCCAGGATATTCATTTAAAGAACTAAGACAGAACTGAAATGTTTTGTTATTACTTTATCCTAAAAAAAAAATCTGCATTTTTAAAATAGTTCCTAACTTTTGTTAAAAAAAAAAAACAAAAAACACAGCGGGGCATGAAAATCATCATACATAAATGAAAATACAATTCAACCAAATGTCATATTTTATAAGTTTAACTAATGTAAATGTTTGAATTATCTGTTAAAATTAAGCTGCCAGGTTCCTTTTCATACAAAGCAAGCTCTGTTTTATTTCATGTGTTCCTACACTGTGTATCAATTGTTTCTGAAGAAACATGACATGGGGAGACAAAGATGGAGAGAGACAAAGAAGGAGAGCGTAATCTGATGATAGTGGTCATGAACATGCTGTATCCTCCACATTGTGACTGACATTTATTTGTTGTTATTACTTTATTTTATACACTGAGGAATCATTGCTAGTAAAAAAAAATTCTAAATAAAAGCGCAATGTGCTACCTTTGCTATCATCAACATCTCCAAGTTATGGTCGAGAGCCAAAGTCTAATTTCTGCCCTCCAGATGTTAATACTTAGCAATTTTGTGTCAGAAGGGATCACTCCTGTTACGAAAATGTCTGGCAATAGATGATATACCAGTGAAGTCTACAGTCTCTGATGTCAGATTACCTGGGTTCAAATAGCCAGGCTCTGCCGCTCCATAGTTCTGTGATACTGGTCATGTTACTTAGCTTTGTTGTGCCTCCATTTCCTTATCTGTATAATGGGAATATTTATAGTATCTTCCTCTTAGGACTGCTATGAGGGTTAAATGAGGTAACACATATAAAAGTTCTTACCACAATTTATGATATATAGAAAGCACTTGGTAAATGTTTACCACCATGATTATATTAATAATCTGAGATGCTAACTCTAATTTGTCCAATGTAACAAACATTTCCACCCAATTGTTTCAGAGTTATTAGCATGGAAAAAGCCAAATGTGTCTATCAGAGCAGGATGCTTACAGCCAACATCCAGAGTGATCTTGCCAGCTGCTCTTCCGGCATCATTGACAGCTACACACATATAATCACCAGCATCCAGGTCTTGAGTTTCTTGAATCTTCAAAAGTCCCAAGAGAGGGTCAATAATGAGGAATGCTGAGGGCCTCAGCTCAAGATCCCCTAGGTCAAAACAAAGGGAGAACATTAAACACTAAAGTATTTACATAGTTTACTCTGCTATTGGTTTGAGTTCAAGACTGCTGAAGAAAACCGACTGTCAAGTTTGTACGATACAATTGTCTGGCACAACGTAGACACTTAAACAATGTTTATGCGAAGAAAGAATGAAGTGTTTGTTGGCACTAAACTGATTTATTAGTCTGTATAATTCTATGTGCTAACCAAGAGCCAAAAATCTGGCCCCAGATATTTCCTACTGAGAGCATTCTGAGGATGTCTGGGGAAGAAGGGACCACAGCTATCTGGAGACCACAGGGAAGAGCTTGTTGGTAGAAGAGGAAAAATGGATGAGAAATTTTTTTTAAGTTTATTTACTTATTTTGAGACAGTGCGACTGGGGGAAGGGGCAGAAAGAGAGGGAAAGAGAAAGAATCCCAAGCAAGCTCCATGCTGTCAGTGCAGAGCCTGACAAGGGGATCAAACTCATGAAAGCATGGTATAATGACCTAAGCCAAAACCAAGAGTCAGCTGCTTAAACGACTGAGCCACCCAAGCACCCCGGGATGAGAAATTTCTAACAATGACCAGAGAGAAGTGTTTTATAGAAATCTCCCATAATACCTCTACTACATCTGTATTATTCATCAAGTTCTTGAAGTTGGAGTTACAGGTTTCTGGAAGAGGCAGGTAGGGAATAAATGTGTGGAGAAAAAAAACATGCACTGAATTTGACCTCAGTGTGAGGCTAGAATGACAACAGAAAAATTAGTTATGTCTGAGTTACCTGCGTGTCCCTGATGCTACGTGTCCCTGCAGCCCCTCCAATCCCGAGAACCATTTTTCTATGAAGGAAAGCAATGCCTTAACTAACCTATACATTAGGTTAGCCTCTCCTTATGTTTCTCCTCCTTCAGGGTGGACATAACATAATTCACTCCCAAGAATGGAATTACCGGGATGACCAGTTTCATAAAAAAATACCTACTACTGGATGTTTAATGCTAGCTTAGTGTCCGCATCCTTTTTGTTTGTTTTTGTAAAGAGTGATATCAAACTTTCTGCAGGGATCCTAAAATCTTCCTGGAGGTTGGAAGACCATTGCTCTTAGGGCTGCCTAGCATGCCCAGATGTCAAGTCTAAAAACCCGCTCTCCAAAATGTCATGTACTACCCTAGCCATGTGCCTTGAAGACCACAGTAGTAACTCTCTTAGCTTCTAACAAAAAAAGAGAACTCCAGAACGAGTAATCCTCTAGAATACTATAAAAATCACCAATCAACAGACTCAGGGCAACAAGCAGACAATTCTCTTTGTTTTTGTTTTTATAATTTTGGGAAGAGAAGGGGTCAAAGGAGCCATAAATTTGAAAACAAAAAAATTACAATAGCGACCACGAGTGCCAAAAATAAAGTATTTTTCAGCATTCCAATATTTAAAACCCAAATCATCCTTTTAAGCTTGCTACTACATACCACACGAGAATAAGAGAAGCAACCAAAGCTGTGTCTATGTGCCTCTGGGAAATTTTCATAAATAAAAGCAGATGATGTTGACATAAACTTTCCTCCCACTAAGGGAGAATGCAATGTGACCTAGCTGTTCATCAAGTATTAGAATGTTTGGACTAAAATGCATTTAGAATTTTGGAATTTACTTCTCCCTTATTTCTTTTGTTTATATCAAAGGATACAACAGGATAAAATCAAGACCTTTTAGCTACTTTTTTTCTTCAAAATAAGAATGTTAAAAGAATAGCAGTAATGAAAATATAAATTGGGAAACACCAGTTTAATCAATTTTGCATTTTGATTACATTTTGGTAATTCCTCCTTTCTTGCTTTCTACTGAATTAGTCATCAAATTATTAGGAAGCCATAGAGAAATACAGAATTTTGAGATGGTAATGAAATAGGGATTATTTAGTTCTAATATGAGGTAAGATTAGAAGAATGTTTTATAGAGTGAAACATACAAGCTTTCCTAACCCATGCTAGGATTTAACAATCATTACCACTGTAGAGGGTTCTCTTTATGCTGTACTTTAAATTCAATTCTGGTCTCTGTGGATGTAAAGATTAACAAACAGAGAGATCATTATCCCTGGCATAAGATCCTTTCAAATAGTTGATGGTAACTCGTGGTTCTCAAAAGTGTTTGTCTCAAGACCCTTTCACACTCATAAATTTTTGAAGACTTTAATGAGATTTTGTTTATGTAGATTATATTTATTTGTATTTAGCATTTTAGGAATTGAAAAAATTTAAATGTATATGTATTTATTCTACAACAAACTCATGACATTTGAACATAATGAACATATTTTATGAGAAATTAATTATTTTTCCAAAAATAAGATAAATTTAGTGAGAAGAGTGGTGTTTCACATTTTTACAAATTTCTAGAATGTCTAGCTTAATAGAAGACAGCTGAGTGCTCATATTTGCTTCTGCATTCATTCTTTTGGCTATCACACTTCTGTACCCTCCAAAAACTCCACTATACACTTAGGAGACAATAAGTATGAAAAAGAAAAATAACAGTATAATTAGGAAAATAATTTTAGTCTCAGAGATTCCCTGAAAAAATTATGGGGAACCCCCAGGGATCCCCAACTACTCTTAAGAACCACCAATCTAAATAGAAAAATCCAATTTATTTAATGTTTCACCAGAAATATCCTCTATATAACGTTTTAATAGTGTCTCTGATTGTTTTTTGAACCCACTGTATGTTGCTTATTTCTAAAATGAAAAATCTAAAATTTTGATGGGTATTTATACTTACACAATTCCTTTTCTCTGATGGTCTGATTAATGAATGATAGGTGCCAGGGGTTTGGGGGCAAAGGAAATGAGATGTTGTTCAACAGTTATGAAGTTTGAATTATCCAAGAGAGGTAAGTTCTATTGATCTACTGTGCCACAAAGTGCCTATAGTTAACAAGGCAGTAGTGCACACTTAAAAATTTGTTAAGAGGATAGATTCCATGTGTTTTTACAATCAATCAATTGCCACCTATATTCATTCAGAATTGCTAGAAAAAAAGGGTATGAAGAAGAAGTTATTCTTCTGGTTAAGGTAAGGACTCTTCTTCTCCCCATGGTTTCCATAAGGTAGGATTTTCCTAACCCTCCTATTGTCTCATCCTAGCAGAGGAGGTGGAAAAGGACAGCCCAGGTGTCTCTTCGCCCTTTCTTTTTGGAGCCAGTCTGCATGAGAGTTTATCCTATACTTTTGTTTTTGATGACCCAGATTCTGCATATGCAATAAATTGCTTTCCTGGTATAGGTAGGACAGTAGATTGGCCTGTTTCTGGGGTTTACGGCTGTTGTGATATTGTTGATGAACCCTGGAAGATGTCTTCTAATATGGCCTGTCAGTGTCCACATTCTATCTCTGTTGTTTCATAACTTAGAGAAATGGAATCTTTTACTGGGCCCAATGAACTCCAACATCTATGGTTGAGAGAACTAAAAAGCAGTCAATTCTAGAATCATCCATGTGGTCACTGCATGACTCCCTAACTCCTCCTTACCTTCCAAACCATTTGTGGCACCCAGGCTAACATGAAGACTAGTTTATTCAGAAAAGTAGCTTCAATTTGGGAAAATAAAAGACTTTCTGTGTGACTCTGCTATCTACAGGCACAGAAGTCAGCAGGTCACATTGACTTTTAATAAGAGAAACACTACTATAACACGCTTTTTTTTTTCTGGATTTATTTAATTAGATGTGACTTCGACACTGATGATCTATTCATTTGTAATTCAAAGAGTTAAGCATTTTAAATAAGTAAAATTATAGTTTATGTTAACTGAAATTAACCTAATTAAGAAGCAAATCCAGAAATACTTTCTTATCAGAGAAAATATGAAGACAAAAAATCATTTAACATAGAAAACCATGAAAATGGCATTACCTTCTACTTTTTCTGTTTTTGATTTGTATTATTTAAATGTGTTTGTTTTCTACATAAAGCCTTTCTTTTTCACCTCATGTTCCCCAAGAGTTTGAACCCGAGGTGAATTCATAATTTTGTGATTATGACATCAACCCGTTGCTATGGGAATGTCTGTGATTTAACAAACAGAATCATAACAATAGTTCTTTGTGCTGTTTAGCATTTTTCATCTGAAGATTAAAAAGTATTTTGCAAACAGCATCTCAATAATCCTAGCAACCTCCCTGTTAGAGTGTTTGTGGGAATTTTTCTTTCTCATAGATTGGAAGAACTGAGACAGAAACAGAAGCAGGACACAGATATCTACTGTCAGCATCTGAGCTTGGACCAGGACCTGAATGTATTCTCACTAAGGCAAACAACACATTACTGTTATTTTATTACAGAATCCCAAAGGTGTAATCTTTATGTAACAAATGTAGGGAGAAAATTTCCATGCTTGATATAAGCATCACACTGTCTTCCAACTACCTGTAAGCTTAATTGTTATGTCTTTTTTTTTTGAGCACTTTATAGAAAGTGTCCTTGGGAATCTAGAAAACTTTCTAATAGTGACAGCCATTATCTCTAAGAAAAGTGAATTGAAATCAGGAAAGACATTTTAAATGCTAACAGAGAATTCTTGGACAGTTTTCTACAGGAAACAATCCTAAACTAACAAAGAGAATGTTCAGCTGGATTAGCAAAGGCGAACTTTTCCTGCTTTGATTTTCACGGTCCTATAATCCACACCAGATGTCAAATCCTGAAATTTAGAGTTCAGAATTTTGAACTATTGTCTCTAGTGAGATCATAAACACATTTTATGAGGCTGCTAAGTCACACACCAAAACAAAATTTTAACAAATCATCTTTTTAAAAGAGAAAACAAACCAAGTGAACCAGACATGAACATACTTAAGAAATGTACCTTTGAACCATTTAACTTGAGGTGGAGGAATCCCAGAGGTCTTACATTCCATAACTGTTGTATCCCCAAGAGCGACCAAGAGCTCACTCTGAACTACGATCAACTTTGGGGCTTCTGAAAAAAACAACATGCAATTCGTCAATATCTGGCCCAATGCCACGTGGACCTTGTTTATGATTACACTAAATGAATCAGTTTAGCAAAATCTACCAGTATTTATGTGCTTGTGGTTACTTCAATGTTTATAAACAGAAATAAACTCTTATAATGCAAGTATACATAGATAGATGTGTGTGATGAAAAGATCATTTATTAAGGCCAAAAATATGTATTAGACAAAAATAATTCTGATAAGAGTCCAAAAAACTAGGAAATTAATTGAAAGGTCTTTATGAAAAAAAAAAGAGATATATAAGGATAGAAAAATCTTAGAAATCTGAACACATCTTATAGAAATAATAAGTAATACTAAAGGAACAGAGAGAAGAATAATAGTAACAAAAATATCAGGGAGAGCTATGATAAGGCTGACTTGGCTAAATTAAGCCTTGAGGATAATATAATTGCAGGTGAATTTGTTGTAACATTTTCTTTGTTATTTTAAGGATATTCATGTTTCACTACTGAGAGGGTTGCTGTCTAAGGCTAAAAGTTCTATCTATAAAAAGTAGAGTCTCCATTCTCTTTTTCCCTTTGATGCTAAATACATACATTCTCTAAGTTTCTTTGCCTAATGCTTTAGTTCCCTCATACATTTTTCTCTTAACTGGGCATGTTAGGACTTTCTAATTTCAACTGAGGTAGTTTAAAAAAAATTAAATTAACTTCTCAATGATCATGTTATCCCTCTCCTAGAATGAAAGCCTTCAGTGATTTCATTCTACAATTCTCTAGTTTGGCTTTCAAAAATCATAAACTGGTACAGAGCTTTCTCTTGTAACTTACTTTCCATACACTTTCTTACTTATCACAAGGTACAGAGCAACACTGGTAGTCCAAAGCACCCCCTACACTCTCCTATCTTCCTGCTTTTGTAAAGCTGTTTCCTCTGTCTAAAATGCCCTTTGCCACAACTCTTCAAATCCCACTTGTTCCTCCAGACTGAGCTTAAGTCCTGTCTCCTTTGAGAAATCTTTACAAATTCCCAGTCAGAATTAATCTTCCTCTCTGCCAGCCCTCCACTGTAGTACTAGTCTGTCTGTTTTCTTCTATTCCTTTATGTATAGCCATTCCCATTATGCAGGTTCTAAAGAAGTAAGGACTTGATAACATACATTTTTTATTTTATATTCCACAATTTCAGATACTCTGGGTGATTAATAAGGTGAGTAAGTGGGTCAACTATTTTAGCTTCTTTGTGAATGAACCGAAATTTGTGTCTGTGATTCAGAATCTATTTCAACCCCCTTTCTACAGTCACACTATTTCTTCTCTAATCTTCCAAACTTACTTGCCATATTCCTTCCTCATTTCTATCAATAAGACCACTTCTTTCCAGGCTTTCAGATTCCATATTTACAACACTTATGCTACCTCCCTCATATATACACACCAACTACAATTCTTAATTTTTATTGTAGCTTTCTTACTCTCCACTGCCAGTTTCACTACCTTACTTTGAAAGGCAGAGTAGATTGCTAGCCATTAATTATTCACAATTACAAACTAACACTGAACATGTAATGTCCTTGTTCTTTATTTGTTTAAGAAAGACAAAATTAAAAGAAATACTCTATTCTGTTATATATTAGAGTATATGCTTATATTAAAATATATTAGATTGTATATTATATATTAGTATACATTTTATTATGGAATATTATATTATAGAATAATTATCATAAAATGCATCCTCAATAAATGCTTCAGTTTGGAGGGGAAAAACTGAAGATGAAAAGTGAAATAATATCTAGACAGGATAAATGACAGAAATGTTATAAATATATAATTACTACAGAAATATAGTTTTGAATATACGTTAAAAATATAAAATGGAAGTTGAGGTAAACTAGAAAGGATATAGAATTTATTAATATGTAAGCAAAATATTGCAAATTACAGACAAACCATGGAAAGATAGACTCTGTAGACAATCTGGGACTCTACCACAATATGTAACCCTCCTAGATTTCTAATGACTAATGAAGCTATCCACTCCCTGAACTTTTAACTTAAATGTTACAATATTTGCTTTAATCAATGTGTGAAATAAATAATAAATTATAAGACTGGTTATAACTCATTCCTAACATTAATTTTCAGAAAAGTACTTTTACATTGCTTGATATGATATGCATCCTATTTTAATTGCCTTTTAAACAAATTATACTTGCCAATGTATCTAAGGGTAGAAGTCTGTTTGTCTGTTCCAGCTGAATTACTTGCCAGGCAACCATAAATCCCTGCATCTTTGGGAACTGCATTTTTGATAAATAAGGTACCTTCCGAGGTCATCCTATACCTATGGACAAAAGAAAATAAAACTGAAAATACCCTAATAGCAATATGAAGAAACTTTAGCACCTCCTTACAAATATCTTCAAATATTTTAGATTTATATTTTTGATGCTGATTGCAAAAATGATTAATGTCATCATTTTATAAGCAGAAATATAGTAGTAGTAGTAGTAGTAGTAGTAGTAATAGATGCCATGTATTCAGTACTTGCTATGTGCCAGGGACTGCTCCAGAAGTTTTACATTTATTAATGCTTTAAATCTTCATAACAACCCAGTGAGTAGATACTATTATTATCTCTGTTTTACAGATAAGCAAAGGGAATATATAACTCGCCCAAAGGCAGTTAGTAAATGGAAGAAGTGGGATTTGCAAACAGGCAATCATACTCTGTAAACTGCTATGCTAAATGATTCCTCAAAATGAAAACCTGAGAGATGCAATGCCTACTGTCACACAGCAAGTCAGTGATGAGTCTAGAAATAGAATCTGGCTCACACCCTCCTCTTCATACAAAACCCAGAGTAATGGAAGCTCAATAGCTGGAAACTTCTTTGTTTCTGTTCCCCATGTTCATTACACTCTTTGAGCATGACAGGATTCAATGTCTTTAAAAGGCATCCAGCAGATAAAATACATCTCAATGCAGTATGGCAAAAGGGACTAGGAATTACAAAGAATGTCTGCACACATTTTAATTAGAGCTACTGTTCTGTCTTTTGCCTCTCCTTCTCTCCTATTAAATCCCAGGACCATACCTTTAATGGATCAGTGGAAACTACACATTACTTTACCCCGCAGAAAGTTTATTTTCCTCATTTCAATTATTCAAGGTAAGCCAAGTGTTATGGTGTCATGTTTCCAATGCAAAATATTGTGAAGCTCTTAGTCCTGGCCATTAAATTCAAGATTGCAGAACATCCAACTCTGTCAAGTCATCATTTATTATTTTATGGACAATTCCTGGCCTATTTAGAAAATCAAATGGTGTGGATTTTGGTCAAAGTTCCCTCAATCGTAGGGATTTAGTCACGTTAGTTTTGTACAACTTTTGATTCGTTCTAATTAATATTTCACTCAGTAAAAACAAAGAACATGATACAAACCCAGTACCTGTGTGAACCCATGATAAACATATCATTAATGGTCCAGGTGATCTTTGGTTTGGGATAACCTGTTGCAGAACACATGATGGAGACCTCAGATCCTCCTGTGAATGACTGATTCTTGGGCATCACAGTGACTTTGGGTGGTTCTGCAAATAGAAGGAAACATATATAGTGAAATGGCAATTAACCTTGATTTTAGGAGCTTCCTATCTTAGCAGATTTGTGGGCTTCTCACCACAACTTTATTTTTATTTTACTTGTACTTCCAAGAATTCGTTTATATAAGTAACAACCAAGTTGCAGTAGGGATTCGGGAGATCTTCCCCAAAGCAGATAGGAGTTGCAGACTCTGCACCCTGGCTCTTTGCAGCCCAGGTTGCACAGGACTGGGGTTCCTGGTCCCATCAGGCTGTGGCTGGGACTCTGGAGCCTGCCTCTGCTCTGCGGTTCCAGGTCAGAGGGCTTTACTTCTGGCCATTTGTCCTGAGACCTTGCACCTCAGCCCAACCCTGTCAGGCCCACTGCTACTTCCAGATCCCAGAGGCATGAGAGTGGATGGGGCCTTGCCCTCAGAACTTGGGAAGCGTCTTGCTAACTCTCCTCTGGGGGACATCAGGGGCCTGGATCAGAGGCCAGTGACAGAAAGGGCCTGAATGAAAACCATGGGAGTTGCAGGAGGTCAAGGGAAGACTGGCCATGGCCAGTTAAGTTCAAGTTGTGATTCCATCTGGAATCCATCAATTCTGAAATGCCAGAGGACTACACATGCTGTGGGAGTGCTGCAGATAATCTTTAGGGGATGAGGGGGAAAAAGGAATACTTCTTTCTCCTTGGAATTTATTGAATACCCACATTTATTCAGTCCCACCTTCTGAAAATAAAATGTTTCTTATGCTTAGCTCATGTTGACCTAGGACTGCTGCAAAGATTCAGCAGCTCTTGGGATTTTTGTCTAAACATGGTGCCTTCCAATAAAGTCTGACACAATTGGCCTGGCAATCTGCCCAGCAAGAATTCCACTGGTGGGCTCTGTAGTTCAGGTATCAAAGTGAAAATAAATGTGAGTTACTCAAACCGGGATGTAGAGGGCTAAGAGAGGTCATTTCTCAAATAAAGCCTGGATATAGGGTGCTGCTCAGGGTCATGAAATCAGTCTGTGTGCATACATATGGGATGACATCATCTCACAGAAGGTGAGAAATTTGCCATTGTTCTGTAAAGAATATTTCTGCTGATAATAAGAAAAATCAGAAAGGACATTAACAAATATCAAAGCAAAATTAGATTTCTGCCAAATAACAGTTGAATAAAGATGGTCAGAATGATTCAGACTTCACTTGATTAAGTTAAATAAGGATGTACTAGGCCTCACTATAATTATTTCAACTGTTAGAATTTTTAATTTCCCAGAAAATAAGCTCCTCTTGTTTTAAAAAAGTGGCTTTAATGGAGCAGAACAGGCTTAAAAGCCTTAGTTTAACTCTATCAAAGTCTAGAGTCATATTTTAGGCTTTGGGGAGAAGTAATACATTCTTAGTTGGTTTTCAATCTCATTTCACCACTACAATAATCACCATTATCATCACCATCGTCACCATCACCACTATCAACCCACCATCATCACCATAAATAACAACTTGCTTTTTATTAAGCCAAAACAATGGAAACATGGCACTCCATTAGTATTAAGTCATTAATTCATTCTTTATATTTTAGTCATAACAAAAGCAAAATATGTGAGTTTTTATAATTTCTCACCAATAATTTAAAGAGATACACATAGATTATGATACTAAAAATAAAAAATAAATACTGCTTTAAGACTTGGGTGTCTTAGCACACTCTTAATGATAAGGCTAGCAAAATGAATTGAAAATAGCTATTGATCTTCTTGCAAAGGCTGTAGAAGATAAAATCTTGCCTAACTCTTGTAAATCTCCAATGTCATCCTCACACTCTCAAGACAGATTTCCTGTTGGTGATCAACTGCATCTGACTTGCTGCTGTTATGTCTCTGGTAGGACATTCTCAAAGAAAAGATCTAAAAGACTTTCTCTTCAAGATGATTTAATTATAACCAATAAATTAATCAGATAGTGGTAATGCTGTGAAATACCAAAGCAACAATTTTAAAATATTTTTACCACTGGCACATTTAGAGTACCTGGGCAAATTTCTTTGTGTTTTCCTCCTTATACACAACAAACATTTACTGAGTACCTACAATTTAGACACTGTATAACCACACAGAACTCACAGAATACTGGATACAAAACCAAATTATGTACAATGAGGGACTAAATCTCTTTCTGGTAGTCAGTTCTTGAAATAGGAAGGTGGGCAAAATTATTGAGTGCCTGTTACCTGCTAGGTACCTAACTCTAGTCCTATCATTTATTTTCTACAATAACTCAATGAAGTATCACAGCCATTCTACAGATAAAGCACCTAATAAGCCTCAACATGGTTAAGAAATCCATGGTGTCTGGCCTATGTCTTAGTGGGAATAATAATGCACAGTGTTATTGCAGATTAGTTAAATTAACATACATAAAACACTTGAGCAATTCCTGGTGCACAGCAGGTACTATGTAATTTTTGGTATTATCAGTATTCCATTATATGGTAAAATATGACAGAGAATGATCAAACAAGTGATATAGCATTTAAAATAGGTGTACCTATATGTATTATCTAGGCATTTACAAATGAAACTTGATCACAATTCTCATACTTGCACATTCTATTTAGATAACACACATCCCACTAATAAATGATACCAAATATGTCTTATTTGATTCTTCTGAAATGTAACATGTTCTAGATACTCGAAATTTGTTAGAAATTTCAATAAAAATAGATAAATCTAGTTTTTCCACATTTTACTGATTTAAAAAAACCCACGCTAATACCTATGTCACCTGTCACTTGTTAAACAGGGGTTGTGATGATGTAATGAGCATATGGTTATGATAATATCAATTTCATACTGAGTGAAGTAATTCTGGTCATTAGGGTTTAACTTCATCAATCATCTTGTGAAATATTTCCTTTTTTACTGCAACATTCTTTTTGGTGATGTGAACTAATTAGTGACAGACATCCACCCTTTCCTGACACCACAGAAAACAAATTAATACTTCTAATGCTCATACAGACATAACATGGCAAAGAAAAGGAAGCCTTGTCTGGTCCTTGGATTTCCATGTGGCAGCATGTGATTATGGAAGAAATGTCAGCTTTCCATGAAATATGCTGAACAATTTAACCAGAATTCCCTTATTCATCATCAGCTTTAAAAATCTTCCTCATAAAGGAGCAGCTAATGAAATCAATAGACTTATTTCTTGTCCCCAGAGAAAAAGGAAGATAAGAGTGTTTTAAACAAAACTTTAAACTCATACCGTGTAATACATACCACACCACTTATTCTAACTTTCACTCCTCAGCCTGGTCAGTACAGGCATTTGGAAATATAGCAGCCACTGTCACCTTAAAATTGATAAACTGCTTTAGCCTCTTTCAAAAAATTTTGCCAAACGTACTGACATGATATAATTTTTTAAATAGGATAAACTAAACAATACTAAAAAAATCTTTATAAATTTTTCATAAGATAACTATCAGACTTTGTTATTAAAATATCGTTTTAAATGTAAGCAATGATTTGCTGGCATGTGCTGCAAGGGGAAAAAAAAGTACTTATATAATGAAATCTAAAATGGTTGATGTGACCCAGATAAGCCATTGGTGTCAACATGGAAACATGGAAGATAAAGTTAGTGACCCAAATCTTCCCTATAGTTTGTTACTATTACTTTGAGGTCCACTCAGCAATTAAGGAATACACACCTATTGGGTGTGACTGTGTTTTTCCCTTTGCCCAAGGCTGCTATGGTTAAAGGGGGGGGGGAGGGGCAGTCAATAAGTACTTCAGTACATATAATATGATTGGGGAAAAATGATGGTGATTAACTGCAAAATTGTGTGTCACAAAAAAAAGAAAGAAAAGAAAAAAGTTCTACAGAAACCTGACTATTCAGAGAGAACAAAGTTTAGTCGATGGTTATACTAACCTGAATGCGCCCGATCTCCTCTGATCTCAGAAGCTAAGCAGGGTCATGCCTGGTTAGTACTTGGATGGAAGATAAAAGGGGAAAAGAGGAAATTCACATCAAAGGTAGGAATTAGATAGGAAACATAAAAGTCAAAATAGCTTCTTTGAGCTAGGTCATAGAACCTGAATGAGGACGATGTAATCTGGACGTAGTCGAGACGCCTCTGTGACTCAAGCAATGGGCATGGAATTGGGCGAATCATGGAAAGATGGAAGTAACAGACCAGAGGCCAGAGCCAAAGCAGCAGAAAACAGGAATCGACTGAAAGTATAATGGACATGGAGCCTGGCAGAGGAAACATTCAGTGGCCACCAGAAAATCAGTTCTGGAAACCAAAGATGAGACAGGAGTAGTACCTAGCCATCCTTTCGAGAAATTCAATACCAAGAAAACTCAAAACTCATACAGACACTACAAACTGCCCGATACTTCTCTGAAAGATAACATTTAGCAGCATCAGTAATATTTTATGGCAGAAAATAATTAAACTGTTTCTCTACTTTTAATTCATAGAGGTGAAGCTTTAAAAACAAGTTCAAATATTTAGTTACCCACGTTAAAGAAACAGGAATAAAGGATAAGACATGTGAATATCTGATTCATTTAAAGTAAATAGTATCCATATATTGAAAGGAAACATTTTTATTTTTTTCTCCATACATTGTTTTAGGCCTAGAGCCTGCTTCAGATTTTGTGTCTCCCTCTCTCTCTCTGCCCCTCCCCGACTCTCTCTCTCTCTTTCTTAAAAATAAAGATTTAAAAAAATTAAAAGTATTATGGAAGAGTCAGTTTGTTGAGGGCTAAGGACTGTCAATTTTATTCTGAGGTAATTAGGAAACCACAAAAAGGTTCTGAAAGGACATTTAAAGCAATACTTAGGGAGGGTGTCTGAGTGGCTCAGTCGGTTGAGCGTCCAACTTCACTCAGTTCATAATCCCACAGTTCATGGGTTCAAGCACCACGTCAGGCTCTGTGTTGACAGCTGGGAGCCTGCAGCCTGCTTTGGATTCTGTGTCTCCCTCTCTCTCTGCCCCTCCCCCCCATTCTGCTCTGTCTCTTTTGCTCTCAAAAATAAATACACATTAAAAAAAATTTAAGCAATCTTAAGGAAAATTCACCTGGTTATACTATGAATTAAAGTGAGGGAACAAAATTTGAAGGAAATCCAGAAAAAGAGGATTTTAGTAGTGTAAGCTTGTAACATACAAAGGGGGTGAGGGTGTTACCAGGGGAAATAGGGAAGGAAGTGACTTGAGAGACAGTGAAAAACTGAACTAACTATGCATAGGGAAAGTGGGAGGCACCTGGACCTGAACATTATATCGGATAATTCTATCTGCACTCTAAATTTCACATTAGCTCTTTCACACTGATCCCTATTAGCATTGCTAAGCATCCACTGATTCTAGATCAGCCCACGGAAAATGTGTCCCAATACATCCATAAACAAAAAGAGCATTGGAAATTCAATTTTAAAAACTGATACGCTGTGTTTGTGTGGTCTAGGGGAAGGAGCACACAGAGTGAAAGCGAGACAGAGGAAGGCATGATTCCTTAAAAAAGATCTCAAGTGCCTGGAGTCCTGGTCCAGTGCTTTCATTACCCCAGGAAGCAATTAGAGTCACAGAATCAGGGAAGAAAGAATTTTTATCTCAGTAACTCTCAGTGTTCAAAAGAAGTAGGGTTATAAAGTTCTAGAAGCTTTCCTAGCCTCCCCAACAAGGATATGTGTCCAACCAATTGTCAACTGTTGTTGTTTAAAAAGGCATTGAATTACATTTTGGTAAAAAAAAAAAAAAAAAAAAAAGTATTTCGAGGCTGTCAGTTGATCTCTGTGATGGAAGATTCCCAAGCTTCTAAATGTTCCTAGTGATAATTTCATGTAATGAAGAATTAAGACTCTGATGAGAAGATACTCCGGTAAGTAGTTTTTAGTATTAAGTTTCTTTTTTTTCACTTGAGTTCTCACAATAAAATCTAAGTAAATATCCTTATTTTGGAGATAGTTAAAAACCTACATACAGCCTAACCACTTAATTCATATTTTTGAAAACATAATAGATTTACAACTGCTCCCCAAATGCTTTTTCTCATTGTGGACAATATGCTGAATGATCTAATGTCAAGCAACACAAGATGCGAAACTGTGAAACAATTAGTATTTAATTACTGAATGCAACTTCTATTGAACTGTACAAACTAAAATGTATTTTACAGGGTCTCTGACTCTTCTAAATATCTGTGTTTCCTGTTGAAAAAGCTAACTTCAAAAAAGTTACATAATGACTGTCATTGAGTCTGAGAATTGTAATTAGTAGCTATGTCCTATCCCAACAGATGTGTACCTAGTGATTTAGCTCAATCAGTGTATTTAAAACATACTGACATTGTTTGAAAATGCATTACTTCCGCTTCTGATTAGGGAGGTAACTCCAGCTAGTTCTGGGGGTAACCACCTTTTAAGTATGAAGCTTGCGCAATGAGAGTAACAGAATTTCACTAAGAATGAATTACAATAGACAGATGTGCTTGTTCATTTAACTTTTCTTTAATTTTCAATTAGTAGAAATGTTAATGGAGTACATTTTAACATCTTTTAAGTTTTTCCATGCTTACTAGAAAGTTCCCATAAAAATGGCCAGGGATTCCTTCCAAAGAGTGAGAGCACAGGATGAAAACTAAAAGCCAACCAATCAACCAAACGAAAACAGAGATCAAAAGAGGCAGAGGCCACTGAAATCCCAAAGATAATGGAATCAAAGGCATATTTCCAAATGATATCTAATCAGTGGAAATACGAAGACCTGGCTACAGCTTTTCCAAAATGGCAGAATTATTCCTGAATGGCAATAATTCCAATGAATTATGAGAGTGGTTAATAAACACGGCAGCTGCAATAAGTTTCCTAAGACTTCTGCTCTTACTATTTCTGCTTTTCTTTTTTCTCTGGAAAATACTATAATTGTGCTATCCAATTCAGTAGCCACTAGCCAAATGTCTATTTAAATTCAAATTTAAACGATCTAAAACTAGACCAAATTTCAAAACAAGTTCTTTAAGGAGCATTAGCCACATTTCAAGTGCTGAAGGGCCACATACAACTAGTAGCTACCACATGGAACAGCACAGACATACTTCTATCATTGTAGAAAGCTCTATTAGACAGTGCTGGACTAGAGAGAAGGTCTGTTAAATCTGAGAGAAGGTCATTTATTCATTGATTTACCAGTAGGTGGTGCGTTGGCAATAAAACACATAGGCAAGGACTAAATCTTGACAGTTATATGCCGGATTTGCAAAAAATCCCATACCCAAACACCAATATGGTTAGGAAATACAGTTAATAAGAGAAAGGCAATAATTTCAGATAGACATACTAATGGCAAAACACATGAAGATTTCTTAAAAATTTACAATTTTTATTTTCCCAGTGTAAGATATAAGGATATGTATACGTAGCAAATGTTTGCTCCCTTGGTATCCATTTGAATTCCTAGTATAAAATTCCTCATATAAAATTATACTAATTCCTAGTATAAAATTATTTATACATTAACACTGTTTCCATATAATACTATATTTTTTTCTTTCCTTAACAACAACAAAAATTCATGACTTTGGGAGATTCTTTGGGTGATCAGTCAAAATAGATTAAGACAATAAATATGATTGATAAGAAGGTTAGAATCTTTAAAGTCTTATTCTTTCCTACTTAGAAAATCTTCAATTAAATGATGACTAACACTGGTCCCATTTTCTTTACTGGGCTCTCTTTATAACAATTTTCCAAAATCACAGAATTTCCAAAAAGGAGAAAGGCCATTCTCATTTGACTTGGGGGAAAAAAGTGCCAATCATACTTAGCATTATTACTTCATGGCATATTAGAAAAATATTATTAAAGCTTTATATATGTACACGTATCTTCTGATCCAGACACAACTATGGTAAAGATATCTTTTGACTATCAAAAGTTGACAACGCAATATTACTCAGTGCTAAAAAGAAATGAGATATCAAGCTATGAAAAAGACATGGAGGAAACTTAAATGCATATTACTAAGTGAAACAAGCCAATCTGAAAAAGATACATACTGTATGTATAAAATTATAAGACATTATGGAAAAGGCAAAACTCTGGAGACAATTAAAAGATAAGTGGTTTTCTAGGGGTTGGGAGGGTGAAAAGGAGAGATGAATAGACAGAGCACAGAGGTTTTTAAGGGCAGTGCCAATAAATACTCTGCATGGTACTACAGTGATGGATAAATGTCATTATAAATTGGTCCAGACCCACAGAATGTACAACGTCAAGAGTAAACCCTAATGTAAACTGCAGACTTTGGGTGATTATGAAGTGTCAGTGCAAGTTCATCAATTGTTAACAAATGTACCACTCTGGTGGGGGATGGTGATAATGGCAGAGGGCTGAGGGTATATGAGCAATCTCTGTAACTTCCTCTCAATTTTTCTGTGAACCTAAAACTACTCTAAAATAATAGTCTTTCTTCCAAAAAGAAGGGTTATGGTACTCAAAAAAGGATAATTTTATAAAATATGCAACACTTATAGAATCAAAAGTACATAAAAGTAGATCTACACAGCACTTCTTGCAGGAAAGACTTAAAAATCTGGCAGTTAATTTATGTTGCTAGACAAATTCATTTGTCACCTTAGTTATCTTATCAGGGAAGCAACCCACAATGTGACTGAAAGAACACTTAGCCTTAGAAGTCCAGTCTGAGGTTCAGAACCTCCCATCCCTCTGGTTGTCACTTCCTGACTCCCACACTCTCCTTCCCCAACTTCATCATGATCCAAACTCCTCTGACCCTCCTGATTTATTCCAATCTAGCAGATGCTGCCTTTAACCTTCTCTTCTTTCTTTATCCAGCCTAAACCCCACAGAGCTATCACTGCAACCCTGGGTTTTCTTCCCCCAGGGAAACTTGTTTTTTTGCTGAGCCAACATCACAAAACCACAAACCTAAATGATTTTCCCACTTGTATATGAAAAGCATCCTGAAAATGGCAGGAAAAAGAAAATCACACCATCCTAGGGACAGATGTCCCTATTCAGCTGGACCCTCTACTCTCAGCAAGCCCACATTGCTGTGTTTTCATTCTTTTGTGGCTTTACACATGTAACTTTCTCCATCTAGAAGGGCTTTCCTGATTTCTACCTGGGTAATGCTGACTTATATTCCAGCGGATACCTCATGCACCATCTCCTATGTGAAATCTTTCTCAACATCCACTCATCACTGAGACAGAATTAAAGCCTCCTAGGTATAATACCCTGGTGAAATTCTTACCACACTATGTTATAAATATTCATCTACTTATTCCCTTTCTTATATTAAAAACTTATTGAGGGGAAGGATGCTGTTTTCTCCTCATTTATACCCTCAGCAAAGAGCACAATATCTGACACTTAAAGTTCTGGTGAACATGAATGAATGAATGAATGAATGAATGAATATATAAACAAATAAGACACCAGCCCTGATACTTGGTAGACCTGTGTTTTTAGTCAAGACACTTCATGTGTTTCAGTATTTGTTTTAGTACTATGAAAAAGTATAATGATAACTTAGCAGTATTATTTAGATAGTACTGTAGGAAATAGCATAAATGAAGACTCTATCATCATAATGATACCTATCAGTTTAGCACTATCAATAACCACCAAATGCTCCTAATATATATCTTTCTGCAGATCCAGATATAAGTGCTAGGAACGAATTCAACTTTTATTCATAATAGTCAATATCACATCCCTTTCCTCATATATAAAAATAACAAGTTACTATGTTTTTCCTGTATTATAAATATATAATCTGTAGAAACAGAATTCATTTCTTAATGGATAATTAGTGTATAAAATAATAACTCCAACATTAATTGATGTTCAGGAGGAATATAACTCAAATAATTTTTTAGTACATGCTATGATGGAAGTATTTTTCAGACTTAACTTACCTAAACACTCTACTTCTCATTCAAACTTCCCAAAGACAGGCCAGCATGCAACACTATGCACTAAATATTGTGTCAGGCACTAAAGACACCAAACTGAAGAAAATTGGTTCCTGCTATCATGGAGCTTATGGCTTAATCCTCTTACATTTTCTCTGTGTGCTTGTTCTGAAGCATATTTATAGTTCTCTCTCTCCCCTGAACTGCTCCTTAGCTACGCTACCAGAACTTGGGTCAAAGGATTTACCAAATTGTTGTGATCTACCTGGCCTACTGTATAAGGCTTTAGAGAAGGAAGGAGCAAGGGAGGGGTAGGGAATTAAAATCAAGCAGTGATTTCTCTAAATGATCATTACACACAATGCTGAGATTTCCAGAGATGTTTAACCCATGCCACAGAAACCTGCAGACGTTTGTAACTTTCCTATTGAAAAAAATTCAGGGGGTACCTGGGTGGCTCCCTTGGTTAAGCATCCCACTCTTGGTATCAGCTCAGGTCTTATCTCAGGGTCATCAGTTCAAGCCCTGCATTGGGCTCCTCACTGAGCATGGAGCCTACTTTAAAAAAATTCAGTGTTCTCACTTTTCTATCCATACCCAAGAACCCTATATCCATATATATATATGGATATATATATAATCATTTTATACTTTCTTCTACCTGCTGGTGCCTAAGGCCTGCTAATAGCATGAGTAGGCATTTCTGTATACAATGCAGAACAATGGAAAGACCCAGCTCAGATCTGGGCTGTGTCTCTTGCTGCTTTGTAACCTGGGGCAAGCCTCTAGGGGTTACATAACCTCATCATAACTCAAGGAAGATGTGTATATTTTATTGAGTAGAATTGCATTGTGTTATAACAGAAGCTTGCCTGAAACCATGGAGTCATAGAATACATTCATCAGATAAAGAAAGTGGACATTAAACTTTTCTCTTCATACAGTTTACAGTCACCATAGAAAGAACTAGGAAAGCAAATATTTCAATGGGAAACTGAATTTTCTTTGGACATCACTGCAGTGAATATTTGATACAAAACTTCACTAGATTATTTTCTTTCAAATCTAAAGGCCTCCAACTTACTCCTTATTAGATCCATAGTACAGAAGGCAACAAAAGCCAATATCTTAATAGAGCATGCTATTCATTTGTGCTGATTCATACTGGAATATCAAACAACCAAGGCAATGAATACAATTAACTTTTGACAGCAAGTAATGATTTGAGGTTTTCATTTTAAGTGTATGGTTTCATCTCATCTAAATGAAATCCACAAAAATGGTACTAGTATTTAAAATAGACATACACATGTCTCAGGTCAACTTCCAACAACAAAAGGCCTAACTAGCAAGACTTTAGTGTATCAAAATATCTAAGAAAAGAGAAAAGCAAATAAAAAGCGGTTTTCATTATTCAATCATGGATATCGCATTTTATAAGTCACAATTTATTTCTGTGAATATCTTGCAAAGGGAAAAATTGAAGAGATTGTCATGGCTCTCTTGCTGGGCTATTCAGTATAAGAAAACCTAATTTAATTATCAACTGAAATTATGCATTTATTCTTTTTGCTTGACCTCACTTTGTTTCAGAAAGGATTTCAAATGGCTTATTCTGTAATACAGTCCAAAAAATTTCCAGACCCTTAAGCTTTCAAGTATGAATTTTTATACTGATAAAAGTTCTAACTTGACACTTTGAAAGGCATTATTTCTTAATTTATTTTCTTAATTATTCCTTATTTTTACACTATCTCTTATTAACTTTCTTAATTATATGTTAATTATTTTAAATATAAAAGTGGTAAGACAGATTTATGGAATATTTAGCAAAGAAGGAAAAACATTACCCACACCTAATTCAATCTCCCAATAAAATTAATGTGAGCACTTTCAAAAAATTTTAAAGTCTATTTACACAAACTTTTTAAATAATGCACTCCTATTAAATATTTTTTTAAGTACATAAAAGCATAAGTAAGAAGGTCACTTTTAGTTCCATTTTCCCAAACAAGGAATGGTCAATCTCATATTCACATTTTTGTCTATATCAATCTGGTTTTTTCCCCCCTTTCCTGTCATAACTGTGGGTGGGTGGCTTCAATTTGTTTGTTTATATGTTTGACTAGCCGGACTTTTGAGTCTTGTAAACCCTGCTTGAGGAAATCCCCTTTTGGAAGAATTTCCTGTATCTAATTATACCATTATCCCCACAGTGAGGAATTCTCATAATGAAGAAAGCATATCAACCCATTCACCTTCTCTCATGCTCATCATGTGACTGATTCAAACAGCCACAGTTTCTAGGATCAGTGTTTCTTCTCAAGGCTCTTCTGGTAGAATGATAATGTGCCTAAAGTTACTAATGGAAATGAGAATGATGGAAAAGGGCCACTCGGATACTTGCTTCTCCCACAGCTGGACTCAAAATTCCATATGCTGCCCAAATTGAGGTCTTTGAAGTGTCCATGGTCTAAATAAGAGTTAAAGTCCCACTGGGAACACTGGAGTGGCTGATTCTAGGATGATGAAAGGAATAATATGATTTTATATGCCTTTCTGCTTCCCCCTAAGAGTATAAACAATTTCTTCCCAAACGAGAGAACATATTCAGACCCTATGACAAATTTTCATTGCAATTATTTTCTACACTTTAGCATATCTGAGAAGTCTGACACCAGTATGATTTTATCCCTCTGTTTATGACATATTAGGCTCGTCCAAATGTATGCTTGGGAGTTTTTTCCCTTGTACTAATAATCTGAAATTTCAGCCAGGATATGTCAAGATGAAATTCTCTCTTCATTGACCTTGGTTGATTTGCTCACCCAGGACAATTTTTTTCATCTTCCCTAGGAAAATTTTCTTCAATTATATATTTTTTCTATTTCTTTAGTGTCACTTGTCATTGTTATATAAATAGATATGCTATATGCCTATATGGCTTGAAGTTCCAAGTTCCAGTCTCTGTTTTTTAACTCTACTTAAAAAACAACAACATATTACTCATTCATAGTTTTTTTTCCTCAACATTCTGAAAGAACTTCTCAAGTTTCTGCACCACAACGCTGATTTTATTTTTATGTAGTCTAAATTCTGATTTTTAGTGCCTCTGGTTCAAATTTGCAATATAATATTGCATTTTAACATCAAATCCTTTCTTATTTCTTCCATCACACTTGTTGTTGACCTTTCACATCAGCCACTTCTTCCTTTATCATTCTGTACTCCTGCTCAAAGGAGGATAGGTCTCTTAGAAAGACACTGGTGACACTAAACATTTTTTTCCCAGTATCTAGAATGAACTGCTTTCAAAAGCATCCATTTCTTTCAAGGTTATCCCCCCTTATTTGTTCCCCAATATTTTTTCCTTAGGTCTGATGCTTTATTTTCTTTTTCCTGTTTTGTTTTGATAATTTTCTGTTTATTCATGCTCAAATTAGGTGACATCAAATCCAGACCCAGTGTGTCAACAAAGTGTTTGGATGGACCCAGCTTATTTGGCTACTACTGTTCTAGTTGAACTACCTTTGCAGTTCAGACTAACTAACTGAGTTAGTCTGATGTCTAACTAACTAAGTTAGCCTGATGTGCATAGCTCCTTGCCCAATTCTCATCTATGATGCTCTTCTGGCTGAGAGTAGGATGCTCAATCTGCTACCATCTATTTCTAAAATCACTAGCTGACACCCTTATCAATATTATCATTTCCAAATATTTTCATTTGGAGAGAGATAGATGTATATCCTAGGTTACAGTTCTCTATGAGGGTCCAGGGTGCTTATTCACTTCCTGTCCTACTACTGTTTTCCTTACTGGATGGTTATCGCTATCAATATGTGTGAGGCAACAGCATTATGGCTTCCTAAAGAGAAACATTTTCTTTTTCAGCAAATTATGAAACAGAAGGACAAAGTTACATCCACTCAGCTTTCATGTGAACATAAAAGAGATGCATCATTGATTGAGATTTTCATTACACTGACCTTAAAATATAAAGATTACATATGTACACTTATATATGTATATAAATAAAAATCTTTATTATATATATTTATAAATATATAATTATTTACTATAATAAATCTTTATACTAACCAATGTTTTACTACTGTTAATTGCTACTGGGTTTTGGTATTCTTCAGTTTTGTCTTTTTGAGGTTCTTATTGATATTTTACTGTTAGATGAGGAGAGGTTGCAGCAGCCACAGATACGCTGTTTAAAACCAGAAAATATGTGCCTTGGATAATTCTTTACCCATGAAGTTTGAGAATCACTAGTTTTAGCAACTAAAAAGGATGCTAATACACTGAAAAGTTAACCTGGGGAAAGTAGGAAGGTTCTGATTTTAGTTTACAATCCCATTCTAAGGGACTTCAAGTGAAGAACCAAGATCAAATTTTCCAAAGTCCATTAGCATTTTGTTCTATCTGAAACAAGCAGTTTAGTAAAAAACAGTTTCAAACTTCTGGTAACTCAGGTTACCACTTGGATTGACTCATATGATCAAGGCTGTCTACCATGTGGAAATGCAGTGAACCATCTACAAAAGCAGTGTTTCCCTAGAGGTTTCACCAGATCCACTAACAAAAGATGTACATTCAGACTGCAGAACAGGTCTCAACTACCAGCAAGAAAACTAGAATTAGATGTCAACCAATTTGCTAATTCTCATAGTAGTTTCACTTTTCTGCTACTAATAACACTCTAAGCGCTAGCCTTGAGTCTCAGTGGTCATTCTCTTAGATAACATCGTTAAAAAAATCACCTGAGAGTGTTACTTCAGGTATGTTATAAAGTTGTTTCTGATGCCATAACCAAATAGCCAGACACAGTCCTGATGCAATCAGTCTCCCACATCGAGGATTTGAAATGAAATATTCTGTTGAGGTGGCAATCGAATCTTTCAGCTTAACAGCGTAAAACTGCCAGTAGTAATTTGCTCATTACATTAAGGCTCTCAGCTGGCCTATAGAGGTTTAGAAGCCAAATATGATTCTACTGAAACAGATTCTTTGGAACAGATTCTGACCTTCATTTGATGGTCCTGAATTTTATATATATATAAATATATATATATATAGTCTGTATATGCATATATATAAATATATATATATAGTCTGTAAATGCATAATTAAATATTAGCTTAGCCTTGGTTTATTATCTTGTGTGTATAAGATAAATAAGATAAAAACAACCCTGCTAATATTTAATAAAATTTCACCAAGATGAGAAACATCTTAAATCTTATTTTAAAAAGATATAAGTGAATCAGCTACATTGGAAATAATATAATACTCAAGTTGGGAAATACTTTTTTAACCAATTATTAAAACAATTAGAATTTCTTTTAAGTCCACATGATAAACTGGAGAACTTAAAACTATCAAATCATCCAGAGACAATTTCTATCTACATTTTTTAAAAATAAAGGTCTCCAACTCTAGGACTGGTTGTGTTTGTCTTAAAAAGTCACCTATTTGTTAGTGATGTTTTAATTTCCAGTTGGTCAGCTTCAGGCAACGTAAGATCCATAAGGACTCTATCATTCAAAATAGTAATTGTTTAGGTAGATACTGTCATTCTCATAGACAACTTAAGGGGAAAGAGAAACCAAACTTAAGGGAATAGAGATCAAAGAAGAGAGAAAGACACTGTAGCCCTGAAGTTACCCTACACACACACCTTGCACCGTGAGGAAAACTGAAGCAGCTGATGATCCTCCTTCATTGGAGACTACACAGTGATACTCCCCGGCGTCACCCAACTTCACACTCCTTAGCTCCAGCGAGAGGTTAGCCAAGATCCTCATCCTTGCTGGGTCTGCCAGCCTCACATCTCTGTCATTCCTCTGCCAGGTTACATTGTAATCCACTGAGCTGATGACGAGACATGTCAAAACTGCTCCTTCTCCAGGAGTGACTGTGACATTATCAGGGACTTGGATGACTGGAGGGGGCTCTGTGTGAAATGAAAAGATTCAAATCAAGAGACCTAATAGCCATTCTGCTCCCTTGTAGAGGCGGTTTAAAAATGTAATGAGTGTATATTGAGAACCTTGTAGGGAAGACGCAGAAGAGAGCTTATTAATTAGTACATATGTCTATGACCCCAAGAAAATTATCACCTAGTTAAAAGATACTTTAAAAAAGTAGTGTGTGTTCTAAAAAAAAAATTGCCCACCTGATTTTTATCACATTTGCCAAACACTGTGGTTTTAGATGTATGTCTTTCATGTGAAGATTTGAATGTTCTCTAATTGAAAACACCTTAGTGTATAATAGCACAGAGTACTTGTAACCTGAAGACACCATGTGCAGAGTATGTTTTTAGTTCCTTTAATCCTCAGTGTAAAAAAAAAGTAGTGCTTGTTCACATAACAAAGCATACCCAAGTCTAAATTTATAAATTATAGATGTGAGAATTAAAAAGTCTTGGCAAAAGGATATCACTAGACTAATTTAGGATTATGGAATGGGGCAAGTTTTAATTTGAGTTTTGAAGAAAGTAGCATTTGTGGATTTTTTAAATTTAAAATTGCTCATGAGTGTTTTAAAGAAAAGAGGACACAAAGTATGGTAGACAATAGTATACTAAATATGATAGTTTGGTTTCAAAGGGCTATAATTTCATTAAGAAGACACAGTGCAACAGCAGACAGATGTTCCCCCAGAGGCACAAGGGATGTTTTGACTGCAGGACAAGTTAAAAGGAGGTATAAACCCTTAATAAAATTGTACATATAAAACCTTGCACACAAAAGGTATTGAGTAAGGCATGCACATTTCAAATGTGGTTAAAAGCCATGTACTAATCAAATATTTAGCCAACATTCTAGAAAGAATCATATTACTCTAGTTAGGTTTGAGAATAAATACAAATGCCCCTCTAAAACACACTCTGCCCAAATGCTTTAAATGATCTGCTGTAAGAAGCCATTATTCAGCAATAATACAGCAATAAAACTGTGGTGAGCCATGCTAGCTGGAAACCCATGTGCCTGTTTTAGTTTAAATATGAAAGAGTATAGATATGCAAGATCAAATTTTATTCTTCTTCATTTAAAACCATATAAAGTTCAGATGAATCATAAGCCTAGAAAAAAAAAACCTGGAAGTAATTTGCCAAAAACATAGTGGTAATCTCTGAGGGATAGAAATGTGTATATTTTTCATATTTTCTTTTATATTTACCCTTGTTTTCCAAACAATTAGAAAAGTAGATCCTATTTTAAAGTATCTTTTAAAAAACAAAATTTTTATCATTCTGCTATGTTTTTAAAATCTCTTAAGAAAATGGTTTGATGAATCTAGTGGAAAGAGTCGATGACAAAGTGAGAAAGCTCTGGAGTCTGGTTAGGCTTGACAGAATATATGAGATGCTTTGTTAAATTTGAATTTCAGATAAACATCAAATAATATTTAGTGTACATTTGTCTCATGAAATATTTTAGACACACTTATATGAAATTCAAATTTAACTGGGCACTCTATGTTTTTATTTGCTGAATTGGTCAACCATAGGCTGCCTAGTTCTATCCTTAGGTATGTGACCTTAGATAAGTCAATTTATCCATAAAGTTTGCTTCCCTGTATGAAAAATGAGATAATTAAATTAAATTATCTCAAAGACCCTTTCGAGTTCTAACATTCTGTGACTCTAACATAAGAGACCATCAAAGACCTGAAAGTCATCGTAAGTAAGTCTATCGAGATCTTTATGAAGGCCACATGATGTTTGTATGCTTTTCTTTTTTGTTCTTTTGAAACAAAGTTCCTCAACTGGGTTAGGTATGTTTTGAGATTATTAGAAAATGGAAAAACCTACATCAGGCATGTAGGGAATCCTGGGCACATGCCCAGATCCCTCTTAAGGATCTAGGCACCCATTTCCTTGGATGCTATACTTCTTGGCTACATACAGCTCATAGGCAAGGGAGCTACCATGCTCAGGGTAAAGTCACCCTTTCCAAGGCAACCCACATCCAGTGACCACTTAATGAGGAAACGAAGGACTAGCTCTCTTGCCCTGATTCAGAGCCATGTCAGCTTCAGAATTCCTTGTGGGATCAGTAAGGTCCCAGTAGTGATTACACCACAATTTAAATTCTTCCACTTCTGTTACTCCCTTACCGGTGCTTTTTCCTAGAAAGTTCCTCAAGAACCCTCTTGCATACAAACCCCACCTCAGAGTCTATTCTCTCTCCAAACATAAATTGAAATATGTAAAATGCTAACTTTCTAATAACATATGGAAACAGATAAGATTTGAAATAATGACATACAGTATCACCGCTGCCTAAATAACTAGAGATAATAAATAGTATATACACTGAAATATTTATGCATGCATCAATAAATTTGTGGGGTTGGGGGACATGATGAGGGAGAATGACAACAGTGTGCAAAGGAGGCCAAGATAATGGATTATCAGAAATAGACCAGTCCTAGAAGTTTGAGGGATAGCCCTTCCTAAGTAAAAGAAGGTTTGAGGGTAGAATTAGGGAACCAGAGATGAAACCTCAAAACCTCAGAACTGAGGGAAGAATGACAATAGGCCTTGTGACATTAGGCTTGTGACAACAGATCACTGAACAGAGAGTCAGGAACCTTCTTCTTATCCCTATAACTATAATGGGTCATCGCCTACTCTAAGCCTCAGTTTCTTTAGCTACAGAATGACCAGGTGGTATGAGATTATTTCCAAGTCTTATCCTATTCTAATACACTATCCTATAATTATAATTTAAGATTGTCACTGACATGCCCTTGACAAGTTTTCTGTATTCCCCATATTTTATGTAAACCCAGAATTTTGGTACTCTATGTGTGTGCATCAGGGGAGGGCACTGTGTTAAGAAAGAAATTCAGTAGAGAAAATTAATATAACTTTGTAACCGTATTAAACTAAACTATCAACTATTCCTTGAAAAGAGTTTTTCATGCTTCTGCAACTCTATTTATTTGTTTCTGTATGTTTATATGTAATAAAAGAAGCACAATGCTTTTTATACCCATTTTGCATTTAAAACATTTAATAATCAACATTTAACATGAACTAAAAATCCTTACACGTGTCAGCTAGAAGAAAATGCTGGAAAAAACGTAGGGTAACATATTGGTTGAACTTTAGCTTTTATTCAAACTGCACCTGGGTGCCCTTTGACTTTACAAAATAAATTAGTGTCCACAGTGACACGAGAACATCACTATCTCAGAATGCCTTGTTTTCTGACACTCCTTTCTAAAATATGAGATAACTGTCCTGTGAATTTGCACCTGATTCCAGCTAACTGCTGGGATCTCAGCCTAGGCTATGGGGGACTCCACCCACCTAGAAGTGGGTGGAGGTTGGAGGCAACAGTGAGCCGGACAAGAAAGGTCTCCTCTTCCAAGTCCAAAGGGGCACTTGCTTGTTACTTCTGCCATTACAGCCACTGCCATTACCATCAGTGCTTAAGTTTCTTCTTTCATAATTGACTGAGTGGGACATAATTCCTGAAAACTGGCTTGGGCATGTTATAATGTCCTAGTGATACCACTGCTTGGCTGGCACAAATTAAACTAACAGGGCACGTGTACAACACACATATGGAAGTTACTGACACTACAGAGCCAAATTCTTAAGAGTCAGTTCACAAATTCTTACTGGCACTTCCTAGTTGTTTATGCAAGATGTCTAAATCAACTCACTCAAACTTCTTTCCCTGTTGTCTTTCTCTCAATTAATATTGTTGGGGGAAAAAAAGTCAAGTGCTCAGCTGTTTGTTTTCCCAGAAGCTGAGGAACGTTGACACAGTTCCAATGCTTTTCATAATTACTGGCGACAAAAAAAAAATGAATAGTTTATGATGCATGTCAACTGAATTGTTTCAGGAGACAAACTTTATTTTTCTAAGAATAAGAGAATACAAATAAATTCACGCCAAGAAGAACTGCTTGCATGCCTCTGTTTTAAAGTTAAGTCCCAAGAAGAACTGCTTGCATGCCTCTGTTTTAAAGTTCAGTTTGGACTTACTGATAACAAACATAAATCCTAGACTTCTAAACAGTCCTACAGTTGCTTTCGTCTTAAATTGTCTCAAGAAAATGCACATCCACACTAAAAGCAGGTATAGACAATGTTATAAACTCAGCAGCTACGTTTAGGTCAGAATAGGGTTACTAATAAACACACAGCAACACTAGTCAATAAGGCAGGTAGAAAATAATTCAATCAAAACAAACTTTCCAATAAATTCTAGATATATGCCAAGTAAAGTGGCTCAAATCCTGGTCATTGGTTAAAAATGATAATCTTTTTGTGTCCTAAGAATTCTGGGAGATTAGAGGAAACATGATTTTTTCACTAAAATATATCCTACCTTAGAAAGCAATGAGTTTTGCCTCCCACTTATTCATAGGAAACGTACTATTTACTGTAAAATAATTAGGATTTCTTGCACTCTTCTTAATACCAATATTGTAGCCACCGAGGTCCTGTGTTTCTTGAACATGATCTCTCTCACTTTTGTCTTGAATTTAATGTCAGAATGCATTCATAAAAGCAGTATGCTTATTATCAATATGGGAAAGAAAAAGGGAAATTTAACCTTGTTATTCCCAGAATAGATCTCTCCCTTTTCTTAAGTTTTATCCCTTCCTTTCTTTAAATTTCTTTAAATTTTAATAAAAATGCTATGTAGTCGTTTCAAAAAATATTTATTAAGAGCCCCTATAATAATAATAATAATAGTACAAGAACAATAACAATGATGGCTAAGTGTTTCTATGTGCCAGGCTCTCTTCTATATGAGTTATTTATACTATCTCATTTATCCTCATGTTTCTCAATGAGATAAGAGACTGCTACTGATAGTTATCTTCATATTATAGTTTGGGAAACCAAGGCACTGAATCCTTAAGTGATTGACCCAAGGAAGGTCACACAGCTAATATGTAGTGAAGCAAGGACTGGCAAACATCCCATTTCCATAGCTGCATTAATTTCCAGGCCGCTGCAATTAATTAATTAATTGATAATTACCTGACACATCAAAAAATGTCTGTGTCCGTCCAGTCCCTGCACTGCTGACAGCAATGCACTCATACACGCCTTCATCAGACAAAGTGACCTTTTCAATCTCCCAGTTCACAATGGCAGATTCTCTGGGGCAAGAAAATAGAAACCATTTTAGTTACGACAAAAACAGGACAAAATTGAAAGCAGTGATGTTTTGGAAGTATTCATTCAAAGGAACAATGTAAAAACAAACAGATGAAAGTACAGAGTTCTTCATAACTTAAAATTATACACCTTTTAATTAGAAAGTTAAGCTCTCTGAGCAAAAGGCATACAAAGGCAATAAGATATGGAGTTTGTGAATTTCTTTACGGAAACATTTTCTGCTTATGTGAAAATACAAGATAAGGATTTAATAGAGAAACACTCCTTAAATTCTCTCTCTTTCTATATTATTTCCAGTTTTGGGTCATGTTCAGTAGGGTTTCTTAACCAAAGCAATTCAACAAGGTAATTCATGAGTTTGAAGGTAGAAAATTGACTTTTTGATCTCAAAAAGTTCTCTTTAATTTCCTTGTATATAAGTTCCATACAAGGCTATGGAACATATCTGGTTCAATCTATGTATACATTACAAAAGAAAAAAATTATCAGTTTTATTACTAAATCTGTCATTTAGGTTAAAAAATTTGTTTGCTATAATATGTATCCATTCATTTAATAAATACTTATTCTTTGACCTTTAACACTGTGCAAATTGCTTTCTATTTTTTGGAAGTGTCTAAGTAATTGATATTTAATTCTGATAGATATTTCATATGTAATTAGATAATAGGTAATAATAGATACTTAAAAATATCTCAATAATCTGCAAAATAGGCATTATCTTACTTTAAAATAGAATTGAAAATCATGACTATTGTCATAATTTTCTTGATACGTTCAGCCATAGCTATTTATAACCTTCTTAAACATTCAAGACAGAGATGAGATGAAAAGCCCATTGCAGAGTCAAAAGACTCCTTACACTGAAGTCCAAAAGTGGTATGAGACATAATATTATAGTAATGACTCCAGATCTCCAACAAAACCATACCTGTCATCAAGAAACCATAAAGAACTTACTGAGCTCTTAATGTGTATTTAGCACTGACCTAGACTTTGTAAGAGAAAGTGAAGGCACAAGTTCCTGTACATCAGAAAAGGGACAGAATAATCAAAGTCCATATATTTTAGTGACAGAATATTCACTTTAGTTAATGTTTCCTTTCAACTGTATATGCACAAGGTGTCAGGAGTCCTTGTTGTTGTCCCATTCAGAAGAAAAAGGAGTATGAGTGGACTGTAAGCCATAGTGATCACCTATAACGTTAATGCCTAAAGAGCAGTAAGCTAAGCCCAAGGTTATAACTGTCATCATCTAGGAGGTACTGGTAAGTTCCAGGGAGGCAGAAGTTTGAAATACAAACAGTGCATCGTGTTTTCTGCAATGCCTATTTCAGGTCCAAGCATACATTAGGTTTCATCAAAACTTAGATACATGAATATTTTAGAAACAGATAGTGACAATTCTTCTAGTCCCAAGTCCCTCGTTTTAAAAACAAGTAAGTTGAGATTCAGGAAGAAGGATAAGTAATTAGTTCAAAGGCACGTAACCAGTGTCAGATTACTTAAAGACTATTCTTGACAATGATACTTGCTCCTCTCTTATTTATGAAATATTACGTGAAAATAATTCTCTTTGTTCATGTAGTCTTCTCAGTTAACATTAAAACTCTATGGCCATAATAAGAAGTTTTGAAGGTATGACCTTTGGAATAAGGAAAGAACATGTCAAATAGAAATGTGTCCTGCTGCTAATGCAAACTAATTCTCTCTTACATCCCCTAGTGACCATAGCGACTCACATAACAAAGATTAAGTCACATGTCTCAAGTTATTAGGAAATCTAGGGCAGGGACCTGTGAGTGAATCAGGGTTAGAGTATCAATCCATCACCAACCATGCCAAATTCTATCTTTAGCCTCTCACATACAAAGAGCTTAATATATGTCAGCAAGGCATGTCACATCTCTGGGCCATGGAGCTGGAAAAATGAAAGAATTCTTGTGGCTTATCTCCCAGGAATTGTGTGGAATTAATGAATTAATATTTATAAAGAATCTCAAGTGTCTCTGAAACATGTTACTATTTAAACATGAAGCAGAATGATTTGATTTCATCAGGCAGTTATGTAGCTTCATCATTTAATATCCTGGTCAGTTATGTTGCTGGTTATTAAACATGGAGCTTAGGGAATCATCAAGACACACAATATAAAAAAAAGTGGCAGGAAGTAATACAGTTCAATCTTCAAATAGTGGAATTTTTTTCTAAAGTTATACTGAGCATTCCTGCCATAGTTTTTGCCTAAAATGACCCCCTGAAGAGATTAATAGGCTAATACTGTCAAATATTTAGCATTTTATGGAAGTTATTTATATTAGTATTGAATTAACAGCACAGAAATTTTGTAAAATAATTCCTAGAGTTTTTCTCCAAATATAGTTTGTTTCATTAGTAAGATTTAAAAAAAAAAGCAAAACAAAACATTTTCCAGAAATCATCCTCCAGATTTCAAGGTCTACTTAATTTTCTCATAGATAATTTATATTTATCTAAAAAACCCACCAGTGTTCACAAGGAAGGTTGGTGCCTCCTCACCCATTCCCACTGACTGTTAAGTGCAGTAGCCACACAGGCTCCCACTCCACCTGCTGTCCCCAACACACTTCACCTCCCTGACCCCATTCTCTATCCTTCTTCTGGCTCATTGCACTCCAGCCATGCTGGCTTCCTTCCTGTCTTCCCTTCCCCATGCCCAGTCAGCTCCAGCCTTGTTCATTTGCATTTACTGTTCCTGGCATGCAAATGCTTGTCTCTAGATACCCATCTGCATGATCATCTCTCGCCATGTTCAGGTCTTTGCTCAAATGTCCCTTATCCTGAATTTTAAAATTGCAAGTTGGCCAAAACCACATGCACCCCATTTCTGAATTATATTCAGAGATTTGTTTGCCCAAAAGCCAATAAAGCTTAAACTCTTTTCTTTTGTGAGGACCCTTCCGAAGTTTGGTACCTAACTTTATGTTCATAATTGTGCATTCTTTGGCTTAACAAGAGACCCTCAACTTATATAACATTCAGATTCTATAAAACCTGAATCAACACTTGCATGAATTCTAGCACTTATTAAATTAATATATTTAACATATTATAAATTAGAAATTAACATATTATAAAAAATATATCTGTTTTCTGTCTTTCTCCATTATAATAAAAGCTCCATAAGGGCATAGGCCTGTGTCTGTTTTGGTCACTGCTATATTCCAAGACTATGGAAGAAATAAATGAGAATTTCCAATGAAAAAGCACATTAAAATAAGTATCTATTTGTATTTAGATGTTTAATGCTATCTATAATTGCTAATAAAACATGTACACACCTTAAATACTGGTCTACTCCAAGTGCAAGTCCATTTCTGACAAAGCTCAAGGTAAAGGGTAAAAGACTCTCAACAGAGCAGGGAATTCGACCCGGCTGCAGGTAGTATCCTGGGGTTTTCTTGGGCATTGTAACTTTGGGAGCATCTAGGAAAAACAGAACATGGGCAACAAGGTCACAATGATATTGGGTACTTCCTGTTAATCCATTCAAAAGCTTCAAACCTTAACTATTCTGACAACCCTCTGCATTCCAATTAATCTAAATCACTAAAAATCACTTTAATTATCTTTCTTTGTTCAAACCCCATTAATTTCTGGATATCTCCATGGACTCCTTACTAAGGTATTCATTAATCCTGAGACTCCATTTATTTTTTAAGACACACTATTTTTTGTGCCACCAATATAGAGAAAAAAAAAGCTACCAAATAAGTTACAATACCTCCTCAATTATAGAATTTATTTTTATTTAAAAAATGTAAATATATGAAAAGGACCCATATAGCTTAGAAATGAAGTCATAGAGTAATTGTTTTCCCTAAAATAATGGGGAAAAAACCTTGATTTTTAAGAATCCAATAGATTTTGCAGTATTCAATTTAAGGATAATACAACTAATTTTGAATATTGCACATGAGGAAATACTGAGGTTGGTTCTAGTCTCACCATTCGACAACCATTAAAGAATAGCTATACAGTTGTTTCTGAATTTCTCAAATTACAACCATTATGTATAAATGATAAATCGTTGTCCCTCCATCCAATAGTACAATATTAGAAAAAAATCCTTCTACAGATTTGCATATCCACAGTTTCAGCTACAGGTCCAAAGTTTTTATCACTGTTGTCATTAGTCTTGAGAAATAGCAATAATAGAGACAAACTGAAATGCTTCCAAAGAATCCTTAATCTGTGTTCTCATCTCTATGCAAATATATGAGTAACTAGCTTACTGATTAACTAATTGCCAACTTATCACAAAAAGGCAGAATCATCACCAGATGCTTATAATGAATTACTATTCACAAAGTGTGTTTCTGACAATTATTAATAAACATTTAGCCCATTTGGTCAATTTGGGTAGCTTGATCAAACATTGAGCGTGCGTGCCAGGCTTTTTTTTTTTTTTTTTAAGGGGGAGTGAGCACCAGAATTTCCGAGTTCTTACATTGATTGAAGCAATCAGAATTTTCGGATCTGCAGTCAGTGAAACTTCACATGAAATTCTGGATGTGCTTTTTATGATTAAGAAAAATTGTGTTACCTAAGTGTAAATGCCCATCAATTTGATAACCCAGTAATAATGTGAAGATATTGTTCTTTATTTTATAGTCCATTCTTTACTGATAGGACCCCAGTGCTCCCTTAAACTATCAGTACTCCAGAGTCTAATAATATGATGTCTCACCTGGGATGATACTAGAGAAGGAAACACTTGATACCCTCTGGAAGAGATAATCATCCTTATCATAGCCTGTAACTCTGAGAAAGAAAGCTTCATTTGGTGGTATAAAGTCAGAAATATTCCACAAGCCATAAGGCTTTCGGTCAGGGTAATATTTAACAGGGATAGTCTTAAGAGAACTGCCTGAGATACTCAGAAGTTCAAGACGATCTACTCTGGCTGGGATGCAAATTCCGGAAGTATTCAGCAGCACATAGGTAGGAATTCCTACAGAAGAAAGACTTTATTATTATTAACAAGTAATGAGCAATTGAGTTATTTATCAAATAAATCTTTGAATTATAATAAAAGAGAAGTATCATAAATATGAGTAGTACACACTGTCAGACAAATTGTGGCCTAATTATAGAATCTTTTCTAGTACATGAAAGACAGGTATTCATGACCAGAGAAACTTAGGAAATCCTAATTAATTATTTTTATTGCATTTTAACAATATCATACATAGAAAAATCAGAGTTGTGAATACTGTATTACTTGATGTTTAATTGTACAAATATTTAATTTTTAAGGAGTAAAAGGAGTATTACTGCAGTTATTACTGCAGTAATAAAATAAAAGAATGATCAGAAAAAAAGAAATTTAAGGAGTCACAGTAGGATTAAGCATCTTTTTATCTATAAAACTATAAATAATTTTACATGAATAAAATAAGAACCAGGTTTTAAAAGCAGCGATAATCCTATCTTTGAACATAAAATGACACATGATGTCTTTAATTTTTTAGCTATCTACACACATAAAACCCTCATTTTTCATCTTGACAACAAGGCAATTTATATAGATGTTAGTAAAAATCTCAAGATCCACATCAGTAGTTTTCAAAGTTTAGAAAGTTTAGGAATCAACTGGGGTGCTTGATATAGTGCATATTCCTGGGTCCAACTTAATTTAGTTCTAATTCAGGAGATCTGGGATGAGGCCCGGGAATCTTAATTTTTAACAAGCTCTCTGATTAATTTCATCAGTATCACTGGTCTTACACTTTGAGAAAAAGGTGACGAGGCCAAGAATATAATTCCCAATTCTGTTGAATGCCACAAAATTATAAAATCACAGACAGTCTGAGAAATATATTGCAGTTGGATATCTACTATGTCAATTTTGGTAATATGCACATACAAACCTTGCACTGGTCTGCTGACCGTTTTTTTGAAATCCAGGGTGGGCTTTCTGGAAAAACCAGCGCGGAAATCAATTGTACTCAGGCCAGTGATGCGAACAGAGTGCCTTCCACTGCTAGAAGTCTGAAAAATGTTTAAAGACAAACCACATGAGTTGATCCAGGTTGCCAGTCACAGTAAACAGTACCCGGTATAGGAAACTACAGAGTGTTTAATTAGGACTGATGTGCAATAACGGAGGCTCTGATCTGGGTGTTCTAAACTTAATTATGATTCTATATCTTAAATGCAAGTTTTATAACGCATATCCCAGGGAATGCTCTAAAATAAAATTCAGTAATACACTGCAGGCCCAATGGTATAAGATATAGATGCTGAGTCACTAGTGAATAGCCCGGAAGTTAATCTGTAACAGCTCCATAAGGACATGGATCATTATGGTTTTACATGGTAGATGTTCAGTAAATACTGATGAAATGAATGAATGACTAAATCTTCTCCCCTAAACACGATCCAAGTTTGACTCTGGAAAAGATCTCCTCCTTCTTTGCATCTGGGAAGACACAGCCAGGACAAGCACCGAGAGCGGACCAATGTCTAGATTTTGGCCAACCAGCATCCTCAGCTCAGCAGTGTCCTAGCAAAAGCACGGGGTGCTTGAGACACACATGTGCATAAAACATGGTCCCTACCCTCTAAGAACTCATGGCTAATGAGGGAGACAGATGGAGAAACAGAAATCTTTAATATGATGCAGTATCAGAAAATACATAAATGGTATACATAAATACATAAAAGCAACATAGACTAGCCTGTGGTTTGGCGAAAGCCTCTTAAAGGGGATGATGGACAAAATATTGAGTAACTCAGCACTAAAGTGACTCATCTGTGGACAAACAATAAGTAATTTGGATGAGGGCCACAGGATAAAATAATAACATCAATGATTACTGAGGCTTCGTCTATGTCCAGACTCTTTAAATACATTGGCTAATTTATTCTCGTTACAATCTTATCAGATATAAATCATCATTATCACCACTGCACAGATAAGCAGATGGGGCACAAGTCATTAAGTAGCTTTCCAAGTTCAAAGGCTTCTTAACTGCAGAGGTGGGGTTTTAATGGTAAGATCAGGCTCCAGGGTCTTCACCACAGTGCTACACTGTCTCCCAAGACCAAGGTAAGTCAGAGTTAGCCTCTATCTCAGTATCTTTCAAAGTAAGAGCTGAGGAGCACCTACATCTACAGCTATACAGAATCACTCAGGTTGTTTCTTGAAAATGCAGACTTCTGAGCTCCAGCCGAGATTTACTGAATCAGAATGTATGGTGAGTGGAGTCTAAGAATCTACTTTTCAAAGAATCTACTTTTTCTAACATTTATGAATAAGAGTTCACGAGGGGTGCCTGGGTGCCTCAGTCCGTTAAGTGTCTGACTGGCTCAGGTCATAATCTCATAGTTCATGAGTTCGAGCCCCACTTTGGGCTCTCTGCTGTCAGAACGGGGCCTGCTTGGGATCCTCTGCGTACCCCCTCCTCTCTCTTTCCCTCCCCCACACACTCTCTCTGTCTCAAAAATAAAAAATAAACATTAAAAAAGAAAGAAAAAGAGTTCACCATATTTTATTACATTGATCACCAAGATTCTCTCTCAAAGTAAAATGACCACATGATAGCAGCATTGAAAGAATGCACTAGAAATATGTGTGCCTATATTATATATAATTATATATAAAATTTTAATCTGGTAAACAGCCAGATTAAGCCACACCATGATTAAAATCATGCCAGAGCTTTGCAAACTACACATCCTTCCTGAAATCACTGTGACTCCTTGTTATTTAGCAACAAGGAGAGGGAAGATGACATGTGTCCCTTGTCCCTTTTACTACCATATTTTTTCTGATTGAGTAGAACCTGCCAAAACTCAAAAAAAGGAAAATGAGGTGAAAAAAAGAAAAAACACATTGTAATAAAAACAGGTTTGTTGTATTCTTAGTGTAAATGAGGCTGCTAATTACTCTAGCTCATTCTCCTAAGGTTTACAAAGGACTGTATGTGTAAGCGTAGGGGTCTCAGTGCCACCACTCATTCCATTATTTCTAAAAGAAGTTGTGTCATGGATTCCATACAGTGGAGCAAAGAAAAGAGGGAAGTGGTGGTGCCTATGGGCCGTGATCCAGTCTTAAATTAGGATTTCTTAAGGGTTATACAAAACCTTATTAAGTCTAATTTCAACTGTTTTAGATCACACAGTGCCTTACTGGAGACACTATTGTTTTCTGGTTTTATGTAAGGACAATCAGAAGGGTCAATATATGATGACTTGATTTATATTTATTCACTGACATCATATAATATCATTAATTGCTGCTCAGAAAGTCTCCTAAATGGTTGAGGTTACCAAGGGTACATATGACCCATAATTTCCCAAATGACTGCCATCAGGTGTTAATTATCTTGCAAATGTGCTGTGTACAAAAGAACTGACCAGGAGTCCATTTTAAGAGTAGTGCTTAATACGAAGGTGACAAAATTAGAAGTTACCTGTGCTTGAAAACACGGCATCTTCTATTACTAACCAATATATTAGCAATAAAGCAGAACTAATGAATAAGGAGCTCCATATAACCTCTATAAAAGTATTGTAAAATAAATTAATTTTGACCAAATACCACACTAACAAAATATGTGGAAACAAGGATGTAGGTTTCCTGTTATCTGAGCAATGCCCAAAATATGAAGAGTAATAGGTTAACCAAGTATTTTAACTTCATGTTTCTATATTATAAACAGTCTGCATAGAATTTAAAAGAGTTTGTAAACAAAAATATTTCCAAGTGAGTCCATTTTCATGTAAAACTATATCCAACGCTGTATTAATCAGGTAATAGAGGAGTGAAGGACATCACAAATAAACCAAAATTATGGTTTAAACATAGAATAAAAATTTAAAAATTAAACTAATTTAGTTTAAAATAACCTCTGACACTTATGCATACATTTATCATTCTCTAATCATTCTCTTAAAATAATTACCACAATATTTGGATAACATTTTGGGGACTCAAAACATCACATTAAAATGTATTATAAGAAAGTGACAATAGTTTATAATTTTGTGTGTTATCTTAAGGTAAACTATTATTTTAGTCTGCTTCTTAGCTGAACTCCCTTTTTCGAATATTAGGTGTTAATAAGAAAAAAAGGCGGGGGGCGTGGGAGGCTCAGTCAATTAAGCATCTGACTCTTGATTTCAGCTCAGGTCATGATCTCACAGTTTGTGGGATTGAGTCCTATGTTGGATTCTGTGCTGACAGGACAAAGCCTGCTTGGGATTCTCTCTCTCTCTCTCTCTCTCTCTCTCTCCCCCCCTTTCTCTCTCTCTCCCTCTGCTCCTCCCCCACTCACACTCTCTCTGTGTCAAAAATAAATAAATTAACTTAACAAATAGCAAAAAGGTTCTATGTATAATGATGGTAAATAAACCAGTAAATGGTAAAAGGAGAAGAAAGAAATATTAACATATACAAAATACAAACTGTGAAACAGACTAAATCTTTCATTTTATAAATGATCACTTTTGATCTTTACAAAAGCCCCTCTGTGGGAGTATATTATCCTAATTTCACAGATCAGGGAGAATAAGTCACAGATATAACAGGTGGCAGAGCTGTGGTATGCATTCAGTGAGGCTCCAGAAACCAACCTCTATAGCCACCCTACGTGTTTCTCATGATTATCTCATTGATTATGCTGGTTTCAAGGAAAACACTGGAATATGATGAACTGGTCTACATAGTAGGAGAGTAATGTGGAAATCATGAGACTATTCAGAGGAGAAAAGTAGAGGCATAATGGGAAGAAAAGAAGAATGGGGCTAAGGAGAGAGCAGAAGGGGATAAGGTGCTTCAAGACATAACCCCAAATCTTCAGTTAAATTTACTAAATCACACGTCTTGTTATTAGTGGATTTCCTGTGATATATTTGATGAGGCTGAGCTTTGTCCTGCATCAAAGTACAGAAGGTGATAATCAACGCACAAATAATTAGGAGGCAGGGAGACCTAAGAAAATAAGCTTTCAGCAAACTCCAGAAATGTTGGGAGAAGGCTCTGGATTCTCACTTATTATGGACATAGTGGGATTGGAGGAGAACTAATGATGTGAAGGTCCTGAAGGGACAAAGAATATTCAGCTAATTCTGTAACTGAGTCAAACAGAGAAAAAGTCCAGCTGCATATTCCTTCCCTCTCTTTTCTCCTCCAAATTATTCTGGCAATATTAGTATCATTTTTCTTTCTATATAATAAAATTAGTAAGACCACATTACTGATTTAATATTTTTATATTTGGTCTTTATATCATGTGGGTTATTTGAATTTGGCTCCAAAAAGCATCTCTCCACCATAGAATGTCTTGAAGTATCATTTCTGCACAAAGTCACTCTAACCTCATGGCCTCTGGAGTCAAGAAGAGGGAAACAGCAGCAGCATGATAACTCCAATAAAAACAGGAAAATTTCTAGGCACTAAAACAGCATTTGTATGGGATAGAAACGCTGAGAATTGTATTTCACACGGTATATTTATTCATACAATTTTTTTAAAGTTCACAACGATCTATTATGAACTCTGTTCTGAATTACACTGAATCCCTCTCTGAATTCAATGTCATGAACTCAAAATGACTCTGAATTCATTACAACTCTGAATTACAATGTCCTGTTGGTCAAGTTGTAGAAGGGTCTAAGTCAGGAATACACAGGCTGCTACAGTGTGAGCAGAGCTGAGGCAAAGAAAAAGTTATACCAGGTACCTACTGGAATCCTAAAATTATAATTATAGGTAACCTTGATTCTCAAAGGAGTAAGAGAAAAGAAGGAGCAGAGTAGACCAGAGTCTAGGTTTCTGAATTGAAGTGAGTTCATTAGGAGTGAAGGAGGACAAGCTAAAATACCATGGAGCAAGCACCATGGAGAGCTCCAGGAAAAATTAGTTATCCTCTGTTACCTTCTCAGTCGGTATTAGTGCAGATGGATCTACTTCTTAGTTTAAGCATAAAGGCCTATTAAATACCTCTCTATATTGAAAGTCCCATAAGGTGATAACTGTGTTATATTTATCATAGGTATTTGGTAAATGTAGGTATAACAAATCATACTAAAGCCCTCCAAATGCCTAACTAATGTTGGTGCTTTTCCTTAGATGCCTTAAGAACCAGCAAATGGCAGATTCATCACGAATTCAACGAATTCTTCCAGAAGCATTCCGCTAAGTTTGTTCACACATTATTTGATATAATCCTATTTCATCTAAAGATGATTTTATAACACCAAAAAGAAACTGATGTTCAAGGAAATGATTGCTTGCCTAGGTTTACATAGCCAAGTTAAATGGCAACTGCTCCAAGTTCATTGCTTTTTCTTCAGTACCCAAGATTTTTCTTCAGTACCAAGATTTTAGGATAACATCATCTCTGGGTTGATTTGGACACTACGGCATAGACGATAATGATACCCTCTAACTATTCATTTGCCATTCTACATTTCTAAATACACTTCCATTAGGAGAGGTCAGGTTGGTTAGTAGAATGTTGGTAAACTGCTTTCTGAATAAAAAGCCTTAATTATGGTCATTTGCCAATTTCTGTGGTGTAAATACTACCACCATGGCTGATTTCAAGCTCCCAACATGACATTACTGAACACAGAGGAGGGAAGAAAAAGTGCATAATTTCCTCTCCATAAGCCATTATGAGTCAGATCCCATATACCACTAGGTCATGATAATAGGGACTAAAGTGTGTCTGTCACTCACAGAGATATCTGTGTCATTCCTGGAGTGACACAAATTCCTTTTTTTAAAAAAGATCAATGCACATTCTCCGGTCTTTTCTCCCACTAAAATAACTGAAGAGGCCTAATGTTCTAAATTATGGTGGAGCCTCCATCAGCTTGGGCTTGTGAATGACTGTGTAAAGTAGAACATCTTATCAACACCCAAAAGAACATGTAACATTAGTAAGGAATTAACTTTCTTGTATTAAGCCAGTGAGAATTCCTCCTCCTACTAAATGTGAAGCCTGCCCTGTTATAAATTGAATTAAAATGTGATTGATAGAGCTGGATTTAATTCTCTTTCCTAAAGAGTTTCAATGTTCTATGAAAATAAATAAGCCCAGGGCACCTAGGTGACTCAGTCAGTTAAGCATCCAACCCTTGATTTTGGCTCAGGTCATGATCTCACAGTTGTGAGATCGAGCTCCTGAGTCAGGCTCTGTGGTGAGTGTGGTGCCTGCTTAACATTCTCTCTCTCTCTCTCTCTCTCTCTCTCTCTCTCTCTCTCCCTCTCTCTCTCTCTCTCTCCCTCTCCCCCCTTCTCCCCTTATATGCTCTTTCAAAAAAAAAAAAAAAAGAGAGAGGACAAGATGG